>CM043318.1:87721244-88359016 GCA_023736055.1 Quercus glauca | reverse complement strand
TGGAGTCTCCCCTGTTGAAAATTAAACGATTTTACAATGAAAGAACACAATAATATGGAAAACAAACATAAAGTTGAGAAAAATCTTGTAGCAATCTCACAAATAATTATATTTCAATTGTTAATTATTACCATTATCAAAAAAATAATAATAGTAAGTAAATATTTTTATTTTTTTATTTGAGATGGTAATATTTCTAATTTATGGGGTTTATTCCATGATGATTGCTCTTATCATTATCTTAAGACACTAATCGGTTTTTTCTCAAAAAAAAAAAAAAAAAAAAAAAAAAAGACATTAATCTATTTTTGGTGTAGATAGAGTTCATATCCCAAATCTTATTCGATGACATGAAATTTACCAACTAAGCTAATTGAAACACACATTACTAATAATAATAATAATAACAATAATAATAATAATAATAATTTTGAGTTTTGAAGTCAATAATAAAAATAAAAAGTTATACTAGTAAATAGTAGCAATGGCATAACGAGGATTTTAGATAGGAAACAAAGTTAAAAGAAAATATGGAAAGTTAATTATTAACTAATACTATAATTAAAAAATCATCTCAAATAACTTTAAGCATAAACAAAAAACTCTTTATAAAATCATTAATATATTAACTTAATTATAAATGTATCATTTAAATACTTAAGAGTAGATTCTCAAAAAAAAAAAAAAAAAACTTAAGAGTAAATTGAAATTAAAAAAGACAAATATAATCTATAAATCGAAAAACAACTCAAAAGGGACGTTGTTGTATAATGGAACGAATTTTAAAAGAGAATAAAAATTGAAATTTATATTATTAAGAATTTTAAAGACAAACCTCATATTATTATGAACTTTTTTGAGTGGGATCCGGCTGAGTTTACGTCTATTATTATGAAGTAACAAACCTTATATTTTTCTAAGGGAGCAAACCTCTGTTTAAATCAATGAAATCCATAATTTTGATAACTTTTTAATGTTAAGTCTTTGTTAACATTATTTTATTTAATAATTTTTTGAGATGAATTTTGAAAATCCAATAATTGGATTATAGAGTATTTTATTCTTAATAAACATACCAAATTACTTATCAATAAGATGTTATGTACTACCATCCATAACGACAATCTTGTATATAATATTAAAATATATTAAAATAAAAATTTTAAATTTAAACATTTTAAATTAGATTATTATTATTTTTTGAACCAATATATTTTGTAAGCGTAATACTATATAAAAGGAAAAAGCATCTAAAAAAAAAGCATTCAATAAAAAAAATTATAAATTATATAATATTAAGTATTAACTAATTAAGAGTTTACACTGTATCTCTTGATGTGTCTAGCTAGGGTTTAACCCTCCCTCCCATTGAAATATTTTTAAGAAGAAAACAAACAAACAAATTTGTTTTGTTTTTGATAAATAGGGGATTTCAACCTATCACCACTTATTGAAAATTACTCTTATCATTAAGCTAAAACACCCATTAATTTTTGGTGTTGACAGGAATTTGAACCCTAAATTTTTTATTCGATTATAAAAGTTTTTAACAATTGAGCTAACTCGAACTCATAACAAACAAAGAATTTAATCCATCCTCGTGTTTTAGTCCTTGTTATTAATGGTGCTATGTTTTCCATACCAAAATTCTGCACTTGTGTTTGATTGATCACTAGTTAGAGCAAGCTAAGCAATCTTGACTTTTTAGGCCTTGTTTGGATTTTGGTAAACTGAGTTAACATATCTCAGTTTGGTTAACTCATAACCCAAAATCGGTGGGCCCCACGAGTACAAAGCTTGTTTGGATGATTTATCAAACACTTAACTCAGTTAAAATATCTCAGTTTTTTGGGATATGAGTGAACAAATTCGGAAACAAGAAAAACTTGTTTTCAAGTTATGAAATATGAGTTCGTGGCAATATTGTAATTTCATTCACTAAATGGGATCCACTGCTCAGTGTCTTGTCTAATCACGTGGGTTCACTATCAGGGACGACGAACGGGGGAGTTGACAGACGTGGGTCCCATGGCGGTGGCGTAGTTGGGCGACGATGTTATCACTCAGGTCAACGGTGGTCAGCGAGGACGAGGTTTGAGAGTAGCGATGTGAATGGGTTTGAGGTGTTTGAGAGGGGAAAGTGAAAGGGGAAATGAGTTTGCACTGCACAGTGAAAAAGGAAAGTGCTTGGCCAAAACAATTTGTTCAATCCGCGAGTAACCTAACCATGTGTGCTGCACAGTGGTTAGCCCATGGGTACCACAAAAGGTTAGTTTTTGTGAGTTTTTAGGCAAAAATCAGAACTAGGTTTAGTTGCTAAACAAAGGTGGGAGTGTTTAGGGGATTTTTAAATTATGTGAAATGAGTGATAGGGTAATGAGTGATGAGTAATGGGATTTGAGTGATGAGTGATGAGTTAACTATCACCCAGCAACCAAACAAGGCCTTAGCCATTTGGCCCATTATTTCAAGTCGAAGTCATTGTAACTTGTAACTTATGATGGCTAAGCAAAGAAGAATGACGAGACCAGGAAGACCTGTCTATCTCGATGTTGCACCATGTCTGAATCGACAATAATAAATTGGTCTCAATGCATTTGAAAATGTACATCTTTTTTTTTTTCTTTTTTTTCTTTTTTTGTGTGGTCGTTGCAAGTTTGAATTGATTATGAATGTATGATGCAGGGACAAATTTTGCCCAATGCATATACATTCACAATAGATTAAACTCTTTCAAGCTTGATGCATGCATAATTTTAGTCATAGAAGAGAATTAATAAATGGTAGCACATAAAGTTGTAGAGAAAATCCTTAGAGAAGAAGTCCAAAGGTGTTACATAGAAATCAAACTGGATAATGCTTCCTAAGGCGCCTTTATTCTATGCCTAGAAACATTTTGGGATGGGTAAATGCTAATCTAATGTGATGTTATGAACTAAGAAGCACCATCATTTTAAATTTTAAATGGCATGAGAAGAAACAAGGAGTGAATTTTATCATGAAGTAGGTCTATTTTCATGAAGAATTGAAGACTTAAATAGCTTTGGGTCTATGGATTCCAACTTTGCATATTAGAACAAAGTTGTATTAAACATGGACCTTTTAATCTAAATTAAGTTGATTGAGTCAATATATTACTCGTACCAAGCATAACAAAATCGAACAAAATGCGTAGCTCTCCATTGTTATCAAATCAAAAATGAGTAATTTATTTGCCTAAAAAATACAAAATCTGTTAATTTGAGTGGAATCAATGGTTTCATTTTAATTCAAACTATAAGGGACAAATTTACCAATTGAAAGTTTGTAAACTAAATTACAACCGGATCCAACCACAAAAAGGGTATAATATACCCTTTATACAAGTCTATTATATTAATGGGCTACATGCATGTTTGAAATTTTCATAACAAGCCTAAGGCAACTATCAACTACTGTATTATTTGTAAAAAAAAACTTAAAAAAGAAATAGTGAATATTGATCATGAGGATGGAAGGAAAGGACTTATGGCAGAAGACTAGATTTAGATCCAGTGCAATACCTAGGTTACTTCGTATTTCTCTCACAAAAAGTTTTTACCATTCTCACTTTTTAACATTTTCTCACTTATCTTATTTAACGGTTGAGATTGAAAATTGCTTTTTTCAGCTCTCAATCTCAACCATTGAGAGCTATTGCATCGTCTCAATCCCAGAAGACCTGTCCTTGTTATCCATAATTCACGTATTGGTTTGCTGCAAATTTCCTACAAAACACCTTGATTAGATGTTGAGTCATTAAACACCTATCACTTCCACCTGCTTGCTTTCAGTAAAGCAACCCAAAGTCTACCTTGGAATCCTCCAGCCAAGGGAGAAAAATCCTTCACCCAAAGACCTGTCCATCTAGATGTTGTCCCAAGTCTATGGCTACAGAAACTTCAACGTTTTCTGATTCAAAAGACTTCACTTTCAATAGCTTTGGACAATAATAAGTTGGACCCAGTGCATTTGAAAATGGGGGATTCACTAAAAAGAAAATTGCTCATCTAGGTCCCTTTTCTTTCTATTTATTATTTTATTTTATTTTTTTCATTTTTCCTAACAAGTTTGAATTGATTATGGGAATGTATGATGCAGAGACAAATTTCGCCTACTGCTTATATACCCACAGTAGATTAAACTCTTTTAAGCTTGATGCATAATTTTAACCATAGAAGAGAATTAATAAACAGTTGCACATAAAGTTGTAGGAAAATCGCTTTGAGAAGATGACCAAAGGTGTTACATAAAAAAGTCCACAGGTAAAATGTTGATAATATCTATAGTAGTATCACGTTTTAAGGAGATAAACGAAGTCGGCTAAAAATAATGGAATAATTTTTTGATCATTGCCAAGAGCATCATAGGTTAATTGGCACTTCTTAGTATTTTCAATGGAGATATCTAAAATTCAATCATTTCATTCACAATTATCAATATATTAAAAAAAATTGTTGATCACCCATAATGCTCTTTTAGTTAACAATCCAAAATACAAGGTAACAAAGTGATCTGATATTGCTTGAGTTCAAAGCCAAGATCATTCATGATCCTCTTGGAGTTATGAGCACTTGGAATCACAGCATCCACTATTACAGATGGAGTGGGGTTACTTGTGGTCGTCGACATCAAAGGGTCATTGTGTTGGACCTACAATCTTTGAAACTGGTAGGCTCTATATCACCGCATGTTGGAAATTTAAGTTTTTTGAAAAATCTAACCCTCCAAAACAATAGCTTCCATAATGAAATCCCTCCAGAGATTGGTCATTAGTGCAAATTGCAATTCTTACAATTGCAAAATAACACACTTAGTTGCAAAATTCATAGCAACTTATCTGGTTGCACCCACCTCGAAGGCCTTCATGTCAGTTACAACCTTCTATCTAGAGAAATTCCTACAATATTTGGCATCTTGTCAAAACTCCAAATTTTTTCTATTTACGATAATAATTTGACAAGAAGTATCCCGCTTTCTTTTGGAAACTTATCGTCTCTATAGGCATTTTGTGCCTATGATAATAACTTGGTTCGGACTATCCCTGATTCATTTGGCCAATTCACCAAACTTTCATCTTTTACTTTATTTTCAAATAGGTTGTCTGGTGCAGTTCCTCTCTCAATCTTCAATTTGTCTTCTTTGAAAATCTTTGGTATAGGAGACAACCAAATGCATGGGAGTCTTCCGTCAAACATAGGTTTCACTCTACCAAATATTGCAGGATTTAGCATTGCTAACAACCAATTTATTGGATCAATCCCTAATCTATATCTATATATATATCTAAAAGCTGAAGCGTAGCATTTATTGTTGCTATGCTCCAGTTACTCTATCTCCAACTCTACCAGATGTCTCTCCATTAATCCGAACTCCTTAGATGCCGCTATTATATGGAATTTTGACAGTTATCAATAGATTGCAATCTCTTCACCTTCTCACCTCTCATTTTTTTCTTTATAAATTTCCAATTGTTCTCTCTCCACAAATTGATTGGCATGGCTTTCAATGGATAGTTTCTTGAGCAACTCTTTAGATTCAGGTGTTACTCTATCTCTAACTCTACCATGTGCCTCTCCGTTATCCCAAACTCTTTAGATGCCGCAATTAAATGGAATTTTGACAGTCATCGATAGTTTGCAATCTCTTCATTTCCTCACCTCTCATTTTTTTTTTTCTTTATAAATTTCCAATTGTTCTCTCGCCATAAATTGATTGGCATGGCCTTCAATGGGATAGTTTCTTGAGTGTTTTAGTCATTCTTTTGGTCATGACTCAAGTTCGTCTACCAAAACCCAATCAAATGAGTGCAAGACAAAGAGTGACTCTAGAGCTTGCAAACAAAACTGAAGCACATGAGAGGCTAACATTAGTTACCCAAGTCCAAAGGGTATGAACTAAAAATGAGTTTTGTTATTTGTATTATTCTTATTTTTTATTTATTTATTTTCCATCTTATTACTAGAAAAATATATATATAATTCAATTTTGAGTTTTCATAGTCTCAAAACTATTCACATATATTTTTGCTTTTTCAAAATTGATTTGAGTTGGGCATTTGATTATGTTTGTTGTAAATTGCTTTATGATTGCCCTTTGCTAGACTATAGGAGTGTTACTTTCAATATGTTTGCTATAATGTTTTTCATTTTGAAAATTAACTTCAATGTGATGTTTTTGTTTTGGTCTTTGTTTTATAGTAAGAGTGTTATTCATTTTCATCAAAGAGAAATTGCTATTGTCTCTTTTTCCTATCGTTTTATATGATGAACTAAATTTCATTTTTATCTCTACTCTATTTGTCAACTCATCGACAGATGTCAACGATCAAGCCTCACAATCACTAAAAGCTTTTTATTCTTTTGAAGGTCATACCAATCAGTTGATAACCATTTTTTCTTAGAACCTTTTGAAGCAAAGGGGAATAAATTTGTTGTTTTTCTCGGTGGTGCTTGATAATTTGCTTTTTATGGTTCAATACACAATAGCTATATTAGATTTCTCTTTCTTTGTATTAATAATTTATTGTTTATTGTTTAATTGGACCATTTGGCTGTAATATTCAAGTTGGGTACCCTTTGCAGTCAAATCCATATGCTCCAAGTAGGTTAGTGGAAGAAGGAAACTTTGGATTGGTGATGTACGATATTCGACCAAAGATTTCAAACCAGCCAAATTGCCCAAACAAGTAGGGATAGATCCTGAAAAATAATTATGTGCAAGGTCCAAAACATGTAGATGAGTGAGAAAACACAATTGTTCCGAAATGGGTCATGAGAGCATGTTTCCTTGTAGGCGCAATTCTGATATTGAAGGTAGCCTTTTTCCAATCCATTTTGGCAAAGTCCCTGAGAATCTATTACCTCCAACATCAAGTGCATATAAGCTCGAGCAGTTTTGCAAGGTGGAAAAGAGATCTCCAGAAAAATTGTTGTAGCTTAGTTGCAACCAATTAAGAGTAGGTAGTGAGCACAATGAGGTTGGGATGTTACCCAATAGATTGTTTCGTGACAGATCCATGGCCACTAAATTTTGCATGCTCATCCAATGCCTGGGGATGTTTCTAGATAAAAGATTTTTTGATAAATCAACAAACCAAAAACCCGTCGGCCAAATGGTCAATGAGGGGATACTACCATTTAGAAAGTTTCCTGCAAGATCTAGGGCGACCAAATTTTTCATACGTTGGAAGATGTTTACTGGTAATGGTCTAGAAAGAAGATTTTTCCTCAATAAGAGATATTGCACACTAGGCCACAGAGGGAGTGAACCAGTAAAATTATTGTAACTTAGATCTACCCACTCAAAAGATAATGACTTAGGAAGGTCTCCCCTCAATTGGTTATGAGAAAGATCTAAATTCCAAAGCAACGAATACAAATTCCACAACCAATTTGGTATTTTAGCTGAAATTGAAGAGTTTACAAGGGAGATCTCAAGAAGATTCTTCTGAGTTTTGAGCCATGCCGGGAATGCAGGACCCAATTGGCAGTCTTTGATTTGGACATTTTGGAGACTAAAAGTGGGAGTCCAATCATGTGTCACATTGAGAACTAAGGATTTCCTAGTAGATGACAAGGAAAACCAAGTTAGTTTTTTGAGATTTAGTAAATGAGTTTCAGTCATGGTACCTTCCCAAGAATTACTGAAGAGATCCAAAGTGCTCAACTCAATAAGTTGTCCAATAAATTCTGGGATGGTTCCATTCATCAAGTTGTAAGAGAGATCTAGTGTCTCCAAACGTGATAAATGTTGTATACTTGATAGAATTGGGCCTGAGAATGAGTTGTTGGTGAGATGGAGCTCTCTTAAATGTGTAAAATACCCCAAGGAATGAGGCAAAACACCACTAAGTTGGTTTGATCCCAAATTTAATTGTTCTAGTCTATGGTTGCCACATCCGGATAATGCTTGGATAAATTCAGTTATTGGGCCACTGATAAAAATATTGAACGACATATATAAATTCTTCAAATTGCATAGGCTAGCCCTTGCTATGTTAGGGATGGGGCCTTTTAGGTCACAATAATTGATCCTGAGATTAATGAGGGCAGTAAGATTAAACAACCATGGGGGAATAGAAGAAGAGTTGAAGCCATTATTTGAGAGATCAAGGACCAAAAGGGACGTAAAATTCACAAATGGAAGAGTTTGAGGGAGATGATGAAGACCACAACTTGACAAATACAACTCTGATAGTGAAGGAAGCATATTAACAACTTGCAGCCAATGAGTTTCTGCTTTGCTAAGGACTATGTTTTGCAAATTCAAGTATTGTAAGGAAGAGAGATTGGTGAGCCAATATAAATTTGAAACCGAAAGAGTTTTGTCAGAAAATTGAGAGGGAATGAGATTAAGATAGCTCAAATTTGTTAAATTTCCAAGACTGGGAGACACTACTCCAGAAAACATTGTAAAGGAAAGGTCAAGGTATGTCAACTTCTTGAGAGAGCCAAGGAAATATGGGAATGATACTCCATGGAAATTGATGTTGCTTAGGTTTAAGTAACTCAAATATTTCAGATTAAGTAAAGAAGGATCTAACTTACTACTCAAACAATTAGGCTGATCAGGAGTATATTGGCTTCCTCCTTCAAAACCACATAGATTTGAGCTTCCAAGATCAAGCTTTACTACGTTGCTCGTTTGATTGCTACAACCTATGCCTTTCCAATTGCAACAATCTTGGCCCACCCAAGAAGAAAGCCTATTGAATGGATCCTTAAGACCTTTTCTGAATTTTTGAAGGGCTACTCTCTCTATCTCAATGCAACGCACGTTGGCATTTACAGCAATAGAATTGGATGGTACCTTCAAGTGAAATAGATTCGGTTATCAAGAGAAGGTAAAGAAGATTAAGAAGAAGTACGAAGGTGGTATTCATGTTGGCCATTTTCCCTTATCACTCCTTACAAGGATCGTTGTTATAGATGCTTCTTTATAAGCATGCGGATTGTCTATTAACTTTTCTTTTTTCACTTGAATTATTGGTACTTAGAATTTGCATGATATTGTTTATTATAGAATAGTTTTGTTTAAGAAATAAATATAAATTAATTTTGTTTCTGTTTTATTTGCAAAATTATTAGTCTTCTACTTATATCAATGGATACATATTGTTAAAAAACATTTGTTTGCTGAGTGAACAGCATGGTTTTTAAATCCGGACCAGACCGTACGGTCCGACCGAATTAACCGGGAACCGCTCCTTCAGACGGTTCTTTAACTTCCAAAACCCGTTCTACAGAAAAAATCCAGTAGACCGTGCAAACCTCGGTTGAACCGCCCGGGTTTGAGAACCGTGAACGGGTTTCACGGTTTTCACGGTTCAGGCCTAAGCTCTTTTAAAAGGAAAAAAAAAAAAGAAGAAGACGAAGAACAGAAGAAGAGGAAGAAGATGAAAGATGACGATGAGAACAAGGATTAAAAGAAAGGGCCCAATCGTTTTGCTGCGGAGTAGACCCTTTGCCGGCTGTTGATGGCTACCATGTGACTGGCAAAAGCTGAAAGGCTACCATGCGGCTGGCAAAAAATGAAAAACTGAGATTTGAACTAGCCGTGTTTCAAGAGAGAAAAGAAGGATCTGAGAAGATGATGTCTAATGAGAGAAGAGATAAAAGTGAGATTTTTGAAAGCTCTTCACGTGGGTACCAGACAATGACTTGTGGCTGTGAATTTTTGGAATTTTTTTTTTTTTTTTACTTAAAGCTTGCACGCCACACGAGATTCAAAAAGAAGTTTTGGACCTGCTACGTGTTGTTGACTTGTTTCTTAGTTAATTTATTTACTGATTAGTATCATTCTTAATTCTACAAAGTACAAACCCACCCACTCTTACATTAATTTATTAAATTTATTAATTGCTTTACATTATAAGATTGTCCGACCAATGTAAGATTTACGCTATAAAATTAAACAAATACACACAATATTATATGCATTTACAGTAAAAAAGATACATAACATTATACACGCTAATGTCCCGCACCATTTAAGTTACTGCTCTTTAAAAAAAAAAATTTAATTTCATGGGAAAATGTTTATTAAATTTTTTATTGGGTTTCATAAATTAATTTAATGTGAAATTTCTATTAGATCTCTATATTTATTTGGATTTTTATGTAATTTTTCAATTTTTACTAATTTAATATATTTATTTATATTTTAAATAATTATTAAATTAATTATGATGTCATCACGGTTCGACTTCGGTTCGACCTCGGTCCAACCTCAAAAACCTTGAACCTCTCCCTTTTACGGTTCATTGAGCGGTCCGGGTTTCAAAACCTTGTGAACAAGCAGTAAAAAAAAAAAAAAAAAAAAAAAAAACTATAAGAGGTTATATGAAATTAATTTTTATTACATCAATCAAGCACATATATACTAATGTCTTTTATATTTTGTTATGATTTTCATTAGAAACACACACGCATATATGATTACATTTGAATAATAAAATAGATGATAAAAATAAAACAAAAAAAAAAGTTATTTTTTTCAATGGAACAGAGTTTAAGTTACTGAAGAATGTACATCGATTGGGACTAAGTTTTTATATATGTAAAAAAAAAAAAAAAAAAAAAAAAAAAAAAAAAAAAAAAAGAACCAAAATTTCTAATAGATTATAAAATAATTTTAAAAAATAAATAATAATTTCCTTTGAATTTCTTGAAACTTTTGATAATTAAATTTTAATCAATGTAATGATTTTATTTGAACAAAGTTTAGCTACAAAATTGGTTATAGCCTAAAGTTATAAACTCTCAATAAAATAAACATTACTACATATTTTAAATTACATGTTCTTTACACCCTTAATACACATGTCAAATTTTATGTCAATTGAATATTATATTATGTATAATCTTAAGCTACAAAAATTAACAATTAAAACAATTTATTGATGACATAGTTATTGATTTTTAATTTTCTTGAAATTTTGCAAGTATGGAGGATATAAGAAGAAGATGAAATCCAATGATGAAATTCTTAAAATTCACCTTTAATAAAAAATCTTGAGTAAGTTTGTAGCCTTAGGTTACAACCAATTTTGTAGCTAAATTTTGTCTATTTTATTTTATGTAAAACTTTGGTTCACTTAAAGTAAATTATCTTAGTAATTTTTAATATAATCACTTGACAAAATTATGGCATATATACCAATAATGCATGCACGATGTGTAAGACCTAACTTAAAAAAGATTTCATTCAAATAGATATAACAACTGAATAATTGGAGTTTAATAATAAAGTTACTTAAAGTAAGTTTTTTTGAAAAATATTAATATACTTGTAATTAATCGTGCATGCAGTATGCCTTCAAAATTTATTATTAAAAAAAAAAAAGATATTATTGCAAATAATTAAACTAATAAAAAATAAATAATATTAATAAATACATATAAAAAAATTGGTACTAGAATTTAATGGAAGTAGTATTTCTTAAGGTTTTTGAAACTTTCAATAGAGTTTCCTTTATAGCAACCATGTTATTTATTTTAATGTACTTATCATGCCATATAACACATGGAGAAAAAATTGAAACATAATAATAAAATAGGAGAGAAAATTGAAACATAATAAGAGAACAGAAGAGGCATCCACTTAGCACAACCAAAACCAAAATGTAAAGAACACAGTTGTTAGGGACATATTTTATGTAATTGGCTAATCCTTTAACAAAATGCAATTTACTTGTAATTGGGTAGATCTAGGATGTATTTAGTACTTCAAGAAACAAGTGTTTAAGTTAAGTATTGAAGCCATACAAATCTGACCAAGAAATAAGTAAAGAAAGTTTTGTTCATTAAAGCTCAACAGAATCCTTTCTATCGAGATTTAGTGTTGAAGCTTGACAGATTTTCTACACAAGCTGTATCTATCGAGAATTACGAAATCAGAAATTCTAGATCTGATTTTCAACCAATGCTTATGTATTTGTGTAGGGTTTCTTTTCTCACAACCCTAGATATATATATATATATATATATATATATATATATATATATAAATATTATTTTAAAGGCCGTCGCGCATGCATTGTGTGACCAGAGGTAGAAATTGACCTGGTTCATCATTCTCTCTAAAAAAGCTACTGCATCTTTACAACAAGGGTTTTGTGACCAAGGAGCTTCCTGAACTTCATTGTTGATGAAGTGAAAAACTTTGCAGCCAACATCTTCTTCAAGTTGGTGGAGTTATTCACGTACCGGGATTCGTGTATTGAACGGAGAGATTTCTGCTACAATACAAGTCCAATTAGGTATTAGGGTAAGGGTTCAACTATAGGTTGGTATTTCAGGATAGGCTAAAGGGTTTGGTAAGATTCCTTATACTTGTAACCGCTTGTGATTGATAATAGTGGATTCTCGAGAGTGGTGACCTTAAATTCACCCGGTGGGGTTTTGTCTCAATGGTTTTCCCCATTTGTAAACAAATTACCTGTGTCAAATTTATTTTTCGCTGCATTTAGTTTAGTTGGTGATTTATTTGTGCTACCTTGCCATTGCATATAATTGAATCTAATTAATTAATTTGCAAGGAGTCAATTCATTTAAACCCAACAAGTGGTATCAGAGCAGGCACACTCTAATTAGATTTTAATCTTTGTTGTGTGATCCATTGACCTCTGTTTGTCATGGATAGAGGACAGTATTTTATTATACCTCATTTATTTTATTGCACTAACTATGCATATTGGAAAGTACGCATGAAAGTTTTCTTACAGTCTTTAGAAGAGAAAGTATGGCAAGCTGTGGAGATTGGCTGGACTAAGCCAAAGGAAGTGCCGGCTGATTGGGATGATGCAAAGATCAAAGCGGCAAACTTCAACAGCAGAGCATTAAACGTCATTTTCAGTGCAGTCACAAATGAGGAGTTTAAGAAAATATCCTCAACTGAAACTGCAAAGGAAGCATGGACCATTCTCCAGATGACCCATTAAAGAACTAAGGCCGTTAAAGATTCCAAGCTTCAAAGGTTTACCACAAGCTTTAAGGAGATCAAGATGGAGGAGGATAAGTCATTCAATGAGTTCTATGACAAACTCAAGGACATAGACAACTCAGCCTTCAGTCTTGAGGAAACTATTCCCGAACCCATGGTCCTAAGAAAGGTGCTAAGGTCTCTGCCTAAAAGATTCCATGCCAAGATCACTACCATTGAAGAATTAAAGGATATTGACTCTATTCCCTTGACAGAGTTGATTGGCAACTTGCAAACCTATGAATTGGGTTTGACTAGACTTGGGAAAGGAAACAAGAGTAAGAGTATAGCACTAAAGGCCAAAAGTAATGAGACCAATGAGTCTTTAGATGATGAAGATTCCAAGATGAAGTCCTACATCACTAGACAGTTTAAGAAGTTCATGAAGAATGCCAATGTGAAAAGTTTAGACAAGGACCATAAGCAATCCGGTTCTTCTAAATTCAAAAGTCAAGACAGAAGGAAGAAGGATGCTAAGGATGGCGGTCAGTATACTATTCCCTCCAGAAAAAAGTGCTTTGGATGTCAAGGTTTTGGACACATGAAACAAGAATGTCCAACATATCTCAAGTCGATTGGGAAAAGCAAGGCTTTTGCTGCTACCTTAAGTGATACCGAGCCTAAGACTGAGTTAGATGACAGTGATGATGAGGGAATCTTGAGTGCTTTCACTGTCACAGTGGATCCTACTAAGGAGATCGTAGAAGCAGTGGATGAAGAAGAGGACTTGGTGGAATCTAAGTTTGAGAAAATGGATGAACAAGATGACATCCATATAGCCTATGCAAAAATTGTACAAGGTTTCTGAAAAGCATGAGAGACTGTATAGGCTGGCCACCAAGAAGCTGAGTGATATGGAGCTAGATCGAGAAGAGCTCTCTACTGAGGTTGATGAAGCCAATCAAACCATTGGAGCACTGCGATTTGAGAACAATTTTTTGGCTAAAAAGACTAAAAAGCTTGAAGCGGAGCTGTTTCAAGTTAGAGATCAATTAGAGAGGACTTCCAGTGCAAAGCACGATGAGATGCTAAGTTTTCAGAAAGCTGCTTCTAACAAAACCGGTTTGGGAAATGAATTCTCTTCTCCTAATATTGCGTCTTCTAGTAAGATTGCTTTTGTTTCACCTACTAATGATAATGATGCTGAAAATAATGAAGCTAAAACTGAAATAGCTAGTAAGAACTTAGATAAGGGAAAATCTATTTTAGGAGTACCCCCTAAGGTCAAACTAGAAATCCTAGGAATAAGAAGGATAATAATAAAAAATCTCAACCAAAGAAGCCGTATTTCTATCATCACTATAGAGCTTTAGGACACACTCATCCAAATTACTATAACTGGTTAGCCACTCAACAGAGCAATAGTGTGTCATCATCTGGTGGTCAAGGTTAGATCCCACCATCTTTGGGTCCTCTTGGAGATCTTCTCAAGGCCCTTATGTTCCTTTCAAACTTGAACGGTTTCAATTCTTCCCCCTCTCCTTAGGATAAAAGAAAGGTCCTTCCAAGGTGTGGAAGGAAAAAGGCTCAAAGTGATTCAGTCACTTTTTCCTCTTTCACCCTTTATGTTTTGCAATACTTGTTTATTTTGCTTTCTTGTTTTGAGTCAATCTAGTTTTATGCTTTGTGTGTTTTCTTTCATGTTTTTGTTTTAGTTGTTTTCAATTTTGCTTTAATTTTTTTTCATAAAAAAAAAAATCAGAAAAATACAAAAATAGTGTGTTTGTGTATATTGGTACTTGTGTACCTTGGATGGCCTTTGAAACAAAGTTTCTAAACTTTATATCTCTTATAGCTTAGATGAGCATCTCAATGCACAACTAAGCAAGTGAGCTTTGTGGCTCGTGTTTGTGATGAATATGATTAAGATTGTCTCTTATATCTCATACTCATATCACTCTTTTGACAGAAAGGACTAGAAAATCCTAAGAGAAAGACATATATAACCATCTCACCACTAAAGCCGTGTCAATCATGTATAACATCTGTGTGCTTTGGCATAGCAAAATTGTGATGTTTTGGCTTAAATAATTGAGTATTTCTTCTCTCTCTTATATGCTTATGCATGATATGTTTTAAAAAAAAAAATATGCAATGAATATAAAAGCAAAAAGAATCAAAATGCTTTTAAAAATGGTTACAAGCGTGTTTCTAGGAGATGTGGGTGTTATAAGATGTACCTCGAAGGTGATAGTCCCCATCAAGTAATTATGACTGTGTGTGAGTGTATCAAGATGTTCTCATATCTCAAATCATCATAATATGAGAAACTTGTGTACATTTGTTATGTTTTCACACACAACATGCATACTTTTTGCTACTTTTGATACATGTGCAGGTACAATGTGATTTGGCCATCACAAGGAATACATATGTTAATATATGCTCACTAAACTATCTTAACTTGCTTTTGAAATATAAAATTGGTTAGACTTGTTGTGTGTGTGTGTGTGTGTGTGTGTGTGTGTGTGTGTGTGGATCTATGGATGCTTTGCATATATGTTGAAAGATGTTTTGAGAGCTTAGCATGTTGATTGGATCTTTGGTTGAGTTGCTTGCTTGTTGCATTCTCCTTGTGTTTTTCCTCCTTGAAAAACTCCTTTTCTTCAAGCTCGACAGCTTCTCGACAGATTCCTTTTTTATCGAGCCTTCTTTCTCTTTTCTCGACAGATTCTTGATCCATCGAGATTTCTGGGTTTCTTCTCAATAGATTATAGACAGTTTCTTCGATCCATCGAGCCAAATTTCTGAGCATTTTGTCTGCTTGATAGATTCTCGATCCATCAAGACACTCTTTTTCCATCGACAGATCCTCGATAGCACCTCGACAGATTCAATTCTGTCGAGATTTAGTGCTTGACAGAACCTCGATAGAATCTTTGATCCATTGAGCTACATTTTCTATATATAGCTGAAGCGCTCAGTTTCACTTTTCTCTCTTCTCTCTCGACAGATCTCACTTCTCTCTCACCCCAAACACTCTCCTTTCACTCAAATCTCCTCACCTACTTGTTCTTCGGTAAGTGTTCGTAATCCCTTCATTTACATGCATTCGTGCATTTTAGACCTAGGTTTTAGGTTTTTGAAAACTTTTGGGGTTTTTGAGATTTTTCTAAAATCTTTGGGTTGGGTTGGGTTGATTTGTTGATATATGATCATGCATTGCATTCTCATTGCATTATAACAATGTTTCATGCATTTTAGAATTGTGTGCTTGATTATTGTTATTGAGTGCTGTTAGGTTTGGATTGGGTTTTACCCATGATGCTTTTAAATTCTCATATCACATGTTCATGCATTTTTCATGCATACGTTCTTTCTTTTCTTTCTTTTTTTAAACTTGTCTCTCTCTCTCTCTCTCTCTCTCTCTCTCTCAGAAGACTGCGCTATGGCACCTAAACAACGTCAATCCATTCCGGCTTGGAATCCTCTTCAAGGTTTCGAGTCTTCTTCTTTTGATCTTCCCTTTCATATTCGGTTCAGTGATGAGAAGGCCCAGTCAAACTTCTTTGAGAACTTCCAGAAACTTGTTGTTCATCCCGAATGCCAAGTTATTCTATTGACTTTGTCGATACTCCTCTCCCTAAAGTCATTTGGACTCGGGGTTGGAAATCTCTACTTGAGAGACCCACAAGGTGTCTCATCATGTTTATACAGGAGTTTTACTCCAACATACATGGCATTGATACCTCTGTGCCTCAATTTGTTACTACATTCCAAGGTACACATATCGTAGTTACTCTGGATCTTATATTCGAGGTACTACATGTTCCTAGGGTAGTGCATCCTGACTACCCTAGCTGTGATCGTCTTTGGACTGTGTCTAGAGATGAGCTCATCTCTCACTTTTGTAAGACTCCTTCCATATAAGGTGGTAAGCTAAACACTCCATGCTCGGGCTTTGCCGAAGGCTTGAGGTTCCTTAACATGGTGATGACATTCACTCTCACTCCTTTCTCTTACTATAACTCAATCACTAAGCATCATGCTCATTTTCTTCTTTCCTTGATGGAGGATCTTTCTATAGACTTTCCCTTTCACTTCATCACATCTATTCTAGATGTGTATCAGGATATTGCCACTCGTGATAAGCTTATCTTTCCTTCAGCTATCATGCGGATCCTTCGGCACTTCTCCATTCCTATTCCTATCTCTCCTTTCTTCACCACTATGGGTGCCATCAACACTGGTTCTGTCCGGCGAAGTAAGGCTCAGCTTCGATCAAAACGGCCACACATTGAGACGTTCGATCCTACGACTCTTGCAGCTCTACCTTCTTTGGCTCCGTCTTCTTCCACTCCTTCCTCTTCTACGGCTGGTGGTGCGACCCTCGAGGCCATCATGGCACAGCTTCAAAGGATGGAGGCTGACTTTGGTGGTCGTCTTGACTATCTCACAGATGAGATGTGTCAGATGAACACCCAAGTCGGTCGTATTACCCGCAGACAGGCTCGCATGGCCAACTTTGCTCCTTCTTCCTCTCCTTCTCTAAAGGTCTCGACTGATGATGAGGATGATGCTGACTCTTTCGGTGATGACGAGATGATGACCTCTTAGTGACTTACCCTTTGTCAATCGTGATAAAAAATGAGAGTAGTTTTGGAATTGAGAGTAGTCTTGTACTTAGGGGGAAAGTTAGTATAGGACTTTTTTTTTATAGGGGGAATGTATTTCGTTTTTAGGGATGCAGTGAGGTTTACATGTATTTTCTTCTTTCTCTTCTTACATTAGCCTCTTGTATACCGGTCTTATGACCATTTATTACATACATTGTACTTCATTTTTATATATATGATGATGATATATGTTTTTATTCAACTACCTCTACATGTGTTGTTTCCGTTCTATCTTTATACACATGTTTTTTTATGTACTCAATCTTTATTTTTGTTTCACATATGATACCTTGATGAGTCATGTTTAAGTGTTTCAGAAAGATAGGTAGTGAAAGTCTACTATGCCATGAACTCTCTTCTTGCAAAGTTTTTCAAGAGTTTATTTTAGGGTTAGATTTGTTTTGTAATATAACAAGTGGTTATGAGTTTAGTGATTTAAGACTTCGCTCATGATTCATTTGTTTGTTGTGGTTTTGTCACGGATTGTCAAAGAGGGAGTTTATTAGGGACATATTTTATGTAATTGGCTAATCTTTTGACAAAACGCACTTTACTTGTAATTTGGTAAATCTAGGATATGTTTAGTACTTCAAGAAACAAGTGTTCAAGTTAAGTATTGAAACCATGAAAATCTGACCAAGAAACAAGTGAAGAAATTGTTGTTCATTAAAACTCGATAGAAGTTTCGATAGAATCCTTTCTATCGAGATTTAGTATTGAAGCTCAACAGATTCTCGACACAAGCTGTATCTGTCAAGAATTACGAAATCAGAAATTCCAATTCTGATTTTTAGTCAATGCTTATGTATTTGTGTAAGGTTTCTTTTCTCACATTCCTAGTGTCGACACCCCATTTTGCAACCCGCATTTAACCTCACATGGAGGGTAAAAGGGGTTCTTTCACCTCATAAATATGCATCTTGATTCTGGCCATTAGATCCTTAATCTCATTTCACCAAAATGATCTTGATGTTGTAACGATCAAATCAACTGGTCATAAGCCCTAATTGGACCACTAGATTGAAAGTTATCATCAAGTCAAGTTTTAATGGCTAAGATGCACTATCACAAATTGAGTCCGACTATATGTGATTATGAACAATTGATTTTAATTGGTTATAAGTGTAATCAATTGGAGATCAATGATGTGTCATAATTTAATTGGTTAGAACTACATTTTATGGTGAGGTTGCATACACCTAATTAATTAGATAATTAAACATTAATTCTTCAATGAGTAATTTGTGCAATTATCTTTTAATTAGTGTAAATTTGGAACCAATTAAGTCTGAAATTGGAGTGATTGGAGCCATTTAATGTTAATTGGGGACTAATTTGGGACCTATTAATGTTAATTGTGCTGAAACCATTTTCTAACAAATGACTTCTGCTCACTATTTCATCGATATCTCTCATAATATTTTGAATCTGTGAATGAGGTTAATTTTTCCAGAAACTAGACATTCGGGGCTTCAATTTAAGCACAAGAATGAGACAATTCCGATCAGAATTGAGTCAGATATGATTTTTTGAAGTTGGCTTCACAGGCTGTTACAGCAGTTACGGGAAAACCGAATTTTGGCTTGCTCCCCACTCCCACCAATCTCTCCATTTAATGCACCAGATTTTTCCCAAGGCTAAAATGAGGTCTAGGTTCATAATCCTTGTCAACCCTCATTAAATGGCCTTCCATTCATATTCCCTCCACTACTACTATATAAACCCTCCCTCTCCTTCATTCCAAGGACCAAAAAAAACCCCCATCTCTTCTCCTCTATTGAGTTCTAGTAAAGTAGAGTAGTCTTGTCATATCTTGGTCTTCTTGAGACTCAAGGTATTGAGTGAGACTCACTCTCCCTCTCCTAGTTCTTCTTTTTTTCCTCCACCCATAGGATCTCCCTCAAAAGTCTCATCCTCCACTATATGGATCTTACATGAAGGTATAATCCATTTCCCTAATTGTTTTTTGTATTTCCATAATGAGAGTTTAGGATTAAAGCATGATAATAATTATTTAAATTCCCATGAATATGTTTGAATGTTCTTATATGTTCTTATGTGTTCTTCACATGTTCTTGGTTGTTCACCACATATTCATGCATATCACTAGTTTTGATCTTAAATCCACATAAAAAAAATATGAAAAACATGTTTGTTTCATAATTCTTTCAAATTCTTGAATCTAGGATATCACCATACACACATTCACTAGAATTTAATTTTCAATCTAAATGCAATGCTTAATAAATTGGATTAGGGTTCATCACATGCACACACATTAAATTCAACATGCAAATTGATTGACATATTGGATGATATGATATGAATGTTGGCCACCATAGTCTAGAAGACCGGTTTCACCGGGCAAGGTGGGTGCCTAACACCTTCCCACTTTGTAACATAGCCTCCGAACTTAAATCAAGGGTTAGTAGATCAAGTGCTTATCCATGTAATTTTCGATTTTTAGATTGTAACTAGGAAACAAAGCCATGTACTTTATCTTAGATTGTATCTAGGACCAAAGCCATGTAATTTTCCTATGATCAATGTAAATTTCAAATTAATAAAATGAGGAATTTTTTTTAATTATGGTTTTCTTATTTTTCCAATAATTAAATAAGTGGCGACTCCATTGTTAAACCCTTAATCTAAAAGGGAAAATATAACTAGTCGAACCTCCATTTTGAGAGACAATAACACGACTCCACCCATTCACATGGGTTTGGCCCAACATTCCCATAAAAAAGGGGGCCGGGGGCGCGGTCTCTCACACCTAGACATATATAAGGATTATTTTAAAGGTCGTCATGCATGCATTGTGTGACTGGAGGCAGAAATTAACCTAGTTCATCATTCTTTTTGTAGAAGCTACTGCGTCTTTACGCCAAGGGTTTTGTGACCAAGGAGCTTCCTGATCTTCATTGTTGATGAGGTGAAGAACTTTACAACCAACATCTTCTTCAAGTTAGTTGGTATTAGGGTATTGGGGTAAGGGTTTAACTGTAGGTTGGTATTTCGGGATAGCCCAAAGGGTTTGATAAGTTTTCTTATACTTGTAACCGCTTATGATTGATAAAAATGGATTCTTAAGAGTGTTGACCTTAAATTCACCCGGTGGGGTTTTGCCTCGGTGGTTTTCCCCATTCGTAAACAAATCACCTATGTCAAATTTAATTTCCACTACATTTAGTTTAGTTGGTGATTTTTTTGTGCTACGACGCTATTGACTTGGATAATTAATTAATTACTTTGCCAAATGGGTCAATACATTTTTTGCCTATCAAGTGGTATTAGAGCGGGCACACTCTGATTATGTTTAATCTTTGCTGTGTGATCCATTGACTCCTATTTGTTATGGATAAAGGACAATATCTTATTATACCTCCTTTATTTGATGGCACAAACTATACATACTGGAAAGTACACATGAGAGCTTTCTTGCAGTCTTTACATTTTTGGCCTGTCAAGTGGCATTAGAGCGAGCACACTCTGATTAGGTTTAATCTTTGCTGTATGATCCATTGACCCCTGTTTGTCATGGATAGATGACAATATCTTATTATACCTCATTTATTTGATGGCACTAACTATGCATACTATAAAGTACACATGAAAGCTTTCTTGCAGTCTTTATATGAGAAGGTGTGGCAAGTTGTAAAGATTAGCTGGACTAAGCCAAAGGAAGCGTCGGCTGATTAGGATGAGGTCAAGATCAAAGGGGCAAACTTCAACAGTAGAGCATTGAATGCCCTATTCAGTACGGTGACCAATGAGGAATTCAAGAAGATATCCTCAACCGAAACTGCTAAGGAAGCATGGACAATTCTCTAGACAACCTATGAAGGGACTAAGGCTGTCAAGTATTCAAAGCTCCAAAGGCTTACTACTAGCTTTGAGGAGATTAAGATGGAAGAGGATGAGTCGCTTAATGAGTACTGTGCCAAGCTAAAGGACATAGTCAACTCAGCCTTCAATCTTGGAGAATAGATTCCCTAAACCAAGATTGTGAGAAAGGTGCTCAAATCTCTGCCTGAGAGATTCCATTAAAAGATCACTGCCATTGAAGAATCAAAGGACATTGACAAAATTTCTTTGACGAAGTTGGTTGGAAACTTGAAAACTTATAAATTGGGTTTGACTAGAATTGGGAAAGGAAGTAAAAATAAAAGCATGGCACTAAAGGCCAAAAGTAATGAGACTGATGAGTCTTCAAATGATAAAGATTCCAAGATGAAGTCCTACATCACTAGGCAGTTCAAGAAGTTCATGAAGAATGCCAATGCGAAAGGATTTGATAAGGACCGTAAGCAATACAATTCTTCTCAATTCAAAAGCAAAGACAAAGGAAAAAAGGATTTTAAGGATGGTGGTCAGTACACTATTCCCTTTGGACCAAAGTGATTCGAATGTCAAGGTTTTGGACACATGAAAAAAGAATGTCCAACATATCTCAAGTCAATTGGGAAAAGCATGGCTCTTGCTACTACCTTGAGTGACACCGAACTTGAGATTAAGTCAGATGACAGTGATGACGAGGGAATCTTGAGTGCCTTCACTGCCACAGTGGATCCTATTGAGGGGATCATAGAAGCAGTAGATGAAGAAGAGGACTTGGTGGAATCAAAATTTGAGAAAATGGACAATAAAGATGACATCCATACAGCCTATACTAAGTTGTACAAGGTTTCTAAAAAGCATGAGAAACTGTATAGGCTGGCCACCAAGAAGCTGAGTGATGTGGAGCTAGATAGAGAGGAGCTCTCTACAAAGGTTGATGAAGCAAATCAAACCATTGGAGCTTCCCACTTCGAGAACAACTTCCTTGTTGAAAGGACAAAGAAGCTTGAGGCGGAATTGTTCCAAGTTAGAGCTCAATTTTGAGAGGACTTCCAATGCAAAGCTCAATGAATGCTAAGCTTTCAGAAAGCTGCTTCTGACAAAAAAAGTTTGGGGTATGATTTCTCTTCTCCTAATATTGCCTCATCTAGTTCAACTGTGTTTGTCTCACCTATTGATAATGTTAATTCTAAGAATGATGAAGCTAAAAATGAAATAGCTAGTAAGAACCTAGATAAAGGAAAATCTATTTTCGGAGCACCCCCTGTGGTTGAAAAGAAAGAGGCTAGAAACTCTAGGACTACAAGAGAAAAAAACAAAAAATCTCAACAATAGATGCCGCATTTCTGTCATCACTGTGGAGCTTTAGGACATACTCGTCCAAATTGCTACAAGTGGTTAGCCACTCAACAAAGCAATAGTATGCTCTCGTCTGGAAACCAGAATCAGTTTCCATCCCCTTCTGCTCCTTTTGAAGATCTTCTCAAGGCCCTCATTTCCTTTCGAACTTGAACAGTTTTAATTCTTTCCCCTCACCTCCAAATCAAAGGTTCACACAAAGGAAACGTTCTTCCAAGGTGTGGAAGGAAAAAGGCCCAAAGTGATTCAGTCACTTTTTCTTTCTCTCGCCCTTGGTTATGCATTACTTGTTTGTTTTTGCTTACTTGTTTTGGGTTAGTCTAGTTTTATGCTTTGTGTGTTTCTGTTTGGTTGTTTTTTAGTTTTTGTTTATTTTGCTTTCCACAAAAATAAAAAAATAAAATAAATTGAAAAATCAGAAAAATACAAAAATAGTGTGTGTTTGTGTATATTGGTACTTGTGTACCTAAGATGGCCACTGAAACAAAATTTTATAAACCTTGTATCTTTTGTAGCTTAGATGAGCATCTTAATGCACAACTAAGAAAGTGATCTTTGTGGCTCGTGTTTGTGATGAGTATGATTAAGTAATCTCTTATACTTAACACTCATATCACTCTTTTTGACGAGAATGACTAGAAAATCCTAAGAGAAAAGCATAAATAACCATCTCACCACTAAAACCCGCCAATCATGTATAACATCTGTGTACTTTGGCATAGCAAAATTTTGATGTTTAAGCTTACATAAATGGGTATTTCTTTACTCTCTCTTATATGCCCATGCATGCTATGCTCAAAAAGAAAAATATGCAAAGAAAAACAAAAGGAAAAAGAATCAAAATGCTTTTAAATATGATTGCAAGTGTGTTTCTAGGAGATGTGGGAGTTATAGGATGTACCTCGAAGGTGACAGTCTCCATCAGCTATTATGATTGTGTGTGAGTATATTTGATTTTTCTCATATCTCAAATCGTCATAATATGAGACACTTATGCACTCTTGCTATGTTTCACACACAACACGCAAACTCTTTGCTACTTTTAATACATGTGCAGGTGCAATGTGATTTGGCCATCACAAGGAATACATGTATTAATATATGCTCACTAAACTGTCTTAACTTGTTTTTGAAATATAAAATTAGTTAGACATGTTGTGTGTGTGTGTGTGTGTGTTTTTGGATCAATGAATGATTTGCATATTTGTTGAGAGATATTTTGAGAGCTTAATATGTTGATTGGATCTATGTTTGAGTAGCTTACTTGTTGCATTCATCTCTATGTGTTTTTCCCTTCTTGAAAAACCTTCTTTCTTCAAGCTCGATAGCTTCTTGACAGATCCTTGATAGATTCCCTTCTATCGAGCCCTTCTTTCTCCTTTTATCGATAGATCTTGATGGATTCTCGATCCATCAAGATTTCTGGGTTTCTCCTCGATAGATTCTTGACATCTTCTTCGATCCAAATTTCTGAGCTCTTTGTCTGGCCAATAGATTCTTGATCCATCAAGGTGATTTTGCCATCGACAGATCCTCGACAGATTCATTTTTGTCAAGATTTAGTGCTCGATAGATCTCGACAGATACCTTGATCCATCAAGCTGCGATTTCTATATATAGCTGAGGCACGAATCATATCTCATTTTTCACTGCTCTCTCTCGACAGAAAATCGTTTCTATCACCCCAAACACTTTTCTTTCACTCAAATCTCCTCACCCACTCCTATTTCGGCCTAGATCAAGCCTTAATACTCTAATAAGTGTTCTTAAACCCTCATTTTCATGCATTCATGCACTTTTAGATCTATGTTTTTGGGTTTTTGAAATTTTTTGGGGTTTTTGAGAATTTTGTGAAATTTTTGGGTTGGGTTTTTGTTAGGTTCTAAGGTCTTAGGATTTTATGTATTTAGAACTCTAATTTGTAATGTTGGCAAACCATGATCAAAACAATGTATTTAGTCTTGTTAAGGCTTGCTCAAAGTTGGTTTATTATTGTAAAGTTGGAATCGAGTGGCTGCAGAAGTACTTAGGACTTTCGGCCTGGCTCGATCGATCGAAGGATAGGCTCGATCGATCGAAAATCGCATAGGTTGATTTTTCTGCAGAATTTCCAACTCAGCCCTACTTCATTAAACGTTTAGGGTTTTATGTTTTTACCCTAGGTATTTAAACAAAACCCTAGCCACGTTTTTGGAGGTACTCCATAATGTATTGTTGCTCATACAGTGCTGTTTTGTGTGAATCTCTTGTGAGATCTTAGAGGAGCTTTCCTTTACACAAAACTTAGGGTTTTCAAGGTAGAGATGATTTCAACATCTTGAAGATCATTATAGTTGCAACCATTGGAACTTAAAGAAAAACAAGCGGGGAGCTTGTAGCTAATTGAAGAATTCAAGAAAGAAGGAGTCCGTGGATTCGAAACTTGCACGTGGTCGTGTCAGTAAGTTCTACTGGTGGGTAGCATTAGGAAGTCGAGCGGGAGCTTGTAGTCCTTTTGTAAGAACTTCAATTCTTTCATAGTGAATTCCGTTTTTCCTTGAGGATCGGTGGGTCAAATCCTCCCCAGGTTTTTAACGTGCGGTTTCCTAGGTGATCATATCTTGTGTTATTTATTTTTCCGCTGCTTTATATGTTTTATATACATGATATGATTATTTGATTGTTTTAACCTAGTATTGCATAATTTGACTAAGTAACAACTTGGCTAATTAATCTAGGCTACGCAATCTGGTTGTTTTTAAGGGGTCTAAAACCGTTCAGTTTTGTTGTTTTAATGTTATGTGCTCATGCATTGTATTCTCATTGCATTTTAACAATGTTTCATGTATTTTAGATGTGTGTTTGTCTATTGTTGAATATGTGCTGGTAGGTTTGGATTGGGTTTTCACCCATGATTCCTTTAAATTTTGCATGTCACATGTTCATGCATATTTCATGCATACATTATTTCTTTTCCTTTCTTCTCTTTGTTTCTAGTTGTGATGTGTTCTTTCTCTCTCCCTCTCTCTTTCTTTCAGATACACTGCGCTATGGCACCCAAAGCGCATAAATCCACTCCGACTCAGAATCCTCTTGGTTCCAGGTCTTCTTCTTCTTCTGATCCTATCCCACCTCTCCACGTTCGATTCCGTGATGAGAAGGCCTGAAAGAACTTCTTGGAGAACGTTCAGAAACGTGGCGTTCATCCGAAGCGCCATGTTATCCTATCGGATTTTTCTGACACTCCTCTCCCCATTGTCATTTGGACTTGGGGCTGGGAATCTATACTTGAGAGTCCCTTGAGGTGTCCCATTGTGATTATGTAGGAGTTTTACTCCAATATACATGGTATCGATACCTCTTTACCTCGGTTTGCCATTACATTTCGAGGTACACGTATCATAGTCACCCTAGATCTTATATCTGAGGTACTACATGTTCTGCTAGTAGCGCATCCTGACTACCCCGACTGTGAGCGACTTAGGACAGTGTCCAGAGAAGAGCTTCTACCTCACTTTTGTGAGACACCTTCCATATGGGGTGGTAAGTAAAACACCCCATGCTTGAGCTTTGCTAAAGGTCCGAGGTTCCTGACCTTCTTACTTCATCACATCTGTCCTCGACGTGTATCAAGATACGATGACCCATGATAAGTTCATCTTTCCTTCAACTATCATGCGGATCCTTCGCCACTTCTACATCCCCATTCCTGATTCTCCTTACTTCACTACTATGTGTGACATCAGCGCCAATTCTGTTCGACCAAGCAAGGCCCAACTTCAACTGAAGCAGCCATGAGTGGAGATGACCGGTCCTACAGCTTATGTTGTTCCTTCTTCCTTGGCTCCTTCTACCTCTACAGTTGGTAATGTGACCCTCGAGGCCATTATGGCGTAGCTTCAACGCATGGATGTTCGCCTTGACTCTCTCATTGATGAGATATGTTAGGTGAACACCCATGTAGGTCGTATAGCACATCGACAGGCTCGCCTTAGTGGTTTCGCTCCCTCTCCATCTCCTTCTCCAGAGGCTTCACTGATGAGGATGACGATGTTGGTGATGATGATGATGATGATGCTAGCTCTTCTAGTGATGATAAGATGACGACCTTTCTGTGACTTACCCTTTGTCATTTTTGACAAAAAGAGGGAGTAGTTTTGGGTTTGAGAGTAGTCTTGTACTTAGGGGGAGAGTTATTATAGGAAATTTTTTGTTAGGGGGAGTGTTTATAGATCTTGAGGGATGTAGTGAGGTTTACATGTACTTTTATTTTCTTTCTTTTTACATTAGCCTTATGTATACTGGTCTTGTGACCATTTATTGACATACATTGTACTTTATTTTCATATATATATGATGATGTATGTTTTTCTTTACCTATGTCTACATGTGTTATTTCTTTTCTCTTTTTATACACATGTTTCTTTATATATGTGATCTTTATTTCTGTTTCACACAAGATGACTTGATGAGTTTTGTTTAAGTGTTTTAGAAAAACAGGTTGTGAAAGTCTACCATGCCATGAACTCTCTTCTTACAAAGTTTTTTAAGAGTTTATGTTAGGGTTAGATTTATTTTGTAATTCAACAAGTAATTATAAGTTTAGTGATTTAAGACTTCTCTCATGATTCATTTGTTTGTTGTGGTTTTGTCATGGATTGCCAAAGGTGATGTAAAGTGATAGCACATGCATATTATGACTAGATACACAATTTGCTCTAGTTCATCATATCTAATCTAATACTATATATAATAGCAGAAGCCTTTAAGGAGGTGCTGCCACGTTAGGGAAAAAGGCACCTTAAAATGCTGCCACATATAAGTTAAAAAGCGATAAATTATGTTGTTTGGCAATTCTGTAGCACCATTTAAAAGCCTCTCTATAAATAAAAAAAATTTAACCAGTTAAAATATTATGCACACAGAGATAGAAATAGAGAGAGAGAGAGAGAGAGAGATGCGATGAATCAGTTTCCAGAGCACATATACACCGTGTGATAGCAAAACCAGCCAAAATACAGTTAAAAAGGCTTGCAATACTGGATACAGAGAGAGAAGTAGAGAGTTCTCCATTCCTCTTCAGACGTAGAGCACCGCTGCAAGCACATAAAGAAAGAAAAATTTATGGGCATCAACACCGTTAGGCTACATATTTGCCACCATCAGATCGATGGAACCGGCTCCGATATGTTTTCCTCCACTTTTTTTAGATTTGGGTATGAAATATATATATTTTTATTAAGTTTTTTTGTCGGAACCTGCACTGGTACATTTTTTTTTTTTTTTAGATTTGGGTATGCAATGTTACTTTTTATTGAGTTTTTTTTGTTGTATAGGTTTAGATTTGATTTTGGCTATGATTCGTTTTTGTTTTGGGTTTTTGGGTTCTCCATGAAATTTTTTTTTTCTCAATTTAACGCTATTCTCTCAGTTGCATTGATTTATAGTTTCTCCATGAAATTTCGAGTTTACTTTTGTACTTCAATTCCTAATCTTAACAAAATCATTGGGATAAGTATAGAATTTAATGTTATGCTGATATTTCTTAAACCTTCCCTGCCGATTTACTTTGCGCTCTGTTCTGTTTCTTCTCTGCAACATAGTGCAAACTTGCCCACTTAGATTTCGGCCACCAAGATAGTTTAGAGTCACAACAGAAAGAGTTCTCAGGGGTTAGGGTTTTAGGATTTTGAGAGAGAGGCAGAGAGGGAGAACAACTTATGGGTAGGGTTTGGGGATGCAATTGTGGAACAGTTTGATGAGTCAATTTCCAGATTTGGGTATGAAAGGTTACTTTTAATTATTTTTTTTGTTGGATAGGTTTAGATTTGATTCATTTTTGTTTTGGGTTTTTGGATTCTCTATCAAAATGTTTTTTTTTTTTTTCTCAATTTTAAATATGGTTTAGGCTTTTGAAAGACATGATTTTGATTTAGGGTTACGTTTTTGGTCTAGCACCACCCATGTTCGGCTCCATTCAATCACAGCCTCAACGGTGATTTTGGTTTAGGGTTATGTTTCTCTGCTCTGTTAGTTGTTTGCCCCCATCACTTCTCTTCAACGGTGTATTCGGAAGGTATTCATCATTTTCTTGGAACTTCTCACCTGCGCTTTTTATATATATGTTTCCTTAAATTTTAAGTTAATTAGTTTATTTAGTCCAACTCAAGTACGAAATAACTTTTTATTTATTTATTTATTGTTATTGTTACAAAGATAGATTTTGTAGCTGTCTGAATTCTGGGCTGTACATGAATCACTAACAAATGCAGAATCAAGGTTTGATTCGTTGGAGTCCAATCCTTCATTTTTCAGGTTTAAATTTTCACTGAACTGCTAATTACTTTTTACAATTCAACCCATATTTTCAATGTTTTCTTAGGCTTCATTTGCGGTATTTCTTTCATCTTTCTCTGCTGCAATTAAAAATTGCTATGCTTTTTTTTTTTTTTTTTGAGCAATCAGAAATTATGGCTGCAATTATATGGATTGTCCTCTTTGGAGTTTCACTAAGAATAGTTAGGTATACAAAAGTGCCCACCACAGCCAAGAAAGAAAACCAAAAATACATAAACTGATACCAAAGCAGTAGTAAAAGTGTTAAACTTGAAACTAAAATCTTATGAATAGTGGAGCTAAGGAAGGTGTTTTGCACAGACCATGCACCTGTAGAGCAGTAAAAGATAGAGCACACCAGTTACACATCACACGCATGATACAATGCACTTGAAATTCCACTAGACATGAATTGGATCTTACCTTCTATTGTAGGACTTTAAAAGTAGGAAGTAAGGCTATAGTATTTGATGCAACAAGAAAAATATTTTGCAATCTTTGCTCTAATGGTTATGGTTTCACATGCTGTGCAAACCAAAAACCAGCACAGTTAGATGATTTCATTATTTGGTTTCAACTAAAATCTTTGAACAACGGAAGGACATTCTTAAGTACGTAAAAAAAAAAGTTGTTCCAATAAATCATTGAAGATGACTTTGAGATGAGAAAAGTTGCACAAATCACTATTATCCATGGAAATATCATTCGAAGTTAAATTAAATTAAAGGGAGTAGATATATCATAGTCTCTAAAGAGAATAATTGCACAGATCACTATTACCCATAGAAATCCTTGGCATATTAAATCAAATTAAAAGGACAAGAAATATCATAAAACCAAAAAGAACCCCTTCCAACAAAAAGATGACTCAATTTTACATTTCTCTGGAGAATGTGAGAAGGGCTACAGTATTTCTAATTGTAACATCTTTAGTGGATGGACAATCCCCATCTCTTCTTCTACCTAAAGAAAGAAAGAACTTACATAGATATACAAAATTGTCACTACTGTTTCATCTTAGAGGCACCATATCACAATTCATGTAAGCGAGAGGTGAGATCAATGAAGATGTCTTCACTACAAGGAATTGTGAGACCACCCATTGGATGATCATACCCAAATTCTTCCTCATCCTTACTTAGCAATCCCTTCTAATTACTTTCTGAATGAGTAGGAGCGTCGAAGAATGTGCTTATTGCAACAAATTAGGCAAACTGATTAGAAAGCATAGTTAAAAAAAAAAAACAAAACAAAACAAAAAAAAAAAAAAAAAACAAAAACAAAAACAAAAACAAAAACAAAACAAAACAAAAACAAAAAGGAGAGAATCCTAACAATATATTTTATTACTATAAACTAAGGTATTAAATTGCTTTAGATAGTGCAGAAATTGACCAAAAACCAAAAGCAGAATCATTATATACAAAATAGAGCATAAAATATTACTTTATGTTGTTAAATTTGACTTTGGTACTGATTCAAATTTTGTGATGTTTCATTTATATAAAACTACCATGTTTTCTGAATTTTAGATAATTATAATTAATTATATGACACACAATAACATGTTTTATAGGATCTCAGTTTCTAGCACCTCATTTATATTGACTCTTATCAGGAATTTTGTATTTATAATGACATATTTTCCCTGACATGTTAATTCAAATCAGTCATGCCTGACATATAAGACTTTTGGCTACCATTCGAGAAGAACTACTGAATTAAATTGAAAGGATAGGAAAGCCTAATTTTCCTTTGTAGCTATTATTTAGTTTATAACTCTTTGTCCTTTGTTAATGCCTAATTAAAAAAAAGTAAAACTAAAATAGTTTTAAAGATTATCAAATATGGACTATTTGATTCTAAAAATAAATGCTAAAACTTATTTCTTTCCTTACCATGATATGATAGCAAAAAGAAAAAAAAAAAAAGAAAAAAAAGAAAGGAAAATGCAAGAGAAGCGCACCTAAAAAGACGAATGCTAATGTTTGAGAAACAATCCAAAAGAAAATGGCATGAAAGAAAAAATAGTTTACAAAATAAACTTACGCGGGCTAGGATATTCAGGGGAATGGTCATTGCTGAAAAAAAAAAAAAAAAAAAAAAAAAAAAAAAAAAAAAAAAAAAAAAGAAGAAGAAGAAGAAGAAGGAGGGATAAAACGGCATTAACTCATGACTGCTCTTTGTTGCATTCACCTGGTACAAGTATGAACTTTTGTGCATCAAGAGGTTCGCTTCTCTTTCTGCCACTCTATACTTATTAGTTCTTTAAACATTCTTTTTTAAAAATTTGAAAATAAATCTTTCAATTCACATTTGATTATCAGATATCGATGTTGACATGGGCCATTTCTTTGGAGAAACTAGGTTGAACATAAGTACAGATGATACTTTGGTAGAAGATGGGTCCAATTGTTGTGCTGCAGCACAAGGAATCCATGGATCAGAAAATGAGTGGTTGTGAAGAATTTCCAAGTAAATGACTTGACTTAAATTTACAAGAAAAAAAAAAAAAAAAAAAAAAAAAAAAAAACACTTCCATTTTTGTTCATGTTATTAATGTTGTTCCCATATTTTAAAATTCATATAGGAAAATTTACCGAACCTTGGAATTTTGGCCCACCTTATGTATGTGTGTATTGTGGTTCAATTTTATGGTATGAAGAGAGAACAGTAAAATCTAAGAGGCCTAAGAACTCAAAATTCTCTCTCTATTGTATCTATTTAATTGTTAGTCTCTATCTTTCATACTATTGAATACTTTGTTTTGTAGGGTTATTTTGGAACTCCGTGCATCCATCTTAATTTCATTAATTTTTGAATATAAGCTCAGGTTGTTGTTTTTCCTATTAAATAAGTAGTGTTGTGCTCAAAGTTGTTGGTTTGTAAGTGAATGGTTTGATTCAAGTTCTAATTTGAAGATTTTATTGATTAAGGCAGATCAAGATCTTTTTTTCATATTTAGGTGTGGGTAGACTCATTACATGAATTTGAGTGTCTATGTGTTGAATTAGCAATATGTGGAGGATTTTTTTATATTATTTTTAAAATGTATTTGAACAATGGTAATTTACACAATTTGTTTAGTGCACATTTTTTATAACCTGGATTTTTTTTCTTTTCTTACATGTTTGCTTTTTGTTTCCTTTAAAAGGTTGGATGGAATGCCATGTTGTCTTTGGCAAGATGCTATATGGGATGGATGTCGTCTACAAGAGTTACGTAGAAGGATATATTTAGTTATTGTTTTGGGATGTTAATTTATTTGGTCAAAGAGAACTTTTAAATCCTCTATTATTGTTGAGATTCACAAATTGTACATATTTGTTTTACTGTGGTTAAAAAAAAAAGGTTAATTGATGCATTTTCTTAGAAATTATTATTATTGTAGATGTTTAAATAAAGAAGTGCATGAACACTAACTGAACCCTACTAAATTGTTATAGTAATCTTAACTATTCTTAGTCCAATTTTATACATAGTCTCTAATTTCAATGTTTTCTCTATTGTACATTTTTTCCTTATATGTGGATCATATATGCCAATTTAAGAGTGGTTAATAGTATTGCTAACATATAATTTATAAGATTTCCAATTGAAAATCAACATTTTAAAGAAAGTTTGACTATGATGAGAACTATTTTGGTACTTATTTTTTCTAGCTATGATGACACATGTTTGGATTGTGGGTCATCTTTGTTTACGATAGGTTTCGTTCCTCCGCAACGCATGTCAGTACCATGAAAAATATTTTTTTACATCATTTTATAGTTGTGAGCAAATTTAAGACTCCAACGATATTGAAATTCTTAAGATATCCTATAATGCCAAAGTAGGTATCTTAATTCTTTAATTTTTAGGTGGTAGTTCTAAATAAGTTGGCTTCCTATCAAAATGATTGGATATGGAATTTTATGGTTCTATTTTTTCTTTAATTCCTTCATCAAGATAATGTTTAGTTTTATTTTCATTGTCCAAGCATATATAATCTATTTTGTGACTTCATTATTCCACTCTAATATGAATGGGAATATTAAATTAAATAGTTAAAATTGAGTTTGGTGTTAAACAAAGTTCAAAAGTGTTTTTACGGTTCATTTGTTTAAACACAACAAGCTTTTTTGGATTTTAGATAATTATATTTGTTAAGCTGGTATACATACAGTAAATGAAATTTAGTTTCTAGAGCCTCATCCATTCTAAGTACCTTTTTTTATCCCCATGTTTTTGTAAAAGCAATAAAGGCAGATAAGAAAGATTATGATTTCTACAAAACATATAAAGGGTCATTCATTGTAATAGTCATTTAAGCTATTGTGAAAATTTATAAAGGTAACATTTCACTTAAATAGAAGAATGGAACTTAAGAGACAAAGGTATCAATTGTACTTATACAACTTAAAAAATTTATAATAACCTTTACATTTCTTTAAAAAATTGCTTTTTTATTGCAACACATATTGATGACATGGAAAGTCAAAATTTTTAATGACAACAACATAAATATAGGGTATTATTTTGCATGTCTTATATGAAAGACAAAGGCCAAACCTATCAAAGGAATTTTATGGTGACTATTGTAAAGCTGACCCTAAATCATAAAATGATCCCGCGCATTGCGCAGGTAGTTCTCTATAGAAGCTACTGCTTCTTTACGCCAAGGGTTTGTGACCAAGGAGCTTCCTGATCTTCATTATAGATGAACTAAAGAACTTTGCAACTAATATCTTCCTCAAGTTGGTGTGTTAGTCACGTACTGGGATCCATGCATCATTGGTTAGTCACGTACTGGGATTCAAAATGAGCTGTATAAGTTTTTTGGTTAACTTCTGCGAGTAGTATTGCTTACGTAGCTAACAGAATAATAAATTGACATTTTGTAAATGATGTGGCATTTCTTTTTATTAAAAAATTTACAGATTAAGATTTTAACGTTTGATGCATAATTTTAACCATAGGGGAGAATTAATAAACCCTAGGACATAAAGTTGTAGGAAAAATCCTTAGATAGAAGACGACCAAAGGTGTTACATAGAAAACCAAACCGGAACCAAATTCCTATTCCATCACAGTAAATCACGGCAGAAGATCTGTACTGACTCCTTGTTAAGTCATTAGATTAGAGTAATTTATTAGACACCCATCACTTCCACTAGCTAGCATTCAACAAGGCAAAAGTCTATTTTGGAATCCTCCAATGGTCCAGCCCAGCTAGCCAGGGGAGAAAAATCTTGTAGCAATTTCACAAATAATTATACTTCAGTTGTTAATTATTACCATTATCAAAAAAATAATAATAGTAAGTAAATATTTTTCTTTTTTATTTGATATGTTATTATTTATGAGGTTCATTCCATGATGATTGCTCTTATCATTATGTTAAGAAACTAATCGATTTTTGGTAGAGATAGAGTTCATATTCTGAATCTTATTCGATGACATGAGATTTTACCAACTAAGCTAATTGGAACACGCGTTAATAATAATAATAATAATAATAATAATAATAATAATAATAATAATAATAATAATAATTTTGAGTTTTGAGTTTTGAGTTTTGAAGTCAATAATAAAATAAATAAAAATTATACTAGTAAATAGTAGCGAAGGCTTAAGTTAATTATTAACTAACTATTCATGCGTGCAATGAGACTTTTTTTTTTATTATTTATTTTTTTTATAGTGTCATAATTTTTTTATTTTTTTTAGTAAAGACGATAGAGTCAAAATTTTTATTTTATATATATATATATATATATATATATATATTTTTTTTTTTCTATTTTGAAAATCTAACAGCATAGTGATCCTATTTTTTAAGCAATATTTTAGTGAGAGTTAGAGTTGTATTTTTACTGGATAGTCATTTAGTTTTTTCTCTACTTAAACATAATGGTGTAGGGGCATTTTTGAACAAAAAAAAAGAGGAATCCAAGCCGGGAAAGCCCCTTAAATAGTAATATAAATACTATATTAAAAAATCATCTCAAATAACTTTAAGCATATAATATATACTTATAAACAAAAAATCTTTATAAAATCATTAATATATTAACTAATTAATATAAATATATCATTTAAATACTTAAGTGTAGATTCTTAAAAAAAATAATTAAAAAAAAAAAACTTAAGAATAAATTGAACTTGAAAACGACAAATATAATCTATAAATCGAAACACAACTCAAAGGGGATGTTGTTGTATAATGGAAATAATTTTAAAAGAGAATAAAAATTGAAATTTATATTATTAAGAAATTTAAAGACAAACCTCATATTATTAAGAACTTTTTTGAGTGTCATTCGGCTGAGTTTACTTCTCTTATTATGAAGTAACAAACCTCAGTTTAAATCAATGAAATCCATAATTTTGATTACTTTTTAATGTTAAGCCTTTGTTAACATTATATTATTTAATAATTTTTTTACATTAATTTTGAAAATCCAATAATTGTATTATAGGGTATTTTATTCTTAATAAACATACCAAATTACTTATCAATAAGATGTTATGTACTACCATCCATAACACAATCTTGTGTATAATATTATATTAAAATAAAAAATTGAAATTTAAACATTTTTAAATGAGATATTTACTTTTTTTTAAACCAATGTATTTTGTAAGCATAATATTATAAAAAAGAAAAAAGCATCTTAAAAAAAGCATTCAATAAAAAAAATTATAAAATTATGTAATATTAAGTATTAACTAATTAAGAGTTTACACCGTATCTCTTGATGTGTCTAGCTGGGGTTTAACCCTCCCTCTCATTGAAATATTTTTAAAAAGAAAACAAACAAACAAATTTGTTTTGTTTTTGATAAATAGGGGATTTTAACCTATAACTACTTCTTGAAAATTACTCTTATCATCAAGCTAAAACACCCATTAATTTTTGGTATAGACGGAGATTCGAACCCTAGATTTTTGGCTCTGACATCAACTGATGTCGCGGAAACTTGAAGAAAGCACACACAATACCCTCCTGATGGGACAAAAACCAAACTATTAGTTTCTGGTAGTAAATCTCAAATCCATGAGGGGTTTCCCTGAATCCACAAGGAGATAAAAACGGGAATCCACCAGAAGAAAATTTGACAAAATGTCTGTGTTTATTAATAATAGTCTGATTTGTCTCTGACGGCTACAAAATATATAATTCACATTAATTACGTGATTAGGTGACAAAATACCGAAATTCACCAAAAACCACAAAATTGAGTTAAATGCATAATCATAAACTACTGACCTTAAGGGTTGTCTCAAAACAGACAAGACCTTATTCTGACTTTTAAACTAAAAGTTATTAAGGAAAAACAAATATTATTATAAATAGTAAAAACACTGTTTTTGGGGCCTTAACAAAAGAATTCGCCTAAATTTTGGCGACGCCTATGACTTGTCATAACTTTAGATCAAAATGCTCTCTCTTCAACTTGCCTAATTTCATGCAATTTCTATACTGTCACTCCGATGGCCTCTACTAGCATCCCCCTTTGAGTTTGCATTGTGACTTCCTACGCCCCTATTGCTCTAGAAAGGCGTGTGCTATTTGTTTTACATCAATCAATAGGTTAAATCGTCTTCTACATGAAATACAATGTATCAACGATAGTGGCCAAAGGATGACCCAATGGCAAGAATTCCAGTCTCGACCCCTTCAATAATTCTAGGTCTAACTGTGTACTTATCAAAATTCCAAAGTCCTAGCGCATGTACTTGATCAACCATCCACTTTGTTATTTTCCAAGAACGTATGTAATACTTCACCAACCATCCACTTAGAATCCCCGTGATGGACTTTTCCAACCCATTTTCAAGACCATGTGTGGTATTCCATCAACCATCCACTTTGTTATATATGTTCCAAGCTAGAACGTATGTAGTACTTCATCAACCATCCACTCAGACTCTCCCGTAATGGACTTTTCTAACCCATTTTCAGGACTGTGTGGTACTCCCTCAACCATCCACTTTGTTATTTTCCAAGAACGTTTGTAGAACTTCATCAACCATCCGATCAGACTCCCCCGTGATGGACTTTTCCAACTCATTTTCTAGAATACTTATGCCCTAAGGGCATATGTAAACAAACCATTTTAGAAAACATTTTATGAAAAATTATCAAAATTTCAAATCACCCCCCACCCCCCCCCCCCCCCCCCCTCCCTCCGATTATTGAATTGTCAAAAAAAAAAAATCAAATATAAAAATAATGTTGTTTTATTATGAAATTTGTTTTAAAGAAAATAAAAAATGAAAAATCATGTACGTCTAATGGTGTTCTTACTCTAAATAAAACTTAAAACATTATTTTATGTGTGTTTATATATATCGCTATTAGCATTTAGTTTTTTATTTCTATTTTTTTATTTAAGTGGATCTATCTGAGTAAGAAAGATTTTTTGTTTGTAGAAGTCAAGATGGCATATCTTAGGGAAGGGAGGATAAACTTATAAATGTAGTAACATTATAGAACTTTCTTGTCAATTAGATGTTATTAGTGGCGGAGCCAGGATTTTAGTCTACAGGGGGCAAAATTAAAACATGATATTAAAAGTGAAATTAATCTAAAAAATATTAATCAACAATAATAACAAAATAAATAAACAATTGTAAGCAAATATGAATATATTGCATAATATTAAAATAAATAAACAAAAATAACCAATTCATAGCTACTAAAAACTTTACAATCTGATGGAGTAAAAATGTGATTAGCGTTACTTAAAAAATATAATGAATAAATGTTTGAAATTATTTTTTGTAATTAGTGACATGCCAGTTTGTAAGATATAAGTAGAAAATTTTGTAGTATCTCTAGCATCATTTAATGATAAAATGCTGTAAAAAGTATCATAAATAGTGAAAATAGTGTAAATAATGATATAAAATAAAAAATAGTGAAATAGGTGCAAGTTTCACGTAGGACAAGATAAAAGCATGGTTTGGTGTTTAAGAACTTTTTTTTCCTTTCTTTTTCCTGTGTTAGAGTCACTTTCAACCAAGTAGAAGTCCTTTTTTTCTTTTTCTTTTTTTCCTCCACGCCAGTAAGTAATTGCTTTAGACTACTAATGTTAGAAAATTTTAGAAGGAGTCAGGGGGGGTAGGTGCCCCCCCTCACCCCCCTCTAGCTCCGCCAATCTTTTACAATATTTTATAATTTATTAATATGATAAATTATTAATAGTTTTTATTTGTCCCCATTATCAACATTACTTTTTTACATACTAATAACAACTTATCACATTTGCAATTCGTAAAAAATATTAAAAAATAGTTTATGGCTTTAGTATTTTCCATTACAATATAGCTGGCTGAAAGTGATTGCTCAAAAAATATTATAGAAGTACAATCGAACATGAAAGATTCATCTTGTGTTTGAAAGATTTATTTATTTTTCATGTTTATCAATGTTCAAGTGAGGAGAGAGAGAGAGAGAGAGAGAGAAGAGATGAAACTCGCAATATTGGATCAAACTGAGAAAAATTATACAACTAATTACTCTTCATTAATTATAGTGAGCTATCTATTTATACTAATCAAAATACCACGCCTGAGCTTTTCCATTGATACAACTACACAACTATCTATGTTACAACAAACAAACTAACATAACTCAATCTCTAACAGAGTACTTCTCCACGTGCATGAACTGAAGAAACATGTACTGTAAATCATAGGATCGGCAAGTACTGGGACTTCCACGTGATAATGAAGCACAACTGCAAGGATAAATAATAAAGAGAAATTAAAAAGAAGAAATGAAGTCACAAAAAAGAAGCTACAAAGTGATTTCTTTTTTTAATTACCTTCAATCTTTGCGTCTCTGTGCTTCAGACTTCCCTTGCAAATGAGCCATATTAACTTTGATAGCCACAAAAAGCCTATCTTTCTTTTCATCAACAAAATGGAAGTAAGCATGTCTCCAAGACTTCTTTATCACCAAACTACCGCAAACAATCCAAAATCCCACAATGAACCCCAATACAACACTTACATAGAACCATAACTTTTCAGACCTGAATTCCTCATTGTCTTTGTCTACAGCTTCTGTATCCCCATCACTTGGCAATAATGAGCAATTTGTTATCAATGGAGGCCCGCAAAGTTTTGGGTTACCCTCATAAATGGACGGATCAATGAAGGTTAGAAATTGGTTGGCTGATGGAATAGGTCCAGACAAGTTGTTATATGACAAGTTCAAATGACTTAAAAATGTCAAAGAAGACATATTTGGAGGAATGGGACCTAAAAGATGGTTGCATGAGAGATCAAGAGTTTCTAAACTATGCAATGCTCCTATATTCTCTGGTATCTTTCCGGTCAATTGATTCCATGACAAATTTAAGGTAGATAGTAATGAGAGCTTTGTTAATGCTTCTGGAATCCCTCCAGTTAGATTGTTTCTTGAAAGATCTATAATATTCATCAAGAAAATTTGGCTGTAATATTCAAGTTGGGTACCCTTTGCAGTCAAATCCATATGCTCCAAGTAGGTTAGTGGAAGAAGGAAACTTTGGATTGGTGATGTACGATATTCGACTAAAGATTTCAAACCAGCCAAATTGCCCAAACAAGTAGGGATAGATCCTGAAAAATTATTATGTGCAAGGTCCAAAACATGTAGATGAGCGAGAAAACACAATTGTTCCAAAATGGGTCCTGAGAGCATGTTTCCTTCTAGGCGCAATTCTGATATTGAAGGTAGCCTTTTTCCAATCCATTTTGGCAAAGTCCCTGAGAATCTATTACCTCCAACATCAAGTGCATATAAGCTCGAGCAGTTTTGCAAGGTGGAAAAGAGATCTCCAGAAAAATTGTTGTAGCTTAGTTGCAGCCAATTAAGAGTAGGTAGTGAGCACAATGAGGTTGGGATGTTACCCGATAGATTGTTTCGTGACAGATCAATGGCTGCTAAATTTTGCATGCTCATCCAATGCCTGGGGATGTTTCCAGATAAAAGATTGTTCGATAAATCAACAAACCACAAACCCGTCGGCCCAAAGGTCAATGAGGGGATACTACCATTTAGAAAGCTTCCTACAAGATCTAGGGCGACCAGATTTTTCATACGTTGGAAGATGTTTACTGGTAATGGTTCAGAAATAAGATTTTTCCTCAATAAGAGAAATTGCACACTAGGCCACAGTGGGAGTGAACCAGTTAAATTATTGTAACTTAGATCTACCCACACAAAAGATAATGACTTAGGAAGGTCTCCCCTCAATTGGTTATGAGAAAGATCTAAATTCCAAAGCAACGAAGACAAATTCCACAACCAATTTGGTATTTTAGCTGAAATTGAAGAGTTTACAAGGGAGATATCAAGAAGATTCTTCTGAGTTTTGAGCCATGCCGGGAATGCAGGACCCAATTGGCAGTCTTTGATTTGGACATTTTGGAGACTAAAAGGTGGAGTCCAATCATGTGTCACATTGAGAACTAAGGATTTCCTAGTTGATGACAAGGAAAACCAAGTTAGTTTTTTGAGATTTAGGAAATGAGTTTCAGTCATGGTACCTTCCCAAGAATTACTGAACAGATCCAAAGTGCTCAACTCAATAAGTTGTCCAATAAATTCTGGGATGGTTCCATTCATCAAGTTGAAAGAGAGATCTAGTATCTCCAAACGTGATAAATGTTGTATACTTGATGGAATTGGGCCTGAGAATGAGTTGTTGGTGAGATGGAGCTCTCTTAAATGTGTAAAATACCCCAAGGAATGAGGCAAAACACCACTAAGTTGGTTTGATCCCAAATTTAATTGTTCTAGTCTATGGTTGCCACATCCGGATAATGCTTGGATAAATTCAGTTATTGGGCCACTGATAAAAATATTGAACGACATATCTAAGTTCTTCAAATTGCATAGGCTAGCCCTCGCTATGTTAGGGATGGGGCCTTTTAGGTCACAATAATTGATCCTGAGATTAATGAGGGCAGTAAGATTAAACAACCATGGGGGAATAGAAGAAGAGTTGAAGGCATTATTTGAGAGATCAAGGACCGAAAGGGACGTAAAATTCACAAATGGAAGAGTTTGAGGGAGATGATGAAGACCACAACTTGACAAATACAACTCTGATAGTGAAGGAAGCATATTAACAACTTGCAGCCAATGAGTTTCTGCTTTGCTAAGGACTATGTTTTGCAAATTCAAGTATTGTAAGGAAGAGAGATTGGTGAGCCAATATAAATTTGAAACCGAAAGAGTTTTGTCAGAAGATTGAGAGGGAATGAGATTAAGATAGCTCAAATTTGTTAAATTTCCAAGACTGGGAGACACTACTCCAGAAAACATTGTAAAGGAAAGGTCAAGGTATGTCAACTTCTTGAGAGAGCCAAGGAAATATGGGAATGATACTCCTTGGAAATTGATGTTGCTTAGGTTTAAGTAACTCAAATATTTCAGATTATGTAAAGAAGGATCTAACTTACCACTCAAACAATTAGGCTGATCAGGAGTATATTGGCTTCCTCCTTCAAAACCACATAGATTTGAGCTTCCAAGATCAAGCTTTACTACGTTGCTCGTTTGATTGCTACAACCTATGCCTTCCCAATTGCAACAATCTTGACCCACCCAAGAAGAAAGCCTATTGAATGGATCCTTAAGACCTTTTCTGAATTTTTGAAGGGCTACTCTCTCTATCTCAATGCAACGCACGTTGGCATTTACAGCAATAGAATTGGATGGTACAGCTTCAAGTGAAATAGATTCGGTTATCAAAAGAAGGTGTAAAGTTGTAATTTACAACTGTGTTTTTGTTGGCTTTTATTCCGTGCCAAATTTGATTGTAATTATGTTCAATCGTTTAAAACCCTGTATTTGTTGTGGGACTTGATGTAAGGGGTGTGTGAGAGAAAGAGTGTTGAAGACTCAAGCATTTGGAGAAGAGAAGAATTCTCGCGGGTATCTCGCGGGTATGTCGCGACCAAGCTTCCCGCGAAGTGAAACATGTGCCAGGCACATGCTGGAATGCGAAGAGTCATGCCAGGCTGTTGTTTTCGCGAGTGTCTCGCTGGTAAGGCCTTCCCGCGAGACAGTCGCGAAACTTTCTGCCTGGAGGATTTTTAAGAATGACTCTCTTACCCTTCACCCATACTATATAAACTCTCATTACCCACAAATGTTATGTGTGGCTATTCAGAGAGAAAAACCCTAGATAGGTTTTCTACAACTCACCCACCCATCTTTTGAGAGAGAGCTACTCCTCCTTAGTGAGAAATCATTGTAGCCTCTTCTCCATCCCTCTCCCATTATCATACCTTGAGAGGAGATTTGTACCCAAACACAACCCACACACATTTAGAGTGTAGAGAGTGTTTTGGAGCTATTGGGAAGCATTGGAAGAAGCCAAGGATGGCAAATGCAACATGGAGCTTGTTGCGGGATCTGGAGAGCTAGACAAGACACGGTTCCGAGAAGCCTTGTTGGAGTAGGAGCTTGGAGGGTTTAGGTGCATCGGGTAGATTAGGCTTGGAGGGTCTCTTGCTAACCCATGTATCCCAACTGATTGTCTAGTGGATCGATTTCCGCTTGGAGGGCGGCGGAGAGGTTTTTCGCCGAGTTCTTCGGTTTCCTCTTCGATAACACGTCTCGGTGTTATCTGTGTTTGCATCCTTCTTCCCTACTCTTGTTTATTTCATTTTTACTGCTGTGTTGCTTTAAATATGGATTAGAGTAGTTGTTGTGCTCATACGCTTGTGTTTATACTATTCCGCACTTATCATTAAGTTAGTGTAAAATCAACCAAGCCGTAATTTTAATTTGGGGGTCTAAACCGCTCGTGTGTTTTCAACACGATTTTCGAGCTTTCAATTGGTATCAGAGCGGGTACACTTGTTTTGGTTTAAATACCTAAGTGTGATCCTTGACCCCTTGTGATTATTTGCCATGGATTGTGCTATGTATGCCTCTTTGTATGATTTGGTTGGTGATAAATGTAACATGCCATATGTTTGTGAAAATGCCTCTATGAGTGATAATCCTCATAATTGTGATGCTATGTTACATGAATCTTTGGGTGTTGTTGATATTCCTAACACCAAACTCTTAAAGAAAAATGCTAAGAAATTTCAAAAGGATTTGAGCAAGTTATTTTGTGAAAAGGATGATTTAATTGCTAAGCTTAATGAATCCAACAAATTGGTTGAGAAATATAAAAAACTTGCTGAAATTTCTCTTGAAAAGCTGAAAGAGTTTGAATGTTTGAATATGGACTTGGATGCTAAACTTGTTTTGTCTAACAAACTTGTTGATGATCTTAAATGTGAAAATGAATCTCTTAAGATGCATGCCAAGTGTTTGATTGCTGAACCTAATGTTAAAAGGGATGAAACTATTTGTTGCAATCATGTTGTGGTACCCGATTTTGTCCCTATTGTGAGTTCTACCTCTAAAGACAAATTGGTGTACATTCCTCCACACAAAAGAAACCAAAAAGTGGAGAGAAAGGCTCTTAAGCCTAAGCCTCTGTTTAGGTCCCAACCTAGGGAATTGAGTGGATCTAAGTTTGTTCCTACTTGCCACCATTGTGGTGTGATTGGTCATATAAGACCTCAATGTCATAAGTTAAAAAGCAAACAAACTCATGTTGCTAGATCCCTTCCCAAAAGACCTAGTGGACCTAAACACATTGTTTGTCACCATTGTGGTGCTTTTGGTCATCTAAGACCTCATTGCTCTAAGTTTCATGCTCTGAAAAGAATTAAAAGAAAAGAGAAACTTGAGCTTCTTGGAAGTTGTGCTAAAAATAGTAAACCGGATTTGAGTGAAAATAGCATGTTGTTAAAGAAAGTGTTTGATGCTCTTAACTCCTTGACTATGTGCATCTCCGGTTCTCATTCTTCCAACCCTCGTCTCACTTCTCTTGAGACACTCATTCCAAACAATCATTCCGTTTGGATGAGGAAGGGTTCCTATGGTTGAGCTTTTGCTCTTTTGGTCCTTGATCTAATTCTTTCGATCTTTGTAGGACCCTTCATGCATTATATGCCATATCTTTATGCATTTGTGCATCTTGCATTTATTTGTATGCATTGCTTTTGTTTTGATCTTACCTTTTTGTCTTTGTTTTGTGTGTGTAAAAATCCAAAACCACATAAAAAGTGAAAAATTCAAAAAGTTTGATCGTATATACTTGAGCACATATCTCATGTGAGTTTGGCCTAGTACCTTCGTACTAATGGCGTAGTGCATTTACGAGTTTAGCTTGTTATGTATGCACCTATTTCTATGTGGAAGAAATCTTGAAAACTATGTGTGACTGTTGTAAATAGATCTTCAAGCTTGTCATGAATGATTGGTCAATAGTCTTGTTGGTCTTGATACTTGCATAGACTTGTGTCTATATCTCTTCCCACTTTATTTTTATGTTTTTGCAAAAAGAGCTCACTAAATGTAAATCTCAAAATGAAAAGAGATATTGAGCTGCAAAAGCCTGTCGCACATACTAGTATTTGACTAGGAAAAAGGGAAAGCGACTCTTTTAATGTAAATTTTATGGTGCTCAAAAAGCCAAAGGCTAATCATCAATGTTGAAATATCATAAATTTCAAGCACCTATCTCAAAATGAGATGTTTTGTCCATACAAAATAAAATGGACCAATTGTTATGCTTTATGTAGAAGCCAAATGAAAAGTTTCTAAGTTATGTATTCAATGTGTGGGAGGTCATATATACTCATTTCTATAATGGAGATAGTCCACTTGATTTCGTATAAATTATGTATGACTCGTTTGAATTGATCATTGAAGCTTCGCTCTGGTCTAAGGACTATTCCACACTTGATTCCCACACACAACACACAAGTTTAATGTTCAATGAATGCCTATTTCATTTGTGTGTTTGTACATGCTCAAATGTGATGTGTGTGTGCTCAACCATATGTGGTTCAAACCAAAAAGATTTTTGTTCTTTTTGTTTGCTTTTGGAAGTGTTTTGTATCACCCATGTTTTTCAAAGTTTTTAAAGTGTTTTTGTGTGAAAAACATGTTTTCTGGGTGTTTTTGTGTCCTATTTCATGTATAGGCTCAACTGGGAGTTCAATTGTCCAATTTTAAAGCTTTTTTAGCTTTGGACAGAGAGTTTCGCGAGTGTCTCGCGAGTATCTCGCGAGTAAGGCTTACCCGCGAAAATTTCGCGAGTACTTTCGCGAGTCAGCTTCCCGCGAAAATTTCCAGATCAGCTTTTTAAAGGGCTTTTCGTGGGTCTTTTGTTTTAAACTCCTCCCATCTTCTCCCGAACCCCTGTTTTAAGGTTTCAACATCTAAACCCAACTAATTTCAAGTGTTTTACATTCCATGAACATCTCTAAGGTAATCTTTAACTCTTTTCATTGATTTTGTGCCTTAGATTACGTTTTTGGGGGTTTTATGTTCATAGTTGGGTGTTTCTCAAATGGGAGTTGGAAAACTTAATTCTTGTCAATCTTTTTGATTGGGCTTTGTTTTAAATGATGATTTGGTTTGGTTGTTGGCCCCTTGTGGCAAAAATAACATGTATTTAGGCAAGATTTTCATATGTTCTTGCATTGTTCATCATACATGTGTAGTGTGTGCACTCTAAGTGTTTGATAAAATGCCCAAATGGCATTTTCTCGTTGTTTTGGACTCCGATGAGTTCCAAACTTTGGGGACCACTATAATTATTCATGTTTATCATGTTTTGATCATTGGTGGTGTGTTTTGTACACTTTGCCCCTTGAGTGCCTTGCTCATGCATTAGTCATGCATCACACATGCACACTAGTTGCATTTTGCTGCACACACTCTAACACTTGACATGTTTTTGCATTCACTCATGCTAGTTAAGTCTTTTTAGACCTTTTAGCACATATAACATGTCTTTGTGTCCATGTCATGCCTAGGTCCATATCATGTTCCATCATCCTTAGCATGTCATGTTCTTTATGCTTTGTAGCATTTTTTTTAATGTTTGTATTATGTTTGAGCTTCAGTTTCTCATTCATCTTGCACTCCTCATGCATCATCTTCATATCTTCTTTTCTTTCCCTCCTTCCTCTTGATTAATTTGTCTATTCGTGACAAAAAGGGGGAGAGTATCGTCATTTCTATATGACTCATGTGCACACTCTTAGGGGGAGAAATTCTACCTTGTGCACATTCGTAGGGGGAGAAAGCCATAGGGGAGATGCATATATCAAGGGGGAGAAGACATTCTTTTTGAGAAAACCTTGATTTACTTTATGCTTGTTTTCTCGTTACTTTATGATGCTTTGATATGCTTTGTTACTCTCATTGCATCGTGTTTATGTGTTGGACATGCTTTTATCCTTATGCTATTGTGCTTTATTGGTTGCATGTTCGGATGATCACATTCTTTGCTATATGATCATTGTAGTCATTTCCATATGACTGTTTTGGTGTTTGATCAAGTTGCTCACATGTTTCACATCATGTTTTCTTGATCGCAATTTATTTGTTACATTATACTTGTCCGTTTATTACTTGCTTTACCTTGAGGGTCTAATGTGTTCTGTGCAAGTGTTTCAGGTTACAAGTATATATGTTCCAAGTTCATCACAGCTCCCATGATTCATGATAGAGGGAGTGATATGATAGGGAAGTACTTTATTGTTTGTACCCATGTTGCTTATGTAAGCTTTAAGGGTTTGTTGCATGCATAGTTTGTAGGTCTTTGTGGTTTGTGCCATGCATTTGCTATACCATGCTTATGCAACCTTTATGCATGTTTGCTTGTTGTTCAATGTCATGCATTTTACTTCAAGTACATCACTCTTGTGCTCTTGTAGGATTGTTCCTAGATGCATATACGTTCTATGCATTGGTTGAGTGATGAACACTCTTGTGCCCTAGTAGGACTGTTCCTAGATGCAAATACTTCATGTATTTCGCATTGGTTGAGTGTTGGAGTTGCAAATGATTTTCTTCAAATGAGCTTATCATCTTGCATATCCGGATGTTCATTTCATGTGTAAATGAGCATAGTATTGCTTGTGTATAGTGATTATTTGTTTGATCTTGCCATGATCTAGTGTTTCTATTTCATTTAGCTTGATCGTGTTATTATTGCTCCATATGCATTTCAAGTTTTCTACATACAATGATATTATTGTGTTGTTGTATTTCAGGAGATACTTGTTCATATGTTCAAGAGCTCATCAGAATCTAGAATTAGGTGTGAGTGAGTTTTGCCTTTGTTCCCAAATTCACGTTTAAGTCTAGAGTCTGTTTTAGGGTTTTGTCACGGAATAGCCAAAGGGGGAGATTGTAAAGTTGTAATTTACAACTGTGTTTTTGTTGGCTTTTATTCCGTGCCAAATTTGATTGTAATTATGTTCAATCGTTTAAAACCCTGTATTTGTTGTGGGACTTGATGTAAGGGGTGTGTGAGAGAAAGAGTGTTGAAGACTCAAGCATTTGGAGAAGAGAAGAATTCTCGCGGGTATCTCGCGGGTATGTCGCGACCAAGCTTCCCGCGAAGTGAAACATGTGCCAGGCACATGCTGGAATGCGAAGAGTCATGCCAGGCTGTTGTTTTCGCGAGTGTCTCGCTGGTAAGGCCTTCCCGCGAGACAGTCGCGAAACTTTCTGCCTGGAGGATTTTTAAGAATGACTCTCTTACCCTTCACCCATACTATATAAACTCTCATTACCCACAAATGTTATGTGTGGCTATTCAGAGAGAAAAACCCTAGATAGGTTTTCTACAACTCACCCACCCATCTTTTGAGAGAGAGCTACTCCTCCTTAGTGAGAAATCATTGTAGCCTCTTCTCCATCCCTCTCCCATTATCATACCTTGAGAGGAGATTTGTACCCAAACACAACCCACACACATTTAGAGTGTAGAGAGTGTTTTGGAGCTATTGGGAAGCATTGGAAGAAGCCAAGGATGGCAAATGCAACATGGAGCTTGTTGCGGGATCTGGAGAGCTAGACAAGACACGGTTCCGAGAAGCCTTGTTGGAGTAGGAGCTTGGAGGGTTTAGGTGCATCGGGTAGATTAGGCTTGGAGGGTCTCTTGCTAACCCATGTATCCCAACTGATTGTCTAGTGGATCGATTTCCGCTTGGAGGGCGGCGGAGAGGTTTTTCGCCGAGTTCTTCGGTTTCCTCTTCGATAACACGTCTCGGTGTTATCTGTGTTTGCATCCTTCTTCCCTACTCTTGTTTATTTCATTTTTACTGCTGTGTTGCTTTAAATATGGATTAGAGTAGTTGTTGTGCTCATACGCTTGTGTTTATACTATTCCGCACTTATCATTAAGTTAGTGTAAAATCAACCAAGCCGTAATTTTAATTTGGGGGTCTAAACCGCTCGTGTGTTTTCAACACGATTTTCGAGCTTTCAGAAGGTAAAGAAGATTAAGAAGAAGTACAAAGGTGGTATTCATGTTGGCCATTTCCCCTTATCTGGTTATCTCCTTACAAGGATCGTTGTTATATATAGATGCTTATTTATAAGCATGCGGATTGTCTATTAACTTTTCTTTTTTTCACTTGAATTATTGGTACTTAGAATTGCAGGATATTGTTTATTATAGAATAGTTTGTTTAAGAAATAAATATAAATTAATTTTGTTTCTGTTTTATTTGCTAAATTATTAGTCTTCTACTTATATGAATGGATACTATATTGTTAAAAAAAATTTGTTTTCTGAGTGAACAAGCAGTAAAAAAGGAAAAAAAAAAAAAAAAAAAAAAAAAACTATTAGAGGTTATATGAAATTAATTTTTATTACATCAATCAAGCAACATATATATACTAATGTCTTTTATATCTTGTTATGCTTTTCATTGGAAACACACACGCATATATAATTACATTTGAATAGTAAAATAGATGATAAAAATTAAACAAAAAAAAGTTGTTTTTTTCAATGGAACAAAGTTTAATTTACATGAAGAATGTACATCGATTGGGACTAAGTTTTTATGTATGTAAAAGGAAAAACAAAAACAAAACAAAAACCCAAAGTTTCTAATAGATTATAAAATAATTTAAAACAATAAATAATAATTGCCTTTGAATTTCTTGAAACTTTTGATAATTAAATTTTAATCAATGTAATGATTTTATTTGAACAAAATTTAGCTACAAAATTGGTTATAGCCTAAGGCTACAACCTCTTAATAAAATAAACATTACTACATATTTTGAAAATATAATCATTGAATTACATGTTCTTTACACTCTTTTTTTTTTTTTTTTTTTTAAGAAAACTAAAACTTTTATTCATGAATATTAAAAGCACATACATCCTGAGCACATGCAAATTCAATTAGACTAGGACATTCCTCTAGCCAAGTGACATAGTCATCAATCTTGCATGCATACTGGGCTAGTACGTGGGCTGGGACTTTCCCCTGCCTTTTGATATGTGAGAAGGCAAAAGTTCTAAAGCCTTGAACTTGTTGGAGTATACCCTTGACTATGTTTTGAATAGTTGGAGACGCCGTGCCAATACCGTGGACTGCATTGTAGACCATGAGCGAGTCTCCTTCGAAGATGACATCCCTTATTCCAACTTCTGCAGCAAACTGGACCCATGTCTCCATTGCCTCTGCTTTTGTCTCCAGTGCCCCTAGCGGGACTGCCAGCCTCTAGCTCAGTGTGACTACCACCTCTCCTGTGCTATCTCTAATAACCACCCCTATTCCCGTTTGCTTTCTCTTGGTGAAGATAGTGCCATCAACTTTCACTTTATACCTCTCCTGCTGCGGTGGGCTCCACCTTACTGTTGTGGGTGTACTCTTCTAACCGACTTCGAGACTTTCATTTGCACTTTGAGACTCATCCATTAGCATTAATGCACTTCGTACCACTGCTCTCCCAGGCCTACCTTTCCCTCCATGGATGATCTCATTCCTATTTTTCCATATTCCCCAACAAATTATCACAGTCTACTCCACCAAACCCAGCAAAGAGTCGGTCCACTGTTGTAATTGACACATGACATCCATGAAGTCCCATGATGGCTTCACCTCGAAAGGCAGAAACAGTTTACTTGAAGACCATATTTCTTTGGCATGTTCACAAAACCAGAAAAGGTGGCTGATAGTCTCAATGTGGGTCCCACAGTATTCACAAAGCCCATTATCTGTGATATTTCTCCTCCGTAAGTTCTCCTTAGTGGCTAAAATATTCCCACATGCTTTCCATGCAAAGTGTTTTACTTTATTTGGCAAGTTCATTCCCCATAAACCCCTTCATACTTTCCTTGTCTCAAATGAACTTGAGCAAGCCGCCATTTCTCCATCCAAACCATCCTCGTTAGCCACCTTGTACGCGCTCCTTATAGAAAATCTCCCATTCTTATTCTCAACCCACACTATTTTGTTGCGAGCTCCATTAACACTCAACGGTATGCTCAATATTGTCTCCACATCCTGAGCTAAGAAATTATGACGCATCACATCTACTTTCCATTCCTTGTTCTCGTTATCTATGAGATCGCAGACCATGGTTACTAGTGTGTTTCCTTTCTCAGGTGTTACTACTTTGTATGTTTTAGGTGTAGGAAGCCATTTATCCCTCCATATTATGATATGTTCCCCATTACCCACCTGCCACCTCATGCCCTTTCTTACCAGTGCTTGAGCTGCATGGATACTTCTCTAGGCATAAGATGGCTGGCCGCCCAACTCTGCATCCACAAAGTCACACCTAGGGAAATACTTGGCTTTATACACCCGGTAAAAAAGTGAGGACGAGTTTGTCTGCAGCCGCCACCCTTACTTTGCTAAGAGAGCAAGGTTAAACATATTCAGGTCTCTAAACCCCATCCCACCTCTCTCTTTAGGTAAGCACATTTTTTCCCAACTCATCCAAGCTAGCTTCTTCTCGTCTTTCACTTGTCCCCCCAAAATTGTCTCACCATCCCTGTCAGTTCATTGCACAATTTATTTGGGAGCTTGAAACAACTCATGGTGTACGATGGCACTGCTTGAGCCACGACCTTTATCAATATCTCCTTCCCAGTACTAGAGAGAAGTTTTTCTTTCCAGCCAGATACCTTGTTTGCTATCCTTTGTTTCAGCTGAGCAAAAGTATTCCTCTTCGACTTCCCCACCAAAGACGAAAGCCCAAGGTAGGATTCATGTGGTTGAATAACCTGTGCCCCAAACATGGCTTTGATTGACTCCTTCATACTCGTTTCCATGTTGGGGCTGAAAAACAGAGATGTCTTACTCCGGTTCAGTTGTTGTCCAGATAATGTTACATAGATTTGTAACACCCTTTGTATCTCGTTACACTCCATCACAGTGGCTCTTCCAAATATGAGGCTATCATCGGCGAAGAATAAGTGTGATACTCTTGGACCCCTTATTGAAGCTGCAACACCCTTCAACTTGTTTCCTTGGACGGCTTTATGCAATAGTGCAGACAGGCCTTTGGCACAGATTAAGAACAAGTATGGTGACAGTGGGTCCCCTTGATGCAACCCACGTGTAGGTGATTTTGTGTCAATCAATTATTATTATTATATGATCTATAAGCTTATATTTTATGCATAATCTTAAGTTATAATAATTGGATTAATTTAGATTAATTTAGAAAATCCAATAATTGGATTATAGGGTATTTTATTCTTAATAAACATACCAAATTACTTATCAATAAGATGTTATGTACTACCATCCATAACACAATCTTGTGTATAATATTAAAATAAAAAATTGAAATTTAAACATTTTTAAATGAGATATTTATTATTTTTTAAACCAATATATTTTGTAAGCATAATATTATAAAAAAGAAAAAAGAATCTTAAAAAAAAGCATTCAATAAAAAAAATTATAAAATTATGTAATATTAAGTATTAACTAATTAAGAGTTTACACCGTATCTCTTGATGTGTCTTGCTAGGGTTTAACCCTCCCTCTCATTGAAATATTTTTAAAAAGAAAACAAACAAACATTTTTTTTTTTTGATAAATAGGGGATTTCAACCTATAACCACTTCTTGAAAATTACTCTTATCATCAAGCTAAAACACCCGTTAAGTTTTGGTATTGACGTTGATTCGAACCCTAGATTTTTTTATTCGATTATAAGAATTTTTAGCAATTAAACTAACTCGAACTCACAACAAACAAAGAGTTTAGTGGGGCTTAATCCATCCTCGTGTTTTAGTCCTTGTTATTAATGATGCTATGTTTTCTATACCAAAATTCCACACTCATGTTTGATTGATCACTAGTGGAAGCAAGCTAAGCAATCCTGACTTCTTAGCCATTTGGCCCATTCCAAGTCTAAGTCTTTGTAACTTGTAACTTACGATGACTAAGCAAAGAAGAATGATGAGACCAGAAAGACCTGTTCATCTCGATGTTCCACCATGTCTGAATCGACAGACTTCACTTGCAAGTTGCAATAGCTTCCAACTTCCAGAAGACCAATCCTCGTTACCCTTAATTCACGTATCACTTCCACCCACTTGCTTTCAGTAAAGCCAACCCAAAGTCTATTTTGGAATCTTCCACCCAAAGACCTGTCCATCTTAATGTTGACCCGAGTCTTTATCTACAGAAACTTCAACTTTACCTGATTCAATAGACTTCACTTGCAATTAATAGCTTCCAACAATAATAAGTTAGACCCGGTGCATTTGAAAATGGGGGATTCACTAAAAAGCAAATTGCTCATCTAGATCCCTTTTCTTTCTGTTTTTAAATGATATGAAACTCTTAATTTTGTTAGATTTAGAAAATAAAATTTAACTTCAAAATAAAATCTAGTAATTTGAGATGTTCATGTTCTGTAAAACTTTGAATCTTTAGAATTACATTTCTTTGCTGCATTATTCTGCCTTTTAATAAAAATATAACGAATTGATAAAAGTGGTCATTATTTTGCAAAATAGCACTCAATGTTGGCTCTGAAAAGTGAAACCGCAACTCCCACAATTGTGCGGAATGCGAGTCCCACTAAACACGAGCATTACCCCACACGGCACCTATGGAAGTCATCCTGGTCAGTGTACCCACTGAAGAAGGATCTGAAACCGCAACTCCCTCAATGCACGTGCACACTAATTGTGGGGAATTCAAGTCCCACACGGCATGAACTGATATGGGAATTTCTCACCAATCACGTGCACATCACTAATGGAGAATCATTACACCACACGGCACCTAGGGAGGGCAATCTGGTAAGTGTACCAATTATTTACGTAGAGGAGACAGAGCCAAGCCCTAGTTACGTAGCAGAAAAACCCAAAAACAAACACAAAAAATAAATGCACCAAAAAACGAGCAACGTGAACAAAGATTGAACGAAATACAAGCTCTATGGTTGAAGACTCAAATGGTGGGGAGGGTGTAGGACGGAAAAAAAAAAAGCACTCAATGCTTAGCCATTTTAAGAGACATATTTAATAATAATAATACCTATTCATTGAATAAATTGGGTTCAAATATGAAAATATAAATTACTTTTATTATGTTCTCATTCTGTTATTTATTTATTTTTATTTTTTTGAGAAAGCTCGTTCTGTTATTAATCATATTAAATTTTTTTTTTTTTCAATTTGTTTATCAAACGTTACCGCTTCAAATCATTTTATCACATGTTAAGAAGGAAGAAAGAAGACTAAAGAAAATGGTATTGTTTTTTACTTTTTCAGCAAAAATAAAAGAGTTAGTTAAGCTACAAGAATTTTGATAAAATTCATCAAATTTTCTTTTATTCTAAACAAGCATATTAAATTTTTTATGCCTGCGCAGATTATTTACCGCTCAATCAAATAAATTTATTTTTTGTGTGTAATTTTAAAGTACAAAAAAATATTGAAATTTAAATGAATGAGAGAGTTATTATTTGTTTTAATATTTTGATATTTTGGAAGAATAATCTATATTATCTATAACAGTATTCCCCTATTTGATCTAAACTTTTTAAAGGTAAACGATATACTTTCATCCAGTAACCAATGAGTCAATGACTTCTCTAACAAATGTTTTAGGATTATGGTCAATAGCAGCGCTTTTAAACAACTACTAAAGCATGTATTCCCAAAAAAAAAAAAAAAAAAGAGCTCTATCGGCGCATTCAAATCGCCGTTACGGCCTATATCTAATATATATATATATATATATATATAGTGGCACTTTCAAACCACCAAGAGAGCTTGCTTGAAACTATCGGGACCCTACACCGGCATTTTTCAAACTGTCGGTGTAGCTCACTTGGGGCTATTGTCACACTTATTGGCCAGCAATTGAAAGCACTGGCGTTAGATTTTCAAAATATGTAATCATGTTAATTTATTTAGTGAGAATTGTAGCCCTACAACTAAGTTTGTACCCAAACTTTGTCCTTAAATTTTGGTCCCTTTAACAATATATTAGGTCCTTACAAACAAAAAGAAAAAGCCTAAGAAAATTTTTATACAACTAAAATTTTGAAAATTATGTAACTTGCAACATTGATAACAAGACTGTCATGCAAAGACTTCAAAATAAGAAAATTCGTAAAAGAAAAATGCAAGATTTATGTATTTGTGTGTGTGTGTGTGTGTGTTTTTTTTTTTTTTTTTTGGGTCAATTTATAAAGTTTTCTTTATTAAATTTTGTATAATTTTAGTATTTTTATGACCACCCTAGAAAATATTCCTGAAGTTGTCATTGACTGTAGCCTTTGCTGTTGACCACCATAACTTTAGATTACAAAAATTTGAAATTTAAACATTTGATTGATGATATTGCTATTGATCTTTTATCTTTTAAAAAATTTGCAAACATGGAAGATATAAGAAATAAATGCAATCTAATGGTGAATTTATTTATTGCTTTATATTTACTAATAGTCTTTTTTATAATATGCATTTTTACATAGAAAAGAGAAACATACTGATTGACCTAATTTATTTTCCAAATTTCTCGAAATTCCCATTATATTGCCAACTTTGTTAGGTCCAAACCCTAGCATTCCATTCATATAAATATGTTTAAAATTATGGATGTAAGTGAACCAAGCCGTTCATAAATAGCTCAAACTTGGATTTATAAAAAAACTCGGTCACATTTGTTTGTTTATAAATAAGTCAAACTTGAGCTTTAATTTTAGGCTTTTTTAATAAACAAGTTTCACCCCAGCCTAAAAAAAAAAAGATGTGTACATAAACAGGCTTTTAAACAATAGGGCTTGATAAAATACAAGACTAGTGTAGGCTTGTTTATGGGTTTGGTAATGAATTAGTTATGATCTTGAAAAATAAACTCATATCTTATAAACTATTAATCTCGCAATAATTAATTTCTTATTTTATATTTGAAATTGGTCAAGAAATACTCATTACTTGAGAATGTTCGTTTTTAGACCCCTGTAAACTAGATTGTTTAACCTAGTTACTTTACCAAGTGAATACTTAAGTTTATTATTCAGATCTAGGTTAAAACAATAAAGTCATATCATGTAAAGCAGAGAAAAATAAAGAACACAATGATATGATCACCTAGAAAAACCAAACCGGTAAAAAATGTGGAGATGATTTAATCTAACTATCCCCAAGGTAAAATGAAAATCCACTATAGAGAATCAAAATTTACAATAGGACTTAGACCACTAACATCATATTGCTACCACATGTAGAAGTTACTGACACGACTACGTGCAAGTTCCGAATTCACGGACTTCTTCTTTATTAGGCCTTTGCAACACAAGCACCCACACTTGTGATAAAAAACACAAACTCTCCTTTTATGACTCCAGGACCACTTTTGAAGGTTTAGATCATCAGCACCTTTGATGACTAGAAAAGGCAGCAACTTCTACAACATCGGATCTTGAGATTCTTCAAGAAATAACACCGGTAGAAGATATGAGAGAGCTTTTTGGGTACAAAACCCTAGATACAAAGAAGACACACTCTTCTCTCTCTAAAAAGCCTTATTAAAAACGTGCTTAGGGTTTCCTTTATATACTAGAAGAAGTAGATCTGAAACCCTAATCCTTTTTGGGCTTAAATTGCTTTTGGGCCTAACTAAAATTCTGAAGATATGACTCTCAATCGATCGAGCCTGTCTCTTGATCGATCAAACCAGGCAAATTCTGAAATCTTCTTTCTGCAGCTTACTTGTTCTTGAATCTTGACTTGAATCACCTTGAGCATTGTCTAATAATACCTATAGACTCTAGGATCTATATCTAGACAAGTTTGTGTTCACTATTTATTAGTTGTTCTAAACTTTTAGAACCTAACAATCTCCCCCTTCAAAAATTTGTGACAAAACTTACATACAAAATGAAATGCTCAAATACAAGAACAGTCCAATAAAATAAAATGCCCAATTCCATCACAAATTCCAATCTAAGACTCCTAACTTAGAAGTTGCAAGAAGAGGTAGAAGATCTTGATCAGAATGTACCTGTCTTTCTTGAAACCACTCAAAAGAACACATCACCGCATGTATGGAAAGAAAGACACATAAACAATAAATAATCAAACTAAAGCAAATAACAAATATGCAAACTAACTCTCTCCATAAGTTAGATACATCCAAAAATTTTATTTTCTCCCACTTTCAAAAACAATTTCAAGTCCCCCTAAATAAAACAAACAGGATTCCCAAGTTTCATCTATTTCTCTCCCTTTTTGTCACGTATTGACAAAAACAACTCAAACAAAGAGTAAATAGAAAACATACGTAACAAATGTCAAGAGAAAATAGAGAGTTAAGGGAACACATAACAATTCAACTCTATAGAAAATAGAGAGAACTCCTCCTATGAACAATAAAGGTTAAAAACAAGCTTCTCCCCCTATCAAAATAGGAAAAACAAAACAAGTTTTGGGAAAAACAATTTTGAGGAAATTTCAGGAGGTGGGGACAAGTAAAAACACACAAATCTAACTTTAAAAAAATTGAGGATTCACTTGAAGAAAAATAATCTCTCTTTCAATATATGCAAGCTTGATACTATGTGACCCAGAAACAGATAGTCTTTTGAACACAAATCAAGTAGAGAAAATATTTAAACAATTATTATCCATCATATCTCAAAAAAAATATTTTCCTCAATTCACACATAAATAATTGCGTATTTGTTAGGGGGAGATGAAATTGTTTTTGAAAATGGGAGAAAATAAAAGTTTTTTATCTATCTAATTTAGGGGTAGAGTTAATTTGCATATTTTTTATTTGCTGTTATTGCATATTTGTTAATTGTTGTTTATCTGTCTTTATTTCCATACATGCATTGATGTGCTTTTTTGAGTGTTTTAGGAAAGATAGGTACATTCCGATCAAGACCTTTTGCCTTTTCTTGCAACTTTTGGGTTAGAAGTCTTAGATTGGGTTTTGTGATGTATTTTGGCATTTTATTGAATATGGGCATTATGTTGTATGTAAGTTTTGCCACAAATTACCAAAGAGAGAGATTGTTAGGATTTTAGTTTGTAGTGTTGGCAAACCATGACAAAAAGTTAGTCTCATTGAGTTAGAATGATATATTTTCAAGTCCAAGACAAAAAACTCAAGGTCAAGATGAAAAAAGTAAGATGCAATCTGGTTCTCTTGATTGCTCTCAATTGCTATTCGATTGGTCGAAATTTGCAAATTAGAAAAAATAAGCAAATTAACGTAACAAGCCCATAACTTGAACGTTTCAAGCCCAAATCATGACCTGTTTTTTTTATAGTATTTAAAAGACATTATAAGCTAACCCTATGAGGGTTTTTTAGAGAGAGGAGAGTGCATATTTTGCCTCCAATTGTAGATCTAGGGTTTTTGTACCCAAAACTCTATAAAATCTTCTACTGACAATATTCTTTGAAGAAACTCAAGATCTGATGTTGTAGAAATTGTTGCATACAAGATCAATTACTGTTAGTGGTCTAACCCTTTGAGTGGGATCTTAGAGTCACAAATATAGGTGTTTGTGTTAAGCAAATTCAGATAGAAGAGTCTATGGAGTCGGAGCTGCATGTGGTCATGTGAGTAAGTACTACAAGAGGTAGCTTTAGATTTTAGGGAGAAAATCTATTATAAACTTCCATTCTATCACAATGAATTTGTTTACCTTGAGGATAGTATAGGTTAAATATTCCCTAAGTTTTTTACCTTAAAATTGTTAATTTCATTGGTTTTCATGAATAATCATGTCTCTTGTTTTCATTACTTTTTTTTACTTAGTGATATGATTGTTTGTGTTTAACCTAGATCTAAATGATAAACCTAAGTAACTACTTGATTAATTAATTAGGTTAAACAAATTTAGTTTATAAGGGTCTAAAAGAACAAACAAACACTATTGCCTTTTTCTTGATGTGTGCTATAAGCTATGTGCGGCTTTTTTGTGTTTGCTATATTCGTTCAATATTGTCGCTTGCTTGCTGTGTTATTATCCTCTTATTGTGTCCCCCTTTGAATTATATTTGGGGTTTTTCTTTTCATACTTACAAATCCATCTAATCTTGATGGAGGTCTTTAAAAGAGTAATTTTATTCTGATCCAAAGGATGATTCTCCCTTCAACGCTTAAAAATGGGCTATGACGCATGGGTATGTGTTGTGGATTCTAATTGGCAATGTTCTTTTTTTTTTTTTTTTTTTTTGATAAGAAGATAGAAATTGTATTGATTCGGTAAAAAAAACGTATACAACAGTCCAAGAAATACCTAGGACATGGGGGGACCAGCCATACGTCAGTATTGGTCCCCATTTGTAAACAACTTTAAAGAAAAACACATCCTGACATTAGATTAGACTACACATCAGCCCGGCAGCAGGTTCGTTGGCTTATTCTACACGTTGAGTGTGCAGCAGTCGTTGGTACTCCTCAAACAGACCTCCAGCGCTCTCCAATATCAGCTTTATTCCGTGCGTCCCAAATAGCCCATGCTGTGACTGCCCACCTCTCAAGCTCCCCTTTGTTCAACTCTTCCTGCATCTGCTTGAACAAGAGGAAAAAGTCACAGGCCTCGTTGCTGCTTTTCTGTGTTCTTCCCTTGAACAGAGCCCAGACGTTTCTTGCGAAAGGGCATGTCCACAGTAGATGACTGACCGTCTCAGGTTGCTGTCCGCAAAGCTCACATCTTGGTTCCACTTTCACGCGTCTCCTGTGTAGATTATCTCGGGTAGACAGGCAGTTTGAGCAGGCTCTCCACATGAAATTTCGGACTTTTGGCGGCACCTTGAGGGTCCATATCACCTTCCACGTAGCCCCGTGTGTCCGAGCTGCTGAGTGTTCAGCCCTAGGTTGGTCTTTTAGGCGCAACGCAACTTGATAGGCTGATCTGACTGGGAAGCATTGTGCTCTGTTTTCCTTCCAAAAGAAAGAATCCTCTGAGTTTAATTATGTTGTTTAGTGGCATTGCCATGATCTCAGTCCGTGTTTGATGGGCAAAAGTGGATTGGATCTTTACCCGGTCCCATTGTCTAGTGGATTGGCAATGTTCTAATCCTAGAGAATTTTAACAATTTTAACAACTTATTTCATAATTCAAAATTAATTTCATGAATGTTGACGGAGTAATGTGTCAAAAAAAAAAAAAAAATTTGGTTAATCTTAACAATTTAAGGTGTAATTCAATTAATATGGTGAATTTAATTTCAACAATTGAAGATGTAATTTTAAGTTATTTTATGAATTTCAACCATTCAAAATCAATTCAAATTAATTTTGGTGAATTTTAACCAATAAAAAAAATGTAATTTAGAATAACTTTGTGACGTTTAATAACTCAAGTGTAAGTGAAATTGAATTTTCATGAATTTTATTTATTGAAGGTGTAATTCCAAATAATTTTGGAGAATTTCGATTATTCAAATTCATTTTGGTGAATTTCAGTTGTGGGGCCAGAGATTTTGGCGACCCCGGCCCACTATATGCTAAGCCCAAAGCCCATGCCGAGGATAAAGATACGTCCAAGGATGGGTAAAGGAAGCTCTATTCATCAAGAATACCGCCGAGGACGACCGTGTCCTCGGCTCGTATGAGTCATTGAAAAAAATAACAAAGCACCTTCAAGAGTAACATTCTAGAGCAATTCAAGACAGAAGCAAGTACAACGGTTTGGCCATAGAAGTATGGTGGAGGAGCAATCTCAGGAAGAACTGTCACCTCCACATTAAATGCCCACAACTAATGTTCTGACCGCATTAAATGAAGAAGTGACCTCTGAACAGTGCCGCCTCAGCTGCTACCACCCACTGAAGGGATGGGAAGGTGGCCGATGGGACGGGAACTTGAATGATGACCTGCATGATCGACAAATAGAGGGCTAGGATTAACAAAAATGGGGTATAAAATGTAACAAGTCCTCTAGAAGGAGGGACGGCAATTGGAAGAGAGAGAAAGAATTATAACACTCGTGTAATCTTTGTAACCCAGTACCAAACAAGAAATAAGGAGATTCTCAAAAATAGTGGCCGAGGAGCCTAATCTTATGTTTACATTTCGTATTTTCTTGTCACTCGACCCATGCATTACCATGCTTAATCATATAACCCTCGCTAGAGCCTAGTTCTTTGTCCCGCTCTCTACAAATTCATTGTATCGGGCCAGCTGGGCTTAAGTCCATTCGTCCCCAAGGAAGAGTGCTCGAACCAGGTCCCTACAATTGGCGCCGTCTGTGGGAAGAACTTGTGCGTTAGTTAGGGCAATGATCAAGCATAGCAGGAACAGGCCCTCTCCAAGCAGGATCCCATCAGTCCAAACCGGCGAAGTCCCAGCAGCAGGATACCTTCCCCAACCCCAGGCGTGGTCGAAACGAAGAGAACGGAAGATTTCGAGAAGGAAGTGTGCACACCACGCAAACCAGTAGAAGCCACACCCGCGAGGACAGCCGCGCGTTGCGGAAGAAGGATGACGATCATGCCATGCAGTCAGAAGAGGTCAGGAGCCACGCATCCAAAAGACAGGACGATAAGGTGGCCATGCAGCGAGAAATAGACGATTTGAGAAGAAAGCTGCGCCAGGCAGAACGAAGACAGACCCGTCCTAGTCCTGACACACCCTCCGACGAAGGAGGCGACGATGACTACAGGCAAAGATCAAGGACTCCCCCAAGCGAGACCTTCTCCCATGAAGAAGAGCGCTACCAGAGGCGCAGACGTAAAAGTCCGTCCCTTAGAGGCATGGGAAGTGACGCCATAAGCAGGGCGTTTGACCAACTCTCTAGATCACCTTTCACCCATCACATCGAAGAGGCTGTGCTTCCTAGGCGGTTTCAACAGCCAACCTTCACCGTTTATAACAGCAGGACGGACCCTGTGGAGCACGTGAGCCAGTATAACCAGAGGATGGCTGTCCATTCCAAGAATGAGGCACTGATGTGCCGGGTCTTCCCTTCCAGTCTGGGACCGGTGGCGATGAGATGGTTCAATGGCTTGACGACGAGTTCCATTGGCTCATACAGGCAGCTGACCCAAGCCTTCGGCTCCCGATTCATCATAAACAGTAGAACTCCTCGACCCTTGAATGCGCTGTTGGCTCTAACCATGCGTGAGGGGGATACTCTAAAGGCTCACTCGGACCGATTCTGGGAAATATACAACGAGCTGGAAGGCAAGTATGCAGATGTCGCCGTGAACACCTTCACAAACAGCCTCCCGATGGGGCATGGCCTGAGGAAGTCTCTGACCGGTGAACCCGCCACTAGTATACGCTAGCTGATGGACCGGATCGATAAGTATAAGCGGGTTAAAGAGGATCAGCTACAAAGCAAAGGAAAGAAGAAAGTTATCCCTCAGGAGAGGAGGGATTTCAGGTTGGACAGGTACAACAACAATCGCTCGAGGAGAGACTTTGCGGGGCAATCCGGGCCGACCAACCCTCAAGCTGTCAATGCCGTATTTTGAGAGCCAGTACACAGGGTGCTGAAAAAAATAAGGAATGAGCCATACTTTAGAGAGCCGAATAAGATGGATGGAAACCCCATGAAGCGCAATCAGAACGTGTATTGCCAGTACCATCAGGACCACGGGCACACAACGGAGGACTGCAGGAACCTCTGGGACTTCTTAGACCATCTAGTCTGGGAAGGGAAGCTGAAGCACCTCCTGCACCATTCCAGTGGCCGCCAAGGCCAGAACTATTAAGAGTCCCAAAGGGATACTGCCTTAAGGGCGCCAACGGGGACAATCAATGTGATCCTGACCGCGCCAGGAAGGACAAGCACGCGCCCCTCGCGAGTATTATCCATGGCCCAGACGTGTGCCAAGGAATCCCAATCAGGGCCAAAGAGGGCTAGGATGAATTTCTGCCCAACCTTGTGCTTTACAGAGGAAGACAAGACGGGGACCACCCAACCCCACGATGACACGCTGGTCATCACCCTCAGAATCGGGGACTATGATGTAAGAAGGGTGATGGTGATGGTGGATGGTGGCAGCAGGGCCGAGATCATGTACCCCGATCTCTACAAGGGGCTGGGGCTAAGACAAGAAGATTTAACACCCTATACCTCCCTCTTGATGAGCTTCGATAGGAAGTTAGTTATCCCAAAGGGCATGATTAGGCTGCCCATCCAGACTGGCCCGGAAGTGGTGGAAGTAGGCTTCATAGTGGTGGATACCTATTCCCTATACACAGCCATCGTCGGCAGGCCATGGCTCCACACCTTAGGGGCTGTCACCTCCTCTTTGCACCAGAAGGTGAAATTCCCCTCAGGGGACCATGTCCTCAAAATCCGGGGTTGCCAATCCACATCGAGGCAATGCATGGTGGCTGCCATATCGCATCGGCTCGACGTAGAGCCCTTTGCCATTACTGAGGGAGGCTTATAGCAATCAAAGGACACGGCAGCGCCCCCCGATGCAGCTGCCGAGAAAGCAAAATGTGAAGATCTCGACAAGGTAGTTATTGGAGATGATTCAGAGAAATTCTTTCAAGTAGGGGCTCGGTTGCCCCCTCAAGAAAAAGAGGAGTTGATCGAGTTCCTCAAAGCAAACATTGACGTATTTGCATGGGACGCCTGTGATGCTCCAGGGGTTGACCCAGCCTTTATTTGTCACCATCTCAATGTCAACCCATCTATTGTTCCCAAGCAACAACCACTTAGGCGCCCGTCAAAGGAGCAGGCCGACGCGATTAAAGAAGTAGTGAAGAAGCTTAAGCGTGCAGGGGCTATTAAGGAGATCTTCTACCCTGAGTGGCTGGTGAACACTGTAGTGGTCAAGAAGAAAAGTGGGAAATGAAGGGTTTGTGTGGACTTCACAGACCTAAACAAGGCATGTCCAAAGGACCCGTTCCCTATGCCTCGGATAGACCAATTGGTGGACGCCATCACAGGACATCCTCGGATGAGTTTTTTAGATGCCTTCCAGCCCTGGATGACCAAGCTAAGACCGCTTTCGTGATACTTGTTGGGAATTACCACTACAAGGTGATGCATTTTGGCCTGAAGAATGCCGGATCTACCTATCAGAGGATGATGACGAGAATCTTCGAACCACTACTGGGAAAAAACATTGAAATTTATGTTGATGATATGGTGGTAAAGAGCAAAGTGGTGTCCGAGCACCTAGGAGACCTCGGCTGTATCTTTAATGTCTTGAGGAAACACAAACTACGCCTGAATGCTTCCAAATGTTCGTTCGGCGTAGGGTCTGGCAAGTTTTTGGGCTACATCATCACCCACAGGGGGATTGAGGTTGACCCTGATCAGATTAAGGCTATCAATAACCTGAAGCCTCCATAAAACCCTAAGGAGATTCAAAAACTCACTGGAATAATTGCGGCCCTAAACCAATTCATTTCCAAGTCAGCTGATAGATGCAGGCCTTTCTACCTCCTAATCAACAAATGGAGGGATTCGAGCAGTCTGAGAATTGTGCCCTGGCCTTCCAGCAACTCAAGGAATACCTATCCCGGCCACCAATCATGTCTAACCCCGAAACCGATGAGGTCCTGTATGCCTACATCGCTGTAGCCCCTCACGTAGTAAGCCTAGTGTTGATACGAGATGACAGTGGCATCCAAAAGCCGGTTTACTATGTGAGCAAATCACTGCATGAGGCCAAGATCAAGTACGTGCCCTTGGAAAAAGCCCTACTGGCTGTAGTCCATCTACGCGAAAGCTTCCTCACTATTTCCAGGCCCACACGGTAGTAGTCCTAACTCAACTGCCCTTGATGTCTGTACTCCGGTCTGCTGATTACACTGAAAGGGTCGCCAAGTGGAACACGATTCTAGGAGCTTTTGACATTAAGTACATGCCTCTGACCTCTATAAAGGGGCAGGTACTAGCTGACTTAGTGGCTGAGTTTGCTGAACCACTAGAAGAAGTAGTAGCCGAAAAGGGAGACACCGAGGAGAAGTCGGTTGGGGCAATCTCTGTTCTAGGACCCCCGCACTGGAAAGTGTATGTTGACAAAGCCGCGAATCAAAGGGGATTTGGGGTGGGGCTAGTCCTAGTGTCCCCAGAGAGGTCTGTTGTGGAGAAGTCCCTGAGGCTTGGATTCCCCGCCACAAATAACGAAGCTGAGTATGAAACCTTATTGCAAGGTATGGCTATGGTGTAAAAAATGGGCGAAAAAGCAGTGGATGTATTCTTGGATTCAATGCTGGTGGTAGGCTAGGTAAATGGAGAACTAGAAGCCAGAGATGCAAGAATGCAGGCGTACTTAAGCCAAGTCAAGCGTCTGCAATCAAACTTTGACCTCTTCAGCTTATCACATGTCCCCAGAACTGGAAACACCCATGCAGATTCATAGGCCACGCTTGCGACCTCCTCGGTAGGAGATCTGCCTCGGGTTATCCTAGTTGAGCACCTCGAAAGGCCAGGCGATGTGACGAAAGGCACGACTCATGTCCACCAGGCAAAGGTAAGCCCCAGCTGGATGAACCCTATCGTAAGATTCCTCAAGGATGATGTCCAACCTGAGGAGAAGTCAGAGGCCGACAAAATACGGAGGAACGCTCCTTGGTTCTGGTTGTCCGAGGACCACAAACTTTATAGGCGTTTCTACACATCACCCTACTTACTGTGTGTCCACCCCAAGGCATCAGAACTACTGCTCGAGGAGTTACATGAAGGGATCTGTGGGAGTCACACAGGGGGAAGATCCCTGTCACACCGAGCCATCACCCAAGGATATTGGTGGCCGAAGATGCAAAAGGAAGCCCTTGATTACGCAAAGAAGTGCGACCAATGCCAAAGGTTCGCCCCAAATATTCACCAACCGGGAGGCGTCCTAAATCCTTTATCCAGCCCATGGCCGTTTGCCCAGTGGGGCCTTGATATTGTAGGACCCTTCCCCAAAGCACCGTGGAACAAAAGATATCTGCTAGTCGGCACAGATTATTTCACCAAGTGGGTCGAAGCTGAGCCCTTGGCCAACATCAGGGATGTGGATGCTAAGAAGTTCATCTGGAGAAATATTGTCACGCGATTCGGGGTCCTCTAGACCCTCATTTCAGACAACGAACTTCAATTTGATAGTAAGGCCTTTAGAAAATACTGTTGTGACCTGGAGATCACGAACCGGTATTCAACTTCGGCATATCCTCAAGGAAATGGGCAGGCCGAAGCTGTCAACAAAGTCATAGTTAATAGGCTCATGAAAAGGTTAGACGACGCCAAAGGAAGATGGGTAGAGGAGCTACCGCACGTCCTATGGACCTACCGTACTACGCCGCAGCAATCAACAGGGGAAACACCTTTCGCCATGACCTATGGAGCCGAGGCTATTATCCCTCTAGAATCGAACTTCCCCACATTGAGGACGAGCTCTTTCTCCCCGGATGGCAATAACGAGCTGCTGGCGAATAGCCTAGACCTGATAGATGAACGAAGGGAAAAGGCAATGATCCAGTTGGCCTACTACCACCAAAAGCTCAAGTAGGGATATGATGCCAATGTGAGGTTGAGGCCACTGGCACCAAGGGACTTAGTGTTAAGAAAAGTTGTGGGCGCAGCCAAGAACCCATCCCATGAGAAACTGGGATCCAATTGGGACGGACCATACCGAATCACCTCAGTGGCAGGGATAGGTGCATACTACTTAGAAGATTTAGACGAAAAACCTGTACCTCGTCCATGGAATGTAAATAACCTGCGAAGGTATTACTATTAATAAAAAGTATCTTTATCGATTCACATTTTAAGTCTGTTACGATTGTATGCTTCTTACTTCGATAAATTCTATAAGTACTAGACAAAACCAAGGTCTTGCATGGTCCTCGGACTCAAACCTCTGGGGAAACTAGTTACTTCAAAATGATAAGGATTAGACAGAACCTAAGCATTGCATGGTCCTCGGACTCAGGCTTCTGGGGAAACTAACTACTTCGATAAATTCTATAAGTACTAGACAGAACCAAGGTCTTGCATGGTCCTCGGACTCAAACCTCTGGGGAAACTAGTTACTTCAAAATGATAAGGGTTAGACAGAACCTAGGCATTGGATGGTCCTCGGACTCAGGCCTTTGGGGAAACTAACCACTTCGACAAATTCTATAAGTACTAGACAGAACTAAGGTCTTGCATGGTCCTCGGACTCAAACCTCTGGGGAAACTAGTTACTTCAAAATGATAAGGGTTAGACAGAACCTAGGCATTGCATGGTCCTCGGACTTAGGCCTCTGGGAAACTAACCACTTTAACAAATTCTATAAGTACTAGATAGAATCAAGGTCTTGCATAGTCCTCGGACTCAAATCTCTGGGGAAACTAGTTACTTCAAAATGATAAGGGTTAGACAGAACCTAGGCATTGCATGGTCCTCGAACTCAAACCTATGGGGAAACTAACTACTTCAACAAGTTCTATAAGCACTTGACAAGCACGATAAAACGAAACGCACGTTACATTAAGTCCATCAGAGATACACAACAAGAATCATATCGTAACATCTGAAGGAAAAAGAAGAAACGAGGCAAAAATGCCATTACATTGTTCAAAAAATAGAAGGGAGATAAAACAAAAGCGCCAAGGGGCCTACTTCTTCAGCTTAATCTTCTTCCCCCCTGCGGGTAGCTCTTCTGAGGGGACCTCAGGCTCCTCTGAGCTCTGACCTGGAGGAACAACCTGCAAGGATGCCACAGAGGGTGCTGAATCCTCAGCAAGAGAAGCCTGGACATTGGCCGAGGGTTTTGCTGTCTCTTGAGGTATTTCTTCATTAAGACCTCTGGCCATTTCAGCCTTCCCGAGAGGACCAGTCCCCACGGAAGGATCATCAGAAGCTATAGTAGCCACCTCAGTAATGACTGCAGCATCTTCAGCTGCTTCACTAAAGGCAGCATCAGTCTCCTCAGCAGGCGCCTTGACCTCAGAGCTGGGAGGAACAACCTCGCGGATGGCAAGGGGGTAATATACACTCTCCTCCTTCCATAGGTCAGACGAGGCCTCAACTCCAGCTTGTTTGAGAGCCTCACTCCAAACCTGGGAGCAATAGAGCCTGCATACCTCAGGGACTTGGACTCTGAGGGCGGCCTTCGTCTCGGCTACCCCAGCTGCGTAGGTCGCCTCCTCAGCTTTCTCCTTGGAAGCCTAGGCCTCCTCTCTACCAAAATCCGCTTCAACCTTGGCCTTAAGAGCCTCATCTCTAGCCCACTCCGCCATCTTCTTGGCCCCCTCAGCATCGGCCACCTGCTTTTTTAGATCAACAATCAAGTCATTCGCGAGCTTCAACTACTCCTCCACCCTGGCCAGACGCTTCGTCTGGTCTTGGGCCTGCCTTTGGGCACCGGCCAAGCCTGACTCAGCGCTGACTCGAGCCCTGGTCACTTCCTTTAGCTCCTCTCAGGCCTTCTTGAGATTAGCCTCGGTGACCTTAAGAGTCCGACTAGCCGCTATGCGCTTATCGCGCTTGGCATCAGTGGTATTGTCCTGTTTAATGGAAGCCTCCTCCAACCTGAAAGTGGCTTGAACAGCCTGCCAATTGAAACAAATGCACAAATAAGAAGGAAACAAAAAGGAAAGGAAATCGAAATCAGAAGAATCGTAAGTGCTAAAAGTCTCACCATCCCCAAGTATCGCTTGAGGCTGAGAAAAACCTTATTACTCTTCAAAGCCCCCAACTCAGCCATGTCCAAAAGGAGTAACAGGGACTTCTCCAGCGCGTTGGCTACCAGTGTGCCTTCACCCCCTTGGAAGTCCCTAAGAGAGGCATTGTCCATCAGAGGCGCCCCATGGAGCATTAAGGCTGGAAACCAAGCATTAGCCTCGGAGCGAGTGGCGGCCTGCTTGTCTTGACCCTGAAGCCCGATCTTCAACTGCTTCAAGGGTCGCTGAAAATCACCCTCCTCCTGTGGGGAGCGGGGCTTCTCCCTTCCCATTGGCCTTTTACCCTTGTCCTTCCTTTGCTTAGGATCAAAGGCCTCGGGCCTTGACGACGGGCTCTGCCGAGATGGAAGAAGAGGAAGTCTGGACTGGGTAGAAGCCGACCGGGTCTGGACGGGCTGAGACTTGGGAGGAGGAGGAGGAGGAGGCTTAGGTTGATGCTTCCCCGACTGGCCTTCGAGCAGGTCAAGCAAGTTGGACTGAGATTTCCTCTTAAAACCCATCTCTGCCCGAGAAGAACCCGCTACTGACAAGGGGTCTGCTTCGGTCAGACCCTGGTCACCCAAGTCCCTAGATGGCTCTTCAGATAGGCGAACTTTTTCGAACACACCAAAATCGCCTTCGGCCGGAACCGAACCGGCACCTTCCACCTCTGTTTGATCACATCCCTCTTCAGTCTCCACAGCCTGGCGGGAAGTAGAAGAACTTGCCAACAGAACACCTGCCGAAGTAGAGGATCCCTCCGGGATCAAGAAATCGTCCTCGACCATGGTGATTCTCTGAAGCCGAGGATCCTTGGCCTTGATTACACACTTAAGCGCGGCAAACGACTTCTGAGTAGAGACGTACCCCAGAATCTTATGAGCGGCCCTAACTTGGTTGTCGGCCTCGTTCACGAAGATCTCCGCCCTTGGCACCTTCTCCAAGTCCTCCTTATTAACCAAGTCAATATGATGCTCGAAGGCGTGCGGATCTGTAGAAGTAAAAACGTACTGTTATCAGCAACCAAGCAAAACAAGCAACGAGAAATCAAAAAGTAACACCCTCTCCTACTCCGTGTACCCCACCTGGTGTGCCCTCCACCATGGGACAGTGGAGGCCATCATGCCATTCCCCGGACATGATGAGAAAGTCCTTGTCCAACCCCTTGCTGGACGAGGGGAGGCACTGAATAAGCCGTACTCTGTCTTCCCTCGTCTTCATGTAGTAGGACTTGTCCTTCAGGCACTGAAGGTTGTGTCTCCAGTTCACATCATGATGGGTTAGCTTGAGCCCAATCTTCTCATTTAAGGCGTCTACATAGCCCAGAATCCTAAACATATTGACGCCGCATTGGGTGGAGGCGAGACGAAAATGCCTAAGGTAACTCATCATCACCTGACCCATAGGGATTTGCATACCACCGTCTAAGAAAGCGATTATGGGAATCACCACCTCTCCCTCTTCCCTCCTAAACCTCCACTCCCCTTCTTCATAGTACCTTAGACCTACGGTGCTGGGTATCCTATAGTCAGCAATGAATTTCTCCATCGCTTCTTCAGGCTCAACAAATTTCTTGAGCTTACCCATTCCCAAAGATAACTAAAGGACACGAAGGAAGAAGCCTAAAAGAGGGGAAAACGCAATTGCAAAGAGAGAAGAGGACTTACAGAAATGAGGAAAAGCTCCTCGGGCAGGCTTTTTGTGCTGAAAGAAGTCGCAAGTTCAGTTGAAGACGTGACCAAATTCAAAGTATGTGTACAATATCTCTTGAATGCGAAAGTAAATGGGCGGGTCAGTTCAAAATAAGTATTTATACCTCCAATAAAAAATAACAACCGTGCAAAGTTTTCCTGCCCAAACGATCAAGAAGATCACCACCATTAGATTATCATCACACCATTGAACGTGGGGAGCGCAGGGCCGCCCAAATTTATTACGAGTGCGCTTCGCATACCAAGGCATCAGAAACGTGCCTTGGACAGGCAAAAAGGAACTGATAATCATGGAGGACAAGACTTAACAGGCTGCGACAGAGGCCCGAGGACGTCAAAATCCTCCTCTCTGTCCGAGCAGCCCAACAGTAGGATTTTGAGGGGCTATTGTGGGGCCAGAGATTTTGGTGACCCCGGCCCACCATATGCTAAGCCTAAAGCCCATGCCGAGGATAAAGATACGTCCGAGGATGGGTCAGGGAAGCTCCATTCATCAGGAATACCACCGAGGACGATCGTGTCCTCGGCTCGCATGAGTCGTTGAAAGAAAGAACAAAGCACCTTCAGGAGTAACCTTCCAGAGCAATTCAAGACAGAAGCAAGTACAACGGTTTGGCCATAGAAGCATGGTGGAGTAGCAATCTCAGGAAGAACTGTCACCTCCACATTAAATGCCCACAACTAATGTTCTGGCCGCATTAAATGAAGAAGTGACCTCTGAACAGTGCCACCTCAGCTGCTACCACCCACAGAAGGGATGGGAAGGTGGCCGATGGGACAGGAACTTGAATGATGACCTGCATGATCGACAAATGGAGGGCTAGGATTAACAAAAAGGGGGTATAAAATGTAACAAGTCCTCAAGAAGTGGGGATGGCAATTGGAGGAGAGAGAAAGAATTATAACACTCGTGTAATCTTTGTAACCTAGTACCAAAGAAGAAATAAGGAGATTCTCAAAAATAATGGCCGAGGAGCCTAATCTTGTGTTTACATTTCGTATTTTCTTGTCACTCGACCCATGCATTACCATGCTTAATCATATAACCCTCGCTAGAGCCTAGTTCTTTGTCCCGCTCTCTACAAATTCATTGTATCGGGCCAGCTGGGCTTGAGTCCATTCGTCCCCAAGGAAGAATGCTCGAACCAGGTCCCTACATCAGTCATTCAAAAAGCATTTGAAAATAAATTTAATAAATTTTATCCATTCAAAATGTAAATAAGCTTTAATGGAAATTTTCTCCTTTTTTTTTTTTTGGGTGCACTTGAGCTTTTGTGTCATTTTCTTCACGGTTTTCAAATCCGGACCGTTCATTGAACCGTAAAAGGGAGAGGTTCAAGGTTTTTGAGGTCGAACTAGGGTCAAACCGTGATGACGTCATAATTAATTTAATAATTATTTTAAATATATATAAAAATATTAAATTAGTAAAAAATAGAAAAATTAACTAAAATAGTCTAATTAAAACTATAAATCCATATTTTAACTACGTCTAATATATCCATCTATAACCCAAATATGAAATATCTATCCAATAATAATAATAACCATTTTTTTATAAAAAGAAAATTAAAAGCATTAGATTGTCTTTCTAAGTTCCACTTTCCAATGCTCACGTGACTAGTTGTCTAGCTCGCATTCACAAACCTAAAAAAGCGCTAGAAACAAAAGTGAATGAAATTAAAGGAAGAGATAAAAAAGAAATACAAACAAAAGCAGATGAAGAAAGAATTGTGATGTTATATCCACAATATTTGTCGCAATATTTTTACAAGAATCATATCAAAATCTTATGTGAAAAATTGTTACTAGTTCTAATTTGAACCCACTACTGAAATTATTTTTTTACTTACCAATATTAGCTAATAACAATCTATTACTTAAAATTTATTGTGAAAATATTGTGGTAGTATTTCTTAATTTCCATTTCGTAATATTAAATATCACACTTTTGAATTAAAAAAAAAAAAAAAAAAAACCACACCGATTACATAAAAAAAAAAAAAAAAAATTAGGGATAAAGACCACCACACATTTTCATACGGACCAAATTTATGACTCAACTCTCAACCTCACATTTACTTTACAGTTATCACTTATCCTACTCACATATTCACATCAGGCTTTCTCAAAAAAAGAAAAAAAACATATTCACATCAGAGAGAAGAGAAGAGAGAGAGAGAGGAGAATCTGAAGCAACGTCGGTGGAGATCGAAGGCCGGTGGAGATCGAAGGCCTCGTCCGCCGCCCCACCGCCGTTCGTCCTCCTCCCCACCACCAGATTGGGTCAGATCGAATTGTTCTTCCTTTTTCTTTCTTTTTTTTCATTTTTTCTTCATATTTGCTTGTTCTGATTCAACTTTATTGTAAGAATTGGATTTTGTTTTGTGTTTTGTGTTTGGATTATGTGAGACGTTTTTTGAGAATGAAGCAAAAAGACTGAAACAAAGATCAAATGTTTTCTGCGTCAGATCAGACGTTTTCTTTTTCTTTTGTTTTTCTTTCTTTTTTTTTTTTTTTTTTTTTTTTTTTTTTTTTTTTAAGGTTCAGATTCAAAGGAACCGTGAGAAGAGGTCTGAATCCAGTCCTCAGAACCGTGCGGTTGAACCGCGGTTTGAACGGTTCCCTGCTTTTTGGGCAGAGACCGATTCTTATGTCTAAAAAAACCGTGATTGTTGGAGGTTCACGGTTTTTCCGATCGGACCGTACGGTCCGGTCCGGGTTTCAAAACCATGATTTTCTTTAATATTGGGTTCATGAGAATTGTGATTTTGAAATCAACCGATTGGTCTTATCTGGGTCCAGGTATATGGTTTATGTAGTTGCTTGCTCAATTCGGTTTGGCCCAATCACTTTTGACCAATGCCAGTTTAGAACGGGGCTCATCATGGATCAGGCCTAATGTTAATCTACCTAGAAGTCAATGTGTCTAGGACAAAGCGTGTTTGGTTTGACTAGACTCATTTGGGATTGGACCTAATCTTATGATTGCATTTTTCCTTTTTCCTTTTTTCTTTTTCTTTTTTCATCCAACTCATTTTTCATATAAAAAAAAAAAAAATGGCAGAAACAGTGGGAGCGAAAATGCTCCCATCAGATTTCCAAGTTTCACATTATTTTATTTTGTGCTAATAAAAATAGAATATGAGGTCTTATAGTTGTACCTAGATCATATATTAGGAATTTTTTTTTTAAAATTTTATTTTAAGAATTGTTTGCTTGAATATAGTGCTCTCAATTGTTGGTCATCCTACTCTTCTTAAACCACTAAGATTTTAAACCCCATTCCACTTTCACGTCATATGTTGTTTGTAAACTTGGTATAGATTGAACCATTCTCCTGGAAAATTTTGGAAGAATTACTATTGAGGAATTAGTGTAACAAACTAATCACAGACTCGCGTGATACGTGAAGAAATTTGGCATTATATATTTTTTAATGTAAAAAATGAAAATAGTAAATGAGACTCAATAAATGTTAGTCCAAAACCCTTTTAAAATGATGTAATTGGAGTTACAAACATTACACTAAGAAAGTGATATAATTGGACCAAATGGACTAGATGGGACTGATTTGACCCAAGTAGACCGTAGTTGACCAAATGGACCAAAGTGAGCAGCAGTGGACCTAATAGACCAACGTGGACCAAAATGGATCGAAGTGGACTAAAACAGACTGAATGGGACCGATTGGATAGATGTGGACCAAATAGACCGAAATGGGTAGAAGTGGACCAATAATAACCTACTATCATTTTTACCATGAAGAATTTTCCCACCCGTCTATTTGCAACAACTAATAGCCAACATGCAGCACAAAGAAAATAAACCTACTTATAATAAAGACCCTAACTAAAAAGGTATACATAAATTGTTAAGAGCCTTGTATTTCATTAGTATTATCGCTTCTCTTTTATTAGAAGAACTATGATTCAAAGTGTTCAAACCGTCCTGCCATTTTTGTAACTATCAAATTATCAACACACACGCGCGCGTGCGCGCACACACACAAGTGTTCTAAATAAATTTAAATTTTTTTAAAAGAAAACACATAAATTTAGATGAACTCCATTAAAGGTAAAAAAGTGAAACAAAACCACAAACAAAAATGGAAAAAAGAAAAAGAATATCATCAATACTCCAAGTAACACATACGTGTATGGTACTATATCACACTTAACTAACATTTTTTTTTTCTTCTTTTCTTCACTTCCTTTCGCTTTTTTTTCAACGTATATTGTCCTTCCTTTTCTGGTCCAGTGTAACATTGTGTTTGTGATGCATTTGATCCAACCACAGCTCATCTAACCCCAAATTAGAGATTGATAATAATAATAAAAAAAATTGGTATCGGTTCCAATTGTGTGATGCAAAAATAGCAAAAGATGTCTTAACTCTTTAAGAAGCCCGATATCCCAAATGGGCACTGGCTCTATTGGGCCATAGGGAAACATATCTCTTTCGCCGAAGGGCCTAGTTTCTCATTGATAGCCCATATGATCCCAGAGACATTCCAAGGGCTAGAGTAGTGGGCAAGCCCTACGGTTGTAGAGAAAATCCAACATGTAAGGAATGGGTGGAAGAAAATAATTATTGTTCAATCGAGGCTGCTAGAACATATTTGATGCCTACAGACTAAACTGACTGGAAGCAGCTGCCCCTATATATGCAATGTATTCTCCTTGAATTCCCAAAGCCCGTATGTAAGGACCTTTGTTCAATGCATGGGCCTCTGTTTGCAGGCCTTAAGCATATGTTTGGTTGGGATGAAAAGAGTGGGGATGGAAAATGGGGGAGAGGAATGAACTTTTATTGTTTGATTGTGGAGTACAATTTGTTTTAAATAAGAGAAATGACATGTATATAACATCTTTACAACATTTTTACAACAAATCCTAAGTGGCAAGTTGTTATTGGTTGTTATTGTTGGGGCAAAAAAGTAATCTTAGTGCTAGTTTCAAATTTGAACTAATAACAACTAACTATTTGTGATTTGTTGTAAAAATGTTGTAAAATTATTGTAGACGTAGCATCTCTATTTAAATAATTATGAGCTCAAATTTGGATTATAACACTTAAACTGGCTGAATTTGAAAATGGAAATTGTATCATGACAGATCGAATTTTTCTTAAAAATTGTGTTTGCTACTATGCTAAAACTTTACTAAAAAGTATTTATGCTAAATGAAATTGTGACTGGTTTGCAAAAAGTATAGAATGCAGTTTTTTCCACATTCAAACAAATTTTGTTGTATTTTTATTTTTTTAAATGGTTTACAATGTGACTAGAGTATCTCTCCTCTCTGGTCCATAGCTTCTATTACGGAAAACAATATTAGATCCTTACATTCGTCCTTTCCTCACGGAATGCATTTCATTTTCTTGGGAAACCCAAAAAAGAAAAAAAATTTAGTAGTCTCCCAAGTCCTTGTAGTGCTCGGGGTTAGGTTATACTCACTTTATAGGTCTACGATTAGCATGTTATAATATATGTATAGCATTTTTCAAAAAAAAAAAAAAAATTATATAGAAGCACTACATCAGGTTATAGCGCGACAGAAATTATGGTTAGAATAATCATATTTCTTATAACTTTCTTCCCATATTTTAATTCTAGGCGTAAATACACTTTTAATCCCTACATTTTGACTTTTTTTCATTTTGGTCCCTACATTTTCATTTTACCACTTTTAGTTCCTAAACCAATTAATGCGTGACATTTAAGTCCTTACCGTCAATCAATAAACGGAAAAAGCATACATGGCTGACGGAGAAATAAAATAAGGTTATTTTTGTATACGTGGCATGCCCCACTTCGACATGTGGCTTTCCCGCCCCAAACCTAGTCACGTGTATGTCATGCGAGGCACTCACCAACCAATTTGGTGTGTAGACATTGAAAATCCCCAAATTAGACTTGAATCCCTAGAATTACCCTCTCTGTCTCTCTCGAACCATCGGCCTCTCTCTCAAATCACCATCATCAACTATCTCTGTCACTTGAAGCCACCATCATCATCAACCATCTCTCAAGATCTTTAACCACTTCGAAGTCCCTGATCAGATGGAAGCAAGCTCTTCAACTAGTTTAAGCTTAAGGAGGAGAGCTCTATTGAGGTGCTACTGTGTTGAAAAACCAATGTTAGACATTTCGTGGACAACAGACAACCCTGGCAGAACATTTTATGGTTATCCAAACTACTAGGTATTTCAATTTGAGTATTTTGTTTTACTGGGGTTCAATTTTTTTGTTTAAATTCTTCTTTGGTGGTGGAAGTTTATTTTCAATTTTCTTGTGTTTCATTATTAAGTGCTTGGCTTGCATTTTAGGTTGGGCGAAAGTGTAAATTCTTCCAATGGCATGATGATGCGATATGTGAACATGGTAAGGTGCTTTTCCCAGAGTAAAGGCAACAGATTATCACACTAGAGGCCGAGGTTGCAAGCTGCTACAAGAGAGAGAAGTTTTACATTGTGGCTTTGGCATTCTTTTTGGTGATATGTGGGATTTGTCTCTGTAATTGTATGTTTGGTTAGGTGGGTGGTGGAATTATATGTTTGGTTAGCATGTTACATAGATGGGGGAGTTTCAATATCCTGTAATTGCTAATGTATAGGGCTGGCAGTGTGTAAAATTTTTGGTTAGGTGTTAACATGGAAACACCTGCTGGTTTTTTTCTTTTTGTACCATTCTAGGAATGAAATGAATACCCTTGTTCCTTGATGACTGGATTAGCAGTGTGTTGGTGATGTGTTATGCAATGGTAATTATTGTGAACTTGCCTAATGAATCTGTGAATCTGTGCCTAAATATTGTGAATTTGTGCCTAAATACTGTGAATCTGTGCATATTTACTAGGAAGCATAGTTAAGTCAGGCATGCCTAGTTAAGTCAGGCATACCTTTACTATTTCCTAGTCCAAGATGTATTTGGCTTCAAGGCTCTCATTATGGGTGAAATTTGCAAATAATGCACCAATTAATTGTTAAATCTTAAAGTAAATAACAATTTGAGCTATTTTCTTGATCCTACTCATGAAATGAGAAATAAATACTATCCTAGCAAACCTGTCAGTATCTGTTTTTGGGCAAAGGGAAAGAAACAAGGTTTAAAGGAGGGGTACAACAAAGCTGTCAGTATATGTTTTAAACATGGAATATAGAAACTCTATATACCAATGGTCCAAGGACATCAACACATATATACAACAAACCTGTCAGTATCACTAGTGTCAAGATATATAACAAAGCTCAATAAAATATCTAACACAACATCTTCATTAATAGGTTCTCATTACTGTGAAAACCAAAACAGGACACAAGATTCAATATTAACCTAAATAACACAAAGACAATAGAAATATATCTTCAACTTATCATTAACTGCTACTCATTGCTATAAGTATTAAAGCAAGACAAAGAGTTCATGTTTAAACAAAACAACACTTTCTACCATAACTAGAATTACACAAAACAACAGGGCATTGTTCCATATTTAACCCTATCACACAAACACCATAGTTAACCCAAAACACTAGTATTACAAAAGCACCATAATTACATAGTTAAGCCAACAACAGGGCATTGTTCCATAGTTAACCCTATCACCATAAATACACAAAACAAGTGACATTCATCAAGCAAAGGAAAAATGAACTTGTGCTTTCTTCATTTCCTTGGACCATGCACAGATGATTGACTCCCACCATGTCTAATTACTTCCACATATTTGGATGCATTCTTAGAAGCCTTTAGAGTCTCTGATGTGACCACTCTTTTCTTTTTCTGCCTTGAATTTGGGTTGCTACTGCTGGATTTGTGATGTGCACTTGGATTCTGTGTGGTGCTGCCTGATTGATGTGGTGCAACTGGAGTGGAGCTATGCTGCTGTGTATAAGAGTGGATGAATGTGCTTCTGCTGGCCTGAAATAGATTGGATGAGCTTGTCCTAGCATGAGGTGTTACACTTGGACTACATTGGTACATCCTAATTTGAGATGGTGTAAATTGAGTGGCTGAGCTTGTCTTGGCTTGAGATTGTGCACTTGGCCTAAAGCTAGGCATGCTGGACTGAGATGGTGCACTTGGCCTGAAGTTAGGCCTGCTGGACTGGTATGGTGTACTGGAGTGGATGGGTTATGCATGCTGGACTAAGGTGGTGCACTTGGATTGGAGCTAAAGCTGTGCATGCTGGCTTGGTATGGTGCAAATGGTGTGGTTGAGGCTACCCTAGTTTTGGTTCTGTTGGTCTACAAACAAGAAATTCACACACATTATTATTAAATATTGAAAAGCAACTATTTCACACACATGTCCATATATTACCTTATTAGATGTACTGGTTGTATTTGTGGTACCTGGCAATGAGGAGTTTCCTCCAATCTCGCCCTTGCAACTTCGTCTATTATACCCTAACTTACCACTGGCCTTGCATTGCTTAGAGATGCTAGCTCTCGTACTTGTTGCCAGGTGGCTTCTTTTGATGGGAGGCTGAACTGGGGTCACACCATTAGGTCTCCACATATTTTGTCCATTGATTGGTGAAATGATTGGCTCATAGCATGTCTTGTATGTAGAGACATGGTAACATGGGTGAACGTATTGCTCAACATCTTGTCTGTTGAAAAATATGCAGGTGATTGCATGAGCATAGGGTATGCCACTTATATCCCACTTCCTACAACTGCAATGTGTTATGGCCAAGTCAATAGTGAAACTTTGCAAACCATTTTTTACTTCAAACTGGGTCTGCCCTGCCCAACAAACTAACCACCTACTGGCTGCCAGTTTTTTCTTGTGTAACCTCTTTAGAACCTTGGCACAAATATCTGATTCTACTCTCAAAATTTTCTTTCTGTTCTCTTGAAACCTAGTTATGAGATATAGCCTGATACATTTAAGCTGCAAGCACATACAAGTACAATGAAACATTAGATATTAATTGCAACACCTGCTAAAAACAGTACCAAACAATGAACCTAATTAACTGTAGGTGATCACAAAGACTCATACCATGCCAATTATAGGTTTTGACCTAAATTTAAGAATCTTGTTGTTGAAACTTTCACACATATTGTTTAATATAGCGTCAGTTAAGCCATCCATACTGAATATGTGATTGACCCATTTTGTTGTTGAATGAGCATCCAACCAACTGTGTGCATTAGTATCAATTTCCTTCAGCTCATCCATTACTCTATCAAACTCTTCTTTATAAGTTGCCTTGGTTGTCCTCCAAAACATATCTCTGATCATAACACCAAGATGGTTCTTCCTAAAGTTGTTATAGAGGCACCTGCAACAAATCTTATGTTCATACTGTGGTCAATTATTAATGAAAGTTTGCTCCAACCCCTCTCACAAACAGTTACAAAGGAAAATATGTGAAGTTAGTGTCTTAGAGATACAATGAGTAAATGAAGATAATAACAACCAAATAGAGAATAAACTACACACCTTTTGATGGTCTAACATAAACACCTAACTCCTATTCTGACCTATGTCTGCAAGTAACAGATTAATGAACCAAATCGAAGAATCCTTGGTTTCAACCTCTACTACTACATAAGCAAGTGAGAAATACTCTCCATTAGGATCTCTACATACTACAGTAATCAATTGGCCCCCTGACTTGTTCTTCAAATGGCAGGCATCCAAACCAATGAATGGCTTGCATCTAGCCAAAAACCTTCTTCTGTAGCCCTCCAAACATATGTATAGCCTCTCAAAACAAGGCACCTCACACACCAAATCCATCTCAGCTGCTAAATCACCATCATGGAAGGTATGTACCTTCATAAGTATGGTACTGCCAGGACTAGCCTTCCTTAATTCCTCACAGTACTCCCATAGTTGGTTGTACCATTGTGTATAAACCCCATCAACATATTCTCGAGCCTTATCCTTAGCCCTACTTGCTTTTCCTGCACTTATGTTTAGGGTATACTTCTCATGAATAGCATCTTGGATGTCTCTTAGCTTGATATTAGGCTGTCTTTTCACCTTCTTCATCAACTTCTTCCTAATGCATTATGAAGTACACCTAGGATTGTTATAACTTCTAGAGCATGTGTGTTCCAATGTCAATGTCCTTAGTTGATAGCTCTTCTCCCCTGGCACCTTTGTTAGATAGGCAACAAACTTGCAATTTTCTTGGTAGATAGCTCTTACCCTTTGCAGATCATTTTTAACAAATCTGATCTCCCATCCACCATGAACTGCATATTCTGTTATAGCTTCCTTGAATTGCTTAGGTGTAATAAACAACATATCTTTTTCAAAAGAAATATGCTCAGCCTTAGCCATTGGCTTAAACACAAGGAACTTCCTAATTTCCTCTTTTTTCTATTCCCTTCCATCTCCCACATGTGTCCTTTTATCATCCTCAGAATTATCATCACAATTATACCCAAGCTCATCATCAGATGATGATTCCACAAAACTGTGCAATTCTTCACTCTCATAATCAGAGTTCATTAGATCAGCACCCATTTGGCTTGGTTCAACAACATCATCATCATCCTTACCATCCCAACTATCACTACTATCTTCAACAAAGTCCCTAACACCATGGTTCAACTCTATATCATCTTCTAGTTCACTTCCCCCACCATCACTTCCCATACTATTACTGCTATCACTTATATTAAAGACCTCAGGTGGGTGCTCAGTGATAGGTTCTTTACCTACTCTCCTTGAACCCACTTAAGAAGTAGCCACCTCAATTGGAACATCAACATTAACTTCCTAAATAATAGGTCCTTCACCTACTCTCCTAGCATACACTTGTTTAACATCTACCTCAATTGGCTCATCCTTATTGTTAAAAGTTTGATCATTATCATACACGTCATCACTATCATAAAAACTATAAAATTCACTCCCATCATGGTCATCATGTTCACTATCATCACTATAATTACTATCGCCATTGTCATAATAACCTATAATGTCTTGCTCCACTGCCAATGGCTGCACACCCTCACCAACATCCTCTCCATCATCAACTAATATAGGGTCATCTACTGGGTGCTCTATATACACATGAATCTCTTCATGACCCCTCACTAATTCTACCATATACATGGCATCATGATTATCAACAACCAAATGAAAATCTACCATTTCTTGGTCCATACCAAGCATTTATACCACAGCCTGCCAACAGATGTGTACCCAAAGTCCCTACATATACGCTCTATCCCAACCTTAGACCACCTTTTAGGGTCACAATTATCAACTACATCTACTACACCTCCCACATATTTTCTAGGATTCTTAGTAAAATAGCCACCATGATTCACAGATATACTGAATAGCTCATCCATTTGACATGTAACACAACCCCAAAACCAATTAAACAATGGTAGTTACAAAACAAAACAACAGTTATTTAAGAAAACAGAACTCATTTACCAACACAACACTTAATGAAATAGTTCACTTTGCATGAACATAACCCCCCAAAACCAATTAAACAATGCTAGTTACAGAACAAAATATATATTATTTAGAACAAAATATATATTGTTTAACAAAACAACACTCATACCTAATAAAATATTCCATTCTGCATGTAGACAACACAACATTTAATAAAGTATTTACCAACACAATACTTAATCAAATATTTAAGTAAAAATACAACACTTACTTCAATAGTTTTGTCGTACTAAAACAAAACCCTTATACAATAATGTTAGGCTTACTTAACTCTCTTCAACAAAAGCACACGGTGAACACAGGGAACACATGGACCACAATGTAAACCACAAACAAACACATGCAAACAAGGACCAACAAACAATCAAAAGTTAATATATACAAAAATATTGTGGCCCCTACTACCAGATCTAACCAACAAGCATATTGTAAAGCTATAAATAAGGACATAGACAAAGAGAGAGAGAGAGAAGAATTTTTCACAAAGACAGAGGTCTCCTAGCTTTTATTTTCTCCATTATTTGAAAAGTGTGGGTATCAAGTGATAGAGATGGTTCATGATGGTGGTTTTGAGCGATGGTTGATGATGATGGTGGCTTCAAGTTAGTGTCTTTGAGAGATGGGTTTTGAGAGATGGTTGATGATGATGGTGGCTTCAAGTGACAGAGATGGTTGATGATGATGGTTTAAGAGAGACAAAGAGGGTAATCTTAGGGATTCAAGTCTGATTGGGGGATTTTTTAGTGTCTACGCACCAGAATTGGTTGGTAAGTGCCTCACGTGACATACACATGACTATGTTTGGGGTGGGAAGGCCATGTGTCGAAGTGGGGCATGCCACGTTTAAAAAATAACCTTATTTTATTTCTCCATCAGCCATGTATGCTTTTTTCGTTTGTTGGCTGACGGCAAGGACTTAAATGTCATGCGTTAATTGGTTTAAGGACTAAAAGTGGTGAAATGAAAATGTAGGGACTAAAATAGAAAAATGTCCAAAATGTAAGGACTAAAAGTGCATTTACGCCTTAATTCTAATAAGGGAAGGATAATTTGAACTTGAACAACTGCTTTTGCTTTTCTCCTTCTCCTTCTCCCTCTCCATACCTCTGTTCCACTTTCTTCAAACACTTCTTTAACAAGCTACAATAATAAATAATTAGAAGAGGGAAATCAAATACTCGAATTTTGAATTCTGAAATACCAGAAGCGCTAAAAATGCTCGACTGTTATGGGCCACATTGTAGAACATTTAAACGGCGATCGATAATGGGTTGCCAAAGGAATATCAGATTTTGAACTCGTTGCAGAACCCAATTCACAAGTTCCAACAAGGTTTACCGGATCTTATTAGGTCTGGGAGTGAGTGTACACAAATGTAAATGATTTAGGCCTAATGCAAGATCCAAAAAGGGCTTTTAAATTGAGGAGAAATATCAAATAAGTCCCAAGCAAGAAATATCAAATAAGTCCCAAGCAACCCAATCATAAGATGCTAATATACATTACACACAAAAGAGTTGACAATTTTTTGACAGATGCTTGTACTGATTTTTTTATTTTGGCTTAAGTTACTTTTTTTTTCTACCTGTCATTAATAATCTGCCAACTACCACTAGGAGTGTGCATAGATCAGGTTAAGGGGTTTTTGCAATCCAAACCACCATGGTTGAGTTGAAAAAAATTCAACCTAACCCAACCCAACTCACCAGAGTTGAGCTGGACCCATGGGTTGGATAGTTTTTTTATTTTATTTTTTAATTGAGCATTAGTCACCCCCTATTTTTAACTCTTCTTCCCTTTATTAATTTCCCACTTTCTCCAACATTTCCTTCTAATTCATAGATAGGCATGACTGATAATCCCTTATTTGGTTTGTGTTTCTGGTTCTGGGTTTGTTGTGGGGTGATCGGTATTGGTATTGTTGATGGGTTTGTGGGTTTTTTTGGTGGTCGGTGGTTGGTGGTTCTGGGCTTATGGGTTTTGTTGATGTCGTTGCTTTGCTGGTGGTTAATGGTTTGTTGGGTTTTACTGGTGGTCGGTGGCTACAGGGTTTGTGTATTTTGCTGGTGGTTGGTGGTTGGTGGTTGGTGGTTGCTATCTTTTTGTGGGTTTTGCTGGGTCGGGTCGCTGGCTTTGTGGGTTTTGTTCTTCAATTTTTTCTTCTTCTCTGAATTAGAGAAAAGGAAGAGAGAAGACTCAAGAAACTGGTGAGAGAGAGGATAGAGGGTATGTAACGGTGTTACAAACCGTTTGGGAATAAGGACCAAAATGGTCACTTTTTAAATGTTGTGAACTTCATTGGTATTAGTCCAAACCTCAGAGGAGGTTTGTGGAATTTACCCTAAAAAATAAAATAAAAAACTAAACAAGTGGATTTAAAAGAAGACTTGAAGAAGATGACTTGTGCGACATGTAGCTTAGGCTCAATGGTTCTATCTACATTCTTTAATTTCTATTGAGAAATTTAGTTAGGAGATGATGTACTGCAAGATAGTAAATACCCGCGTCACTGATTATAAAAATGGTCTTTTGGCTTCTAATAGTCAATAATAGATCCACGATTATAACTTAACAACATGAAAATTTTTTAGGGAATTTTTTATTTTCCTTTTATTCTCCAAATGTCCCGAATATACAAATATGAATATTTTGTCAAATTTGTGCCGACAAATGAACTAATAAATGAGGCATTGTTTGGATATAGAAGCTTTGATTAAATATTTATGTAACCAATTATATGTTATCTTAGCTCGCAATTCAAATCCCTAGTTCAAGAAAAATTTTATATACTATGTTAATGTGGAAGCTTAATATAAAATCTAAATTGGTCCCCCTAATCTAAAATTACTTGAAGCATATTTAGAACTACTTCAATCCAATTTATTAAATCATCCAAAGTCGGTTACATGAACATGATGAAGTTGTTGTGGAACATGCTTCATCCACACTGTAAGAGCATCAATATGTCTTGCGTACTTAGCTAAATTATGAGCTAGAGAGTTACCCGACCTATTGGTGTGCGAAAAAGAAATACAAGAAAAAGCTTCTAGGTTCTGCTTAACTGAGGAAATCAAATGGCCAAAGGAAGAAAAGGACTCCTACTCCCTTTGTAAGGCAGAAATAATCAACTCTGAATCTCCCTCGACAATAATAAAGGGTAGATGGAGTTCAAGAGCGAAAGAGATAGCTCTAATAGCAGCCATCACTTCCAATTCATCTGAGGAAGATGGTAACCTTGTTTTTTCGGACATGGAGGCCATCACCCTTCCCTGGTGGTCACGCACAACTACTCCCAGTCCAGCATTGCCTGTCTCACAGAACACGACACCATCAAAGTTGATCTTGAGGATCGTTGGCAGTGGTGGAGTCTAACTAACCCGCTGTTTTGGCAAAGCACCTGACTACATTTTTGGGATCGGTAGGACCTGGGTAAAATTCTGAAGGGTTTGTGAGGTTGAAAGGGCCACTTAAGAGAGTGGGAATGGCTTGTTGCTGGTCCGCAGTGTATTTCGACGGGACCAAATAGTCCATACCAAGGAAGCAAAGAGATCTGGGTTTTTCTTCTCCTCTAACACGTAACTTACCAGCTTGAAGAAATTCGAAAATTTCTTATTTCTTCGAAACAGCCACATCAAGTCAGCCTCCCAAATGGCCAACAGTCCCACAATGCATGATGGACATCTTCAGTGGCCACTTGACAATAACCGCATACATCCTCGGTAATTACCTTTCGAGCAACCAGGTTCTTCTTTACAAGAATCGCTTCTCTACTTGCTCTCCACAGGAAGTTTTTAACCATATTTGGCACTGAGAGGCTCCAGAGCTTTTTCCATATACTTCGACCATCACCTTGATGAGAGAAAGCTGACGAAGGCGATGATTTGTCTTTAGCTAGGAAGTTATACCCGGATTTAACCGAATAGACACCATTTACCCTATGGGGCCAAACAAGCTTGTCCTCAACATAGTTGGAGCTAAGTGGAATCTTGAGAATAAAGTCTACCTCCAATGGGGCAAAAAAACCTTTGAGGATATCTATATCCCAGGATTTGGATTGCTAGTCAATAAGGGTGTACACTGTAGCTTCATGCATGCCTTCAAGAATAGGTGAAAAAATTCTTGGGTGGTTGAGCGAAGGGAGCCACAGGGTATCCCAGATTTTAATTGAATCACCCCACCCTACTCTCCAACATGCACCTTGTTTGAGGACCTCCCTACCTTGGAGTATACTTCGCCATGCATACGACCCACTAGAGCACTTCGGGACATCCATGAATGAACATGTAGGGAAAAACCTACTCTTGAAAATTTTGTGAAAGTGGGACTGCTTATTTTGTAAAGGAGCCAGGCTTATTTGGCTAAAAGTGCATCATTAAAGAGAGCCAAGTCTTTAAATCCCATACCTCCACTAGCCTTTGATTGATAAAGAGAGTCCCACTTCACCCAGTGAATCTTACGCCTCTCTCCTCATTGTCCCCACCAAAACTTTCGAATAAAGCTTTCAATATCATTGCACAAACCCAAAGGAATTTTGAAGCAACTCATCGTATAAGTGGGGATTGCTTGAACCACGGCTTTGATTAAAATCTCCCTCCCTACTTGTGATAATAATTTTTCCTCCCACCCTTGCATCTTCCTCCACACTTTTTCCTTTATGAAATTAAAGCTTGCTTTTTTCCTCCTTCCCACAAAAGATGGCAGGCCCAAATACTTCTCATATTACTTTATTTTTGGCACCCTCAAAGCTTGTTTAATGTGTTCTCTTTTCTCCTCATAAGTATTCTTGCTAAAGAAGATGGTGGTTTTGTTTTTGTTGATATGTTGTCTGAAACAGCTGCCATTGACTTTTAGGATATCAAGAATTTTCTGACATTCCTGTTCCATGGCCTTGCAAAATAAAAGACTATCATCTGCAAAACCCTACTGCTCCGCCTTTGAGACTACGCCCAGACTCCCTCCTATATCATAGGTCGTGCCCTCGTTAAGCCTATTCAAGGGTAATCCATGTATTTGAATCCAGAAACTAACAGTATGAAACTTGATGCTACGGATTGGGCAAGACCCATCATATCGAGTTAAAATTACCAAATGTTTATCATATGACCCTATCTACCTCATTCTCGTCATCAAATACAAAGAGTATAATATGGTTGCCCATGTCTCGGATCTGGAAACCATTGCGGGTCTTCCAAAGGGGTTTAAAGGTTCTTCCAATAGCATCGATACTGAGTGCCCTCCTCGTCATGAACTTTGCAGCGATAATAAATTCTTTGTTATCAAGCACTACTCTGTCCCTTTCTTCTTCAGTAAGTGATAGATGCTGCCAGTCCTTCAAAACTTCGTCCATCGATCCAAGACTCAGGAGAAAATATTGTATTAGAGATACTAAGGCTGTTTCCCCACCCCTGAAAAAAGAAAAAATTCAAGTGTAATGAATTTAAATTAAAAATTAACCATATGAAACTATGGTTAATTTTAAAACGATTTCAAGTCCATTTGAAACTATTTCAAACACATTTAAAACTCTTTCAAAATGGTTTAAAGTTAATTCTAACTCATTCGAAACTAATCCAAATTCTCTTACCAAAGCTTATTATTAATTCAAGTGTAATGAATTTAAATTAAAAATTAACCATATTCCAAAAAACAAGCTATGCATTTACAATATATCTTCATAGTGAACAAATTTTCCTAATGAAAAAAAGTAACAAAATTAATTGAATCAGGGGGAAAAAATTGTAAGGATGTTAAACTGACGTTTACAATTATATGTCAATGTAGGGGCCAGATAACCATAAGGTACTATTAAAACTGTATGTATTGGGCCTATGGCCTAGTCCGAGGATATTAACTAGTCCGAGGATGGTCAAACAATATTATTATAGGGATGGTAGACGAGGAAGAGATAGGAATTGTACATGACAGTCCAAAAGTTTTTCGAGGAGAGAAGTCATATCAAAAATGTAGATCCGCGATCAGCAGGGATGTCCTACTGTCTTGAACATCCTACCTAGTTGTATCATAGTGAGAAGTCAGACATTGGATAGGAAAGGAGTATAGGAAGGCAACAAATATCTACCAAAGGCTGCCATCTCTGCATTTAATACTCTGCATCTAACTCCCTGGCCACATTAATGTGGAGGTGATACCTGAACAGTGCATTTCAGCTTTACAGCTACTATGTGAAGACTTACGTGAGGGGTTAATGGGACAAGCATCAACACCAACCATCCTGCATACACGTGTAAGGTGGAGATGAGAAAGAAGGGAGTATATAAGGGAAGATGGGTAACCAGAAAAGGGGATCGAGAATCAGGAGGAAGAAACATTGTAGCGTTTAAGAAACAAACTTGCAATTGAACTTGATAGTAATACTAAAGATCAGATATCCTCGGACTTTGCCTAGAACAATTTTTCTTCAAAACGTGTCTTCTTTTTATTTTCTTATCATCTAAATCCACTTAGTAGTTGTCTGACCAATTACAGCCAGTATTCAAACCCACTATTTACAAATTTATTGTTTTGGGCCTTTTGGGCCTAAGTTCATTCATACCGTGGGCTAGGAATCCAAACTTGGTCCTTACAATTGGAGCCATCTGTGGGGATACTGGTGTTGTAGTGAAGACAGTGTAGAATGATGGCAAGTTCAGGTCTAAACCAGGAAGGACCCATGGGATCTCAACATCGAGACTATTTTCATGATCTCGAACGGCAAAGGGATCGGGAAGGAGGCGTACATACCACCCATACCATTAATAGCAGGGCCCAGGGTAAAACCCACGTCTCTCATGGAGAGAATGTAAAGAACATGCAGAAAGAAATCAACCACCTAAAGAGGAGCCTACACCACGAACAGCGAAAACGAGCTCCACCCCACTCTGACCTCTCTTCTGATGGTGAAAAGGATGATAGCTATAGGCGAAGATCGAAAACCCCGCCCAACGAGACTTTCTCATTTGAAGAGGACTACTACCATGAGCGCAAGCGGAGAAATTCATCCTCGGTTGGCCTTGGAAACGATGCTATGAGTAGAGCGCTTAACCAAATCTCTAGGTCACCCTTCACGCTTTGGATTGAGGAAGGGAGACTGCCTCGGCGATTTTCACAACCCACATTCACCATATACAACGGTAGAACAGACCCTGTAGAGCATGTTAGCCATTTCAATCAGAGGATGGCTGTGCACTTTAGGAATGAGCCGTTGATGTGCAAAGTATTCCCTTCCAGTCTGGGGCTTATGGCGATGAGGTGGTTTGATAGTTTAAGGGAAAGTTCCATTGATTCTTTCAAGGAACTTACTTAAGCGTTCGGATCCCGGTTTGTCACGTGTAGAATGGCTCCTCGTCCTTTAGCTTCCTTGTTGTTTTTGGCCATGAGAGAAGAATAGACTCTGAAGACATATTCAGTCCGATATTGGGAGATGTTTGATGAGATAGACGGTGATTTTGATGATGTTGCCATTAGCACTTTTATGCTCGGCCTACCTTCTGATCGCGGTTTGAGGAAGTCTTTAACAGGGAAGCCTGTCACCTGCATACACCAACTCATGGATAGAATTAACAAGTATAAGAGGGTTGAAGAAGACCAGCAGCAAGACAAAAGAAAGTGCAAGGTTATTCCTCAAGAGATGAGAGATTTCAGGTCAGACTATTACAACAATAACAAGCCCTGAAGAGATTTCGCTGGACAATCCAAGACTGCAGCTTCATAGGTGATAAACATTATGTTTAGAGATCCTGTGCACCAAGTCTTAAAGAAGATAAAAAATGAGCCATATTTCAAATAGCCGAGCAAGATGAGTGGAGACCCTTGCAGGTGCAATCAGAGTCTCCATTGTCAATATCACCAAGAGCGGGGACATACTAACGAGGATTATCGAACATTATGGAATCATTTGGAGCAACTGGTCAATAAGGGAAAATTACAACATCTTTTGTGCCACCCCCATGGACAAGGCGACTAGTCAAGGCCTGGGGCTCAAGGGAATGTCCCCTCAAGGCCCCCAATAGGCATGATCAATGTGATTTTCGCTGCACCAGGGAGGACTGGATCACAATCCTCCAGGGTAATGTCTGTAGCTCGGATTACTGCCGAGGACGCTAACCCTAGGCCGAAGAAGACTAGGGTAGAAATTTCGCCAATCTTGGGCTTCTCGAATGAAGATAAGGTAGGAACTATTCAGCCATATGACGATGCCTTGGTAATGATCGTCCGAATATGTGGGTATGATGTAAGAAGAGTGATGGTAGACCAGGGTAGTTGTGTGGAAATCATGTACCTTGATTTATATAAAGGGTTGCACCTAAAACCTAAGAATCTGACTGCTTATGATTCCCCTCTGGTGAGTTTTGATGGGAAAGTGGTTATCCTAAACGGTCAAATCAAGTTACCTGTACAGGCAGGTTCGCAAGTGGTAGAAGTGGACTTCATAGTAGTGGATGCATACTCTCCTTACATGGCCATTGTGGCCAGGCCTTGGCTGCACACGCTAGGGGCTGTTTCTTCAACCCTGCATCAAAAGGTTAAGTATCTAGCAGGAGACAGGATTAAGGAACTGATAGAAGACCAGTCTATGGCTCGGCAATGCCTTGTGTCTGCCATCTCGCATCAATCAGCAGTTGAGTCCTCGGCTTTAGTAGATGAAGGGTTATAGCAGTCAAAGTCTACGGACTTACCAGGTAAGGAACTGGTCGAGGAGACCAAGTGTCACGCCCCAAACCCGATACTCGGATTTGTGACCATGACTGGCATGCTAATACCAAGCCTAAGCTTGATATTAACACGAACCAATTTAAACTTTTACAAAAGCTTTCCTCTTTCTTTACATTCTTGTTTCTTTACTTAAAAGATATAACTTTTCCTGTGACATTCAGAGCATCTACACTGTACTCAAAAATAATATAATCCACCAATCATTCCATTTCTAAATCTCACATAATACATCTCTTAATACCTTAAGGTACAACTTTCATTAGATCCTCAAATTCACATTATTACAGACTAACATCAAATTGCTAATTTAGAATCTATACATTTAAAACTAAAAACTAGCTCCTTCCAAACCTTGACTAAGGCTCCCTCTGCTCCAAAATAAACCTGTTAACTGAAAGAGTGGAAGGGGTGAGCTACACAGCTCAGTAAAGGTAAGATATATGAGAATTTAATAAGGATGCATGTAAATCTATTCATTTCATTTTATAATTATTTAGATAGGAGAACATATTTTCATGCATAGTATTTTATACTATATTTAATAATAACTTATATGCTTCTCGTAGGAAAATAATTGTTCTCCTTTTTCTTATCAGAAAAATATTATCGAACCCTTTCGGATTGAATTTCTTTCATTTCTTACAAAGTCACCATATATATTTTCATTACAAAATAATCATTTTAACTTAAATCAGATAATCGGTAACTTTGTCTTTATAGCATAACAGAACTTCAGAAAATCTTATCTTTAATGAATAGCGTTCTTTTCATTAGAAACTTCTTCTTTTCATGAGAGCTTTTAACTTTTGATAATGCATTTAAACAAAATAATTCTCTCATGCTTAATAACATAATATAGCTGTTCATAAATAACTTATTGGTTAGTCCATATCTGATAAGTCTGTACTTATGAGCGCGGACGCACCGCCATCCTCATTACATACTTTAATTGAGCGCGGACGAACCGCCATCCTCAATGCATTCTTTAATTGAGCGCGGACGAACCGCCATCCTCAATACATTCTTTAATCGAGTGCAGATTACCAGAGGACATAATCCAAAAACATTTCGTACTTATTCATCATACTGAAATTCATAGTTTGCATTACATTTTACAATAATAACATTTCTATTGTTTTCTTTAATCATCATGTTTGTGGAATTAGTAATAGCATTAATATGCTTAAATCATATACATAAGGTTTCGAAAGCTCATGAACATATCTTTGTATGATAATGCTTACACGCCATATCTCTAATTAAAACCTTTTAATGCATAATCTACTTTAAAATAACCTCATGACTTACCAAATGCCCATATAACTTATCCCTTACCTGAAAGCAGAGGAACCGAGAGCCTAAAGTCGAAGGAGCTTAGACCTGACGACTGGTAACACCTAAACCAAAATCAAGGCTTGTTACTATCCATTATTCCTTAACATAAACTTACGCATTCATCTCAAAGCCTATCTCTTAAAATTAAGGAAATCCTAATCCCACCTCAAAGAGGTTCCCACAAACACAAAATACATTCATCATACATCGTGATGTATCAATCATAGAGAAATCGACATTCTCATATTTATATCATATTTCCATAGGAGCTAACTTCATTTCAAAAGGTACTTTGAGATTAGGGCAATAATGCAAACATAAACATAAACTCTTTTAAGCATTCTCATGTAACCATAAACACTCGCATGGCAACATACGACACGTTGAACAAGACAACAACATGAAAATGCAGTAGAGTGATTTAGGACCCCTCCTTTGAGTTCTAAACCTTAAACCAAGTTATACCAAATTAATCTATGATTTAGACATATCAAATGATGAGCATAATAAATTTTAGCTCAAATCACTCAACCTAACTTTAGAATTAAATCCTCAAAGTTAGGCATGTCCTTTACCGCTCACTGTTTTATTCCAGCAGCATATGCTTCAATTGTAAAATACAAATGGACTACCAAAACACATTAAATCATCATGAAATTCTACAGCGCAACTCCCCTGTATGTCTATTATATACCATAAAATTTTCGTGGTCAAAGCATAAAACCATAATTTATTAAAAATCATGCAACCCAACGTGTTCAAAACTGTCCTGGCAGAAACTCATGCAAATTAGAAATTAAATAATTATTTTTCTATTCATCCAAATGCTGTGAAACCACTTCCACAGAAACCCTACGTGTCTTAGCTTTCATAGAAAATAACCCTAGCATCCAAATTCACTATATACAATTTAATACAGTTTAAAAGAAACCCTACGTGTCTTAGCTAAGACCAGTTCAAAATTTTGAGAAGCTGCCTCATCTTGTGGATTCTTTATAATCTTATCCAAGGGCCTACCCACATCAGCGGAAGTTTCCTTGGAAGCTTCAGATTCTTTTGCTTGTTCCTACTGATTGGGAGGAGGAGGATCATGAGACTGTGACTCTTTAATAGCATCTGCAAATGTAGAGGCCACTTCACCTTGAGTGGGAGGAAGGTCTGAGGCTCGTATGGTTGGTGGGTAGTAGATTTTTTCTGGCTTTCTTAGTTCAGAAGAAGTCTTAACTCTAACTTGGTTGAGGGCTTTTTCCCAAGTCTGAGCACAATAGGTTCGACACACTGCTAGAACCTTCGCCCTAAGGGTTTCCTCGGTCTCGGCTACTCTGAGATCGTAACCTTGCTACTTAACCCTATCCCTAGCCTTCTCGGCCTCCCTTTTTGCTTTCTCAACCTCCTCTTTAGCCTTCTCGGCTTGACCTTTCATCTTTTGTACTTCTGCTAACTTCTTCTGAAGGGCCACTATTTGCTCATTAGAAGAAGCCAACTGTTCCTTGGCATCATGGAAAAGTAGCCGTTGATCCTCAGGTTGCTTTTGAGTGCCCTCCAGAGCTACGTCAGCACTTCTTCTTACCTGTTCCTCCTCCTTCAGTTTCTTTCTCAAATCCTAATTGGATTGGTCAAAGATTTTAAGCGACTCCACAGCTGCCGCGTGCCTAGTCCTATCATCGTCTAGTTACCGGTAGCAGGAATTGGTTATCTCCTCAACCCTAAAGGTAGCTTGGACAGCTTGAAAGAAAAAGGGTTAGTAACCTTACAAGCAACAATAAGGATGTAAAAGAGGAAGGATGGCTGCGTACCATGCCCAAATATCTTTTGAGGTTAAGGAAAACCTTCGGTCTCCTGATAGACCACAGCTCGACCATATCAATAGGGAGTAGTAAAGCCTCCTCCAAAGTGAGGCCACATGGCATCTAGTGCCTCCATGAAAATTCCTGATGGATGCATTATCCCTTAAGGGCTCACCATTGAGCATTGGAGCTAGAAGCTAGGCCTGAGGCTCAGAGGGCTGATTGTCTCTCCTCTCTGAGCCCTTCTATCCTACTGGTCTAATCTTTTGCTACTTTGCAACTCGTTGGGTCTCTTCTTTAGGCGTAGGGCCAGATCTCCCAGCCTCTAATACATCCTTGCCCTTCTGTTCTCTCTTCTTTTTCGGATCAACAGGTTCAACTTTGGGTGGCAAAGATGGCTGAGGAGGAGGAGGAGGAAGTTTTAGAGGAGGAGGAGGAAGTTTGGGCTGAGATGGTTCGCCGGGTGCATCCTTTCTAAGTTGGGACTCTATTAACTCCAGCAAACTCTTCTTTGATCTCCTTTGGATACCCATCTCATCCGAGGTGCTGATATCTACTTGTTGTTGATGGTCAAGATCAGCTGATGCACTCTCGGGGGATCGAGGTCGGTTGAACACCTCAAATTCGTCCTGAGAGTCCGACAAATTTATGAACCCCTATGGTTCTTCTTCTTCTTCTTCTTCTTCTTCCTCCTCCCTTTCCTTAACAACAGGTTAGGATGAGGATGCTCCTACTGAAGGGATGCCCACAAAGAGTGGCTGAGTAAGGGGTGTACCTTCTAGGATTGGAACGCCCTCAAGAACGACGAATCTTTCAAAGGCCACACTAATATGGGGAAGAAGAGGATCTTTGGCTTTTATTACACACTTGGGAGCTTGGAATCCAAAGGAAATAGGTTTATACCCAAGGATTATATGTGTTGCTCATAACTGATCGTCAGCTTCGTTTACATACACCTCGAACCGTAGAATCTTGTTTAGGTTCTCTCTGTTGACTAAACTGAGTCGAGGTACGGTAAAACGTTTGTCTGCAAAACCATTAAAACAGAAGGAAAGTTTGTTAGAAGCAGAGATAGTGTGAAATAAAAGGAAAATATCAACCAAAGTGCATAAATTTACAACTAAACCCCCACCTGGTTTCCCCTATTGAGTCGGACAAGGTAGGCCATCATGCCATTCCCTAGAAAAGATTAAAAAATCTTCCTTTAATCCCTTGTTTGACGTAGGAAGGCACTGGATGAGTCTTACTTCGGGATACCTTGATTTAAGGTAGTAACCTTACCCCTTAAGATGATGTAGGTTGTATATCCAGTTGACATCATAGTGTGTCAATCCCAGGTTCATTCTCTCATTTAGAACTTCTATACACCCTAATACTCTGAACATATTTCGGGCGCATTGTGTAGGAGATAGTCTAAAGAACCTAAGGTAGTTCCTTGTGACATTACCTATGGGGATGGTCATTCCTCCCTCTATGAAGGTGATCATTGGAATGACCCCCTCTTCCTCTTTCCTATCGTCTGCCCATTCCCCTTGGGCTGCGTATCTCATGTCCACTGTTGGTGGGATTTTGTATTTTGCCCTAAATCTCTCTCTATCTTCCTCGGATTCAACTAAACACTTAAACCTACCAATTTTCTAAGAAGTTTTGAACAGAAATCAATAAGTTTGAAACGAAAATTATATTCGAGAAGAAAAAAGTGTTAGGAAAAGAGAATATAGGGAAAGAAACAAAACTAAGAAGGTTCGAGGAAACTTACAGGTTTGAAAAGAAGGTCCTTGGACGAATTTTTGATATTTGTAGATGCACGAGGAAGTGAGAGAGAGTAGCAGGTTCAGTGTATGAGCTTTAGAACTGTGTGATTGATGGAAGTAGGAAAAGGAATTGATTTGAGAGGTTATTTATATTGGTACAGAAGTTGCAAGCGGGAAATTTCCCACTCGTAACCCTAGGAAATTCTCCATCGTTAGATTCACATCATGCTGTTGAACGTGGGGGACAAAAGTGCCGTCAAAATTTAATGAGGGCGCCTTCTGGATGCCAAAACATCAAGAGCGTGCCTTGAGCAGGTAAAAAGGCGCTTGGGAGTTCGTATAGACGGGGTGCAACCATAAACAAAGTGTGGTGATGATGTCAAAATCCTTCTTTCCTCCTGAGGAGTCGAAAAGTAAGACTTTGAGGGGCTATTGTAGGGGCCAGATAACCATAAGGTACTATTAAAACTATATGTATTGGGCCTATGGCCCAGTCCGAGGATATTAACCAGTCCGAGGATGGTCAAACAATATTATTATATGGATGGTAGACGAGGAAGAGATATGAATTGTACATGACAGTCCAAAAGTTTTTCAAGGAGAGAAGTCATATCAGAGATGTAGATTCACGATCAGCAGGGATGTCCTACTGTCTTGAACATCCTACCTAGTTGTATCACAGTGAGAAGTCAGACATTGGATAGGAGAGGAGTAGAGGAAGACAACAAATGTCTACCAAAGGCTGCCATCTCCGCATTTAATGCTCTGCATCTAACTCCCTAACCGCGTTAATGAGGAGGTGATACCTGAACAGTGCATTTCAGCCTTACAACTACTACGTGAAGACTTATGGGAGGGGTTGATGGGACAAGTATCAACACCAAGCATCAACACCAACCATCCTGCATACACGTGTAAGGTGGAGATGAACAAGAAAGGAGTATATAAGGGAAAATGGGCAACCAGAAAAGGGGATCAAGAATTAGGAGGAAGAAACACTGTAGCGTTTAAGAAATAAACTTGTAATTGAACTTGATAGTAATACTAAAGATTAGATATCCTCGGACTTTGCCAAGAACAATTTTTCTTCAAAACGTGTCTTCTTCTTTTTATTTTCTTATCATTTGGATGCACTTAGTAGTTGTCTAACCAATTACAGCTAGTATTCAAACCCACTCTCTACAAATTTATTGTTTTGGGTCTTTTGGGCCTAAGTTCATTCATACCATGGGCTAGGAATCCAAACTTGGTCCTTACAGTCAACAAACTACATCATTTTATCCCTTACAAATGGGAGTAATAAAGAATAAGTAACTTGCAAACTCTACCAAATGATATCCGTACAGGTTTCTTACGAAAGTTAGTAGAAATTTCAAAACTTAAGTGCACTTGTGCATATGCAGGAAATTACTTGCAAGTATTAAGATATCATGATACTCCTTTTTATACATTTACTTGAAACTGTGGTAACTAATTTTGCAATCTTGAAAAATTTTAAAGTATTTGTTTTAGTACAGATGGGTAATGCCATCAAATGAAAATAATTGATTGGTCAATTTATTTAAATCTGCCATAATGTAATTAAATTAAAATTATTAACTGATTAATTAAGTCTGTCATGAAATGGGTCTAGTTCCTCATCTGCAGTTGCTAAAAAATAAAGAAAATATAATATAGGTAATGTTCAATTACTAATGGAGAAGACTTCAATAATAATTTATTGCCTATTAATTCCAATCTCTTATTGTGTCCCCCTTTGAATTATATTTGAGTTTTCACACTTATAAACCCATCCAATCTCGATGAAGGATCACAAGAGAGTAATTTTATTCTTATCCAAAGAATGATTTTTCCCTTTAACACTTAAAATGGGCTATGACGCATGGGTATGTGTTGTGGATTCTAATTGGCTAAGGTCTAATCCTGCGGAGTATTAACAATTTTAATTACTTATTGTATAATTCAAACTTAATCTCCTAAATGTTAATGGAGTAATGTGTCAAAAAGTTTTAACTTTGGTTAATCTTAACAATTAAGGTGTAATTCAATTAATTATGGTGAATTTAATTTCAAGAATTGAAAATGTAATTTAAAGTTATTTTGCAAATTTCAACCATTCAAAACCAATTAAACTAATTTTGGTGAATTTTAACCAATTAATAAATGTACTTTAGAATAATTTTGTGAAGTTTAACAACTCAGGTATAAGTGAAATTGATTTTTCCTGAATTTTATTTATTGAAGGTGTAATTCCAAATAATTTTGGTGAATTTCAGTCATTCAAAAAGCATTCAAAATAAATTTAATAAATTTTATCCATTCGAAATGTAATTTGACTTAGATTTGCAATTCATTAAAAGAAAAAAAAAAAAGTAATTTGACTTAGGATTTTTTTTTTTTGGGTGCACTTGAGCTTTTGGGTCATTTTATTGGGTTCATGAGGATTGGGATTTTGAAATGAACCGATAGATCTATCCTGTTATTATTGATCTGGGTCCAGGCGTCTTTGTTTATGTAGTTACTAGCTCAACTTCTATTCGGCCGAATCACTTTTGACAGAATGCAAGTTTAGAACTGGGCTTATTATGGATCAGGCCTAATGTTAATCTAACCAAAAGTCAATTTGTATAGGACTAAGCTAGTTTGGTTTGACTGGACTCATTTTGGATCGGACCTAATCTTATGACTGGCCTATTGAACGATTTTCGTTTTAATTTTTTTTTTTCATTTTTTCTATCTAGTCATTTTTCATATAAAAAAAAAGTGCTACGTCGACAACATTTTTAAAATACTTTTATAGCAAATCATAAGTGGTAAGTTGACATTGGTTCTTATGAGTGAGATATTATAGATCTTATTCTTATTAGATGATCACAAGAAAAAAAAAACCCACTAATAACATTTTCCATAATAACTTTAACCTTTATGACTTTGTCAAAAGAGCTATGCCAGAAAGAATAATTGACATTATAGATCCTATTCTTCTTCAGAGTTCAGACAAGAGAAGTGGTTGAGACAAGGATGAACGATAGTTCTCGCAATAAAGGTCAAAGTATTAGTCCAATAAATCAAGAATGCTTGATTTTGATACTTGAAATTGGAGTTACTTGTTCCGTTAAATTTCCAAGAGAAAGGATGAACATGAGTACTATTATAACTTATAATTGAGTTACATTCGATTCGTTAAAAACTTCTTGGAAGTTGGAACCATACACGCAGACAAAGGCTTCAAGTCATCGCAGGTAAATTATGCTAGTCTTTGTTAGATGTTATAAATTGGTAGCATATCTCACAAACCACATGATCTAATTTGATTAGCTCCTTATGCAATACATAGTATGCAAGTAAACCCAATTATCTTTCTGCAATACCTAATGGTATGATTTTTTTGTCCTGTAAATAGCTTGTTCAATTTTTTTTCCCCCTGAAGTGAAATGAAATCTATTTTTCATTTGTTGATTTCTACCATTGAGGCAGTTGATATCACTAAAAATTGGACCATATCTTTCTTTTCTTTTTTTTCTTTTTTTTTTAGATAGAAATTCTACTCTAACTTAATCTAAGTGTATATGTGTGAAGCTCTCTACTGAAAACTTGAACCCCAGTCCTTGCTTTCCACACCCTAAAAACACTTATAATGGTAAATTGACCATCATGTCAAGCATGCACTGTAATAACCTACATCTTATTATGTTAGATAGGTGTCTCTATTGATGATATAAAGTTAAATTAGTACTAACTGCAGACATAGATATTTGAAGGTTACAAAATTAAAGGATTTTTTTTTAGACAAGTTAGCTTGTTTATAATTCTAAATAGAATTTGAGTCAATGGTTACTAATTCTCAAAGAACTGAATAAGTTGGGAGCTAATTCTACAAATGGGCATTCCTTTTTTCTTTTTCTTTTTTTAAATTCAAATGGGCCGGCATTCCTGCATCATAAATTTGCTTACAAGTAAGACATACATGAATACTTAATTTACACATTTAAGCCATGGACAATATTTTCCTCCAAACAAATTTGGAGGTAATTTCTTCCAATCCACTATATGACTGTTCATAAAATCATCAATATGTACTTTTAGTCAAGCAACCTATTTAATAGTCAGATGACTTTTTTTATATGATTTAATAACTTAAATGATGATATAAAGACGTGATTTGTCTTATGAACTGCCATGTAATGAGATGTAGGAGATTCTTTCTTTCTTCTTCTTCTTCTCTTTTTTTTTTTTTTTTTTTTTTTTTTTTGAGTATGAGAGTCCTTCTAAGGCTTCAACCTAGTTTAGAAGAAAACTCTATCTTTAAGTTAATGATAATAAATATTATTTTGTTTTTCTTTTATTCTAGGAATAGATTCGTTCAACATACTATCATTATTTTCTAAAAAAAGAAAAAAAAAAACTATCATTATTTGAAATCCAAAGCTTATTATTCTAATGAGTTGAGATTATCTTCCATCACCACAGGTGTACAAGAATGATGACTCTATATGAAGGTTGTCATCTCGACAGGGCGAGTTTATAATACATAACAAAGAAGCAAATAATCAATCTTGTTGCTTCCTTATAGCTACCAAGATTCCTTTTTTTTTCTTTTTTGTTTTCCCTCGTGTATCAGGTATGTAAATTTTCTTTCTTTAATTATCACTGTGTCTTTAATGTAGTACTGAATAAGATTTTTGTTGCCAATACTACTCTCAATAAAGACCTACAGGCTTTACAATTTACATGTTGAAGAAATTTTAGAGATAGTATATGAAGGCAACATTTTTAGTTTTGGTTGAATATTAAAATTTATTTATAAAAGAGCTGAAAAAATAAGAGGAGGAGGCTTCAGACCATGCTGACGGCCCAACAAACATATTGAGGCCGACCTGTCCAGTTACAAAATAGAACCTAATTTGATGCCTTCCCAAATGGGATCAATGGATCATAGAATAATTGCTTACAAGTGGAATTCATGTTGGTCCTGCTTATGAATGCCAAGGTAAAGGCCCAGTACCATGATCATTTTGACACAAAAAATGTGCCCCAATGCATACCAAGGACCGGACCAGACCAGGTTCCAATACTTGTCAAGCCTGATGGTCAATGTTAGAGATATTAGGTTTATGTGTATTGGTTCAAGATGCCCAATTATATTTCTCAGTATATGTATGCCTAATTCTAGCTCTTAATCACCATATATTCTTTGTTCAGGGTTCATTGTAATATAAGAATTTAGATTATAATGAAGATGTAGCCGCCAAGGGCTTTCTATGTGGATGTAGGCCGCCAAGCCGAACCACGTAATTCTTGCATCCCTCTCTCTCTCTCTCTCTCTTTAAAATCTAACAACTAGAAAATATGTGGTGCCAATATAATTACCTCAAGAAGACAGATCGTACAGAGTGCCACATATATTGTGAGGGCCAACATTGGTATATCACCTTAGACATTGGTATTGGCCATGAACACACCTTTGTGATTATCAAAAACAAACAAACAAACAAAAACAAAAAAAAAGTGTGACCTTTGTGTTTCAACTTTCAAGTTTCAATAAGTGAGATCAATTTCACTCTACTCTCTAACAATAATTAATCTTAAAAGTAATCAACTATTATTTCCTTTTTTTTTTTTAATAAAACCGTTTGATTTTTTTTTTTTTTTTTTTTGGGAGGAAAGATTCTTTACAAATTGAATGAGAATAATTTGTAAAGAATCGGTTTCAATATTTCCTTTTATGACCAGAGGCCCAATTTAAGATCCATATCCGATGTAAAGGATTGTGCACATTATTTTTATTTTTTGATTTGATCACGGATTGTGCACATTCAGTGTGCTATATAGGCAATCACTCTCCATAACCTTTATTATTATAACAATAGCCTAGTCAAGAAAGATACTGTCTTGGTACATAATTAGATTTCTAATTATGTTAAGGTTGTGATCAATATACTATACTAAAAAATTATGTTAAGGGGTGACTTCATGTAACTTTAGCATTTTCTAGGTCCTTTTGAATATACACCACTGTAAGTTTCTTTAAAAACCTTCTCTCCTCTCCTTGTGTATGTGTGTTAAAAATATTTAGTATTCTCCAAAAAAAAAAAAAGAACTTTAGCATTTTCTTTTCATCATCAATAAGACGGCCTCTAAAATATTAGACCAATGGAAACCTAACCCAATCGGAACATTAAATTGTTTAAAAGAAAAATGTTGTTAATGTTCTAAATCATTAATGATGATTAATTTTCCCTAATGACTTAAGACCTTACTTTGTGTAAAACAATATCCTACGCGTGGTTAAGTAACCATTATATAAATTTAACTTAATAAAACATAATTTTTCATTAAGCCATCCCTCACATGGTCATAATATTAGCTTTCTATATTCTTCACAATCGAAATTTATTGTTAATGAGATGTTATATGTTATAATTTATCCAATTCATAAGCTCATTTTTGTTTATAATTTGAAAGTACAAAAAATTTGATACTCATTTTCTTGAGAGGACGATAGCCTTGGTTGTTCTCGTTATGATTCAAAAATGTCGGTGTAGTACTTTAGCAGTGAAAAATGACTGGACTGAGAAGACCTGTGCCTCACGATGTTGCACCTAGTCTTTCGTGTGTGTTTCCTGGCAATTTTGAAATACTCATGGTAATGCAGCCATGCACGGACAAATTTCACCTACAGCTAGCATATATATAGAATCAATCATTGATAGAGGAGAATCAGTAAACAGTAGCACAGAAGTTTGTAGGAAAAATCCTCAGAGAAGAAGACAACAAAAGGTGTACATATTGTCCATCTCCATGTTGCACCAAGTCTTTGGCTAGTGGCTACAATACAGAAAATTTACAACTGTTTCTGATTTGATAGATTCACTTGCAATAGCTTCTAACAATAATAAGCTGGACCCGGTGCATTTGAAAATGGTGGATTCACTAAAAAGAAAATTGTTCATTTAGGTACCCCCACCCCCCCCCCCCCCCCCCCCCCCCCCTCTTGTTTTGGTTTCTGCCAAGCTTGAATTGATTATAGGAATGTGATACGCTCATTGTAGATTAAACTTTTTGAAGCTTGATGCATGCATTTACCCACAGAAGTGAGGTAATAAACGGTAGCACAGAAAGTAGTAGGAAAAATCCTTAAAATATGACCAAAGGTGTTACATTGAATTTAAACTGGATAACAGCCTTAGCTGCCTTTATTCTATACCTCGAACCATTTTGGGAAATTGCAATGCGAATCTAAGTTAATGTTGAGGTACTATCATTTTAGAGGGCATGACAAGGAACGAGTAGTGTGTAGTCTGTGTAATACTTCCACGATGATTTTGGTTCAATTTTTTTAAAAAGTTGTGGTTTTAACATATGCAATATGAAATTGAGGTTTTTTTTATTTTTTCGTTGAGTGTTTAATAAAAGCTATTGGTTTGAAATATAAATTACCAAAAATGACAATATATAAGGAATTTCATTCATTCATATGGTTTCACCATCTTAGTTTATATAAATTTTTTGTCGTAGTTATTTATTTTTTGTCATAATTATTTATTATTACTATTAATGACTTTTTATAAGTCATATATATACAAAGCCAAATTTGAAAGAAAATCAAATTCTAAACTAGTAGTAGTTATGGTTGTTAAAGCATGAATCATATCATGAATCAATTTTTTATTATTATGTATCATGTATTGTAATATACACAAATACCTAATAATAAAATTTATAAACAAATTATAGATATATTATATAAAAGGTATATTCATTTTTAATTCATAATACAGTTAACTAATGAATAATTTAATTATCACGTATGTAATAATATTTAACTAAGATTATTTAACAAAGATAACTAAATAAATCAAATTAGCATATGTTTATAATATGCACATTCAGGATATCTAGTGTTGAAATTCCCCCTCTCTCGTTCTAGCTATCAAATTATCAAAAAAAAAAAAAAAAAAATTATTGATCAAATTCAAAAGTGAGAATAAATGACGTATGAGCCAAAATAATAGTTTATTTTCTTCAAATCCATTATCTTACCTAATAAACTCTGTCTAAGTCAATGTTATCATCATATTCATCATCTTGCAAATTTATTTTTTCATTGACATTTTCTTCAACATCTTCAACATTTACTATCTCTTCTAGTTATTTTATTTTAATTTTTTTTCTTTATATTTCTTCTTGGCATTCTAGCTTGGTAGGCTTACGAAAAAGAATTACATTTTCATTTAAAAACAATTATAATTATATTAATATGAAAGTGAAATGTGAGTTGTATAATCCAAATTTTGTAGGACAAAGAGAGGGGAAAAAAAAAAAATCATGCACATGTTATTTGATTGGGCTCAATCAATTAAGTAGCCCAATAATATTGGGTTAAAAACAAGTCTAAATATTTGTTGGACTCAAATAAAAGCACAAATTTTAACCCAAAACAAATCATTTTAAATCCACACTTTTGTGTATCATATTATACGATATGATTTATACAATATGTACATATGTATCGTACGATTTATGAACACTCATGATAAGCCCTTACAATACGGTATGTATCATGTATCATACAGTGTGATAAGTATTGCATTTCGTACGATATTGAAAATTATACTAGTAGTGAATTTTTAATTTTGCAGGGAGTGGAAATTTAAAAAATAAAAAATAATGGTGCAAAAAGATTTTTTTTTTTTTTTTTCATTTTTTTGGGTAAAAAAAATGAACTATCCATTATGATCACAAATGCAAAGGGAAGGAAGTGCATATAGATGATATAAAATAAATATCAATTCATAGTGTATTTATGATTTAGCGTAAGAAAAAAGCACAGTTGATGGTGCATTTATGATTTAGCGCAAGAAATAAGCACAGTTCATAGAGCATTTATGATTTATCAGCCTTAGTAGTTGATTTTCATAAAAAAAATAAAAATAAAGCCTTAGTAGTTGATAAAATATAATAAAATTATTTTAAAAAAATTAAATAATGGTGACTACAAAATGTTTTCCCAGTAAATTTAAATAGTAAGCTGTACATGGTAGATAAAAAATGATGCAGTCCAAAGGGGAACTAATAACATGTTACTTAGAACTTTTTCTCCCTCCCACATTCTAACTATCAAATTATCAACCAAAAAAAAAAAAAAAAAATGATCAAATTCAAAAGTGAGAATAAATGACATATGAGCCAAAATAATAATTTATTTTCTTCAAATCCATTATCTTACCTAATCAACTCCATCTAAGTCAATGTTATCATCATACTCATCATCTTGCAAATTTATTTTTTCATTGACATTTTCTTCATCAACATCAACATTTGTTATCTCTTCTTGTTATTTTATTTTAATATTTTTTTCTCTATATTTCTTCTTGGCATTCTAACTTGGTAGACTTACAAAAAAAAAAAAAAAAAACATTTTCATTTAAAAACAATTATAATTATATTACTAATATGAAAGTGAAGTGTGAGTTGTATAATCCAAATTTTGTAGGACAAAGAAAGGAAAAAAAAAATCATACACATGTTATTTGATTGGGCTTAATTAATTAACTAGCCCAATAATATTGAGTTAAAAACAAGTCTAACAATCTGTTGGACTTAAATAAAAGCACAAATTTTAACCTAAAAAAATCATTTAAAACTCACATTTTTGTGTATCATATGATACGATATAATTGATACAATACGCATATATGTTCGTACGATTTATGAGCACTGACGATAGACCCTTACAATATGGTATATATCACGTACAGTGCGATATGTATTGCATATCGTATGATACTAAAAATTATCCTACTTGTGAATTCTTTAATTTTGCAAGGAGCCGAAATTCAAGAAATAAAAAATAATTAATGGTGCAAAAAGATTTTTTTGGGTAAAAAAAAAAAAAAAAAAACTAGCCATTATGATTTATGATCACAAATGCAAAGGGAAGGGAAGGGAGTGCAAATAGATGATATAATAAAAATATCAATTCATAGTGCATTTATGATTTAGAGTAAGAAATAAGCACAATTCGTAGAGCATTTATGATTTAGCATAAGAAAGGGGTCAATTTATAGTGCATTTATGATTCAGCGTAAGAAATAAGCACAATTCATAGAACATTTATGATTTATCAGCCTTAGTAGTTTATTTTCATTAAAAAAAAAAAAAAAAAGCCTTAGTAGTTGATAAAATCTAATAAAATTATTTTAAAAAATAAATTCAATAATGGTGAGTGCATTCACAATAAATTTAAATAATAAGATGTAATTAGTAGATAAAAAATTATGCAATAACCAATAACAGTTGTCACTTAGAATTTTATATAACATTATTGTAAAATTGTTTTTTTTTTTTTTTGATAGGAAATACTTAATAATGATATTAAATCAGGAATGAGAAACTACAGCCATATCATGAGCACACGCGTGCTCTAAAAAGCTAAGGCATTGCTCTAGCCAAACTACATAATTCTCAATCTCTTTTGCATATTGAGCTAACAAGAGCCAAGGCATTATTGTAAAATTGTTATATACCTAGCATTATTCTAAAATTAAAGTCATAAACCTTATCAGAAAATCTACTCCACCGATAGGCAAGTGACACCTCACCCATCCATATTTTCTCCAAAGTCCAATCATTTTCTTTCTTCCCAATATATTCCCATCAAGTTCTTTCTCTCTCTTCTTAACTGGCACTATGTATGCAGTAATCCCATAAGTACACAGGCTTAGCAATCCAATATACCCAAAAATATATAAATAAATAAATAAATAACCAATATACTAGACAACTTGTGTAGTACTTCCAAATTGACGTTCAACTCTCTACATCAAGTACATCTACGTCGTCACCAAGAAGCGGTTGAGAATTAACTGAGTTTACCATGCCTTTATTTTTCAACCCTACGTACGTTCAACACTCCATGCTTACTCATCCCATTGATTCAAGACATTTCTAGTCTTCGTCTGTGTAACTTACAATTACAGTGGCTAAGCATTGAAAACCTTCAACCTTTTCTGATTCGATGGACTTAATTGACTTGCAACATCAGCCACGCATTCACAAGCAATGCTTATTTAAATATTTTATATAATCAATCCAGAGGGTTTTTTCTTTGGGTCCGGTTAATGTGTGCCCTAAGGACACACATTAAGCTATCCATTTTTAGAAATATTTTTTTGAGAATTGAAAAAGCTATTAATAATTTTTTAATTTCCAAATTTTTTTTTTCCAAAAATAGTTAATTATTGTGTATCCTTTGGAGACACATTAACAAAATCCTTTTTCTTTACAGCTAGATTCGACCATTAGTGCTGCTTTAATTACAATTTCCCAAGTCCCTCAAGTTTTTTGGCAGGGTCTACACTTTGCAGTCCGTACTAAGGTTTTGAAACCCGAACCGTTTATTGAACCGTAAAAAAGAGAGGTTCAAGGCTTTTAAGGTTGAACCGAGATTGAACCGGGATCGAACCGTGATGATGTCATAATTAATTTAATAATTATTTTAAATATATAAAAAATATTAAATTAATAAAAATTGAAAAATTAACTAAAATAGTCGAATTAAAATAAAAATCCAAATTTCAAATATATTTTTCATATAATAATTTTTACAAAATAAATAAAAAAAAATATCAAATCTTAAACAAATATAGATATAGTATTTATTTATTTATATGTTAATTAGTAAAACCTTGGTAATAATAATAGTATAATAATTACTATAATACAAGAACTTGTGGGCTTGTGGCAAATTGGCAATACACGTTACCTCACATCACGTTGGGCTCAAGGTTGGTCCAAGCTCAGCTCATTTAAATTAATATTATGTTATGCCCAACAGCCCAAGTCCATTTAAATGGTCAACTATGTATTGAATTTCAAAAAAATAAACCGTAAAACCAGAGGAGTGGCAGACTTGCCCATTAAAAAATTAGTTAGATAATAACAATTAATACAAGACCCAAGTAAATGATTGACAGCCAAAATGGTACAAGGAAAAGAAGAAAGGGACAAAGGCTTGATACTTTACGGATTCAGATTAGGTGCAATACCCTAGGTATTGTACTTGGTGCAATACCTAATTAATGGCTAAGATTGAAAGTTAAAAAAGTAACTTTTAATTTCAGCCATTAAATAAAATATATTAAAAAAGAGTTAAAAGATTAAAGATAAAAAGTTAAAAAAATTGTGAAGGAAGGAGAGGTATTGCAGCAGGTGCAATACCCTAGGTGTTGCACCTGATATGAATCCATACTTTACACACTTTGACAGCCAAGTTTACTGACTTGTGGAAGACTGTGATAGAAAAAAGTAAAAATTTCATCTTCATCATCGGCAAACAGGCAAAGAATAGCAAACTTCAGAAAGAGCAAAAATGCAGAAACGGCAAAAACGCAGAAAAAAAGAAAGAAAGAAAGAGAGACAAAGAAGAAAAAGAAGAAGAAATGGAGATGCAAGCTCAAGGTCTGACAACATCTCACTGCGGTTGAGAAGCTTCAACAATGGCTGTAAGTATCAAAAAAAAAAAACAAAATTTTCTGACTTGAAGTTGAACCTTTGAGAACCGTCCATGGTTCTTAAAGCCGGCAGGTTCAACCGCGGTTCGTGCAGTTTGCTGCTTTTTCTACCTATACCAGTTTTGGAAGCTAAAAGAACTGTTTTGATGAACGGTTCCCGGTTAACCTGGTTGGACCGTACGGTTTGGTCCGAGTTTCAAAACCTTGGTCCGCACTACATTCAAATAGTTGGTTTCTGCCATCTTCTTCCCCTTTTTTAAAAGGGAAATGCTAACATATACTTTTAGGCAATTAATACTTAATAATTTATTTTTAAAAAATTTTATGAAAAAATAAAAAACAGTAATTAATATTTTGATAATTTTTTTTCATTTATCATAAAAGTGGTTAGTCTTTTCCCTTGAGCGCTACATAAGTTGGCTCTTCTTTAATTGTTTCTAACAATAATAGGTTGGTCCCGTGCAATTTGATATTTGCGGATTCACTATGATATCGGAGAAATTGAAAGAAGTGGTTGGGCATGTGGCCAATGGGAGTAGTTGTGGTACTAAAGGCAACACAGTAGCCCTGTTTCAGCATTATCAATCATAGTAATATAAATGAATCAAGTTGTTCATAAGCAGCTCGAACTTGACTTGATAAAAAATTGTTCATATTTATTTATTTATAAATCAACAAAACTTGAATTGCAATTTTAGTAAATATCAACCAAATAGAAAATATCAACAACGCATTTGCAACCAATGCTTATTTAAATAATTTTCATATTCAATCTGTTAGAACATTCTCATTAAGGATTTCAAAAATTTTTATCATTTAGCATTTAGCATCTAAAAAACCTATTTTATTTATTTTAACAACTCACTTTATAATATACTCAATATCAAAAGTTTTATATTTTTTACCACTTTATTAAAATATATTTTTTTTTATAATTTTTTATTCTCAATCTCATCTCTTCCACTACCAACAAACCCATTGCCACTGCCAACACCCACTGCCACCACTACCCACTGCCACAGCCATAGTCACAGCCACCACCACCACCACCCACAACCTCAACCTCCAACCACCAAAATCATTAAAAAAAAAAAAAAAAAAAAAAAAAAGCCAAAACCAAAACACAATCCCAAAATCAAATCAATAAACCCTAGGATAGAAAGATGTAGGAAAAATCCTTAGATAGAAGACGACCAAAGGTGTTACATAGAAAACCAAATCGGAACCAAATTCCTATTCCATCACAGTAAATCACGGCAGAAGATCTGTACTGACTCCTTGTTAAGTCATTAGATTAGTCATTTATTAGACACCCATCACTTCCACTAGCTAGCTTTCAACAAGACAAAAATCTATTTTGGAATCATCCAGTTGTCTAGCCAGCCAACCAAGGGAGAAAAATCTTGTAGCAATCTCATAAATAATTATACTTCAGTTGTTAATTATTACCATTATCAAAAAAATAATAATACTAAGTAAATACTTTTCTTTTTTATTTGAGATGTTATTATTTCTAATTTATGGGGTTCATTCCATGATGATTGCTCTTATTATTATGTTAAGACACTAATTGGTTTTTGGTATAGATAGAATTCATATTCTGAATCTTATTCGATGACATGAGATTTTACCAACTAAGCTAATTGAAACACGCGTTAATAATAATAATAATAATAATAATTTTGAGTTTTGAAGTCAATAATAATAAATAAAAAAGTTATACTAGTAAATAGTAGCAAAGGCATAAGTTAATTATTAACTAACTATTCGTGTGTGCGATGAGACTTTTTTTATTTTTTATTATTTATTTTTTTATAGTGTCATAATTTTTTTTTATTTTTGAGTAAAGATGATGAAGTCATAATTTTATATATATATATATATATATTTTTTTTTTTTTCTATTTTGAAAATCTAATAGCAAAGTGACCCTATTTTTTTAAACAATATTTTAGTGGAAGTTAGAATTGTATTTTTACTGGATTGTCATTTAGTTTTTTCTCTACATAGAATTGTATTTTTACTGGATTGTCATTTAGTTTTTTCTCTACATAAACATAGAGGTGTAAGGACATTTTTGAACCAAAAAAAAATGAGGAATCCAAACCAGGAAAGCCCCTTAAATAGTAATATAGATATATAGATAATATATTTAAAAAATCATCTGTGTAGTGTGTAGTATGTACAGTTGCTGCAAACTACCGTAGCTTCGTCCTTGTTCACCATAATGTTTAGTATAGTCCATGACAAAAGAATAATGTTACAATTATCACAAACTATTTTACAACAGTGGCGGAGCCAAGATTTTAGTCTAGAGGGGGCAAAATTAAGAGAAGATATTAAAAGTGAAATTAATCTAAAAAATATTAATCAACAATAATAACAAAATAAATAAAGAATTGTAAGAAAATATGAATATATTTCATATTATTAAAATAAATAAATAAAAATAACCAATTCATAACTACTAAAAACTTTACAAACTGATAGAGTAAAAATGTGATTAGTGTTACTTAAAAAATATAATGAATAAATGTTTGAAATTATTTTTTGTAATTGGTGACATGCCAATTTGTAAGACATAAGTAGTAAAATTTGTAGTATTTCAAGCATTATTCAATGATAAAATACTGTGAAAAGTATCATAAATAGTGAAAATAGTGTAAATAATGATATAAAATAAAAAATAATGAAATAGGTGCAGGTTTCACGTAGGACAAGACAAATGCATGGTTTGGTGTTTGTGAACTTTTTTTTCCTTTCTTTTTCATGTGTTAGAGTCACTTTCAACCAAGTAGAAGTCCTTTTTTTCCTTTTTCTTTTTTTCCTCCATGTTAGTAAGTAATTGCTTTAGACTACTAATGTTAGAAAATTTTAGGAGGAGTCAGAGGGGGGCAGGTGCCCCCCCTTGCCCCCCTCTGGCTCCGCCAATGTTTTACAATATTTTTATAATCTATTAATATTATAAATTTTAATTGTTTTTATTTGTGCCCATTATCAACATCACTTTTTTACATAATAATAATCACTTATCACATCAGCAAATCGTAAAAAAATTTATAAAATAGTTTATTGTTTTAGTATTTTCCATTACAATATAGCTGGCTGCAAGTGAATGCCCAGAAAATATTATAGAAGTACAATCGAACATGTAAGATTCATCTTGTGCTTGAAAGATTTATTTGTTTTTCATGTTTATCAATGAGAGAGAGAGAGAGAGAGAGAGAGAGAGAGAGAGAAGAGAAGAGAAGAGAAGAAACTCGCAATATTTGATCAAACTGAGAAAAATTATACAACTAATTACTCTTCATTAATTATAGTGAGCTATCTATTTATACTAATCAAAATACCATGCCTGAGCTTTTCCATTGATACAACTACACAACTATCTATGTTACAACAAACAAACTAACATAACTTAATCTCTATCAGAGTACTTCTCTACATGCATAAACTGAAGAAACACGTACTGTAAATCATGGGATTTGCAAGTACTTGGACTTCCACATGATAATGAAGCCTAACTGCATCGATAAATAATAAAGAGAAATTAAAAAGAAGAAATGAAGTCACAAAAAAGAAGCTACAAAGTGATTTCTTTTTTTAATTACCTTCAATCTTTGGGTCTCTATGCTTCAATCTTCCCTTGCAAACGAACCATATTAACTTTGATAGCCACAAAAAGCCTATCTTTCTTTTCATCAACAAAATGGAAGTAAGCATGTCTCCAAGACTTCTTTATCACCAAACTACCGCAAACAATCCAAAATCCTACAATGAACCCCAATACAACACTTACATAAAACCATAACTTTTCAGACCTGAATTCCTCATTGTCTTCATCTACAGCTTCTGTATCCCCATCACTTGGCAATAATGAGCAATTTGTTATCAATGGAGGCCCACAAAGATTTGGGTTACCCTCATAAATGGATGGATCAATGAAGGTTTGAAATTGGTTGGCTGTTGGAATAAGTCCAAACAAGTTGTTATATGACAAGTTCAAATGACTTAAAAAGGTCAAAGAAGACATACTTGAAGGAATGGGACCTGAAAGATGGTTGCATGAGAGGTCAAGAGTTTCTAAACTATGCAATGCTCCTATATTCTCTGGTATCTTTCCGGTCAATTGATTCCATGACAAATTTAAGGTAGATAGTAATGAGAGCTTTGTTAGTGCTTCTGGAATCTCTCCAGTTAGATTGTTTCTTGAAAGATCTATACTATTCATCAAGAAAATTTGGCTGTAATATTCACGTTGGGCACCCTTTGCAGTCAAATCCATATGCTCCAAGTAGGTTAGTGGAAGAAGGAAACTTCGAATTGGTGATGTCCGATATTCGACCAAAGATTTCAAACTAGCCAAATTGCCCAAACAAGTAGGGATAGATCCTGAAAAATTATTATATGCAAGGTCCAAAACATGTAGATGAGCAAGAAAACACAATTGTTCCAAAATGGGTCCTGAGAGCATGTTTCCTTGTAGGCGCAATTCTGATATTGAAGGTAGCCTTTTTCCAATCCATTTTGGCAAAGTCCCTGAGAATCTATTACCTCCAACATCAATTGCATATAAGCTCGAGCAATTTTGCAAGGTGGAAAAGAGATCTCCAGAAAAATTGTTGTAGCTTAGTTGCAGCCAAGTAAGAGTAGGTAGTGAGCACAATGAGGTTGGGATGTTACCCGATAGATTGTTTCGTGACAGATCAATGACCGCAAAATTTTGCATACTCATCCAATGCCTGGGGATGTTTCCAGATAAAAGATTGTTTGATAAATCAACAAACCACAAACCTGTCGGCCCAATGGTCAATGAGGGGATACTACCATTTAGAAAGTTTCCTGCAAGATCTAAGGCGACCAAATTTTTCATACGTTGGAAGATGTTTAGTGGTAATGGTCCAGAAAGAAGATTTTTCCTCAATAAGAGATATGACACACTAGGCCACAATGGGAGTGAACCAGTTAAATTATTGTAACTTAGATCTACCCACACAAAAGATAATGACTTAGGAAGGTCTCCCCTCAATTGGTTATGAGAAAGATCTAAATACCAAAGCAACGAAGACATATTCCACAACCAATTTGGTATTTTAGCTGAAATTGAAGAGTTTTCAAGGGAGATCTCAATAAGATTCTTCTGAGTTTTGAGCCATGCCGGGAATGCAGGACCCAATTGGCAGTTTTTGATTCGGACATTTTGGAGACTAAAAGGGGGAGTCCAATCATGTGTCACCTTGAGAACTAAGGATTTTTTAGTTGATGACAAGGAAAGCCAAGTTAGTTTTTTGAGATTTAGGAAATGAGTTTCAGTCATGGTACCTTCCCAATAATTACTGAAGAGATCCAAAGTGCTCAACTCAATAAGTTGTCCAATAAATTCTGGGATGGTTCCATTCATCAAGTTGTAAGAGAGATCTAGTATCTCCAAACGTGATAAATGTTGTATACTTGATGGAATTGGGCCTGAGAATGAGTTGTTGGTGAGATGGAGCTCTCTTAAATGTGTAAAATACCCCAAGGAATGAGGCAAAACACCACTAAGTTGGTTTGATCCCAAATTTAATTGTTCTAGTCTATGGTTGCCACATCCGGATAATGCTTGGATAAATTCAGTTATTGGGCCACTGATAAGAATATTGAACGACATATCTAAATTCTTCAAATTGCATAGGCTAGCCCTTGCTATGTTAGGGATGGGGCCTTTTAGATCACAATAATTGATCCTGAGATAAATGAGGGCAGTAAGATTAAACAACCATGGGGGAATAGAAGAAGAGTTGAAGCCATTATTTGAGAGATCAAGGACCGAAAGGGACGTAAAATTCACAAATGGAAGAGTTTGAGGGAGATGATGAAGACCACAACTTGACAAATGCAACTCTGATAGTGAAGGAAGCATATTAACAACTTGCAGCCAATGAGTTTCTGCATTGCTAAGGACTATGTTTTGCAAATTCAAGTATTGTAAGGAAGAGAGATTGGTGAGCCAATATAAATTTGAAACCGAAAGAGTTTTGTCAGAAAATTGAGAGGGAACGAGATTAAGATAGCTCAAATTTGTTAAATTTCTTAGACTGGGAGACACTACTCCAGAAAACATTGTAAAGGAAAGGTCAAGGTATGTCAACTTCTTGAGAGAGCCAAGGAAATATGGGAATGATACTCCTTGGAAATTGATGTTGCTTAGGTTTAAGTAACTCAAATATTTCAGATTTTGTAAAGAAATATCTAACTTACCACTCAAACAATTAGGCTGATCAGGAGTATATTGGCTTCCTCCTTCAAAACCACATAGATTTGAGCTTCCCAGATCAAGCTTTACTACGTTGCTCGTTTGATTGCTACAACCTATGCCCTCCCAATCGCAACAATCTTGACCCACCCAAGAAGAAAGACTATTGAATGGATCCTTAAGACCTTTTCTGAATTTTTGAAGGGCTACTCTCTCTATCTCAATGCAACGCACGTTGGCATTTACAGCAATAGAATTGGATGGTACAGCTTCAAGTGAAATAGATTCGGTTATCAAAAGGAGGTTAAGAAGATTAAGAAGAACAAAGGTGGTATTCATGTTGGCCATTTCCCCTTATCTCCTTACAAGGATCGTTGTTATAGATGCTTATTTATAAGCATGCGGATTGACTATTAATCTTTCTTTTTTTCACTTGAATTATTGGTACTTAGAATTTGCAGGATATTGTTTACCATAGAATAGTTTTGTTTAAGAAATAAATATAAATTAATTTTGTTTCTGTTTCATTTGCTAAATTATTAGTCTTCTACTTATATCAATGGATACTATATTGTTAAAAAAAAAACATTTGTTTTCTGAGTGAACAAGCAGTAAAAAGGAAAAAAAAAAAAAAAAAACTATAAGAGGTTATATGAAATTAATTTTTATTACATCAATCAAGCAACATATATACTAACGTCTTTTATATTTTGTTATGCTTTTCATTAGAAACACACACGCATATATAATTACATTTGAATAATAAAATAGATGATAAAAATAAAACAAAAAATGTTATTTTTTTCAATGGAACAAAGTTTAAGTTACATGAAGAATGTACATCGATTGGGACTAAGTTTTTATATATGTAAAAGGGGGAAAAAAAAAACACAAAGTTTCTAATGGATTATAAAATAATGTAAAACAATAAATAATAATTGCCTTTGAATTTCTTGAAACTTTTGATAATTAAATTTTAATCAATGTAATGATTTTATTTGAACAAAGTTTAGCTACAAAATTAGTTATAGCCTAAGGCTATAACCTCTTAATAAAAAAAACATTACTACATATTTTGAAAATCTAACTATTGACTTACATGTTCTTTACACTTTGAATACACATATCAAATTTTGTGTCAATTGAATATTATTATTACATGATCCATAAGCTTATATTTTATGTATAATCTTAAGCTACAATAATTGTATTAATTTAGATTAATTTAGAAAATCCAATAATTGGATTATAGGGTATTTTATTCTCTATAAACATACCAAATTACTTATCAATAAGATGTTCTGTACTACCACCCATAACACAATCTTGTGTATAATATTAAAATAAAAATTTGAAATTTAAACATTTTTAAATGAGATATTTATTATTTTTTAATCCAATATATTTTGTAAGCATAATATTATAAAAAATAAAAAAGCATCTAAAAAAAAAAGCATTCAATAAAAATAATTATAAAATTATGTAATATTAAGTATTAACTAATTAAGAGTTTACACCGTATCTCTTGATGTGTCTAGCTAGGGTTTAACCCTCCCTTTCATTGAAATATTTTTAAAAAGAAAACAAACAAACAAATTTTTCTTTTGTTTTTGATAAATAGGGGATTTCAACCTATAACCACTTCTTGAAAATTACTCCTATCTTCAAGAAAAAACACCCATTAATTTTTGGTATTGATGAGATACGAACCCTATATTTTTTTATTCGATTATAGGAATTTTTAGCAATTCAGCTAATTCGAACTCACAACAAGCAAAGAGTTTAGTGGAACTTAATCCATCCTCGTATTTTAGTCCTTGTTATTAACGGTGCTATGTTTTCTATACCAAAATTCCGCACTCATGTTTGATTGATCACTACTGGAAGCAAGCTAAGCAATCCTGACTTCTTAGAAATTTGCCACATTCCAAGTCTAAGTCGTTTTAACATGTAACTTACGATGGCTAAGCAAAGAAGAATGACGAGACCATAGTTATTAATGGTGCTATGTTTTGTATACCAAAATTCCGCACTTATGTTTGATAGATCACCAATGCAAGCAAGCAAAGCAATCCTGACTTCTGAGCCATTTGGCCAATTCCAAGTCTAAGTCGTTCTAACTTGTAACATACAATGGCTAAGCAAAGAAGAATGACGAGACCATTGTTATTAACGGTGCTATATTTTCTATTCCAAAATTCCACACTCATGTTTGATAGATCACTAGTGGAAGCAAGCTAAGCAATCTTGACTTCTTAGCCATTTGGCCAATTCCAAGTCTAAGTCGTTGTAACTTATAACTTACGATGGCTAAGCAAAGAAGAATGACGAGACCATTGTTATTAATGGTGCTATGTTTTCTATACCAAAATTCCACACTCATGTTTGATTGATCACTAGTGGAAGCAAGCTAAGCAATCCTAATTTCTTAGCCATTTGGTCCATTCCAAGTCTAAGCCGTTGTACCATGTAACTTACGATGGCCAAGCAAAGAAGAATGACGAGACCATTGTTATTAATGGTGCTATGTTTTCTATACCAAAGTTCCGCACTAATGTTTGATTGATCACAAGTGGAAGCAAGCTAAGCAACCCTGACTTCTTAACCATTTGGCCAATTCCAAGTCAAAGTCGTTGTAACTTGTAACTTACGATGGCTAAGCAAAGAAGAATGACGAGATCATTGTTATTAACGGTGCTATGTTTTCTATACCAAAATTCTTCCCTCATGTTTGATTGATCACAAGTGGAAGCAAACTAAGCAATCCTAACTTCTTAGCCACTTGGCCAATTCCAATCTAAGTCGTTGTAACTTGTAACTTACGATGGCTAAGCGAAGAAGAATGACGAGACCATTGTTATTAATGGTGCTATGTTTTCAATACCGAAATTCCGCACTCATAATAGATTAATCACTAGTGGAAGCAAGCTAAGCACTCCTGACTTCTGTGCCATTTGGCCCATTCCAAGTCTAAGTCATTGTAACTTGTAACTTACGATGGCTAAGCAAAGAAGAATGATGAGACCATTTTTATTAATGGGGCTATGTTTTTTATACCAAAATTATGCACTCATATTCGATTAATCACTAGTGGAAGTAAGCTAAGCAATCCTGATTTCTTAGCCATTTGGCCCATTCAAAGCCTAAGCCGTTGTAACTTGTAACTTGCAATGACTAAGCAAAGAAGAACGACGAGACCACTGTTATTAATGGTGCTATGTTTTCTATACCAAAATTTCACACTCATGTTTGATTGATCACTAGTGGAAGCAAGCTAAGCAATCCTGACTTATTAGCCATTTGGTCCATTCCATGTCTATGCCGTTAACTTGCAACTTACGATGGCTAAGCAAAGAAGAATGACGAAACCATTGTTATTAATGGTGCTTTGTTTTCTATACCAAAATTCCGCACTTATGTTTGATAGATCACCAGTGCAAGCAAGAAAAGCAATCCTGACTTCTAAGCCATTTGGCCAATTCCAAGTCTAAGTCATTCTAATTTGTAACTTACAATGGCTAAGCAAAGAAGAATGACGAGGCCATTGTTATTAACGGTGCTATGTTTTCTATACCAAAATTCCACACTCATGTTTGATAGATCACCAGCGGAAGCAAGCTAAGCAATCTTGACTTCTTAGCCATTTGGCCAATTCCAAGTCTAAGTCGTTGCAACTTGTAACTTACGATGGCTAAGCAAAGAAGAATGACGAGACCATTGTTATTAATGGTGCTATGTTTTCTATACCAAAATTCTGCACTCATGTTTGATTGATCACTAGTGGAAGCAAGCTGAGCAATCCTAATTTCTTAGCCATTTGGCCCATTCCAAGTCTAAGCCGTTGTACCATGTAACTTACGATGGCCAAGCAAAGAAGAATGACGGGACCATTGTTATTAATGGTGCAATGTTTTCTATACCAAAGTTCCACACTCATTTTTGATTGATCACTAGTGGATGCAAGCTAAGCAATCCTGATTTCTTAACCATTTGGCCAATTCTAAGTCAAAGTCGTTGTAACTTGTAACTTACGGTGGCTAAGCAAAGAAGAATGACGAGACCATTGTTATTAATGGTGCTATGTTTTCTCTACCAAAATTCTTCTCTCATGTTTGATTGATAACAAGTGGAAGCAAACTAAGCAATCCTAACTTCTTAGCCATTTGGCCAATTCCAAGTCTAAGTCGTTGTAACTTGTAACTTACGATGGCTAAGCGAAGAAGAATGACGAGACCATTGTTATTAATGGTGCTATGTTTTCAATACCGAAATTCCGCACTCATGATTGATTAATCACTAGTGGAAGCAAGCTAAGCACTCCTGACTTCTGTGCCATTTGGCCCACTCCAAGTCTAAGTCATTGTAACTTGTAACTTACGATGGCTAAGAAAAGAAGAATGACGAGATCATTGTTATTAATGGGGCTATGTTTTTTATACCAAAATTATGCACTCATGTTCGATTAATCACTAGTGGAAGCAAGCTAAGCAATCCTAATTTCTTAGCCATTTGGCCTATTCAAAGCCTAAGCCGTTGTAACTTGCAACTTGCAATGACTAAGCAAAGAAGAACGGCGAGACCATTGTTATTAATGGTGCTATGTTTTCTATACCAAAATTTCGCACTCATGTTTTATTGATCACTAGTGGAAGCAAGCTAAGCAATCCTGACCTCTTAGCCATTTGGCCCATTCCATGTCTATGCCATTGTAACTTGCAACTTACGATGGCTAAGCAAAGAAGAATGACGAAACCATTGTTATTAATGGTGTTATGTTTTCTATACCAAAATTCCGCACTCATGTTTGATTGATCACTAGTGGAAGCAAGCTAAGCAATCCTGATTTCTTAGCCATTTGGCCCATTTCAACCCTAAGTCGTTGTAACTTGTAACTTACGATGGCTAAGCAAAGAAGAATGACGAGACCATTGTTATTAATGGTGTTATATTTTCCATGCTAACGTTCCACACTCATGTTTGATTGACCACTAGTGGAAGCTGATGAAATTAAAGATGAATGCAGCGGAAAAATAAAATTTATAACGAATCTACTTCATTCTCAATTGATAACATGCACTATGTAAATTTTAGAATTCAAGAACAAGAGAGTGTACCTTGGTGTGGTGAATTTCAAAACAAAGATTGAAGCACTTTGGAATACTTTTAATCTTCACTCCAATTCCACTAACGCCCAAGAAGTGTGGACTCTCAATTAGTTTCTATGAGTTTGTTCAAGGGAGAATGAGAGAGTGTCCTACACTCACATACACCATTTCATGTTATTACAAAAATCTGTATGTTTCTCCCTTTACAACTGATTATCTAATTGGGCTGGCCTTTTGGGCCTTTCCAATTGGGCTTAAGTATGTGGCTTGGAGTGGGACCAAAAGGGACCAATAAGACACTATCTCCAATGGGGCTTGGGCTTTTCTGTCAACTCTTGACAAGTCCAAAGTTACCATTAACTATATTTAATACCACTATATAAATATAGTTGCACTCTTGGCCTTATCTATAAATTATATCCCAAGACTTTATTGTAAATGCAACCCCTTCATAAAATATTCGTAGTAATACAAAGTCTTTAATGTAGACTGCCACTTTGTAAATTACTACATCTTAATCCTTGAGTACCCGGTTTAATCTTTTAAGTTATTCATCATATATTTATGAAATCTAATTTCATAAAGATATACTTTAGTAACTACTTACTAAAGTGGTTAGGCCTAACTCTCTGAATAACAAACCTATTAAACTTATCTCAAGGGAATATTTTATATCGCCGTTAAGAGACTATGAATTCCATCTTGAGAATATATGTTCTATCAACACTAAATGTGGCTGCCTAACATACTGAGGTTTTAAGCGTTACTTTAGATCTCACTCCTGATATATCAAAGCAACCTGCACCTTATGATCAGGTCCATTATTCTCTCAGGATTAAGAGTTCATGCAAATATAAGTCGTGAGATTTATTATTCATTTGACAGTCTTTAGGAGAATAATAAATCCCATAGCGGTCCAGGTCAATATGTCTTAACTCTTAAAACATATTAACACATCAACTAGAAGTCTCTACTTCCATGATCAAGACAAATCATCGTAGTTGATATGTTATAGTCTTCGCAAATGAAATGCCCAATTTCATCACCGACTACGAACTATAATTCTTAGTTTACAAAGAACTTGTGATTTATATCTTCTGTGACTTTTCACATAAATCACAGACTATGCATCTCATAGACTATATGATAATGTCTGAATATTCATGTTACCATTATTTCAGATAATAATAAAATAATTTTATTAAACACAATATTAAGTCATACATAATGTCATACACAATGTCACACTTAATATCATACATAGCATCATACAATAGGATTTAAAGGCACTAATCCTAACAATCTCCCACTTGCCCTAAAGACTATTGTGCACTAATCTAACTCCCATTCCTTCCAAATGTGACTCGAAAGTCCTTTGAGGCAAGGCTTTAGTAAATGGATCTGCTAGATTGTTTGCACTTTCAATCTTTGCAACCACCACATCTCCACGAGCAACAATATCTCGAATGATATGGTACTTCCTTTCAATGTGCTTTCCCTTCTTGTGATTCCTTGGATCTTTAGATTGTGCAACTGCTCCACTATTGTCACAAAACAATGTGATTGGAACTTGCTCAATTCTTATTACACCAACGTCAAAAAGGAATTTCTTGAGCCATACAGCTTCTTTTGCTGCCTCAAAAGCAGCAACGTACTCAGCTTCCACGGTAGAGTCTGCAATACAAGATTGCTTAATACTCCGCTAACTAATGGCTCCATTTCCCAAGGTGAAAACACATCCTGAAGTGGATTTTCTGAAATTTAGATCCGATTGAAAGTCTGAATCTGTATAGCCAATGGGAATCAAAGTCTGAATCTGTATAATCTCTCATTCTCCTTAGATACTTGAGAATATGCTTTACAACTTGCCAATGTTTTGGTCCTGGATTTGATTGATATCGACTAACCATGCCAACTGAATAACAGATATCTAGTCTAGTACAAAGCATGGCATGCATGAGACTTCCTACTGCAGAAGCATAAGGAACTTCTCTCATCATATCTACTTCCTCTTGAGTCTTAGGCCTTTGGTCATCAGACAGAGGAACTCCATGCCTGAAAAGAAGTAATCCTTTCTTGGAGTTTTGCATGCTAAACCCTTCTAGAACATTATCTATATATCCAGCTTGCGATAAGCCTAACATCTTATTCTTGCGATCTCGCCAAAGCTTGATCCCTATAATAAAGTTAGCCTCACCTAAGTCTTTCATATCAAATTGGCTTGACAACCAAACCTTTACCGATGACATTATTCCTACATCATTGCCAATGAGTAGAATATCATCAATAGAAAGTACTAGGAGCATTACTACTTTATCCCGATGTCTTTTGTACACACATGCTTCATCAAGATTTTGTTCAAAACCAAATGATTTGACTACTTGATCAAATCTGATGTTCCATGACCTAAATGCTTGCTTAAGTCCATCTAAGTCGTTGTAACTTTTAACTTACGATGGCCAAGCAAAGAAGAATGACGAGACCACTGTTATTAATGGCGCTATGTTTTCTACACCAAAACTCTGCACTCATGTTCGATTGATCAATAGTGGAAGCAAGCTAAGCAATCATGATTTCTTAGCCATTTGGCCCATTCAAAGTCAAAGCCGTGGCAACTTGTAACTTGCAATGACTAAGCAAAGAAGAACGACGAGACCATTGTTATTAATGGTGCAATGTTTTCTATACCAAAATTTCGCACTCATGTTTGATTGATCACAAGAGGAAGCAAGTTAAGCAATCCTGACTTCTTAGCCATTTGGCCCATTCCATGTCAATATCGTTGTAACTTGCAACTTACGATGGCTAAGCAAAAAAGAATGACGAGACCAATCTTATTAATGGTGTTATGTTATCTATACCAGAATTCTGCACTCATGTTTGATTGATCACTAGTGGAAGCAAGCTAAGCAATCCTGACTTCTTAGCCATTTGGCACCTTCCATGTCTATGCCGTTGTAACTTACAACTTACAATGGCTAAGCACAGAAGAATGACGAAAACAGTGTTATTAATGGTGCTATGTCTTCTATACCAAAATTCCGCATTTATGTTAGATTGATCACTAGTGGAAGCAAGCTAAGCAATCCTAACTCCTTAGCCATTTACCCTCTTCCAAGTCTAAGTCATTGTAACTTGTAACTTACGATGGCTACGCAAAAAAGAATGACGAGACCATTGTTATTAACGGTGCTATGTTTTCTATACCAAAATTCTGCACCCATGTTTGATTGATCAATAGTGGAAGCAAGCTAAGCAATCTTGACTTCTTAGCCATTTGACCCATTCGAAGTCCAAGTCGTTGCAACTTGTAACTTACAATGGCTAAGCAAAGAAGAATGACGAGACCATTGTTATTAATGGTGCTGTGTTTTCCATGTCTATGACGAAACCATTGTTCTTAATGGTGCAATGTTTTCTATACCAAAATTTCGCACTCATGTTTGATTGATCACTAGTGGAAGCAAGATAAGCAATCCTGACTTCTTAGCCATTTGGCCCCTTCCAAGTCTAAGTCGTTGTAACTTGTAACTTACGATGGCTAAGCAAAAAAGAATGACGAGACCATTGTTATTAATGGTGCTATGTTTTCTATACCAAAATTCCGCACCCATGTTTGATTGATCAATAGTGGAAGCAAGCTAAGCAATCTTGACTTCTGAGTCATTTAGCCCATTCGAAGTCTAAGTCGTTGCAACTAGTAACTTACGGTGGCTAAGCAAAGAAGAATGACGAGACCATTGTTATTAATGGTGCTATGTTTTCCATGCCAACAATTCACTCTCATGTTTGATTGACTACTAGTGGAAGCAGGCTAAGCAATCCCGACTTCTTAGCCATTTGGCCCGTTCCAAGTCTAACTCGTTGTAACCTATAACTTGTGATGGCTAAGCAAAGAAGAATGACGAGACCATTGTTATTGATGGGACTATGTTTTTTGTACCAAAATTTCGCGCTCATGTTTGATTGATCACTAGTGGGAGCAAGCTAAGCAATCCTGACTTCTTAGCCATTCGGCCCATTCCAATTCTAAGCTGTTGTAACATGTAACTTACGATGAATATGCAGAAATGAATGACGAGACCATTGTTATTAATGGTGCTATGTTTTCTGTACCAAAATTTCACACCCTTGTTTAATTGATCACTAAGGGAAGCAAGTTAAGAATCCTGAAATCTTAGCCATTTGGCCCATTCCAAGTCTATGTCGTTGTAACGGGTAACTTACGATGGCTAAGCAAAGAAGAATGACAAGACCACTGTTATTAATGGTGCTATGTATTCTATACCAAAATTCTGTACTCATGTTTGATTCATCACTACTAGAAGTAAGCTAAGCAATCCTGACTTCTTAGTCATTTGGCCCATTCCAAGTCTAAGGTATTGTAACTTGCAACAAACGATGGCTAAGCAAAGACTAATGACGAGCCCATTGGTATTAATGGTGCTATGTTTTCTATACCAAAATTCCGCACTCATGTTCGATTGATCAATAGTGGAAGCAAGCTAGGCAATCCTGACTTCTTAACCTTTTGGCTCATTCGAGGTCTAATTCGTTGTAACTTACGATTGCTAAGCAAAGAGGAATCATGAGACCATTGTTATTAACAGTGCAACGTTTTCGATACCAAAATTCCGCACTCATGTTTGATTGATCACTAGTGGAAGCAAGCTAAGCAGTCTGGTCTTCTTAGCCGTTTAACCCATTCAATGTCTAGGCTGTTGTAACTTGCAACTTACGATGGCTAAGCGAAGAAGAATGATGAGACCATTGTTATTAATGGTGCTATGTTTTCTATACCAAAATTCTTCTCTCATGTTTGATTGATCACTAGTGGAAGCAAACTAAGTGATTTTGACTTCTTAGCCATCGGGTCCACTCCAAGTATGAGTCGTTGTAATTGGTAACTTACGATGGCTAAACAAAGAAGATTGAGGAGACCATTGTTATTACTGGTGTTATGTTTTCTATACCAAAATTCTGCACTCATGTTTGACTAATCACTAGTGGAAACAAGCTAGGCAATCCTGACCACTTATCCATTTTCCCATTCCAAGCCTAAGCCGGTGTAACTTGTAACTTATGATGGCTACGCAAAGAAAAATGACGAGACCATTGTTATTAATGGTGCAATGTTTTCTACACCAAAATTCAGCACTCATGTTTGATTGATCATTAGTGGAAGCAAGCTAAGCAATCTTGACTTTTTAGCCATTTGGCCAATTCCAAGTCTAAGTCATTGTAACTTGTAACCTACAATGGCAGAGCAAAGAAAAATGATAAAAACGTTGTTATTAATGGTGCTATGTTTTCTATACCAAAATTCCGCACTTATGTTAGATTGATCACTAGTGGACGTAAGCTAAGCAGTCCTGATGTCTTTGCCATTTGGCCTATTCCAAGTGTATGTCGTTGTAACTTGTAACTTACGATGGCTTAGCAAAGAAGAATGACAAGACCATTGTTATTAATGGTGCTATGTTTTCGATACCAAAATTCAGCAGTCATGTTTAATTGATAACTAGTGGTAGCAAGCTAATCAATCCTGACTTCTTAGCCATTTGGTCGACTTCAAGTCTAAGCCGTTGTAACTTGTAACTTACGATGGGCAAGCAAAGAAGAATGACGAGACCACTGTTATTAATGGTGCTATGTTTTCTATACCAAAATTCCGCACACATGTTTGACTGATCACTATTGTAAGAAAGCTAAGCAATCCTGACTTCTTAGCCATTTGGCCCATTCCATGTCTATACCATTGTAACTTGCAACTTACGATGGCTAAGCAAAGGAGAATGACGAGACCAATGTTATTAATGGTGCTATGTTTTCTATACCAAAATTCCGCGCTCATGTTTGACTGATCACTAGTGGAAGCAAGTTAAGCAATCCTAACTTCTTAGCCATTTAGCCCATTCCAAGACTAAGCCAGTGTACCATGTAACATTCGATGGATAAGCTAAAAAGAATGACGAGACTAATGTTATTAACGGTGCTATGTTTTCTATACCAAAATTCCGCACTCATGTTTGATTGATCACTTGTAGAAGCAAGCTAAGCAATCCTAACTTCTTAGCCATTTGGCCCATTCCAAGTCTAAGCCGTTGTACCATGTAACTTATGATGGCCAAGCAAAGAAGAATGACGAGACCAACGTTATTAATGGTGCTATGTTTTCTATACCAAAATTCCGCACTCATGTTTGATTGATCACTAGTAGAAGCAAGCTAAGCAATCCTGACTTCTTAGCCATTTGGCTCATTCCAAGTCTAAGCTGTTGTACCATGTAACTTAGGATGGCCAAGCAGAGAAGAATGACGAGACCATTGTTATTAATGGTGCTGTGTTTTCTATACCAAAATTCTGCACACATATTTGATTGATCACTTTTGAAAGCAAGCTAAGCAATCCTAACTTCTTAACCATTTGGCCAATTCCAAGTCTAAGTCATTGTAACTTGTAACTTATGATGGCTAAGCGAAGAAGAATGACGAGACCATTGTTATTAATGGTGCTATGTTTTCAATACCGAAATTCCGCACTCATGATTGATTAATCACTAGTGGAAACAAGCTAAGCACTCTTGACAACTGAGCCATTTGGCCCATTCCAAGTCTAAGTCGTTGTAACTTATAACTTGCGATGGCTAAGCAAAGAAGAATGACGAGACCAATGTTATTAATGGTGCTTTGTTTTCTATACCAAAATTCTGCACACATGTTTCATTGATAACTGTTGTGAGCAAGCTAAGCAATCCTGTCTTCTTAGCCATTTGGCCCATTCCATGTCTATACCGTTGTAACTTTCAACTTACGATGGCTAAGCAAAGAAGAATGACAAGACCAATGTTATTAATGGTGCTATGTTTTCTATACCAAAATTCCGCGCTCATGTTTGAATGATCACTAGTGGAAGCAAGCTTAGCAATCCTAACTTCTTAGCCATTTTGCCCATTCCAAGACTAAGTCAGTATACCACGTAACCTACGATGGCTAAGCCAAAAAGAATGACGAGACCAATGTTATTAATGGTGCTATGTTTTCTATACCAAAATTCTGCACTCATATTTGATTGATCACTCGTAGAAGCAAGCTAAGCAATCCTGACTTCTTAGCCATTTGGCCCATTCCAAGTATAAGCCGTTGTACCATATAACCTACGATGGCTAAGCAAAGAAGAATGACGAGACCAATGTTATTAACGGTGCTATGTTTTCTATACCAAAATTCTGCGCTCATGTTTGACTGATCACTAGTGGAAGCAAGCTAAGCAATCCTAACTTCTTAGCCATTTGCCCCATTCCAAGACTAAGCCAGTGAACCATGTAACTTACGATGGCTAAGCTAAAAAGAATGATGAGACCAACGTTATTAATGGTGCTATATTTTCTATACCAAAATTCCGCACTCATGTTTGATTGATCCCTCGTAGAAGCAAGCTAAGCAATCCTGACTTCTTAGCGACTTGGCCCATTCCAAGTCTAAACCGTTGTACCATGTAACTTACGGTGGCCAAGCAAAGAAGAATGACGAGACCAATGTTATTAATGGTGCTATGTTTTCTATACCAGAATTCCGCACTCTTGTTTGATTGATCACTAGTAGAAGCAGGCTATGCAATCCTGACTTCTTAGCCATTTGGCTCATTCTAGGTCTATGCCGTTGTACCATGTAACTTAGGATGGCCAAGCAGAGAAGAATGACGAGACCATTGTTATTAATGGTGCTATGTTTTCTATACCAAAATTCCGCACACGTATTTGATTGATCACTTTTGAAGGCAAGCTAAGCAGTCCTGACTTCTTAGCCATTTGGCCCATTCCATATCTAAGCCGTTGTACCATGTAACTTACGATGGCCAAGCAAAGAAGAATGACGAGACCAATGTTATTAATGGTGCTATGTTTTCTATACCAAAATTCCGCACTCTTCTTTGATTGATCACTAGTAGAAGCAGGCTAAGCAATCCTAACTTCTTAGCCATTTGGCTCATTCCAAGTCTAAGCTGTTGTACCATGTAACTTAGGAAGGCCAAGCAGAGAAGAATGACGAGACCATTGTTATTAATGGTGCTATGTTTTCTATACCAAAATTCCGCACACATATTTGATTGATCACTTTTGAAAGCAAGCTAAGCAATCCTGACTTCTTAACCATTTGGACAATTCCAAGTCTAAGTCATTGTAACTTGTAACTTATGATGGCTAAGCGAAGAAGAATGACGAGACCTTTGTTACTAATGGTGCTATGTTTTCAATACTGAAATTCCGCACTCATGATTAATTAATGACTAGTGGAAACAAGATAAGCACTCCTAACTACTGAGCCATTTGGCCTATTCCAAGTGTAAGTCGTTGTAACTTATAACTTGCGATGGCTAAGAAAAGAAGAATGACGAGACCATTGTTATTAATGGTTCTTTGTTTTCTATACCAAAATTCCGCACACATGTTTGATTGATCACTGTTGTTAGCAAGCTAAGCAATCCTATCTTCTTAGCCATTTGGCCCATTCCATGTCTATACCGTTGTAACTTGCAACTTACGATGGCTAAGCAAAGAAGAACGACAAGACCAATGTTATTAACGGTGCTATGTTTTCTATACCAAAATTCCGCGCCCATGTTTGACTGATCACTGGTGGAAGCAAGCTTAGCAATCCTAACTTCTTAGCCATTTGGCCCATTCCAAGACTAAGCCAGTGTACCACGTAACTTACGATGGCTAAGCTAAAAAGAATGACGAGACCAATGTTATTAATGGTGTTATGCTTTCTATACCAAAATTCTGCACTCATATTTGATTGATCACTCATAGAAGCAAGCTAAGCAATCCTGACTTCTTAGCCATTTGGCCCATTCCAAGTCTAAGCCGTTGTACCATGTAACTTACGATGGCCAAGCGAAGAAGAATGACGAGACCAATGTTATTAATGGTGCTATGTTTTCTATACCAAAATTCCGCGCTCATGTTTGACCGATCACTAGTAGAAGCAAGCTAAGCAATCCTAACTTCCTAGCCATTTGGCCCATTCCATGACTAAGCCATTGTACCATGTAACTTACGATGGCCAAGCAAAGAAGAATGATGAGACCATTGTTATTAATGGTGCTATGTTTTCTATACCAAAATTCCGCACTCATGTTTGATTGATTACAAGTGGAAGCAAGCTAAGCAATCCTGAATTCTTAGCCATTGGGCCCATTCCATGTCTATACCGTTGTAACTTGCAACCTACGATGGCTAAGCAAAGAAGAATGACATGACCAATGTTATTAACAGTGCTATGTTTTCTATACCAAAATTCCGCGCTCATGTTTGACTGATCGTTAGTGGAAGCAAGCTAAGCAATCCTAGCTACTTAGCCATTTGGCCCATTCCAAGACTAAGCCAATGTACCATGTAACTTACGATGGCTAAGCTAAAAAGAATGACGAGACCAATGTTATTAATGGTGCTATATTTTCTATGCCAAAATTCCGCACTCATGTTTGATTGATCACTCGTAGAAGCAAGCAAAGCAATCCTGACTTCTTAGCCGTTTGGCCCATTCCAAGTCTAAACCGTTGTACCATGTAACTTACGATGGCCAAGCAAAGAAGAATGATGAGACCAATGTTATTAATGGTGCTATGTTTTCTATACCCAAAGTCCTCACTCTTGTCTGATTGATCACTAGTAGAAGCAAGCTACGCAATCCTAACTTCTTAGCCATTTGGCTCATTCCAAGTCTATGCCGTTGTACCATGTAACTTAGGATGGCCATGCAGAGAAGAATAACGAGACCATTGTTATTAATGGTGCTATGTTTTCTATACCAAAATTCCGCACACATATTTGATTGATCACCTTTGAAAGCAAGCTAAGCAATCTTGATTTCTTAACCAATTGGCCAATTCCAAGTCTAAGTCGTTGTAAGTTGTAACTTATGATGGCTAAGCGAAGAAGAATGACGAGACCATTGTTATTAATGGTGCTATGTTTTCAATACCGAAATTCCACACTCATGATTGATTAATCACTAGTGGAAGCAAGCTAAGCACTGCTGACTACTGAGCCATTTGGCCCGTTCCAAGTCTAAGTCGTTGCAACTTATAACTTGCAATGGCTAAGCAAAGAAGAATGACGAGACCATTGTTATTGATGGTACTATGTTTTTTGTACCAAAATTCCGCGCTCTTGTTTGACTGATCACAAGTGGAAGCAAGCTAAGCAATCATGACTTCTTAGCCATTTGGCCCATTCCAATTCTAAGCCGCTGTAACATGTAACTTATAACTTACGATGGCTAAGCAGAGAAGAATGACGCGATCATTGTTGTTAATGGAGCTATGTTTTCTATACTAAAATTCCGCACTCTTGTTTGATTTATCACTAGTGGAAACACGCTAAGCAATCATGACTTCTGAGCCATTTGGCCAATTCCAAGTCTTAGTCGTTGTGACATGTAACTTACGATGGCTAAGCAAAGACGAATGATGAGACCATTGTTATTAATGGTGCTATGTTTTCTGTACCAAAATTCCGCACTCATGTTCGATTGGTCACTGGAGGACGTAAGCTAAGCAATCCTGATGTCTTTGCCATTTGGCCTATTCCAAGTGTAAGTCATTGTAACTTGTAACTTACAATCGCTTAGAAAAGAAGAACGACGAGACCATTGTTATTAATGGTGCTATGTTTTCAATACTGAAATTCCACACTCGTGATTATTTAATCACTAGTGGAAGCAAGCTAAGCACCCCTGGCTTCTGAGCCATTTGGCCCATTCCAAGTCTAAGTCGTTGTAACTTGCAACTTACGATGGCTAAGCAAAGAAGATTGACGAGACCATTGTTATTAATGGGGCTATGTTTTCTGTACCAAAATTCTTCTCTCATGTTTGATTGATCGCTAGGGGAAGCAAGCCAAGCAATCCTGACTTCTTAGCCATTTGGTCGATTTCAAATCTAAGCTGTTGTAACATGTAACTTACGGTGGCCAAGCAAAGAAGAATGACGAGACCATTCTTATTAATGGTGCTATGTTTTCTACACCATAATTCTGCACACATGTTTGATTGATCACTTTTGTAAGCAAGCTAAGCAATCCTGACTTCTTAGCCATTTGGCCCATTCCATGTCTATACTGTTGTAACTTGAAACTTACGATGGCTAAGCAAAAAGGAATGACAAGACCAATGTTACTAATGGTGCTATGTTTTCTATACCCAACTTCCGCAATCATGTTCGATTGATCACTAGTTGTGGCAAGCTAAGCAATCCTGACGTCTTAGCCATTTGGCCCATTCCTAGTCTAAGCTGTTGTACCACGTAACTTATGATGGCGAAGCAAAGAAGAAAAATGAGGCCATTGTCATTAATGGTGCTATGTTTCCTATACCAAAATTCCGCACTCATGTTTGATTGTATACTAGCAGAAGCAAGCTAAGCAATCCTGACTTCTTAATCATTTGGCCAATTCCAAGTATAAGTCGTTGTAACTTGTAACTTACTATGGTTAAGCAAAGAAGAATGACGAGACCATTGTTATTAATGGTGCTATGTTTTCTATACCAAAATTCTGCACTCACGTTTGATTGATCACTAGTGGAAGCAAGCTAAGCAAGCCTAACTTCTTAGCCATTTGGCCGATTCCAAGTCTAAGCCGTTGTACGATGTAACTTACGTTGGCTAAGCAAAGAAGAATGACGAGACTATTGTTATTAATGGTGCTATGTTTTCTATACAAAAATTCCGCACTCATGTTTGATTGATCACTAGGTGAAGCAAGCTAAGCAAACCTGACTTCTTAACCATTTGGCCAATTCCAAGTCTAATTCATTGTAACTTGTAACTTACAATGGCTAAGCGAAGAAGAATGACGAGGCCATTGTTATTAACGGTGCTATGTTTTAAATACTAAAATTCCGTACTCATGATTGATTAATCACAAGTGGAAGCAGGCTAGGCACCCCTGGCTTTTGAGCCATTTAGCCCATTCCAAGTCTAAGTCGTTGCAACATGTAACTTACGATGGCTAAGCAAAGAAGATTGACGAGACCATTGTTATTAATGGGGCTATGTTTTCTGTACCAAAATTCTTCTCTCATTTTTGATTGATCACTAGTGGAAGCAAGCAACGCAATCCTGACTTCTTAGCCATTTGGCCAATTCCATGTCTAAGTCGTTATAACTTGTAACTTACGATGGCTAAATGAAGAAGAACGATGAGACCATTGTTATTAATGGGGCTATGTTTTCTGTACCAAAATTCTTCTCTCATGTTTGATTGATCACTAGTGGAAGCAAGCTACGCAATCCTGACTTCTTAGCCATTTGGCCAATTCCAAGTCTAAGTCGTTATAACTTGTAACTTACGATGGCTAAGTGAAGAAGAATGACGAGACCATTGTTATTAATGGTGCTATGTTTTCTGTACCAAAATTCTACTCTCATGTTTGATTGATCACTAGTGGAAGCAAGCTAAGCAATCCTGACTTCTTAGCCATTTGGCCCATTCCGTGTCTATACCGTTGTAACTTGCAACTTACGGTGGCTAAGCAAAAAAGAATTACAAGACCAATGTTATTAATGGTGCTATGTTTTCTATACCAAAATTCTGCTCCCATGTTTGATTGATCAATAGTGGAAGCAAGCTAAGCAATCTTGACTTTTTAGCCATTTGGTCCATTCGAAGTCCAAGTCGTTGCAACTTGGAACTTACGATGGCTAAGCAAAGAAGAATGAGAAGACCATTGTTATTAATGGTGCTATGTTTTCCATGACAACATTCCACGCTCATGTTTGATTGACCACTAGTAGAAGCAAGCTAAGCAATCCTGACTTCTTAGCCATTTTGCCCGTTCTAATTCTAAGTTGTTGTAACTTATAACTTGCGATGGCTAAGCAAAGAAGAATGACGAGACCATTGGTATTAATGGAGCTATGTTTTTTGTACCAAAATTCTGCGCTCATGTTTGACTGATCACTACTGGAAGTAAGCTAAGCAATACTGACTTCTTAGCCATTCGGCCCATTCCAATTCTAAACCGTTGTAACATGTAACTTACGATGGCTAAGTAGAGAAGAATGACAAGACCATTGTTATTAATGGAGCTATGTTTTCTATACCTAAATTCCGCACTCATGTTTGATTTATCACTAATGGAAACATGTTAAGCAATCATGACTTCTGAGCCATTTGGCCAATTCCAAGTCTAAGTTGTTGTAACTTGAGCAAAGAAGAATGACGAGACCATTGTTATTAATGGGGCACTGTTTTCTGCACCAAAATTCTGCACTCATGTTTGATTGATCACTAGTGGAAGCAAGCTAAGCAATCCTGACTTCTTAGCCATTTGGCCCATTCCATGTCTATACCGTTGTAACTTGCAACTTACGATGGCTAAGCAAAAAAGAATGACAAGACCAATGTTATTAATGGTGCTATGTTTTCTATATCAAAATTCCGCTCCCATGTTTGATTGATCAATAGTGGATGCAGGCTAAGCAATCTTGACTTCTTAGCCATTTGGTCCATTCGAAGTCCAGGTCATTGCAACTTGCAACTTACGATGGCTAAGCAAAGAAGAATGAGAAGACCATTGTTATTAATGGTGCTATGTTTTCCATGACAACATTCCACGCTTATGTTTGATTGACCACTAGTGGAAGCAGGCTAAGCAAACCTGACTTCTTAGCCATTTGGCCCGTTCCAAGTCTAAGTCGTTGTAACTTATAACTTGCGATGGCTAAGCAAAGAAGAATGACGAGACCATTGTTATTGATGGAGCTATGTTTTTTGTATCAAAATTTTGCACTCATGTTTGACTGATCACTACTGGAAGTAAGCTAAGCAATCCTGACTTCATAGCCATTCAGCCCATTCCAATTCTAAGCCGTTGTAACATGTAACTTACGATGGCTAAGTAGAGAGGAATGACGAGACCATTGTTATGAATGGAGCTATGTTTTCTATACCTAAATTCCGCACTCATGTTTGATTTATCACTAGTGGAAACACGTTAAGCAATTATGACTTCTGAGCCATTTGGCCAATTCCAAGTCTAAGTCGTTGTGACTTGTAACTTACGATGGCTAAGCAAAGATGAATGACGAGACCAATCTTATTATTGGTGCTATGTTTTCTTTACCAAAATTTTGCACTCTTGTTTAATTGATCACTAGGGGAAGCAAGCTATGCAATCCTGACTTCTTAGTCATTTGGCCTATTCCAAGTCTAAGCTGTTGTAACTTGCAACAAACGATGGCTAAGCAAAGAAGAATGACGAGTCCATTGTTAATAATGGTGCTATGTTTTCTATACCAAAATTCTACACTCATGTTCGATTGATCAATAGTGGAAGCAAGCTAGGCAATCCTGACTTCTTAGCCATTTAGCCCATTACAGGTCTAAGTCGTTGTAACTTGTAACTTACGATTGCTAAGCAAAGAGGAATGACGAGAACATTGTTATTAATGGCGCAATGTTTTCTATACCAAAATTATGCACTCATGGTTGATTGATCACTAATGGAAGCAAGCTAAGTAGTCCTGACTTCTTAGCCATTTGGCCCATTCAATGTCTAAGCCGTTGTAACTTGCAACTTACGATGGCTAAGCGAAGAGGAATGACTAGACCATTGTTATTAATGGTGCTATGTTTTCTATACCAAAATTCTGCAATCATGTTTGATTGATCACTAGTGGAAGCAAGCTAAGCAATCCTAACTTCTTAGCCATTTGGCCCATTCCAAGTCTAAGCCGTTGTACCATGTAACTTACGATGGCCAAGAAAAGAAGAATGACGAGACCATTGTTATTAATGGCGCTATGTTTTCTATACCAAAATTCCGTACTCATGTTTGGTTGATCACTAGGTGAAGCAAGCTAAGCAATCCTGACTTCTTAACCATTTGGGCAATTCCAAGTCTAAATTGATAGGCCACAAACGAATTGACCCCTTGTGATTAATTAACCAATTAATTTAACCAAGTTGATTAATTATGTTAATTAACATGCAAATGCGTGGAAGCGCAAATAAATTACCAATAAACTAATTAAGCAGCAGAAATTAAATAACACGGTAATTTGTTTATGAATGGGGAAAACCCTAACGGCAAAAACCCCACCGGGTGATTTTCTGGTCACCACTCCCGAAACTCCACTATTATCAAATCAAGCGGTTACAAGTAAAGGAATCCCAAGTACCTTATCAACCTACAGTTGAACCCTTACCCCAATACCCAATTGGACTTGATCTGTAGTGACAGTTTCCACCTTTGATGCACAGCTCCCAAGTACGTGACTAACCAATGCGTGGATCCCAGTACGCGACTTCAAACACCAACTTAGAAGGAGAGGTTGGCTGCAAAGTTCTTCAGTTCATCCTACACGATGAAGATCAGGAAGATGCTTGGTTATAAAACCCTTTGGTGCAAATACACAGCAACTTTTTCAGAGAAGATGAACTAGGTCAAGAACTTCGTCTTTGATCACAATTTGCTTGAACAGAGATTGCTCAATGCTTTTGTAACTTGTGTACAATTTGACAGCTCTTAAAACAATCCTTTTATATGTTTAGGGTTAGAAGAAAAGAAGGCCCAAAAGCATATTCATGGATCCCAAAAAATCAGATCAGAAAATCTGACTTTGTAATTCTCAACAGATAGCAGGTGTCGAGGAGCTATTGAGCAGGTGTCGAGATTTAATGAATTTGCACTTCAGCTTGTTTTTCTTGGACACACTTGATGACTTCAACACTTGATCTTGAAACCTTGTTTCTTTAAGTACTAAAAACACCTAGAACTACCCAATTACAAGTAGGGTGCGTTTTGTCAAAGGATTACCCAATTTACACAAATAAGTGACATATGTTATTAACAAGTAAAAACACAGATGTCCTAACATAAATTGTTGTAACTTGTAACTTACGATGGCTAAGCGAAGAAGAATGACGAGACCATTGTTATTAATGGGGCTATGTTTTATGTACCATAATTCTTCACTCATGTTCGATTGATCACTAGTGGAAGCAAGCTATGCAATCCTGACTTCTTAGCCATTTAGCCTATTCCAAGTCTAAGTCGTTGTAACTTGTAACTTACGATGGCTAAGCGAAGAAGAATGACGCGACCATTGTTATTAATGGTGCTATGTTTTCAATACCGAAATTCCGCACTCATAATTGACTAATCACTTGTGGAAGCAAGCTAAGCACTCCTGACTACTGAGCCATTTGGCCCATTCCAAGTCTAAGTCGTTGTAACTTGTAACTTACGATGGCTAAGTAAAGAAGAATGACGAGACCATTGTTATTAATGGGGCTATATTTTCTGTACCAAAATTCTTCTCGGATGTTTGATTGATCACTAGTGGAAGCAAGCTAAGCAATCCTGACTTCTTAGCCATTTGGCCCATTCCATGTCTATACCGTTGTAACTTGCAACTTACGATGGCTAGGCAAAAAAGAATGACGAGACGATTTTTATTAACAGTGCTATATTTTCTATCCAAAATGTCGTTCCCATGTTTGATTGATCAATAGTGGAAGCAAGCTAAGCAATCTTGACTTCTTAGCCATTTGGCCCATTCGAAGTCCAAGTCGTTGCAACTTGCAACTTACGATGGCTAACCAAAGAAGAATGACGAGACCATTGCTATTAATGGTGCTATGTTTTCCATGCCAACATTCCACACTCATGTTTGATTGACCACTAGTGGAAGCAGGCTAAGCAATCCTGACTTCTTAGCCATTTGGCCCGTTCCAAGTCTAAGTCGTTGTAACTTATAACTTGCGATGGCTAAGCAAAGAAGAATGACGAGACCATTGTTATTGATGGTACTATATTTTTTGTACCAAATTCCGCGCTCATGTTTGACTGATCACTAGTGGAAGCAAGCTAAGCAATCCTGACTACTTAGCTACTCAGCCCATTCCAATTCTAAGCCATTGTAACATGTAACTTACGATGGCCAAGTAGAGAAGAATGACGAGACCATTGTTACTAATGGAGCTATGTTTTCTATACCAAAATTCCGCACTCATGTTTGATTTATCACTAGTGGAAACACGCTAAGCAATCATAAATTTTGAGCCATTTGGCCAATTCCAAGTCTAAGTCGTTGTGACTTGCAACTTACGATGGCTAAGCAAAGATGAATGTCGAGACCAATGTTAATAATAGTGCTATATATTTTGCACCAAAATTTCACACTCTTGTTTAATTGATCACTACGGGAAGCAAGTTAAGAATCCTGACTTAGCCATTTGGCCCATCCCAAGTCTATGTCGTTGTAACGGGTAACTTACGATGGCCAAGCAAGGAAGAATGACAAGACCAATGTTATTAATGGTGCTATGTTTTCAATACCGAAATTCCGCACTCATAATTGACAAATCACTTGTGGAAGCAAGCTAAGCACTCCTAACTACTGAGCCATTTGGCCCATTCCAAGTCTAAGTCGTTGTATCTTTTAACTTACGATGGCTAAGTAAAGAAGAATGACGAGACCATTGTTAGTAATGGTGCTATGTTTTCCATGCCATCATTCCACACTCATGTTTGATTGACCACTAGTGGAAGCAGGCTAAGCAATCCTGACTTCTTAGCCATTTGGCCCGTTCCAAGTCTAAGTCGTTGTAACTTATAACTTGCGATGGCTAAGCAAAGAAGAATGACGAGACCATTGTTATTGATGGTACTATGTTTTTTTTACCAAAATTCCACGCTCATGTTTGACTGATCACTAGTGGAAGCAAGCTAAGCAATCCTGACTACTTAGCTACTCAGCCTATTCCAATTCTAAGCCATTGTAACATGTAACTTACGATGGCCAAGCAGAGAAGAATGACGAGACCATTGTTACTAATGGAGCTATGTTTTCTATACCAAAATTCCACACTCATGTTTGATTTATCACTAGTGGAAACACGCTAAGCAATCATAAATTCTGAGCCATTTGGCCAATTCCAAGTCTAAGTCGTTGTGACTTGTAACTTACGATGGCAAAGCAAAGATGAATGTCGAGACAAATGTTATTAATAGTGCCATATTTTTTGTACCAAAATTTCGCACTCTTGTTTAATTGATCACTACGGGAAGCAAGTTAAGAATCCTGACTTAGCCATTTGGCCCATCCGAAGTCTATGTCGTTGTAACGGGTAACTTACGATGGCCAAGCAAGGAACAATGACAAGACCATTGTTATTAATGGTGCTATGTTTTCAATACCGAAATTTCACACTTATAATTGACTAATCACTTGTGGAAGCAAGTTAAGCACTCCTGACTACTGAGCCATTTGGCCCATTCCAAGTCTAAGTCGTTGCAACTTGTAACTTACGATGGCTAAGCAAAGAAGAATGACGAGACGATTGTTATTAATGGGGCTATGTTTTTTGTACCAAAATTCTTCTCTCATGTTTGATTGATCACTAGTGGAAGCAAGCTATGCAATCCTGACTTCTTAGCCATTTAGCCTATTCCAAGTCTAAGTTGTTGTAACTTGTAACTTACGATGGCTAAGCGAAGAAGAATGACGAGACCATTGTTATTAATGGTGCTATGTTTTCAATACCGAAATTCTGCACTCATAATTGACTAATCACTTGTGGTAGCAAGCTAAGCACTCCTGACTACTAAGCCATTTGGCCCATTCCAAGTCTAAGTCGTTGTAACTTGTAACTTACGATGGCTAAGTAAAGAAGAATGACGAGACCATTGTTATTAATGGGGCTATATTTTCTGTACCAAAATTCTTCTCTGATGTTTGATTGATCACTAGTGGAAGCAAGCTAAGCAATCCTGACTTCTTAGCCATTTGGCCCATTCCATGTCTATACCGTTGTAACTTGCAACTTACGGTGGCTAGGCAAAAAAGAATGACGAGAAGATTTTTGTTAATAGTGCTATGTTTTCTATCCAAAATGTCGTTCCCATGTTTGATTGATCAATAGTGGAAGCAAGCTAAGCAATCTTGACTTCTTAGCCATTTGGCCCATTCGAAGTCCAAGTCATTGCAACTTGCAAATTACGATGGCTAAGCAAAGAAGAATGACAAGACCATTGTTATTAATGGTGCTATGTTTTCCATGCCAACATTCCACACTCATGTTTGATTGACCACTAGTGGAAGCAGGCTAACCAATCCTAACTTCTTAGCCATTTGGCCCGTTCCAAGTCTAAGTCGTTGTAACTTATAACTTGCAATGGCTAAGCAAAGAAGAATGACATGACCATTGTTATTGATGGTACTATGTTTTTTTTACCAAAATTCCGCGCTCATGTCTGACTGATCACTAGTGGAAGCAAGCTAAGGAATCCTGACTACTTAGCTACTCAGCCCATTCCAATTCTAGGCCATTGTAACATGTAACTTACGATGGCCAAGCAGAGAAGAATGACGAGACCATTGTTACTAATGGAGCTATGTTTTCTATGCCAAAATTCCGCACTCGTGTTTGATTTATCACTAGTGGAAACACGCTAAGCAATCATAAATTCTGAGCCATTTGGCCAATTCCAAGTCTAAGTCGTTGTGACTTGTAACTTACGATGGCTAAGCAAAGATGAATGTCAAGACAAATGTTATTAATAGTGCTATATTTTTTGTACCAAAATTTCACACTCTTGTTTAATTGATCACTACGGTAAGCAAGTTAACAATCCTGACTTAGCCATTTGGCCCATCCCAAGTCTATGTCGTTGTAACGGGTAACTTACGATGGCCAAGCAAGGAAGAATGACAAGACCATTGTTATGAATGGTGCTATGTATTCTATACCAAAATTACGTACTCATGTTTGATTCATCACTACTGGAAGCAAGCTAAGCAATCCTGACTTCTTAGTCATTTGGCCCATTCCAAGTCTAAGCTTTTGTAACTTGCAACAAATGATGGCTAAGCAAAGAAGAATGACGAGTCCATTGTTATTAATGGTGCTATGTTTTCTATACCAAAATTCCGCACTCATGTTCGATTGGTCAATAGTGGAAGCAAGCTAGGCATTCCTAACTTCTTAGCCATTTAGCCCATTCCAGGTCTAAGTCGTTGTAACTTGTAACTTACGATTGCTAAGCAAACAGGAATGACGAGAACATTGTTATTAATGGGGCAATGTTTTCTATACCAAAATTCTGCACTCATGTTTGATTGATCACTAGTGGAACCAAGCTAAGCAGTTCTGACTTCTTAGCCATTTGGCCCATTCAATGTCTAAGCCGTTGTAACTTGCAACTTACGATGGCTAAGCGAAGAAGAATGATGAGACCATTGTTATTAATGGTCCTATGTTTTCTATACCAAAATTCTTCTCTCATGTTTGATTGATCAATAGTGGAAGCACACTAAGCAATTCTGACTTCTTAGCCATTTGGCCCATTCAAAGTCTAAGTCGTTGTAACTTGTTACTTACAAGGGCTAAGCGAAGAGGAATGACGAGACCATTGTTATAAATGGTGCTATGTTTTCCATACCAAAATTTTGCACTCATGTTTGATTGATCATTAGTGGAAGCAAGCTAAGCAGTCTCCACTTCTTGGCCATTTGGCCCATTCCAAGTCTAAGACGTTTTAACTTGTAACTTACGATGGCTTAGCAAAGAAGAATGATGAGACCATTGTTATTAACGGTGCTATGTTTTCTATACCAAAATTCCACACTCATGTTTGATTGATAACTAGTGGAAGCAAGCTAAGCAATCATGACTTCTGAGCCATTTGGCCAGTTCCAAGTCTAAGTCGTTGTGGCTTGTAACTTATGATCGCTAAGCAAAGAAAAATGACGAGACCATTGTTATTAATGGTGCTATGTATTCCATGCCAAAATTTGGTGCTCATGTTTAAACTAAGCAATCCATACTTCTTAGACATTTGGCCCACTCCAAGTCTAATTTGTTGTAACTGGTAAGTTACGATGGCTAAGCAAAGAAGATTGAGGTGACCATTGTTATTAATGGTGTTATGTTTTCTATACCAAAATTCCGCACTCATGTTTGATTGATCACTAGTGGAAGCAAGCTAGGCAATCCTGGCTTCTTAGCCATTTAGCCCATTCCAGGTCTAAGTCATTGTAATTTGTAACTTACGATGGCTTAGCAAAGAGGAATGACAAGACCGTTGTCATTAATGGTACTATGAATTCTACACCAAAATTCCGCACTCATGTTTAAGTGATCACTAGTGGATGCAAGCTAAGCAATCCTGACTTCTTATCCGTTTGCCTATTCCAAGCCTAAGCTGGTGTAACTTGTAACTTATGATGGCTACGAAATGAAGAATGACGAGACCATTGTTATTAATGGTGCTATGTTTTCTATACCAAAATTCTGCACTTATGTTTGATTGATCACTTGTGGAAGCAAGCTAAGCAATCCTGGCTTTGTAGCTATTTGGCCAATTCCAAGTCTAAGTCGTTGTAACTTGTACCTTACGATGGCAGAGCAAAGAAAATTGATAAGACCATTGTTATTAATGGCGCTATGTTTTCTATACCGAAATTCCACACTCATGTTTGATTGATCACTGGTGGACGTAAGCTAAGCAATCCTAATGTCTTTGCCATTTGGTCTATTCCAAGTGTATGTCGTTGTAACTTGTAACTTACGTTGGCTTAGTACAGAAGAATGACGAGACCATTGTTATTAATGGTGCTATGTTTTCTATACCAAAATTTAGCACTCATGTTTGATTGATCACTTTTGTAAGCAAGCTAAGCAATCCTGACTTCTTAGCCATTTGGCCCTTTCAAAGCCTGGGCTGTTGTAACTTGTAACATATGACGCCTATGCAAAGAAGAATGATGGGACCATTGTCATTAACGGTGCTATGTTTTCTATACCAAAAATCCGTACTCGTGTTTGATTAATCACTAGTGGAAGCAAGCTAAGCAATCCTGACTTCTTATCCATTTGGCCCATTCCAAGTCCAAGGTGTTGTAACTTGTAACTTACGATGGCTAAGAAAAGAAGAATGGCGAGGCCATTGCTTTTTGTTGGTGCTATGTTTTCTATATAAAAATTCAGCACTCATCTTTTTTTTATCACTAGTGGAAGCATGCTAATTACCTCATAGCCATTTGGCCTATTCCAAGTCTAAGTCGTTGTAACTTGTAACTTATAATGGCTAAGAAGAGAAGAATGACGAGACCATTGTTATTAACGGTGTTATGTTTTCTATACCAAAATTCCACACTCATGTTTGATTGATAACTAGTGGAAGCAAGCTAAGCAATCATGACTTCTAAGCCATTTGGCCAGCTCCAAGTCTAAGTCATTGTGGCTTGTAACTTATGATAGCTAAGAAAGAACAATGGCGAGACCATTGATATTAATGGTGCAATTTTTTTTGTACCAAAATTCCGCACTCATTTTTGATTGATCACTAGTGGAAGCATGCTAAGTAATCCTGACTTCTTAGCCATTTGGCCCATTCCAAGTCTAAGTCGTTGTAACTCTTGACTTACAATGGCTAAGCAAAGAAGAATGACGAGACCATTGTTATTAATGGTGCTATGTTTTCTATACCAAAATTCCGCACTCATGTTTGATTGATAACTAGTGGAAGCAAGCTAAGCAATCATGACTTCTGAGCCATTTGGCCAGTTCCAAGTCTAAGTCGTTGTGGCTTGTAACTTATGATGGCTAAGCAAAGAAGAATGACGAGGCCATTGTTATTAATGGTGCTATGTTTTCCATACCAAAATTCAGTACTCATGTTTAAACTAAGCAATCCTAACTTCTTAGCCATTTGGCCCACTCCAAGTCTAATTCGTTGTAACTGGTAACTTACAATGGCTAAGCAAAGAAGATTGAGGTGACCATTGTTATTAATGGTGTTATGTTTTCCATACCAAAGTTCCGCACTCATGTCCGATTGATCACTAGTGGAAGCAAGCTAGGCAATCTTGACTTCTTAGCCATTTGGCCCATTCCAAGTCTGAGTCGTTGTAATTTGTAACTTACGATGGCTTAGAAAAGAGGAATGACGAGACCGTCGACATTAATGGTACTATGTTTTCTACACCAAAATTCCGCACTCAGGTTTAAGTGATCACTAGTGGCTACAAGCTAAGCAATATTGACTTCTTATCCATTTGCCCATACCAAGCCTAAGCCGGTGTAACTTGTAACTTATGATGGCGACGCAAAGAAGAATGACGAGACCATTGTTATTAATGGTGCTATGTTTTCCATATCAAAATTTTGTACTCATGTTTAAACTAAGCAATCCATACTTCTTAGCCATTTGGCCCACTCCAAGTCTAATTTGTTGTAACTGGTAACTTACGATGGCAAAGCAAAGAATATTGAGGTGACCACTGTTATTAATGGTGTTATGTTTCTACCCCAAAATTCCGCACTCATGTTTGATTGATCACTAGTGGAAGCAAGCTTGGCAATCCTGGCTTCTTAGCCATTTGGTCCATTCCAAGTCTAAGTCGTTGTAATTTGTAACTTACAATGGCTTAGCAAAGAGGAATGACAAGGCCGTTGTCATTAATGGTACTATGTTTTCTACACCAAAATTCCGCACTCATGTTTAAGTGATCACTAGTGGATGCAAGCTAAGCAATCCAAACTTTTTATCCGTTTGCCAATTCCAAGCCTAAGCCGGTGTAACTTGTAACTTATGATGACTACGCAATGAAGAATGACGAGACCATTGTTATTAATGGTGCTAAGTTTTCTATACCAAAATTCTGCACTCATGTTTGATTGATCACTAGTGGAAGCAAGCTAAGCAATCCTAGCTTCTTAGCCATTTGGCCAATTCCAAGTCTAAGTCATTGTAACTTGTGACTTACGATGGCTTAGTAAAGAAGAATGACGAGACCGTTGTTACTAATGGTGCTATGTTTTCTATACCAAAATTCAGCACCCATGTTTGATTGATCACTTTTGTAAGCAAGCTAAGCAATCCTGACTTCTTAGCCATTTGGCCCTCTCAAAGCCAAGGCCGTTGTAACTTGTAACATACGACGCCTGTGCAAAGAAGAATGATGGGACCATTGTCATTAACGGTGCTATGTTTTCTATACCAAAATTCCGCACTCGTGTTTGATTAATCACTAGTGGAAGCAAGCTAAGCAATCCTGACTTCTTATCCATTTGGCCCATTCCAAGTCCAAGGCGTTGTAACTTGTAACTTACGATGGCTAAGAAAAGAAGAATGGTGAGGCCATTGCTTTTTATTGGTGCTATGTTTTTCTATATAAAAATTCCGCACTCATCTTTTTTTGATCACTAGTAGAAGCATGCTAAGTACCTCTTAGCCATTTGGCCCATTCCAAGTCTAAGTCGTTGTAACTTGTAACTTACAATGGCTAAGCAAAGAAGAATGACGAGACCATTGTTATTAACGGTGCTATGTTTTCTATACCAAAATTCCACACTCATGTTTGATTGATAACTTGTGGAAGCAAGCTAAGCAATCATGGCTTCTAAGCCATTTGGCCAGCTCCAAATCTAAGTCATTGTGGCTTGTAACTTATGATGGCTAAGAAAAGAACAATGACGAGACCATTGTTATTAATGGTGCAATGTTTTCTGTACCAAAATTTCGCACTCATGTTTGAATGATCACTAGTGGAAGCAAGCTAAGAATCCTGACTTCTTAGCCATTTGGCCCATTCCAAGTCTAAGTCGTCGTAAGTTGTAACTTACGATGGCTAAGCAAAGAAGAATGACGAGACCAACGTTATTAATGGTGCAATATTTTCTATACCAAAATTCCACCCTCATGTTTGATTGAACACAAGTGGCAGCATGCTAAGTAATCCTGACTTCTTTGCCATTTGGCCCATTCCAGGTCTAAGTCGTTGTAACTTGTAACTTACAATGGCTAAGCAAAGAAGAATGACGAGACCATTGTTATTAAAGGAGCCATGTTTTCTATATCAAAATTCTGCACTCATGTTTGATTGATAACTAGTGGAAGCAAGCTAAGCAATCATGACTTCTGAGCCATTTGGCTAGTTCCAAGTCTAAGTTGTTGTGGCTTGTAACTTATGATGGCTATGCAAAGAAGAATGTCGAGGCCATTGTTATTAATGGTGCTATGTTTTCCATACCAAAATTCAGTACTCATGTTTAAACAAAGCAGTCCTTACTTCTTAGCCATTTGGCCCACTCCAAGTCTAATTCGTTGTAACTGGTAACTTACGATGGCTAAGCAAAGAAGATTGAGGTTACCATTGTTATTAATGGTGTTATGTTTTCCATACCAAAGTTCCGCACTCATGTTTGATTGATCACTAGTGGAAGCAAGCTAGGCAATCCTGACTTCTTAGCCATTTGGCCCATTCCAAGTCTAAGCCGTTGTAATTTGTAACTTACGATGGCTTAGCAAAGAGGAATGACGAGACCATTGTCATTAATGGTACTATGTTTTCTACACCAAAATTCCGCACTCATGTTTAAGTGATCACTAGTGGATGCAAGCTAAGCAATACTGACTTCTTATCCATTTGCCCATTCCAAGCCTAAGCTGGTGTAACTTGTAACTTATGATGGCTACGCAAAGAAGAATGATGAGACCAATGTTATTAATGGTGCTATGTTTTCTATACCAAAACTCCGCACTCATGTTTGATTGATCACTAGTGGAAGCAAGCTACGCATTCCTGACTTCTTAGCCATTTGGCCAATTCCAAGTCTAAGTCATTGTAACTTGTAACTTACGATGTCAGGGCAAAGAAAAATGATAAGGACATTGTTATTAATGGTGCTATGTTTTCTATACCAAAATTCCACACTCATGTTTGATTGATCACTGGTGGACGTAAGCTAAGCAATCCTGATATCTTTGCCATTTGGCCTATTCCAGGTGTAAGTCATTGTAACTTGTAACTTATGATGGCTTAGCAAAGAAGAATGACGAGACCATTGTTATTAATGGTGCTATGTTTTCTATACGAAAATTCAGCACTCGTGTTTAATTGATCACTAATGGTAGCAAGCTAATCAATCCTGACTTCTTAGCCATTTAGTCGATTTCAAGTCTAAGCCGTTGTAACTTGTAACTTACGATGGCCAAGCAATGAAGAATGACGAGACCATTGTTATTAATGGTGTTATGTTTTCTATACCAAAATTTTGCACACATGTTTGATTGATCACTTTCATAAGCAAGTTAAGCAATCCTGACTTCTTGGCCATTTGGCACTTTCCAAGCCTAGGCCATTGTAACTTGTAACCTACGACGCCTATGCAAAGAAGAATGACGAGACCATTGTCATTAACGGTGCTATGTTTTCTATACCAAAATTCCCCACTAGTGTTTGATTAATCACTAGTGGAAGCAAGCTAAGCAATGCTGACTCTATAGCCATTTGGTCCATTCCAAGTCTAGGCCGTTGTAACTTCTAACTTACAATGGCTAAGCAAAGAAGAATGACGAGACCATTGTCATTAATGGTTCTATGTTTTCTATCCCAAAATTTTGCACTCATGTTTGATTGATCACTAGTGGAAGCAAGATATGCAATCCTGAATTCTTATCCATTTGGGCCATTCCAAGTCGAAGGCGTTGTAACTTGTAACTTACAATGGCTAAGAAAAGAAGAATGGCGTGACCATTGTTTTTTAATGGTGCTATGTTTTTTATATAAAAATTCCGCACTCATCTTTTTTTAATCACTTGTGGAAGCATGCTAAGTAATTCTGACTTCTTAGCTGTTTGGCCCATTCCAAGTCTAAGTCGTTGTAACTTGTAACTTACAATGGCTAAGCAAAGAAGAATGACTAGACCATTGTTATTAACGGTGCTATGTTTTCTGCACCAAAATTCCACACTCATGTTCGGTTGATAACTAGTGGAAGCAAGCTAAGCAATCATGACTTCTAAGCCATTTGGCCAGTTCCAAGTCTAAGCCGTTGTGGCTTGTAACTTATGATGGCTAAGCAAAGAAGAATGACGAGACCATTGTTATTAGTGGTGCAATGTTTTCTGTACCAAAATTTCACACTCATGTTTGATTGATCACTAGTGGAAGTAAGCTTAGCAATCCTGACTTCTTAGCCATTTGGCCAATTCTAGGTCTAAGTCGTTGTAACTTGTAACTTATGATGGTAGAGCAAAGAAAACTGATAAGAACATTGTTATTAATGGTGCTATGTTTTCTATACCGAAATTCTGCACTCATGTTTGATTGATCACTGGTGGACGTAAGCTAAGCAATCCTGATATCTTTCACATTTAGCCAATTCCAAGTGTAAGTTATTGTAACTTGTAACTTACAATGGTTTAGCAAAGAAGAATGATGAGACCTATCTATACGAAAGCTAATGATCACTGATAAGAACTTGTAACTTAATGGTGCTATGTTTTCTATACGAAAAATTTAGAACTCATGTTTAATTGATCACTAGTGGTAGCAAGCTAATCAATCCTGACTTCTTAGCCATTTGGTCGATTTCAAGTCTAAGCCGTTGTAACTTGTAACTTACGATGGCCAAGCAATGAAGAATGACGAGACCATTGTTATTAATGGTGCTATGTTTTCTATACCAAAAATTCTGCACACATGTTTGATTGATGACTTTCATAAGCAAGCTAAGCAATCCTGACTTCTTAGCCATTTGGCCCTTTCCAAGCCTAGGCTGTTGTAACTTGTATGCTACGAAGCCTGTGCAAAGAAGAATGACGAGACCATTGTCATTAACGTTGCTATGTTTTCTATACCAAAATTCCGCACTAGTGTTTGATTAATCACTAGTGGAAACAAGCTACGCAATGCTGACTTCATAGCCATTTGGCCCATTCCTTCGGTTATAACTTCTAACTTATGATGGCTAAGCAAAGAAGAATGACGAGACCATTGTCATTAACGGTTCTATGTTTTCTATCCCAAAATTTCGCACTCATGTTTGAATGATCAATAGTGGAAGCAAGTTAAGCAATCCTGACTTCTTATCCATTTGGCCCATTCCAAGTCGAAGGCGTTGTAACTTGTAACTTACGATGGCTAAGAAAAGAAGAATGGCGAGACCGTTGTTTTTTAATGGTGCTATGTTTTCTATATAAAAATTCCGCACTCATCTTTTTTTGATCACTTGTGGAAGCATGCTAAGTAATTCTGACTTCTTAGCCATTTGGCCCATTCCAAGTCTAAGTCGTTGTAACTTTAACTTACAATGGCTAAGCAAAGAAGAATGACGAGACCATTGTTATTAACAGTGCTATGTTTTCTATACCAAAATTCCACACTCATGTTCGGTTGATAACTAGTGGAAGCATGCTAAGCAATCATGACTTCTAAGCCATTTGGCCAGTTCCAAGTCTAAGCCGTTGTCGCTTGTAACTTATGATGGCCAAGCAAAGAAGAATGACAAGACCATTGTTACTAATGGTGCAATGTTTTCTGTACCAAAATTTCGCACTCATGTTTAATTGATCACTAGTGGAAGCAAGCTAAGCAATGCTGACTTCTTAGCCATTTGGCCAATTCCACGTCTATGTCTTTGTGACTTGTAACTTACGATGGCAGAGCAAAGAAAAATGATAAGAACATTCTTATTAATGGTGCTATGTTTCCTATACCAAAATTTCGCACTCATGTTTGATTGATCACTAGTGGAAGCAAGCTAAGCAATCACGACTTCTAAGCCATTTGGCTAATTCCAAGTCTATGTCATTGTGACTTGTAACTTACAATGTCTAAGAAAAGAAGAATGACGAGACCATTGTTGTTAATGGTGCTATGTTTTTTGGACCAAAATTTCACACTCTTGTTTGATTGATCACTAGGGAAGCAAGTTAAGAATCCTGACTTCTTAGCCATTTGGCCTATTCCAAGTCTATGTCGTTGTAACTTGTAACTTACGCTGGCTAAGCAAAGAAGAGTGACGAGTCCACTGTTATTAATGGTGCTTTGTTTTCTATACCAAAATTCCGCACTCATGTTCGATTAATCAATAGTGGAAGCAAGCTAGGCAGTCCTGACTTCTTAGCCATTTGGTCCATTCCAAGCCTAAGTTGTTTTAACTTGTAACTTACGATGGCTAAGCAAGGAGGAATGATGAAACCATTATTATTAATGGTGCTATGTTTTCTATATAAAAATTCCGCACTCATCTTTTATTGATCACTAGTGCAAGCATGCTATGATCCTGACTTGTTAGCCATTTGGCCCATTCCAAGTCTAAGTTGTTGTAACTTGTAACTTACAATGGCTAAGCAAAGAAGAATGACGAAGCCATTGTTATTAACGGTGCTATGTTTTTTATACCAAAATTCCGCACTCATGTTTGATTGATAACTAGTGGAAGCAAGCTAAGCAATCATGACTTCTGAGCCATTTGGCCAGTTCCAAACCTAAGTCGTTGTGGCTTGTAACTTATGATGGCTAGGCAAAGAAGAATGACGAGACCATTGTTATTAATGGTGCAATGTTTTCTATACCAAAATTTCGCACTCATGTTTGATTGATCACTAGTGGAAGCAAGCTAAGAATCTTGACTTCTTAGCCATTTGGCCCATTCCATGTCTAAGCCGTTGTAACTTGTAACTTACGACAGCTAAGCAAAGATAAATGATGAGACCATTGTTATTAATGGTGCTATGTTTTCTATACCAAAATTCCGCACTCATGTTTGATTGATCACTAGTGGAAGCAAGCTAAGCAATCATGACTTCTGAGCCATTTGGCCAATTCCAAGTCTATGTCGTTGTGACTTGTAACTTACAATGGCTAAGCAAAGAAGAATGACGAGACCATTGTTATTAATGGTGCTATGTTTTCTGTACCAAAATTTTGCACTCTTGTTTGATTGATCACTAGGGAAGCAAGTTAAGAATCCTGACTTCTTAGCCATTTGGCCCATTCCAAGTCCATGTCGTTGTAACTTGTAACTTACAATGGCTAAGCAAAGAAGAATGACGAGACCATTGTTATTAGTGGTGCGATGTTTTCTATACCAAAATTCCGCACTCATGTTTGATTCAACACTACTGGAAGCAAGCTAAGCAATCCTGACTTCTTAATCATTTGGCCCATTCCAAGTCTAGGCCATTATAACTTGTAACAAATGATGGCTAAGCAAAGAAGAATGACAAGTCCATTGTTATTAATGGTGCTATGTTTTCTATACCAAAATTCCGCACTCATGTTCGATTAATCAATAGTGGAAGCAAGCTAGGCAATCCTGACTTCTTAGCCATTTGGCCCATTCCAAGTCTAAGCTATTTTAACTTGTAACTTACGATGGCTAAGCAAAGAGGAATGACGAGACCATTGTTTTTAATGGTGCTATGTTTTCTATACCAAAATTCCGCACTCATGTTTGATTGATCACTAGTGGAAGCAATCTATGCAATCCTGACTTCTTTCCCATTTGGCCAATTCCAAGTCTAAGTCATTGTAACTTGTAACTTACGATGGCTAAGCAAAGAAAAATGACAAGACCATTGTTATTAATGGTGTTATGTTTTCTATACCAAAATTTTGCACTCATGTTTGATTGATCACTAGTGGATGCAAGCTAAGTGATCCTGATTTCTTCGCCATTTGGCCCATTCCAAGTCTAAATTGTTGTAACTTGTAACTTACGATGGCTTAGCAAAGAAGAATGATGAGACCATTGTTATTGGTGGTGCTGTGTTTTCTATACCAAAATTCAGCACTCATGTTTGATTTATCACTAGTGGAAGCAAGCTAAGCAATCCTGACTTCTTAGCCATTTGGCCCATTCCATGTGTAAGTCATTGTAGCTTGTAACTTACGATGGCTAAGCAAAGAAGAATGACTAGACCAGTAAGGCTTGTCCATCTCAATATTGCCCCATGTCTTAATCGACGGACTTCACTTGGAAGTTGCAATAGCTTCCAATTTCCAACAATAATAAATTGGTCCCAATGCATTTGAAATTGGGCTCTTTTTTTTCTTTTTTTTTTTTTTTTTTTTTTTTTTTTTTTTTTTTTTATCATGGTTAGTTTGAATTGATTATGGGAATGTATGATGCAAGGACAAATTTCACCTACTGCATATGCATTCACAATAGATTAAACTCTTTCAAGCTTGATGCATGCATAATTTTAATTATAGAAGAGAATTAATAAATGGTAACACTTAAAGTTGTATAAAAAATCCTTAGGGAAGATGACCAAAGGTGTTAAATAGAAATCAAACTGGATCAATAACGCTTCCTAAGGACTAAGGTGCCTTTACTCCATGCCTAGAAACATTTTGGGTTGGGTAAATGCTAATCTAATGTGCGTGGTGTTAAGCATGGTTTTGAAACCCAAACCGGACCGCACGGTGAGACCAGATTAACCGGGAACCAGCCATCAATTCGGGTTTTTGAACATAAAAAACCAGAACTCTCTGTTTTGCAGCAAACCGTTCAAACCCTAATCAAACCGTCCGGTTTGTGGAACTGAGAATGGTTTTCTGGTTTTCTTTCCCCACATTATTTTGCTAAAAATCTCCAGCTTTCATCTCTTTTGTTAACTACATCACTGGATTTCATCGTTTAATGATAGACCAAGAGAGGGGAGAGAGAGAAAAAAAGCGAGAGTAATAGAGATTAGAGAGAATGAAGTAATATAGTAATGGAAAATGGAGAGCAAACTTATGCTGGCATTAGATTTTTTGGAATAGAAGTTGAATCATGCATTATTGAAGAGATGTTTTGCAGGCATTCTTGGAGCTAACCAAAAGGAAGGAAGAAAAGAAAAATGAACAAAGTATCAAACTATTAGGAAGGGCGGCTAGAAGAGAGAAGATAGAAAGCTAAAGATATCATTTTGAATTGACAGTGAGGATGAAGTTTTGAATGTGTGGATATTGGGATTTGTAATCTAGAGAGAACAATTTATAAAAAATAAAAACTAGAGAGAATAAGGCAAGACAGAGGACACGTGAATGAGATATGAATAGGGATGGCAATTTCTGGCCGACCCACAGGTACCCGATCCGACCCGATCCTAATGGGCCGGTTTTACCAGGCCCGATAAAGAATAGGGTCGAGTTTGGGTTTAAAAAAAAAACCCGAACCGGGTCCAGGTCAGGTCCGGATTTTTACAAAAACCCGACCCGACCCGACCCGGTTATATATAATATTATAATTACTAAAATACCCTCATATATATATATATATATATATATATATATTGTTATAAACCCTAAGTTTCAACTCTTCACTTCATTTCAGCTCAGCAGCCCGCCTCTCTCTTTAGCTCACTCCATCTCACTCACTTCCTCTCACTCACAAACTCACAAATCACAATCTCACTCACTCTCAATCTCACCTTTGGCCAACTACCCAACCTCTCACCGCCGGTCCATCTCAGGCTGCCATCCCAAGCTTTTGCCGTCCCAAGCTCTGTCAGTGTCACCGCTCTCCCTCAAGCGACCTCGCCGACAAGCATCTCAAGAGATCAAGCACCTCTCCTCACAGACCTCACCTCGCCGGACCCTCCTCCACCTCACAAGGCCGGCCACAACTCTCTCATATTTCTCACCTTTTGTGAACTCAAGCTTTTGCGCTAAAAATCGTTCATCTTGTTCGAAGAATCAAATTTGTATTTTCTAGTTTAAGTGCTATTTTTGTTGAATAGGATTGGATTGTTTAATTTGATTTTGTAGGGTCTATATGTTAATTCTTTTTTTTACTTTTGATGTGGGAAAATTTTGTAATGAAAAAAAAAAGGGTTCCTGATTGTTCAGATCTGGATTTTCTTGAGTGTCCCCTACTGTTTGGTTGCTGAGAAAATCAGTATCATGAATCAAGCAAACTTTTTTTTTTTTTTTTGATTGGGCAACGGAATGGGCCCTAAGGTGGCATGGCCCAACGGGGCCTGCGGGGCCCGACGGAGCCCGATGGGGCGGGTCTGGGCCTTGGGAAAAAAATCCGTTTAGTAATCGGGCCAGGTTCGGGTCGCAGGTCTTGTCCCGCGGGTCGGGTCCGGGTATTAAAAAACCCGGCCCAAACCCGACCCGTTGCCATTCCTAGATATGAATGAGAAGAAAAAGAATTGGAAGCGGGCCGGGTAGATAAAATGAAAGAAAATTGAGATATTTTAAATAATATAAGAGATATTTTATTATTTTTGTAATAAATTATAAAAAATATCATCTTTTCTTTAATTAAAATATATTTTAACCTCTTTTGTATATTATTTTAATTAAAATTGTTAAATTTTGTATATGTTTTTTATTATTTTTATATTAATAAATTATTAAAATAATTATGATGTTATCTCGGTTCGACCTCAATCCAACTTTAAAAACCTTGAACCTCTCTCTTTTATGGTTCATTGAACGGTCCGGGTCTAAAAACCATGATGTTAAGAACTAAGAAGCACCATCATTTTAAATTTTAAATGGCATGAGAAGAAACAATGAGTGAATTTTATCATGAAGTAGGTCCATTTTCACAAAGATTTGAAGACTTGAATAGCTTTGGGTCTATGGATTCCAACTTTGCATATTAGAACAAAGTTGTATTAAACATGGGCCTTTTAATCTAAATTGAGTTGATTGAGTCATTATATTACTTGAACCAAGCATAACAAAATCGAATGGAATGCGTAGCTCTCCATTGTTATCAAACTAGAAATGAGTAATTTATTAGTCTAAAAAACCAGAAGACCAGTCCTTGTTACCCTTAATTCACGTATCACTTCCACCCGCTTTTCTGCTAGCTTTCAGAAAAGCAACCAAAGTCTATTTTGGAATCCTCCACCCAAATACCTGTCCATCTTGATGTTGACCACGAAACTTCAACTTTACCTAATTCAATAGACTTTCTTGCAGTGAATAGCTTCCAACAGTAATAAGTAGACCTGGTGCATTTGAAAATGGTAGATTCACTAAAAAGCAAATTGCTCATCTAGGTCCCTTTTCTTTCTGTTTTTAAATGATATGAAACTCTTAATTTTGTTACAGTTAGAAAATAAAATCCAGTAATATTGAGATGTTCATGTTCTGTAAAATTTTGAATCTTTAGAATTACATCTCTTTACTGCATTATTCTGTCTTTTAATAAAAATATAATGGATTGAAATGTTGGCACTGAAACCGCAACCTTCACAGTTGTGGGGAATTCAAGTCCCACACGGCACTAACTGACATGGGAATGTCTCATCCCATTAAACACGGGCACATCAATGATGGAGAATCATTGGAAAATTATTAGATATTCTCGGAGTACCATATATGCGTGCTCCCTTCTTTCACATGAATGGTGAGTCCCACCATGAATTTAATTAGTGGGACCCACCATTCATGTGAGAGGAGGAAGCACGCATTTATGGTACTCCGGGAGTACACAATAATTTCCCAGAATCATTACCCCACACGGCACCTATCGAAGTCAACCTGGTCAGTGTACCCATTAATGAAGGATCTGAAACCGTCAACTCCCACAATTGCGGGGAATTCAAGTCCCACACGGCATATTAGTGCTAGTTTAGCAACGGCAACTCCCACCAATCACGGGCACATCACTGATGGAGAATCATTACACCACACGGCACCTAGGGAGGGCAATCCGGTAAGTGTACCCATTATTTACGCAGAGAAGATAGAGCCAAGTCCTAGGTACGTAGCAGAAAAACCAAAAAAAAAAAACACAAGAAATAAATGCACCCCACAGCCACAGGCCTAAGCCGAAAGTACAGGACACCAAAAAAGAAGCAACGCGGACAAGGATTGAACGAAATACAAGCTCGCTCTATGGTTGAAGACTCAAATGGTGGGGAGGGTGTTAGACGGAAAAAAAAAAAGCACTCAATGCTTAGCCATTTTAAGAGAGATATTTAATAATAACTAGTTGCCAATCCGTGCACCGGTGTGATGCACGGAAAAATTATTGGAAAATAAATTTAATCCGTCTTTTTTTTTTTTTTTTTGGGTTAATCCGTCTTTTTATTCTAATAAATTTAATCTTTCTTTTATTCTTTTAAAATAAGAGCTTAGGTTTAATAATAAAAAAACAATCATCATGTAACGGATGCAATAGATTAACATTTTATTGAAACTATAAAAAATAAAAAAAAAAGGGTATAACATCATTTTGAATAGTAAATCTATAGTTTTATAACATCTTAAACTTTTTTTTCTTAATGGCATAATGTATTAGGATCACAAAAGAGTTTGTGTAAAATCTAACCGTGAAAAGTTGTTCTGAGAGGTTCAGAAATGCATTAATTTTGTTAAATAAAAGCATAACTTTTATTACATTTTATAAGAACTTTACAAATTTTATAGCATTTATCTTTTAGTTAAGGTTGTATTAGAGGATTGGAGTTTTTCTTAATTAGATGTGTTTACAGTTAATATTTACACACTTTTGTTTCAATGGCCAATTCACTTTTTACAAAATTGACCAAAATGACATTTTACACCGGTCAAAGTTTGCATCAAATTTTTCAACAAATAATAATAATAATAATAATAATAATAATAATAATAATAATAAAGAATAATTTAAACAATTATTCTACAAGAATTTTTCATCGAAGAGCCAATTTAGATTCAACTTCCACATAAAGCGCGCAACAAACCATTTCCCAATTTTCAATTTCATTATTAGTTGTCTCAACTTAATATTGCTACTATACCAAACACTTGTTTAGATGCGTACTTAGAAGCATAGCATCCTATAAAAACCTCTTGCCCAATTAACATAAAGCTAGAAAAGAAATCAACCCCAAAAAACATGCAACCACTTCACACTCTTGGCTTTAGTGTTCTTGGAACCAAATGCTTACTAAACATCAGATTTTGTATATCAAATTGTTTCACACTCTAAATGCTTTTATTCATCTGTCAACAATTTCCACAATTACTACAACAGGCCATTGAAAAAAAATTATATAGTAATAGTAACTAATAATGCTAGGTCTATCTTTATCTTAAACCTAAGATAGTGATATTTGAGGGAACATTTCAACTTAATGGGATGCAAGCGAAATGCAAATCAAACTAAACTATTAGGATAAACCACTACTATTAAAAAAAAAAAAAAAAAAAAATGCAAGTCCTCCCATTCTCTCTTGCAAGCCAATAGTAGCTGCAAGAGTGATCATGATTGCTCAATTCCATGAGAGTATTCCACCTGATGGTCTTGACGCAAGCATCCTCCTTCTTTATCCCATCCCCTGCAAGTTAAAATTTTTAAGAATGAAAATTGTCAATCAGTGGTTTCAAGCAAAAATTACATTTTTACAAAATATAAGCAACCTAACTCATTTGCTTGAGGAAAGAAAGACCAACACCTCAGTTAAAATTTCTAACTACAAATAGGAAGAAAAGAAAAGAAAATGCAAAGTCTACAACGCTTCCCAAACCTAAAAGAAAATAAAAAGAATGAAAGAAAATGTTCATCAAAGCATCATTCACAGTTATATATACAAAAGTGCCCAAAAGAACTACAAACAACCAAATCAATTAAAAAGTAGCAATATACACACAAAAAAGGAGCCTCATGTGAGGACTATGCTATTCTTTAAGTTTTTTTTTTTTTTAAACTTTAAATCTCACTTACCAAAAAGTAGAAGTTTTTTTTTTTAATTTCTCACCATTTTGTGAGTATCATCATCAATTGGAAACAACTGGAGCTTCAGCTTCATAGGAGTATATTGTTCTCAGCAAAATATTTTTTCAAAAAGGAAGGCAAAGGAGGCAAAACTTTGCCAACAAAATTAGAATCCTTTTGGTCTGGAATTTAGATTGGAAACAAATCATGCCATCAAAAACTTTAGATGTCTAGAATTTAAATCCTTTTAGGAATACAGAAAGAAAAAAAATAGGCACCCTCCTAGAGCACCTAGGTCATGTTCAACCTCTTTATCCATAACTACCTGCTACAATTGCTCAGTTGCATTTAAAAACCAAAGAAAACCCGACAAATGTAGCTTTTTTGCATTTATTATATGTATATGATGAGATGACACCAGCTAATATCCATTTTAATGACCTTCATGAAGTATTAACATTGTGAATTTGTGATGCTGCATACAGCAAGATTAAATATGGTTAGTCACACTATGGTTCTTTTGTCAATCATAGTAACAGGGTGCTAAGTAAACTGCTTAGCCCCTCAGGGGTGAAAAGCCCTTGAATTAAGCATCTCTTATGAATGAAAGTATATTCAGCCAATCACAACAATTTAACCCAACATAGCAAGTTGTTAAACTTTTGTTTTTGATGAAAATAAATAATTTTCCTTTGAAACAAATAGAAGCTCATTTAGCAAATATATGTTCTTGAGAAAATAGCAAGACGTAGATGTAATGGAAGATGTAGCCCACTTTATCAATGAAGAAAAGTCAAAAGAATTGGTGCATAGAAACGTGATTTTATCAAAAATTTCTAATAGCCATTAGTCACAACAGCATGCTAAATTCCTATATGTTTCTAAAAGAAATTTCACTGAACACATGGTATGAACAATAACTAAAAATAACAAACATTGAAGAGTGTAGGACTATCACAATACTATTAATGCTGACTCCCCAAAATAAAACACCAAAACCTTCTCATAGCAAACTCGTAAATCTATATATTACTAAAAGCTGAAACGTAGCATTTAATGTTGCTACGCTCACATTGAGCCACATCAACAGCCATGTCATTTTCATCCTCTTTTTTGAATTTTTAATTCAATTTGAAAATAGTTTTTGCCAATTTTTAATTCAATTTCCAGCCCTCTCTCTACTTTAAAGTCCACTTCTTATACATTTAAATTCACTATAAAGCCCAAGCCCACACCCAAAGCCTTTTCAGCTAACTCTCTTTGTCAAACCTAAATACTATTCCCTTTCCTTCTGTTACATGGAGCCCTATCTCTACTTTAAATTCCAGCCCACACCCAAAGCCTCTTCAGCTAACTCCTTTTGTCAAACCTAAATGCTTTTCACAGTTACAACTTATGCCTTTCCTTTTCAGGTTTAGTCTCTTCCCCTTCCCCACCTGTTTCAACTTCTATTTTGTTGTTTCACGTTTTGTTTCATCCACACTATATATCATGGTTTCAGCTTCTGTTCTACTATTTTACTCACGGTTTCATCTTCCTGTTCTACAGTTTCAGCTTCTATTTTCGCTTCTAACAGTAGCCTCTCTGTCTTCCTTCCTCTCCTCACATCCATATAAATATTGACATAAGCCGGGTGATTCAGTTGAGGTATCCCTACATCCCAATTTCTTTTGTGCTCTATTCTTTTGCTTGATGGTTTTTTTTTTTTTTTTGTTCCTTTCTACGTTTGTTTCTGCCTTTTTTGTGCTGTGGTGTGGATGGTTGTTACGTTACATTTACTTTCTAAATCATTTTTGTTGGGTTGTTGAATTTTTTACTGCTGGGTTATTTAATTGGAGCATTGCTTCTTTTGGGTATGTCCATTCTGAGTTCTTTTAGGGATTTTCTAGGTTGGGAAAACCCAAAAATTGGGTATGTTCATTATGCACGCAGAGATTTAGTTTGGCTGTCTATTTGGTTGCAACACCGGTGTGTTCTATGATATCAATTTTTGATGTCTTTGTTTTAGACTAGGTTGAGAAGTCTACAAACAAAGACTTTCTGTTCTGTAATTTTTTCTACTTTACTATATATGTTTTTTTAATGGTGGAATTCTTGAAATAAATAATGGAAACCAGTAGGCTATGTCTTTGTTTTAGACTAGGTTGAGAAGTCTACAAACAAAGACTTTCTGTTCTGTAATTTTTTCTACTTTACTAGATATGTTTTTTTAATGGTGGAATTCTTGAAATAAATAATGGAAACCAGTAGGCTATGATAGTTCTTTATGCATGAGAGGCCAACCCTTCACCCTCAAAATGTTCAACAAAATGCCTTAGCCAAACTGAAAAAAGGGGGCTTGGGCTTCGAGGCATGGCTTATAAAGATAGTGTTGACATCAAGCATCCTCCAAGTTTTATTGTATATTTGTGGTCAAATGTTTCAAAGGAACAACATAAAGACTGCATTAGGATTATCAAAGACAAATGAAAACTATTAACACCAAACTATTATTCTTGCCGTGAGAAATGCTACAAACACATTAAAGTCCAGTTGGTTTAACCACAGTTAACCTAATTAATCTTTAAATGAACACTCTTTATGATCCAAATCCACACACGAATCCAAGGCTTTTTCTTTTTTTTTTTTTTTTTTTTGAAATGCTAGGCAAGCTTCAATAGATAAATACAAATTGATCAGGGTAAAGACTATTCATTCAAAGTATCCTTCTTGATCACATTCACAAACTGATTAGGGTAAGGACTATTCATTAACAAACCCCTGCCACCTACTATTGAGAACCCATTTGGCTAAGTAATGAGTTGCTAGATTAGCTTCACAATTTATCCAAGAGAATGCCATCAGATTCAACTTTTTAGCCATATCACAAGTGTCTTCTACAATGCATATAGCTTGCCAAGGAACAGAGATAGGCCTTTCCCTTTCAAAGTTTTGTTAATAGCACTGATACAAATCTTTTGAGTCTCCTTCAGTTACTACTTTCCTCAAATTTAGTTCTTGGCTCAATAAAACTGCCCATCCAATTCCTTTTACCTCAGCTGCACACACTGTAGTGTTACATACCATCCTTTTGCCCCCCAGCAATCACCTTGCCCTTCCAAAATCCCTTCCAAGGCACTTTCTAGGCTGTTTGCAACCTTAGTCATTGAGGAGGGAAATACACTTTCACTTACACAATCCAATGCCAGGGACGCAACAAATGCCAGTGCCTCCATTTCCAATGGGGTAGGTGGTGGTACTTTTAGGTCCAAAAACCTGTGAATTCCCTTTTGGTTAGTGTATGGGACTACGAAATCAACTATAAGCCTTTGCTCACCACTAATAGTTTTCATAGATTTGGGTCAAATGTTTGATAGTCTGATTTAATAGAAGCAATCAAATCTTTTGTTTAGCAACCAGAATTAGGTCACCTTGATTTGACCTTCTAATTCAGTGTTTGACTATTTTGTTTCTTTGAAGCTTTGATTTGTTTGTCTCTCTCTGCCAATCACCCCTCTAAAAAATATTGCTTTATTATTTTGGCGTGGAGTTGAGGACTTAATTAACTAGAATCTCTGTTACATGCACAAAAATTGTTTGATAAAATACCTGATTGTTTTGTTCCTTCTCTAGAATTAAGTCCAAAAATTGTAAATGGAGATGTTCTTCTTACACAGTATATACATGGTCTTGGTAGTATATAATGTCCATTTAGCACATGGTTTATTTTAAATTTTTTTTTTTAATGTGTCATGTACTTCTTTTTGTAGAATTGCTTTCTTGGTTTTAATCCTTATTTGAAAGTAGGAACATAGTCGAGAAAAGCTAAGATTCATTTAATTTTCTATCATTTTGTCTTGGTAAGAATTTTTTTTTCTCCCTTTTGTTTAGTATATATATACTCATTGGCTTGAATTCAAGCTTGACTCACATTACTAATCAATTATAGAATACATGACAGAGCATGCTCAATGTCTAACAGGTACACATGACATGACAGCACATGATCCATGTCTTTCAAACAATCAATATGTAAAATCCATTTACAATCTATGAACCCAACTATGTTACCTATCATATTAGGTGAAAGCTATGTTATTCTATTCAGATTAAGTTCTTGGTCTTAGGTTCTTAAAAGCTTTCTTTGCATTGTCTATGCTGGTAATTATTTGTATGCTTCATTAATGGTATGTACTTAAATGACTCCAAGCAGTTTTACCATATATTTTTTAACAAATTTGCATTTAAATGTATATATATATATATATATATATATATATATATTTTTTAGGGCCTGGTTTTAGTTTTGGTTTGGTATAAACTTGAAACAAATGCCACAAATATTTGGATTTATGACTTTGGTATTCTTATTGTTTGAATAAAACTATATGGTACCATTTAAACATGTTTCATATAAGCTTTTGAGATCTCAGGTCATGTTGTATTTAAACATGACAAAAGATGGTACCATTTTCCACCTTAGTACAGTTAGTACTGGTGTTTTATATATAACTTGGGTAGATTGAATTTGTTTTGTGTGTATGCTCACTTTTGTTATTTATTTCAGAATTTCATGACAAAGACTAATAAAATACTTATTTTTCATTAAGATTTTTAATATATTGGATTTTTAAAAATAAATCAATAGTTGGGGTCAAGTTATTTGAACCATACATGTCTCCATTTAATTTTCTTTCTTGGTTGCTTTGTACTTCCTACCATTTAATAGATTAAATATTTTTTTCCTTGCTTTGTCAAATGTTACTTATTGTTGACTTCTTCAAAGAGTAGTATTACAAAAAAAATAAAATGAGAAAGGGAGAATTTGAGGTTGTGGGTCATAAGTTGTAGCCACACCCATTAGACTTTGAAGTTGGGTTATGCTTAAATAAGTTAGGCTCAAATTATTTGCTAGGACTTCCACAATTTTGGGCATGTTTGGGGTGGACATATTTGATGCTATTCTCCTTCTAGGCTAGATTTGTGATCAATAATAATGGTTAGGTGCCTTTTTTTTTTTTAACGTATTTTTGTGTACTGATGAGATTGTCCTCATTCAAGTAGTTAGCCATTTGCTCTAACATCTAAATTTAGAATGATGTCTAGGGGCTATCATGGTTGTTAAAGCATCAAAGCCAATTGTAGTGGTTGATGCATATGGGTTTTTTAAGTACAAAAAGTAAAATGTTTGTGAGTTTCATTTAGTTTCCAACTTATAATATATAAATTTTTTGTTTCACATTCATGAGGTGAAGTGTTGTTTGACTGGCCCGTCCCTATAAAACATGCGTGAAACTATGATTTGAATAGGAAAATATGACAAAATCCTATTTGTTATTGGTGCAATTGTTGTGAGAAGTCCAAATTATCTAGATAGCTAATTTGCAGTGATGATTGTATGGTCTAGAAGTTCTATTATCTTTGTGATGATTGGGTTTTGATGCATTGCTAATTTGATTTTCCACTAAAGAATAGTAAAATGTTCTGGATTCTTCCCTTTGTCAAGAGATCACATTAATAGGCTTGTCACACTCTCTCTCCCCTTAGCTCTCAATTTGTGACATTCATTTTCTCTAATTATTTTCTTTTTCCATCTTTTCTATTTGTTTACATAGCCAAATATATCATAGGATTTATCTTAATAAAATATTTTTATAGGAATAGATTTTTTATGTTTATTTTTTTAATGCAACTTCAATTTGTTTGATAGTTGGAGATTATTGGATTTGAATCTTGAATGTCTCCATTGGAAACACTAAGAGGTGCCAATTAGTTGAATTATAAAGTTTGTGGCAGATTTTGCCAATTTGAGTTTGACTCAATCTTAATATCTTTAATTGTAAATTTATTGATATTAAGATGTAAGCGCAATTGTATATTTATTTGATTTATTGATTCTTTTGTAATACTTATTAAACCAAATCGACTCTCAAAAAAAAAAAAAAAAAAATTTATTAAACCAAATGTAAGAGCACATTATGATTATTATAATATATTACTTCGTAATATTTGTATGTATCTCATTTTTAATGATATTGTGAGTAAAATTTTGACTGCTTCATCACAAGAAATGTTCAAATTACATTTTTCATCTTATATTGGAGATGATAGCTTTCAATAGTTGAAATTAGAGAGATGTTTAAACCGGAACATATTAACATTTGATCTAAAACAATCCCGTGCAAGGCACGGGTTAACGACTAGTAATAAATTAATAATTGAGACTTTGAGACTTTGCAAATACTAAGTGGTATTTAAAATAAAGAAAAAAAACCACAGATTGAAAGAAAAGGAAAAAAAATATTACATTGGTTTAAGGTTTAAAGCAAGTATAGAGTAGTCATGAAGTCCCTGTAAAGATGCTTCTTTCACAATCACGTGAAATTTGAAGAATTGGCTCCTTTAGGATATGGAACTTTGGAATGTGCGAGCAACTGAAAGGTGTGTGTCTAATGTTTCTTCACCAATTTGAAAGGTAGGTTTGCTCATGCTATGACAGAGGCTAAGGTTTTTGACTTTCTTATTAAAGATTATAAAACTATCCCCAGTTATTTTTAAGTCATTATAGTAGAGATCAATTGTAAATCATATGTAATATCAATAATTTTGCATCCTTGTGAAACATGTTCAGGTACTATAGATTTAACCTTACACGATGGGCATAAGTGCATAAACCCCTCTGAGATTAATACCGAAACACAATCAAATTAGTAAGTAAATATATGCATGTCTACTTATATTCATTTCCAACAACAAAATAAAAAATCGAGGCCAATGACAATGTATCCAAATCAGAGTAGTGCTTCCAGCTTTTCTACTTATCATAACAAAAATCACTTATTTTTAAGGATTACATATTTATTGAGAGGATGAATAACAGATAATCCTCATATTTTCCTGACAAATGTTATCAAACATAATATACAACGTACATTCAGTTGAATTAAGTAGTCAATTGAAAACCTTCTCCACTAATAGATGCTTTCATGTAAGAATGTAGTATTATTCATGAAATAGTAATATCAATTCAATTTTGACAAATAAAAGAGCATCGCCAACATTAAACATGTCGATATTACAAATTAACTTCTAGTAATTTCAGAACTCTAATAACTAAAAATCATTATCATGTGGCCATTATATATGGGTTTAAAAGCATCCTATCAATCATTCAGACCCATTGCATTATCTAATAGCAGAAAAAATTTATAAATTTAAGCAATAATAGATCTTGATGATCCTAAAAAACCATCTAAAATGTTAGATCTTGATTAGCTTGTAATACATACCTGATACCTACAGGAGGTCTCTATCTGCACTCTTCAACAACCACTCTTGTCTGATTAGTTTTCTAAGCTTCCATAAATTTCCATATCAAGATTAGAAGCTGTCTACACCAAATTCATTGCTGTCTAGCTTCATTCACCCACTTTTGGTTCTGATTGTACCATAACAGTCAAGCTATATTCAGCATGAACTCCACCTCATTGACATGCCCATTTTGTTAATAACACTATACCTATGGAAACATCATGGTTGGTCTCTAGACTTCTGGCACTTCTGAGCACTCCCATATTTCATGTGTCACTGATTCTACACTATCCCCACATATTTCACTTGTAAAAGATGGAATTATTTTCCTACAGTAAAGATTGAGCTTATTCATAGGTAAAATATTGTGGATCACCTTTCAAGCAAAAATCAAAAGTTATGGCTACACATTTAGTGACCAATACAAAGAGAAGTACTTTTTAGCATGTCACAACACATCATGCTCTTTAAGAGTGACAAACCACATGTGCAATATAGACCACTCCAATAAGAGCAATTGATGAATTTTGAATGTTCCCTAAATCCTAAATTAGACCTTGTTACAATAGTGCAGCCAAAAAAATAATTGTACAATGCAATCAACTATTACCAAAACTATCTAAATGTCGTTTTCTACAATATAAACCTATCCCACTATCAATACCAATCCCAATATCTAACATATGAATTATAAAATAATTTCAAATACACAATCTCAAAGAGTTAGAAATTAAAATTCCTTATGAATTTCGAATTTAAATCTCCAAACTATACACTAAAATCAAGTTTTTAAGCAGTAGCCACATAAACCCAGATAAAAATTCACAAAATTAAATCCAAAAAAACTGAAGAATTATAAAGAGAGTAATAAAAATTCAGAATTGTAAAGCGAGCAAAAAAATTTTAGAAGAGAGGAATGAGAAGTACAAATTTTTAGCCGTGAGTTGCATGGTAACAAATAATCCCTAAAAAAATATTATTTATAATATAATATAGGGTTATGGATTCCTAATCAAATTTGGTTAGGGTTATGGTTCCTAATCAAAATATAATATAGGGTCATGAATTCCTAATATGTTAATGGTATAGAAAATTATTTACCAGTAGTGGCGGTGTCTGGTTTGATTTTCTCTTCAAGCTCTGTTGCAGTCCCATCGTCATCTTTGCTTCCGGGAAAACTCTCCGACTGTGAAACCATATGGTTGGTGATGCCTTTTTTCTATCTCAGACCTAACAGTGTGGGGATGGTTTCTTGGCAGGATTGATTTTCAATGTTGGGTTTTGGGGAAGGAGAAGGTAGAGAAATAGAGAAGAGAGAGGAACGGCAAAGCTTTTTTTTGCACTTATGTTTTTTTATATTTAGGTTTTTATCGGGTTTTAGAAAAGGTTTTTCTTTGCTTATGTTTTTTTTTTTTTTTTTTGGTTTATGTTTTTTTCACTTTTTTTTTTTTTGGTTTTTGTTTTTTTTTTTTTTAAATACTGTGTTGACGTGGAAAATTGTGGGAGCTTCAAAGGCTTCGGTTTTATATATATATACTAGTCGCTAACCCGTGCGATGCACGGGAAAGTTATTGAAAAATAGATTTAATGTTTCTTTTTAAAAAGAACTTATTTTTAATGGTATAATGTGTTTGGATCAGAAAAGAGTATGTGAAAAACCAACTGTGAAAAGTTCTTAAAAGGGTCAAAAACACATTAATTTTGTTATATAAATTGTAACTTACACCACGTTTATAATAACTCTAAATTTATAGTATTTACCTTTTAGTTAAGGTTGTATTAGAGTGGAGTTTTTCTATATCGGATGTGTTTATAATTAATATTTACACATTTTTGTTTCAATGGCCTGTTAGAGAAGGGTCATTGTCAACAAAGTTGACCAAAATGACATTTTACACTATTGGATGTTTGCATCACATTTTTCAACACCAAAACAAAAATTTTGAAAGAAAAATTTGAACAATTATTCTACATGATTCATTCACTGAAGAGCCAATCTATATTCAGCTTACTTCTAAAGCGCACAAATCTTTTCCCAATTTTTGATTTCATTGTTAGTTGTCTCAATTTCATACTGCTGCACCAAATACCTTTTTTATGTGTACTTAGAAGCGTAACATTCCATAAAAACCTCTTGCCCAATATACACTTGGCCACAAAAGCAAACAGCCCTAAAAAATCTGCAACTACTTCACACTCTTGGCTTTAGTATTCCACAATTACTACAACCGGCCATTGAAAAGAAAAAAATATATATATGAAGCAATAGTAACTATTAAAGCTAACATAGTGATGTTTGAGGGAACATTTCAATATGTAGAATGCAAATCAAACTAAACCCTCTGGAAAAAAACACTGCTATAACAAATGCATGTCCTCCCATTCCTTCTTGCAAGCCAATAGTAGTTGCAAGAGTTATCAAGATTGCTCAATGCTATGAGAGCATTCCACTTGATTGTTAGTTGGTGTTTTCAAGTAAAAGTCACATTTGCACCAAATCTAAGCAACCTAACTCACTGGCTTGATGAAAGAAAGTCTAAAACCTCAGCTGAAATTTTTTTTATTACAAAGAGGCAAGTACTTTTAGCTGAAAAAAAGAAAAAGAAAAAGAAAATGCAAGTCAAAAACTCTTCCCAAACTTACATTAAAAAAAAAAGAAAAAGAAAAAAAAGAATGAAAGAAAATGTTCATCAAAGTATCCTTCATGGTAAAATTTATATTATTGCCCAAAAGAACTACAAACAACCAAGACAATTAAAAAGTAACAACACAACACAAAAAGCTTCATGTGAGGATTATGCTTAATTATTCTGTAAAAATTAAGGTGATCACTATTTGGTCACTTAAGGTACACTGAGCACATAGACTTGTTTATATTTCATATAAGATCATTTAGTATTAAAAAAGTCTATACTGACATACCACTTGCAGTTTCATTACAACCTAAAAAAACTTGGATTTGTTTAATAACCCAAAACAAAATGAATTCTAACCTAAATACCTTAATCAAAACCAATCCAACCAAAATATACAAACTTAAATTATATATAATAATAAAATAAAATAAAAACCTTTATTGGTAGTGGCATTTTTTTTGGATATGGGTTCTCATTTAAACTCTAATTTTCTTTTCTAAGAAACTCTTCCCTATCTGTATATATCTAATTGTAGTTTCTGGATAAGCAATAAGTAGTTCAAAATTCATAGTTATCATGCTTTTCATAGGAATAACCCACCAAATTGTTCAAAAGGTTTTTCATAGGCACAAACCATAACAGAAAATTACGAAAGTAGTAAATGATAATAAACCAAAACACAAAACTCAAACAATATGATCCATACAAACAAAAAACTACAAGAATTCTTTACATCAAAATGGTAAAGGTTGGGCATGAGAAAATAAATTCATAGCTATAAATAGTTATAGATATAAACACATTCAAAACTTTTTAAAAAAAAATAATTCAGTGACAGGAAATTACAAAAGGCTACAGATATAAGAAAAATGGGATGATGAAGATCATTTGACAATCCCAACTCTTTTTTACAAATCAAACAGAAGAAGAAAATTAAAAGGAAGCAAAAACTTACAAAAGGATTTAAGTCTGGCAGCTTTTCAACAACAATTTTGTGATGGTGATCTTGCCTACCATATCCACTTTTGGGTGTTTAAAACTTTTTTCTACACCTACACATCAATCATACTATCAATGTTAACTTTGGTGCAAATAGCAAATCGCTAATTTTGTTGGTCCATGATTGTAAGAATTTACAAATAAAATAAAAACTGAACTTATAGCTTACTGTTGTCACAAGCTAAGGCAGTCTTTATAACATTTGAATTAATATCAATATCAATCGATTGTTTTTATTACTAAAACACCATTTGAAAATATTACAAACACTGGTGGGGATATATGCAAGAGACAACAAACCATATTTAAAAACACCATTTGTAATTGAAACTCTCATTTACAAAGACATCACCAATCACAACTGAAATCTCTTAGAATCAAGCAAAACTTAATTTTTGGGTTGACTAAAATTTGAAACCATCTTAGGTCATATGCAAGGTTTGTTGCAAAAGGATCATAAGCAAAAGTACTATTGGCTTTTAGTAAATTTTTGCTCTACTAAAGCAATTCAGTGCCTTAGTTTTTTGGCTTTAGAAATTTCTAGGTTTTGCCAAGTGGCGCATAGAGTTGAAAGGGCTCTCTACAATCTTCTAGGGAAGACTCTTTCCCATACATTTGATCATTTTGCAATTAACTAATTTGGCCTAAAGTAAAATGAACAATATAAAATGAAATTTTAGAATAAAAGCAACATTATAATTTTATCAAACAATTTGTAAGCATGTAACTAAAATGTAGTTACCATTACCATTAGAGCAATATTTCTAACGTAAAGACCATTAATTTCATACAGTTGGGTTGATGTTTGGGTAGAAAATGCCTAAGAAGTTCTTGGAGGATTGTTGCTTATTCATATGAAATTGTGGGGCAACACTGTCTGCAATAAGTAAAAACACCATCACATAGCGATTTATAAATAATTAAAAAAAAAACCTATGTACATGTCATGTAATATTACCAATTGCATCACATTTGGTTCATAATTCATTTTATCCACCATGCTAATATCTTATAGACTTCCTCGTTCTAAACTTTTGTTCATATTCATTGTTTGTAAATGAATAAATCATTTATATTTATCACAGTATGGAGTGGGGAAAATCGAACCCAAACATCACATATTAAGTCTAAGAGGGATTTCATCGAACATGTGGAATGCAATAAAAACAAATATGTAGAACAATGCAAATTTTTATATGAGCTTACCAATAAAATCTATTGTGGCCCAATTCATTGTCAAATTTTTTAAGTTGTACAGTGGCGAGAGGATGGCCTGACAGGGGCAGTGGTCTTCAGATTTTTCTCTCTTTCTGCTAAGCCAAAAAACTCGCTGACCTCTCTCTCTAGAGACTATTCTAGAAGGCATAGTAACCTTTTTTTTTCTATGCTAAGCCAAGAATCAATATTCGTTCAATGAAAGATCAAACAAAAATGCATTTTTTTTTTTTAAATTTTGATAGTTGCAAAATGGGTCAGATTGTAAGAAATGCTATTTTTTCTTGATAAAAAGGAGGCTTCTTTTCAATTTCTTAAGAGGAAAAATTGGTTTACGATTTTAGATTTTCTTTTTCCTATATCTGTTGGCTTGGTACGGAACATGCAAATGGAAAGAAAGTGGGCCGAATTTGGTAAACTACATAGAAAGAGTATCCGAAACAGGAAAATTAACAATGTTATGCTGACCTTGTGTATATGGAGTTGCAGAAACGAAACGAACAAAGCATGAAAAGGGGAAGAGTTTCTTTTCTTTTGCCCATTTTTGTTGAACAAATGGAAACAGAGGATGATGAATTTTTTGTTGAGATGCAGCACCAAATTGATCCATGAAGATATGAAGCGTAAAGACATATACACCCAAAACGAATTGAACCCAAATATCCCAAAGATAAACCAAATCTAAGATAGATAACTGATATTATAAACAATTATAAACCAAATTCCATACTCAAAACCAAATCTAAGCCAAAACCTGAATTCAATCCAATCTAACGAAAATACCCAGACCTAAATCATATTTGACCCTAAATTTAAAGAACCAAAAAATAGAAACCATACCGGTGGAGAGTACGGGGTCTGATGGAGGGAGAGGCATGATTGTCTTCCCAATTTTTTCCTCTTTTCACTTTCTCTGCCTGACCGGATTTTCTCTGTATAGTTTGCTCTCTCCAGTTTTTGTTACTGGATGGGTTTAATGTTTGATTTCCTTGTAAGGGTTAGTTTTTTTTTTTTTTTTAAATAGGCTGTCAAACGATGTTTCAACACTGTGAAGCATAATAGTTATCGCTTTTTTAAATGGATAGGTGGCATAACCCTATGTAGCCACTTGGCGTAACAAAGGACGGTCAACAAAAAGTCAAACATTTTGGTTATTAGTTATTACTAGCATTTAACCCGCGCAATGCGCAGGGAACATTTTACACATTTAAAATACCATCAAATTGACATAACAATACAATAAAATACAACAATGAATATGTTTATTAAAGGCTTTGTTTTAATAATGCCAATCAATTCCAAAAACAAAAATTACAATTGTGCAATGTAGAGTCAAGTTCAATTACAATGTCAAAAGTCCAAAATTCCCCATAGCAAAAAATAAAGTCTTTTAAGTACCTATTAACCAAAAAAACATCTAGTGAGCAAAGCCATATTCTAGCTAGGCTTGATGTACTATAAATGCCAGCTCTCTTTCACCTGGATGAATTGAGTCATCATCAGCCACCTACAAAAACTATAGCACATATGTAGAACCCCTCAAATGGATTCTTTGGTGTGCTAAATGGGTGATTGTTGTCCAACTGGAGGCAATAGCATAATGAAGACCTATATAAATGTGACCTTTGAAATAATAGAAACTAATACAACCTTTTGAGCTCCATGTAAGGAGAACATATTCAATAATAATATAAGGTAAAATTCCAATGTATAAATACAAAGAAACAATATTTTAATTTCTATTGGTGGAAAGTAAGTGATTGATAAGAGAAAGCATAACTTATATAAAAAAGAACTTTGATGTAGTTATAAGTATCATAAGATCTTTTATAGCCTTAGCACTAAGCAACAGAATGATTTACACCTGCTATGGAAATCCAAATTGGGATGTAGACGCCAAAGATTGATGTTCTAGTCTTAAATAAATATAAATAAATAAATAAAGCATCAAACATGGTTAACAATTGAAAATTTTAATATATAAACAACATCTAAATTAAACCTGTGAAAAGTTGAAAACCATAAAAGAACAAAGAACCTAAAACAAAATTGGAAAAGAAAAATAAATTCATATTTTTTCTCTGCCAAGTTACAATTTGCTCAATCTTTTGTAGTTTGAATTCTAAGAATGCATCTTACAATCCTAGCCACCAAATTTCCACTATAAGTTTCAAGTGTGTAATGGTCATAAGCATTATAGTGTCAAAAGATTTTTTTTTTTTTTTAATAATTAAAAGCACATAGTTCTTGTAATTCAAATGGTTTTATTTTTTGATAATTTGTAATTCAAGTGGTTCTTTAGAAAATTATACTAAACCGATGTCCAAAGTTGAAGCACATGCTAGAGGAATTGCATCTAAAATCTCATCTTTAAAAAATTTAAACACATCAAGCAGTTGGGATATTTTTTGTTTTCTTAACTTTTTACATCAGACTATCAGAGAATAGAAGTAAAATTTCTTCTTTTCACCAAGTATAGACATTTCCTTCACTTTACATAGACTATTAATTCTACTTTAATTACTTATCAAAAAGAACTTTGAAAGAAAAACAATTCCATTTCTGCATAAACAACATTAAAAAAAAAAAAAAAAAAAATTTCTTAGTTGGTACAAACTACTTTCTATTCTTCTCAAATAGCACTCAAATTTACATATCCAAAAATTGGGTTTTTATTAAATACTCTAGAATATGTAAAAAAATAAAAATCAAAACTCAATAAATAATTAATTATTTTCATTCATATACCAAAGCAACAATACCTGAATAACCTTCTAAAATATAAGCCTTTTTCTGTTCTTCATGAGCAAAATTCTAGCAATGCAAAACAGCTACCAGTTCAACTTCTAGAGGATTTTCAATTTTTTTTTTTTTTTTTTTTTTTTTACCGTAGCAGTCATTGGAAGAAACACTGAATTTCATATAACGACACCCACTCCGACAGCTCCTGACTACTCCTGTGGTCGTTAATTGTGCATTGTACCCCGGTTTTCTGCACTATTTTATTGCTAATGAACTGACAGAATTCATCCAAAAGCAAACTAAATTTCAGTTATTGAAAACAACTGAAATAAAAAATGTATTCAATTCGAAATGAATTTGTTTGACTGCCAAATGTATATTGAACAATATATAAGAAACCCTTGAATAAAAAAAATTACATTAGCTCACATTTAAAAAAAAAAAAAAAAAAAAAAAAAAAAGTTGACTTATGAATCCAAAATCTTCTCAACTACATTACCACCAACAAAATCATTTCACTTGTCCTTACTAAATTTGCTTGCAAATACGTAAATTGACTGCTTACAAATAAAGAAAATATACATTGTTACACCTCTGTGATATAAAAGACACAATAACCAACATCTTGAGTTATTCTTGTTACAGTACAACGTTATGGGAAAACAATGCACTTCAAAACACTAAACTAAGTGGCATAATCTTTAATGGGACGTTGTAGGCATCAAGACCTATTATAAAAATATGAAGAATGGAAGTATTTGCCTATTTTAAAAATACTAAAACTGCCACAACAGCAGATGATAACATTCTTGTTGAGATGCAGCACCAAATTGATCCATAAAGATCTGAAGAGTAAAGACATATAGCCAAAATGAATTAAACCCAAATATCCCAAAGAAAAACCAAATAACTGATATTAAAAACCATTATAAACCAAATTCCTTACTCAAAACCGAACCTAAGCCAAAACCTGAATTCAATCCTATCTAACCAAAATACCCAGACCTAAATCATATTTGACCCCAAATTTAAAGAACCAAAAAACAAAAACTATACCGGTGGAGGGTACGGGGTTTGACGGAGGCAGAAGAGTGATTGTCTTCTCAGATTTTTTCTCCCTCCATTTTCTATGCCTAACCAAATTTCTCTCTATCGTTCTCTCTCCAAGTTCTGTTTGGATGTTTTAATGTTTGATTTTTCTTTCTTTATGTGGTTGCAATTCCGGTGCTCTAAGTTTGGCGAGGGAACAGACGTTGAGGGCTTATGAAGTCTCTCCTTCTCCCTCTACATCTGTGTTTTTTTTTTTTTTTTTTTTTTTTTATAGTATTAGAAGATATTTAACTGGTTATTTTCTATCAAACAGTGTGTTAACGTTACGAAGCAATATAATTTATCGCTCCATAACTGTGAACGTGGCAGCATTTTAAGGGGCATTTTTTCCTAACGTGGCAACACCTCCTTAAAAGCTTCTGTTATTATATATAGTATTAGATACTAAACATTGATATATGAAACAGCAAATGAATTCCACTAACCATTACATATATCATGAATTCCATCCAACAAATGATAGACATTATTAATTTAGCCAACTTTGAAAGCAAAGCAATATATATATATATATGAATAAAATTTCTACTTTGATTTTGGTTTATTTTTTTAGTTTTGTTTTAGACCTACTATCATATAGTATATCTTCAATTTGTTATGCCATCCAAAAAGAAAAATAAGAATAATATTATTACATCAAAACCAAAATAATCAGATTGGCTAAAGAAACAATATATATATATATATATATATTTAAATCTTATAGTTGAAGATAATAATTCTTAACTACAAATTGGCAGGACTAATACATACAAATATTTAAGCATGTACACATTTATATACCTTGCTGCCCCTTTTTTTAACCATGCCAAAATTCCAATGAGATAAGTATGATAAAGCTTTAATCATCTCAAAACAGAATAAAAGTACTTACAGAGCATGCTCTTAAAAAAATTCCAAGGCATATGTAGGAGCTCTCGCTGTGAATGACCTCAAGCTATGTATCCACACCCAATTTTGTTTCCCACCTAGGCTGTGGGAAATTTTAGACCCAACTCTATAAAAAAAAAACTATTCAAGTTCTATTTTTTCAACCCACAAATTAGCAAACAATATTTTTAAAAGGCAATCTTTGAAAGAAAAAACATATTATCACCAAAACTAATCAAAGACGTAAATGTGTTTGCAAAATTGATTTACCAATTGCAATTTCTATAAGCTTTTATTAAAAAGATAAATTGCACATACAAATGTGACCTATAGAAACTAAAGCAATAGAAATCCAAAACTTACTGCATAAATAAAAACCAAGCATTACAGAAAAATACTTGAAGTAAATAAAAGTTAGGCTTATAAGTAAAAAAGACTTCTCAATCTAATGGGTCCGAAATTCTTTTTTAAATATCCTTGACACATCAAATTCTCTATTGATAATGCAATAGGCTCTTACAATATTAAAAAATAAAAAAGACCAAAACCGAAATATCATATTGTGTTCAATCATGGAAACATTATGGCCTTTTGCTACGTTTTTCTAGTATTAGCCAAAAAAACCATGCTTTCTCATCTTGTAGTCTGCAATCGTAGTATCTGTAAATTATATGACAGAAGACAATGTATTGTAATATCTTTTTCACTTACCGAGATAGCTTACCAATAGATATCAGTTGCTATATAAATTCCATCATCAATGATAGAAGCGTTTTTCACTGTTTTATGTTTTTTTATTTTAAAAAGTTATTACCTAACAGCAGGCTTATCTAGGCTCCAAAAACCATACCAAACATAGATAGTTTCAATTTTTAGTAGATTTTATAAATGAGATAACATGCACACACAAAAAAGAAGTAGAAGAAGAAGCTTGTTCTACGTATTAAACTTTCACAACAAAATAACAATATAAAAGTATTGTTCAATATCAATAGTTTGAGATTAAATTTAATCTCCTTGGTGGGCTAACAAACAAAAATTAAAATAAAGGAAACTACAGCTACAACTCTTTTTAATCTATATAGTATACCAGTACCACTCCTTCATTGAAAAAATTTTATCAATCATATTATATACAAACCCTCCCCCCAAAAAAATTCGTTAGCATTGCTAAACTCAATGCAGTAAACTTTAACATGAAAGAATTAAGAAAACCCATAAAAACCAAAAAATAAAAAACAACCCACAATCCTTTTACACTCAAGAACAGGTGGAAACTTTTTATTACCTTGACAATCCTTCCTCATTAGCTGTACACTGCCACCAACAATAGCCAAGTTGCTCTCTAAGAAGCTTTCATGTACACAACCCAACCATGAAATCACAATGAAAGTTGTCAACCACCTACCAATCAAAAAATCTCATATTATACTTCTGAAAATATCAGAGACTTTCTCTGCAGCCAAACACAACAATAAAAAAGAGAGAGAAAAAAAAAAAAGGGAAAGAAAACATGCTGAAATAAAGAAATGGAACCTTATTGGAAGCAAATTGAAATCTGAAAAACGAACAAACAATTTAACTGATTCTTAGGTGTAGATTTTAGTTTTATAATCCAAATTGACTTTTGAAATAAACAATACTTGAACTAAAAGAAATTTGTAAATAAAAGAATTAGTAAAACTAAATAAAAGTTAAAACGATTCACAATTATGTTATGCAATTTTGTTGGAAAGGGAGGAAAAGAGTGACCTTGAAGGAGTCAGTGCTTTGGGCTAATAGCATCACTGGGGAAGAGAACAAAAAAGGCCAACAAACATCACTTAAGAATTTTATCAAACAACTTGTGTACATGTAAAAGAAACAACACTTAATGAATCATTGTAAAATTCAAATGTAACAAAAAAACTTCCTAAACACAAATGTATTAGTACTTCCAAATTTGCAATTTGAGCCCATACCTAACCAAAGTTGCCTAGACAATATTCAAGTGCATATTAATTAACTTTAGATTAAATTCCCATTCTAAACATATTGGGCATAAATCAGCAACTTCAATCTAAGAAGAACAAATTCCAAGTCAAATGAAAATTGAAAATCTAATAGATGATGGGAATAAAGTTGAGAATAATAATGAGTTAGGAGAGCAATAAAATTGATTACTTGAGCAAACAAAGTCTTGAAAGAAATGAGAGGTACACATCAGAATCTGTGTTAGACCTGGGAGAACAACTTACTGCAAGGTTTCGTGAGAAGAGACCTCTGTTTCCTGAAAAGTGAGAGCCAAAAAAGAAAGAAAAATATGAAATAAAGTAAACACAGCACAAATTGGAAACAAAAAGTAAAACGAAAATTAAAAACAACTTGCAATTTTTGTTTTCAAATGGTTCTAGGTTTTTATGCTTTGAAGTTGTGTCCCCAAAACCAAACACAACAATTAATAACAGAAAATTGAGATTCTAAATTAAGAACCGGAAAAATAAAGGGGAAAATTTGTAAAAACTTACCTTTAATTTTGGTACTCATTCTAATGCATTTTATACCTCAATCACTGTGATCAGTGAATGATGTAGCCTTTATCGGCAACTGCAGGAAAACGAACAAAGAGAACATAGGACACCAAAATATAACGAAGAGATAATGAAATATATATCAATTATTAAAAAATTAAATAAAAAAAACATAAATGAAATGCCATGCATGTAGGCAGATACCCAAAACGAATGCAACCCAAATAGGCAAAACAAAACCTATTCTAATCCAAATTCCTGAGTAAATTATTAAGAAATCTAAATCTAAACCAATCCAACCAAGAAATTCAAACCTATATTATATTCAATTCCCAGATTTGTAAACGAAAAGGAAAAGGAAAAAAAAAACCAAAAACATTAACTTTATCGATTATGGGTACACGGCCTATCTTTCTAATGGTGGTAGATTTTTCTCTACCCAGTCCCCACTCCGTGCCTTCTCTATTTATCGTTCTGCCAAGGTTTTGGGTCTGCAAAATTGTTTTATGAAAGTTTTTGATTTTGTCGCCTCTTCTCTTTCTTTGCTTCTTTCTCCGTGTACTCATCGTCTTTCTCTATTTCATCGCCTCTCTCTATTTCTGACCCAAAATACCAATCTAATAATCAAAACCAAATCTGACCCAAAATACCAATCTAAATCATAATTAGCACCCAATTGATTCTCAAAATAAAAACCAAAAACCCTAAATTTTTAAATTTAAACCATAACTTTTACCAGTAGCGATTCCGATAGTCGGGTAGTGAGTGGAGGCTTATGGTGACAGCAGAAGATCTGACAAAAATGAAAAAAATCAAAGTAGATCTAATCGATCTAGAATCTGTTCGATTCGAAATTGGTACCTGGTTGAACTTGAGGGCGTGCAGATGAGAATGTCAAACTGAAAAGCGAAGAGAAAAACTTAATTAAAATACCAAAATCGAAAACAATCCCAACAAAATATCAAAACCTAATCATAATTAATAAACAAACTTAAATCGAAGATTAAAACTCACCGGTGAAAGAAATTAACAGACAGTTAGATGAAGAAATCTGACAGGAAAGTCATTGGGCTTCTATTTTTTCTTTTTCATTGGCAAGGAAAATCTTTTCTCTTGGCTGTTTGTGTTAACAAATAGAAAGAATGGATGATTGTGTGTTTTGGTTTTCAGTTTTTAGAGTGTGCAGTTTTTGATCTCTTGATCTCTCTCTCCTTCTCCGTTTTTTGCCTCTCTATTTCTCTGTCTCTCTTTTCTCTCGGTCTCTCTCTCCTTTTTTTCTCCGTGTAGCGATCTTTCTTTTTTCTATCTTAAGCAGTTAATTTCCTTTTATACCCAGAGGGCTCTAAACAGTATTTTAATGCACTGATTTGCTTTTAACCGATGTTGTAGCATTGCCAAACAATATAATGTATCGCTCTTTAAATTGTAAACGTGGCAGCACCTCCTTAAAAGGCTTCTGCTATTACATATAGTATATAATATATAGATATAGATATAGATAATACCTATTCATTGAATAAATTGGGTCCAAATATGAAAATATAAATTACTTTTATTATGTTCTCATTCTGTTATTAATCATATTAAAATTATTTATTTTCAATTTGGTTATCAAACGGGATAAATTACTGCTTCAAATCATTTTATCACATGTTAAGAAGGAAGAAAGAAGACTAAAGAAAATGGTATTGTTTTCTTTTTCAGCAAAAACAAAAGAGTTAGTTGAGCTACAGGACTTCTGACAAAATTCATCAAATTTTCTTCTATTTTGAACAAGCATATTAAATTTTTTATGCGTACGCAGATTATTTACCACTAAATCAAATAAATTCATTTTTTATGTGTAATTTTAAAGTATAAAAAATATTGAAATTTAAATGAATGAGAGAATTATTATTTGTTTTAATATTTTGATATTTTGGAAGAATAATCTATATTATCTATAACAGTATCCCCCTATTTGACCAAAACTTTTTAAAGGTAAAAGATATACCCTCATCCAGTAACCAATGAGTCAATGACTTCTCTAACAAATGTTTTAGGATTATGGTCAATAGCAGCGCTTTTAAACAGCTACCAAAGCATGTAAAAAAAAAAAAAAAGAGCTATATCGGCGCATTTGAATCGCCACTGAAACCTATATTTAATATATATATATATATATATATATATATAGTGGCGCTTTTAAACAACTGCTAAGGCATGTATTCAAAAAATAAAATAAAAAGAGACCTATATCAGCGCATTTGAATCGCCACTGCAACCTATATTTAATATATATATATATATATATATATATATATAAATAGTGGCGCTTTCAAACCACCAAGATAGCTTGCTCAAAACTATCGAGACCTATACCGACGTTTTTCAAACTGCCAGTGTAGCTCACTTGGGGCTATTGTCACACTTATTAGCCAGTGATTGAAAGCCCCGGCATTAAAAGCACTAGGATAGCCCAATTGGGTTTATACCAGCTGTGCTTTCTAGACCTTTAGCAGGGATTTAAAAATGCTGGTATAGGTCAATATTTTTGTACTAACTTTCAAGTCAAAATAAGATTGATACCAAAAAAAAAAAAAAACAACAACAACAACAACAACAAGTTATACTATCAACAACAACAAAAATCAACCCTAAATGTATTTTATTCCACGCTTGTGTTTTTTTCTTTTTCATTAAAGGATGCAATAATTTCCATGCCTAAATTGCAGACTCATCATTGACTAGTGCAACCCTAACATTCGTTCAAGCCATTTATAGCCTTCTTTGATGGCTATGCAAAGAAAAAATATGGGATCACAAAGAGCTAGGATTGTTCACCAAATCGCAAAAACCACTCAAACTGCACAATAACCGCCCGCAAAATAGCAAAATCACACCACAATGTAGATAGCAATGAATCGCACCACACCACACCTTATATATATTAATTTGTTTATTTATCTATTTTATATTAAAAATTAAAAATATATATTATAAATTATAATATAAAAAACAAACACCCTAGCTAGCTGCCTCTCTTAAGTATCAAATAAAGTTTGTATCACAATATCAGTAAATCATTTTCAGTGGCGAAGCCAAGAAATTATCTTTAAGGGAGCCATATATAAAAAAAAATTGTGTATGAAATCTAAAATAATAATATACAATACTTCATAACTCAATATGTGCTATAAACAACAACTAAATACTTTTTTTTTTTTTTTTGAAGTGCTAAATACATGTTAATATAGTAGTATATACTGTATATTTTAATCAAACTAATCAAGTACATTTATAAATTATAATGTCATAAGGTATATAATATATTGATCATTATAATAGCAAACAATATATTATAAGGAAAATAAAAAAGAAAGCAAATGAAAAGCAAAGTAAAGAAATCAAAAGAAAGCAAATGAAAAGTAAAGTAACACAAGATCACTGTACAAGGGTGAGGGGCCTATGGAAGTTCAAGCTTGTCTTTTAATTACTCTTTCTTGTCTAGTCTAGTCACACAAAACTTTTACTTTCATATTGTAAACACAAAACTGAGCAACAGTGGGAAAAGGAAAGAACAGAGAGAGAGAGAGAGAGAGTCACCTGTGAGAGCACTGTGAGCAAAATTTTCCAAAATTATGTGGGGGACTTGGTGGTGCGGTGAATCAACAAAGTTACTGACCTTTCAATTTTTATATTGCTATGGTACAAGTCCTAGATGTGTTGAGATGAAAATTAGATTTTTTTTTTCCTTTTTATTTGTTGAGGTAATTGTTAAAATACCTATGTGTTCATTTTAAAAATGTTGAATATTTAATTATTGTAATTTTTTGACACACATGCACACACACACACACACACATGGATTGTATTCTATTTTACAATATTTTTATAGAATGTTGATATGGCCAACCTTTTATTGGTATACTGTATATTTTTTGACATATATGCTTATGGATTGTATTCCATTGGCGATATATAAAGTATGGAATATTATATCATAAGGCCAAGGATTTGGGGTCTTTGTACCACTTAGGGGTCAGGAAATTGCCTAAGTAACCTATACTAGAGTCGATCCTCCTGTGAATTAAAATAATGGTTTCCTAAGTTAAAGTTCATTATATTGTCTTCTCAAAAAAAAAAAAAAAAATTCATTATATTCGATTCACAATTTATATGAGATGATGGATTATTGGTTTTAAAGTGTTGAATAATTTTGTACTTGCACACTTATACCAAGTTATTCTCATTTGCAACCTCTATCCATGTTGGATGAATCACTTGCATAAAGTCTCATATCTCCATTTCAAGTTATTATCATTTGGACAAAGTAAAAATGGAAGAATCCTATAATTTTCTAAATTACCACTATTTTGTAAAGTTCATCTTGAAAATCCAAAATCAACTTCTTTTTTAATATATACATTTATAGTTAGGTAGAGGAATCTGAATCCTAGATACCATGTGAAAGTTTGAACAACTGTATATTAAAATGTGTATAATAAAGCACAAGGATATGTCTTATATATAAATAGACAAAGTGTGTTGTACAAGTGACTTACAACTATAGGTCTAAGCCCATTGACTTATACTAACATTATTCTAATAATTGGAAACACCAAAACGTATCAATTACAAGACTTTTGGCAAAAAAATCCATCAAATTTTCTTCTATTCTGAACATGCATATGTGATTTTTTATCAATCAAATTATTTACCACTCAGATATTATTTGTCTTAATATTTTGATATTTTGCAAGCTAATAAGATATAAAGAGGTAACATAATCCTCCAGTCAAGGAAAAAAATTCAATAAAAATGGTTGGACCTCGAAGACCTGTCCATCTCAATGTTGTAACAAGCCTTTGGCTAGAGTACAGAAAACATCAATTGTTTCTAACAATAATAGGTTGGTCCTAGTGCATTTGATATTGGCGGATTCACTATGATATCAGACAAATTGAAAAAAGTGGTTGGGCATGTTGCCAATGGGAGTAATTGTGGTACTAAAGGCAGCACAGTGGCCCTATTTTAGCCCTATCACTAGTAAAAATGCGGGCTATAGGTCCATTTGGTCTATAGCCACATTTTTAAACATGATCTATACACCGTGGCAATAGACTGCCAGGTCTATAGCTGTGTTTTTTCAAACGCAACCATAGGTTGTAGACCTATAGTCACGTTTGTAGAAATGTGGCCATAGACTTTACTTTAGTACTGTAAATGAATCAAGTTGTTCATAAATAGTTCGGACTTGGCTTGATAAAAAATTCGTTTATATTTGTTTATTTATAAATCAATCAAACTTGAACAATAATTTTAGTAATATCAACCAAATAGAAAATATCAACCATGAATTTGCAACCAATGCTTATTTAAATAATTTTCATATTCAATCTGTTAAATATGCTAAAATAGATATGGAAGCAAAAACATGAAATAGTGACACAAGAACACACGTGAGTTACATGATTCAGTTTGACGACTTATGTCTACCTTTAAAGTCTACATCTTTGATATATTAGTATAGTACAAATCATATGTTACAATGAATCCCAACATGGGTATATATAATAGACTGAACCCTAAACTAACATACACTAACTATGTTTAATAGACTTGTAAGACAAGTATAAGATTTTTTTTTTTTTTTTTTGGTACACAAAATAGAATTGGGATTGGGCCTATATTATTAAGCTAATATATCTCTAACACCCACCTCAAACTCAAGGTTGTAAAGATCCCTTGAAGAGGCCTTAAGAATGCCTTGAACCATGAAAATGACCATGAAGAAGCCTTCAGAATGACCTTGGAAGAGACCGAATGAATCAGGCACTATGGAGAAGAACCATCCAAAAGAAGGTGACAAAGGTTGGAGAATGGCTACATCAATAACCGAGAAAGGCTATTAAGGTCGAAGAATGGCTACACTGATGGTCTGAAGAAGATCGGCAAAGAAGACGTCGGCTGAAATATGGTTTGCACGTTTTTTGTATGTAGGAGCTAGGGACCCAAAAAGAATGAGAAATGGGCCTATTTGAGTAATGTAGGAGTCTCAAATAAGGAGGCAATCGCCAAAATCATAATCTAAGCTAAAACTGAGCAAGATAGGCCTACTAAATATTTTTGAGAAATAGGTCAATTTCAGCAATTAATTGTCTAGCTGCCAAAAGCTATCGAACTTACTGAAACTCAAAACCTATTTACAAAACTTTAGTAGGAGTCTTGTCTTCAAGAAACTAACTTCTAAATAGGGGTGTGCGCGGGTTGGATTGGGAGGGTGAAAGCCAATATTTCTATCCAATCTGTCACTAATGGGTTGGGAAAATTCTAATCTGCCACTGACCAACCAAAGTATAAATCCTGGGATTGATTATAAATTTTGATGGTTTCAACTCAGCGGGTTAGGCAGGTTGTGTGGATTGGCGTTAACAATGTTATTTTTTAAAAAATTATCACAATCTACAATTTACTATTGCATAATCTCAAAATATAACTAACGCACACACGAAATTAAGGGTAGATTTCATTGAATAATTTCAATTTCAACACAAAAATTGGGTCAATAAAAAAGAGATATATCATCTCTAATAGACCTTGTCTCCACACACACACACACACACACACACACACACACAAAAGGAAAAAGAAAATGAAAAAACAGTGGGCTACTGCATTACAACTAAGAAAAATTAAATCAACAAACCCAAGGTTTTAACATTCCCGAAGTCACATCAAGGATTCAAAATAATAACAAACCAACATAACAAATAAACTTCAAAATGGTATGCATGGTCTCAAGATTTACGAGAATATATGGGACTCAAATAAAAAAGAAAGATAACATGCTTAATAAAAATATAGATACAAATTTTTTTAAAGATATAGGCTATTATGGGCATAGTGGGAGGGAAAGTATGCCTCAGCTGAGTGGACCAGGGTAGAGAAAAGATGGAGTCTTTACCTAAATTAGGTCTAAGAACCATATGTATAGTGCTCTTCATGGAAGGGCTGATCTTATTACCAGAGCATATGTCTGAAGTTTTGGTATGGGGATGAGAAGGTGTTAGGCACCCAACCCCACCCGACCCATGGGTCAGCTTCTACTCATTGTGTTTTACGTCTTAATCTTGTTAAAAGTATATTCAACATCATTATTCTAGACTCACACACACACTAGCATACATTTCAGCAAACAACATGGCATTTCATCACTAAACCCTAGCATACATCTATCACACATATCATATCAAAAGCCTAGCATACATCTATCATGCATCTCCATTCAAAACACATCCAAGGCAACAAGTAAATAAGCATATATCATCCTTAAGGCAAAAACATAGACATGGCATCAAACGAGCACGTATTAGGAATCTAAACATCCAACCAAGCATGTTCATACTTATCATCAAAGGCATATTCCCACACAAATTCATTTTCATATGCATCAATGCATGATCATATCATGTGCATGTTCATGGCATATCAAAGAATTAATTAAAAAGAAACCCTAATCCAGCATGTGAAGAACAACCAACGCAAGCAGCAAGGAAGCAAAGACTTAAAAGCATAAAATAGAACAAAGTAGAGGCATATTACCTAAGAGAAATAAAGAAACAGAATAAAAAAAAGGTTCAAATTAAGGCTTCTGGGCATGAGCATGCTTACGCATACATAGGGTCTACGTACGTAGCCTAGCTGTAGGCATACACACCCTAAACCCTAACCTAGAAAACAAGAACACAGAACAGAGTAGAAAACTTAAACTAACAACCTATATACAAAAAATGATAAAGCAAAGAAAACCTAAACTAAGCAAACATGTTAAAACATATATAACAAAAAGAACAAGGGGAAAGAAGATCAAAACAGAAAAAGAAAAAGAAAGGAGACTAGAACTTATACCTCAAAGCAACAAAGCTCCTTAGCTTGATTTTGACCGTTCCCTCCAGTCAATCTATTCACAATCAAACAAAAGATGATTAATAAACTTGAAACTCAAAAATCAAGACCAAAAGAATTCCTCAATCAGAAAATATTGACTTGAGAATGTCTTATGAAAAACTCTCACTTTGATTCACTATTTCTAGTGAATTTGATGTTTTCCCTTAGGATTTTCTATGTATTTTGAAAATTTACTATGTATGGCTTTTTATAGTTCAAAAATGGGGTTTGGAATGGCTCCCAGGCGATATGGGCAGGGCCAGCTAAATGGTAGAAGCAACAAATGCGATCGTTTAAGGCCCCTAGCAAAAAAAAGGTTCCCAAATTTTAACCAATAGGGTTATTTATAATCAATAAATAAAATAATATTTTTTTATCAAATGAAAAACAAACAAAAAAGAGAGAAAAATGTTACGTCCACAATATTTTTCACAACACTTTTACAACAAATGCTAAGTAGCAAGTTATTACAACCTATTATTGATGGCAAAAAAATAATTATAGTGGTGTTTTCAAATGGAAAACAAGAAGCAACTTAAAACCTAGGATTTGTTGCGAAAAATATTATGAATGTTGCACTTTTAAAAAATAAAATAATAATAAGAGTTGAGTTAGCAAACTTTTACTAGTTTTCATCTATGTCTACCATTAATACCACTCTTTTACTTACCACTATCAATCTGCCACATCAACAAGTTTGAAAAGTTTTTTCAAATTCTTTGGGTTTATAAAAAGAAAAATTTTTACGTAGTTCATGTTAATTAGTAGTAACGTTGCATCTAAAACAAGATAATCAATTTTTTCCTTAGGCCCCTAAATGCATCAAGCTACCCCTAGATGTGGGATTCATTCCAAAACCTAAATTTCAACGCAAAAAACTTACATTTCATAGTTTCTGGAACCCTAACATGCGTACGCATGCTTATGTATGCGTATGCATACATGAAGCATGTGTACACAAAGCTTAAGCATGCATGCACATACATATGTATGCGTACGCATGCCTTAAGGTTTCCTTAATCTTTATTTTCCAGAAATAGCTTATTTTATTCATAAAAAGAGTTATATTTTCCAAAAAATACTTTCCTCAAGTCAATTTCAATCTGATTGGGCCCTAAACCAACCTTGGGCTTTATAATTTCAACACCATTGGGGAACAAGGGCTCGAGTCATAAAGGGTACAAAATGCGATGTCTACACTTATAAAAATAGGTGCCCCCCCCCCCCCCCCCAAAGCAAAAATTTCTAGTTTTGCTCCTACATTAAAAAATACAAGACATAAAAACAACTACATTTGTGGTTGTCAAGGAGAGTACACAATTGATAGTAGAACGGTTTTGCATGCAAAACTCTAAGAATGGATTATTTCCTTTCAGATATAGAGTTCCTCTGTCTGATGACCAAAGGCCTAAGACTCTTGAGGAAGAAAACATGATGAGACAAATTCCTTATGCTTCTGCAACGGGAAGTCTTATGTATGTCATGCTTTGTACTAGACTAGATATCTGTTATTCAATTGGCATGGTCAGCTGATATCAATCAAATCCAGGAATTAAACATTGGCAAGCTATAAAACATATTCTTAAGTATCTAAGAAGAACGAGAGATTATATGCTTGTTTATGTTGGAAAATACTGGTTTTGTATCTCATACAAAACACACAGCGGAAGCAACAAACATGGATCTATTTCATTCATGATTGATAACTTGCATTATGTAAATTTCAGAATTTAAGAATAAGATTGCGTACCTTGGTGTAGCGAAATTCAAAACAAAAGATTAGAAGTACTTGGGAACACTTTTAATCTTCACTCCAATTCCACTTTACGCCCGAGAAGTGTGGTCTCTCAATCAGTTTCTAAGGGAGAATAATTGAGTGGTTTCACTCGCACATACACACCACTTTACAATGGTGTCTCTCTTTTTTTCTCTAATAAAAATTATGTATGTCTCTCCCTTTATATATAACTGATTATCTAATTGGGCCGGCCTGTTGGGCCTTTCCAATTGGGCTTTAATGTGTGGCTTGGAGTGGGACCAAAAGGACCAATAAGACACTAGCTCCAATGGGCCTTGAGCTTTTCTGTCAACTCTTGACAAGTCCAAAGTTACCATTAATTATATTTAATATCACTATATAAATATGATTGCACTCTAGGCCTTATTAATAAATTATATCCCAAAACTTTATTATACATGCAACCCCTTCATAAAATATTCGTAGTAATTCAAAGTCATAAATATAGACTGTCACTTTGAAGATTACTACGTCTTAATCCTTGAGTACCCGGTTTAATCCTTTTAAGTTATTCATCATATATTTATGAAATCCAATTTCATAAATATATACTTTAGTAACTTCTTACTAAAGTGGTTAGGCCTAACACTCTGAATAACCAAACCCATTAAACTTATCTCAAGGGAATATTTTATATCTCCATTAAGAGACTATGAATTCCATCTTGAAAATATATGTTCCATCAACATTAAATGTGGTTGCCCAACATACTAAGGTTTTGACCGTTGCTTTAGATCTCACTCTTGATATAACAAAGCAACCTACATTTCATGATCAGATCCATTATTCTCTCAGGATTAAGAGTTCATGCAAATATAAGTCGTGAGATTTATTATTCAATTGACAGTCATTAGGAGAATAATAAATCTCACAGCGGTCCAGTTCAATATGTCTTAACTCTTAAAACATATTGTTGGGAAATTTAGACCCCGGTTGATAAAATTAACAAGTTTTAAACCCAAGTTGTTAATTAGATTTATTATCAATAAAACTTATTAAAACAAACAAACATCAATATCATGTCAAAATAATATGCAGCGGAAAAATAAATAAGACAAGATATGATAACCCAGGAAAACCAATGAAACCAACCAGTTTCACAGTAAAAAACCTGGGGGGAAACCTTCCCGAAAAGCAATTCACTATAGTAAAGAGAAGTTTCAGATCTAGTACAAAACCTTTGTCCCTAGACTCTACAATCCCCGTAGATGAACTCACAGCAGAAACCTTCTACCGCTTCAGAACCTCTGAACTCTTCAATATATGAACGCCACCCTTTGATGCACGAATCCCAGTACGTGACTAACTCCTTTGCACGAATCCCAGTACGTGACTCACTCACCAACTTAAGGAAGAAGAATGTTGGCTGCAAAGTTCTTCACTTCATCAATGATGAAGATCAAGAAGCACTTGGTTACAAAACCCTAAGGCGCAAAGACGCAGTAGCTTCTTTCAGAGAGAATAATCTTTTTCATATGTTCTCCTTGTATTCTCTTATTCTCTTGTGATACGGCCTCCAAAATAAGCCTTATATAGGTCTAGGGTTGTGAGAAAAGAAACCCTACTCAAATACATAAGCCTGGCCCAAAAATCAAAAAGCTGAAAATTCTGATTTCCCGTAACCTCGATCGATCGAGAGGTGTCGAGGAGGTGTCGAGGTTTAATGAATCTCAACAGATACAGCTATCGAGGAGGTGTTAAGAAGGTGTCGAGGAGACAGAAACTTTCTCGATCGATCGACCAGCTATCGAGAAGCTATCGAGATTGCGATAAGAATCAGCTGAAGAGCTCGACAGATAGCCAGGTGTCGAGGAGGTGTCGAGAAGCTATCGAGCTATCTATCCGCAGGTGTCGAGCTATCTGTCCAGCTTTATTGAACACCTTTTCTTCACTTGTTTCTTGGTCCAATCTTCATGGCTTTAATACTACACTTGAACAACATGTTCCTTGAAGTATTAAACACATCCTAGATCTACCCAAATACAAGTAAAGTGCGTTTTGTCAAAGGATTAGCCAACTACACAAAAATGTGTCCTTAACACATATCAACATATCAACTAGAAGTCACCACTTCCATGATCAAGACAAATCATCTTAGTTAATATGTTATAGTCTTCGCAGATGAAATGCCCAATTTCATCACCGACTACGAACTAAAATTCTGAGTTTACAAAGAACTTGTGACTTATATCTTCTGTGACTAAATCACATAAATCACATACTATGCATCTCATGGACTATATGATAATGTCCAAATATTCTTGTTACCATTATTTCAGATAATAATAAAACAACTTTATTAATCACAACATTAAGTCATACATAATGTCATACATAGCATCATACAATAGGATTTAAGGGCATTAATCCTAACAGTTTACCATAGTGAGGATTTAATTTCTATTGGTTATACAGATTCAGATTTTCAATCAGATCTTAATTTCAGGAAGTCCACTTCAGGTTGTGTGTTCACCTTGGGAGGTGGGGCCATAAGTTGGAGAAGTGTCAAGCAATCTAAGTTGGAGAAGTGTCAAGCAATCTTGCATTGCCGACTCCACCATGGAAACTAAATATGTTGCTGCTTATGAAGCGGCAAAAGAAGCTATTTAGCTCAAGAAATTCCTTTCTGATCTTGGTGTTGTAAGAATTGAGCAAGTTCCTATCACATTGTTTAATGACAATGGTTAAGCGGTTGCACAATCCAAGGATCCAAGGAATCATAAAAAAGGAAAGCACATAGAAAGAAAGTACCACATCATTCAAGACATTGTTGCTCGAGGAGATGTAGTAGAAGCAAAGATTGATAGTGCAAATAATCTAGCGGATCCCTTTACCAAAGCCTTGCCCCAAAGGACTTTTGAGTCACATTTGGAGGAAATGGGAGTTAGATTAGTGCACAATAGTCTTTAGGGCAAGTGGGATATTGTTAGGATATGTGCCCTTAAATTCTATTGTATGATGATATGTATGACATTATGTTGTGATTAATAAAGTTATTTTATTATTATCTAAAATAATGGTAACATGAATATTTGGACATTATCATATAGTCCACGTGATACATAGTACATGATTTATGTGATTTAGTCATAGAAGATATAAATTACAAGTTTATTGTAAACTCAGAATTTTAGTACGTAATCAGTGATGAAATTAGGCATTTCATTTGCGAAGACTATAACATGTCAACTAAAATGATTTGTCTTGATCATGGAAATGGAGATTTCTAGTTGATATGTTGATATGTTTTAAGAGTTAAGACATATTGAACTAGACCGTTGTGAGATTTACTATTCTCCTAACAATTGTCAAATGAATAATAAATCTCACGACTTCTATTTACATCAACTCTTAATCTTGAGAGAATAATGAACCTGATCATGAAGTGTAGGTTGTTTTGATATATCAGGAGTGAGATCTAGAGTCACGATCAAAACCTCAATATGTTAGGCAGTCACATTTAGTGTTGAGGGAACATATATTCTCAAAATGGAATTCATAATCTCTTAACAGAAATATAAAATATTCCCTTGAGATAAGTTTAATGGGTTTGGTTATTCAGAGTGTTAGGCCTAACCACTTTAGTAAGGAGTTACTAAAGTATATATTTATAAAATTGGATTTCATAAATATATGATGAATAACTTAAAGGATTAAACCAAGTACTCAAGGATTAAGATATAGTAATCTTCAAAGTGATAGTCAACATTCATGACTTTGTATTACTATGAATATTTTATGAAATGGTTGAATGTATAATAAAGTCTTGAGATATAATTTATTAATAAGGCCTAAAGTGCAACTATATTTACATAGTGGTATTATAGTTAATGGTAATTTTGGACTTGTCAAGAGTTGACAAAACCTAAAACCCATTGGAGCTAGTGTCTTATTTGTCCCTTCTAGTCCCACTCCAAGCCACATACTAGAGCCCAATTAGAATGGCCCAAAAGGCTAGCCCAATTAGATAATTAGTTATGTATCTTAGGCCACAAACGAATTGATCCCTTATGATGAATTAACCAATTAATTAGCCAAGTAAATTAATTAGGTTCAATTACATGCAATTGCGTGGCAACACAAACAAATCACCAATAAACTAAATATGCAGCGGAAAAATAAATAACACGGTGATTTGTTCACGAATGGAGAAAACCCTAACGGCAAAAACCTTACTGGGTGATTTTCAAGTCACCACTCCCGGAACTCCATTATTATCATAATAAGCGGTTACAAGTAAAGGAATCCCAAGTACCTTACCAACCTATAGTTAAACCCTTACCTCAATACCCAATTGGACTTGTTCTGCAGTGACAATTTCCCCTTTTTGATGCACGGCTCCCAAGTACGTGATTAACCAGATGCGCAGATCCTAGTACGTGACTTCAATCACCAACTAGAAATAAGGGTTGGCTGTAAAGTTCTTCAGTTCATACACATGATAAAGATCAAGAAGATGCTTGGTCACAAAACCCAAAGGTGCACATACATAGCAACTTTTTCAGAAGAGATGAACTAGGTTAAGAACTTTGTCTTCGGTTACAAATTGCTTGAACAGAGTTTGCTCAATGCTTGTGCAACTTGTATCTCTATTGACGGCTCTTAAAACAATCCTTTTATATGCTAGGGTTATGAGAAAAGAAGGCCTAAAGACACATTCACGGATCCCAAGAAATCATATCAAAATTCTGATTTTTATAAACCTCGACAGATAAAAGCTGTCGAGTAGTTGTCGAGCAGGTGTCGAGACACGAGGTTAAAACAGCTTACTGAAGCTCGATAGATGCAGCTGTCGAGCTAGCTGTCAAGCTTTAATGAAATTGCACTTTCAGCTTGTTTTCTTGAACAGACTTGAAGGCTTCAATACTTGATCTTGAAACATGGTTTCTTGAAGTATTTCAACACATCCTAAATCTACTCAAATACAAGTAAAGTGCGTTTTGTCAAAGGATTCGCCAATTACATAAAAGTATGACATATTTTCTTAACATGTGAACCACATATGTCCTAACAATCTCCCCCTTTGGCAATCCGTGACAAAACCACAACTAACAAATGATTATGAGAGAAGTCATAAATCACTCAACTCATTTTCACTTGTTTAATACAATAAAATCTATCCTAATACAAACTCTTGAAAAACTTTGCAAGAAGAGAGTTTATGGCAAGTAGACTTTGACAACCTATATTTCTGAAACACTTTAAACAAAACTCATCAAGGCATCTTTGTGTGGAACAGAAATAATAGATTGCATACAAGTAAAGAAACATGTGTATAAAGAAAGAAAAGAAACAACACATGTAAGAGGTAGGTGAAAGAAACAACATACATCCACATATAGAAATAAATAAGTACAATGTATGTCAGAATGATCACAAGACCAAATGTACAAGAACAATCTATCTATATAAGAAGAAAAGAAAAAGATACATCATATCCTCACTACATCCCTCAAATATCAACACTCCCCCTATCAAAAATGTCCTATGCTAACTCTCCCCCTAAGATGACTATTCTCATATCCCAAAAATATTCCCCCTTTTTGTCACGAGTGACAAAGGGTAGAGTGTCAAGCAGACATCTCATCAGAAGAGCTAGCATCTCCATCATCATCATCCGAAATATCATCATCATCACCAGCATCAGCATCAGAACCCACTAGAGATGGAGTAGCCTCAGGAGCAAAACCACCCATGGTCGCCTTTCGTCTAGTAATACAACCAACATGAACATTCACGTGATACAACTTAGTAAATAGCGTATCAAGGCGAGCATCCATGCGCTGTAGCTGCGCCATGATGTCTCCAAGAGATACATCACCCATAGAAGAGGAGGGAGCAGATGTAGACGGAGCAGATCGAGAGGGTGCCGAACGAGATGGAGTCGAACCGGAAGGAGGAGCTGCTGACTCCTGTCGTGACCTAAACTGAGCCTCACTACGTTTTACGGTAGCGGCATCTATGGCACACATGATAGAGAAGTGATCAGAGGAAGGAAAAGGAACAGCAAAATGGCATAAGATCCTTGTGATAGCAGAAGGAAAGATGAGCTTATCACGACTAACCATGTCCCTAAACACATCTATGATGGAAAGAATAAAATGTGAAGGAAAATCTCTAGTGAGGTACTCTAATAAAGAAAGCAAAATTTGAGCACGAGGCTCTGTGATAGAGTTATAGTGAGAGAGTGGGTGCAACACAAAAGTCATCACCATGTTTATGAATCTAGGACCTTTAGCAAAAGGCCGACATGGTGTAAACTAACGCTCACCCCAGACAGATGAGTGCTCACAGAAAGCAGACATCATCTCATCTTTGGACACAGTCCTTAGATGCTCACAATCGAGGTAATCAGGATGCGCTACCCTCGAAACTCTAAGCACATCCGCAACAAGCTGGGGTGTGACAGCAAAGCGCGTACCTCGAACGCGAGTGTGAAAGAGAGGTACTGAAGAATCAATCCCATGCATGTTGAAGTAAAACTCCTGAATGAGCACGAGAGGACAAGTGACCGGGACGCCACACAGTGACTCCCATCCCCGACTGTGAATGACATCGGGAAGGTCAGTGTCGGCGAAGTTCGCCAAAATGACTCGGCGTTCCAAATGAACACCTCGTCGAGAGAAGTTCTCCAAGAATGCTTTACGAGCATCCTCATCACGGAACCAAATGTTAGAAGGAGTAGGATCAGAAGAAGATGACGCCCCGGAACGAAAAGGGTTCCGAGACGGAGCGGACTTACGTTTAGGTGCCATAGACACTACTAACGTAAACAGAATGAGAGAGAGGGAGAAAGAGACAATCAGAAAAGTCCCAAAACAATTCAAATATATCAAGATATATTGAAAAAAGAGTACGTATGCATGGGAAATGCATGAACATGTGACATGCAAAAGAAATTTCATCATGAGCTCAGCCCAATCCAATCTTACCAGCACACAAACATATTACACACATCTAAATGCATGAAAATACCATTATAATGCAAATGTGATGTAATGCATGAGATTTTGAACACATTTAAATGAAAACCCATCCCAAAATTACAAGAAAAACTCAACAATTTTGAAAAACCCCAAAAGTTTTCAAAAACCCTAAAACCTAAGATTCAAAAACATGAAATACATGAAATATGAGAAGAAAAGAGATCATACCAAGTGATTTGAAGCAAGGAAGGGCCGAAAATCACATGGGTTGAAGGTTTGGAGTGAGAAAAGTGAGTTTGGAAGATGAACAGATGCAGACAGATCGAGAGAGATCGAGAAAATGAGAACCGGATCGCACGAGAGGTTTATATAAAACCTTAGTAAATCTCGACAGATACAGGTATCGAGAGGTATCGAGACATCTGTCGAGGAGGTGTCGAGAAGAATGGTCTTCGACAGAAACAGGTGTTAAGAAGGTATCGAGGAATAAACACCAAAACCCAGAACAGAAGCTCGATCGATCGACAAGGTATCGAGAAGCTATCAAGGAGACAGGAGATTTCTCGATCGATCTACCAGGTGTCAAGGAAGTGTCGAGATTACGATAAGAAAAAGCTAGAGAAGCTCGACAGATAGCTAGGTATCGAGGAAGTGTCGAGAAGCTGTCGAGCTTGCTTTTAAAAACAGTTTTTCGAGAAGTGAAAAACATAGACATGAATGCAATCAAACATGCAACTCAACAATGATCCAATCAACACAATAGGCTCTTAAAATCATCTCTCAATGAAAAATTTTAAGCACATGAATCCCCAAAAACACACACACACACTAAACAAGTCCAACCGATTTTATATTTCAAAAACAAGTTATGACAGTTTAGTGAGCATACAAAAGCATATGTAAACTTAGTGATAGCCAAATCACATTTACCTGCACATTTATCAAGAGTAGCAAAGAATATTGCGTGTTGTGTGTGAAAAACATCGCAAGATTGCATGAGTGTATACATGTTATGACGATTTGAGATATGAGAAAATTACTTTAACTCACACACAATCATAACTGTTTGATGGAGACTATCACCTTCGAGGTACATCTTATAACTCCCACATCTCCTAGAATACACGCTTGCAACCATATTTAAAGCATTTTTTATCTTTTTGCTTTTTATTTTCTTTGCATATTTTCTTTTTAAGCATATCATGCATGGGCATATAAGAGAGAAAAGAAATACCCTTGATATTTGACATTCCAATTTTGCTATATCGAAGCACACAAATGTCATTGACATCACATTTTTGCTATGCCGAAACATACAAATGTCATTAATGATGGGCGGGCAACAGTGGTGAGATGGTTATTTATGTCTTTCTCTTAGGATTTTGTAGTCCTACCCGTCAAAAAGAGTGATATGAGTGTTAAGTCTAAGAGATAACTTAATCTTACTCATCACAAACAAGAGCCACAAAGCTCACTTGCTTAGTTGTGCATAGAGATGCTCATCTAAGCTACAAAAGATACAAAGTTTAGAAAACTTTGCTTCATTAGTCATCCAAGGTACACAAGTACCAATGTACACAAAACACACACTGTTTTTGTATTTTTCTGATTTTTCAATTTTTTTTTTATTTTTATCAAAAACAAAACAAATAAAACTGAAAATAAACAAACAAAAACATGTTATCAATGCAATGCAAAAACTAGACTGACTCAAAATAAAAGCAAAACACACAAGTAATGCAACAAAAAAAAAAAACAAGAAGACAGAAGAAAGTGATTTAATCACTTAGAGTCCTTTTTCTTCCACACCTTGGAAGAACCTTTCCTTTGGTTGAAACCTTGAACCAGCGGCGAAGGGGAAGAATTGAACCCGTTCAAGTTCGAAAGGAACATGAGGGCTTTCAGAAGATCTCCAAGAGGAGCAAGAGAGGATTGAAGCTGATTTTGGCTTGCAAATGCTATCATGTTGTTGCTCTGTTGAGTGGCTAACCACTTATAGTAATTTGGTCGAGTATGACCAGCAACACCACAATGATGACAGAGATGCTGCTTCCTCTGTTTGGGCTTTTGAGAGTTAACCTTCTTAGCCCTAAGGTTTTTATCATCTTTCTTATCTAGCTTAGGGGGTGCTCCTAGAATAGATTTATCCTTGTCTAAGTTCTCACTAGCTAATTCAGTTTTAACATCATTGTTCTCAATTTTAACAATATTAGCAGGAGAAACAAAAACAGTAGCACTAGTGGAAGCAATATTAGAGGAAGAAAGATCATACCCTAAACCTGTTCGATCTTAAGAAGATTTCTAAATGCAGAGCATCTCATCAAGCTTTGCACTCGAGGTCCTCTCCAACTGAGCTCTAACCTGAAATAGCTCCGCCTCAAGCTTCTTGGTCTTCTCTGCCAAGAAATTGTTTTCGAACCTTAGCGTTCCAATAGTTTGATTTGCCTCATCAAACTTAGTGGACAACTCTTCACGGTCAAGTTCCACATCACTGAGCTTCTTGGTGGTCAACCTATAGAGTTTCTCGTGTTTCTCAGACAGCTTATATAGTTTATCATAGGCTGAATGGATATCATCTTAATCATCCATTTTCTTACACTTTGTGTCCACCAATTCTTCTTCTTCTTCCACTTCATCAACAATCCCTTCAATAGGATTGACTGTGGTAATGAAGGCATTTAAGATTCCGTCATCCTCACTATCGGAATCATCTTCAGGCTCAGTGTCACTCAAGGTTGCAGCAAGTGCCTTGCTCTTCCTAATGCTCTTGAGATATGTAGGACACTCATTTTTCATGTGTCCAAACCCATGACACCCAAAACACTTAGGTCCTGCGGGAACAGTGTACTGACCACCTTCCTTTGCATCCTTCTTCCCTTTGTCTTGGCTCTTAAACTGAGAAGAACTAGATTGCCTGCGGTCCTTATCGAAGTTCCTTCCATTGGCATTCTTCATAAACTTCTTAAACTGCCTTGTAATGTAGGACTTCATCTTGGAATCTTCATCATCGGAAGACTCATCTGTCTCACTGCTCTTACCTTCAAGGCCATGCTCTTGCCTTTATTTGACTTGCCAATGTAACCCTAGCTCGTAGGTCTGCAAGTTTCCAACCAGCTCAGTCAAAGGAATCTTGTCAATATCCTTTGATTCCTCAATCGCCGTAATCTTGGCATGGAATCTCTCGGGTAGAGATCTGAGCACTTTCCCCATAATCTTAGGTTCAGGAATGGTTTTCCCAAGATTGAAGGCTGAGTTCACTATGTCCTTGAGCTTGGCATAGAACTCATCGAACGACTCATCCTCCTCCATCTTTATTTCTTCAAAGCTTGTAGTGAGCCTCTGAAGCTTTGAATCTTTGACAGCCTTGGTTCCTTCATAGGTTGTCTAGAGGATGGTCCAAGCCTCCTTAGCAGTTTCAGTTGAGGATATCTTCTTAAATTTCTCATTGGTGACTGCACTGAATAATGCATTCAATGCCCTGCTGTTGAAGTTAGCCGCCTTGATCTTTGCATCATCCCAATCGACCGGCGCTTCCTTTGGCTTAGTCCAGCCAATCTCTACAGCTTGCCACACCTTCTCGTCTAAGGACTGCAAAAAAGCTCTCATGCGTACTTTCAAGTAGGCATAGTTAGTCCCATCAAATAAAGGAGGTATGATTAACGACTGTCCTCTATCATGACAAACAGGGGTCAATGGATCAAACACAGCAAAGATTATCCTAATCAGAGTGTACCTACTCTGATACCACTTGATAGGCCACAAACGAATTAACCCCTTGTGATGAATTAACCAATTAATTAGCCAAGTGAATTAATTAGGTTCAATTACATGCAATTGCGTGGCAGCACAAACAAATCACCAATAAACTAAATATGCAGCGGAAAAATAAATAACACGGTGATTTGTTCACGAATGGGGAAAACCCTAACGGCAAAAACCCCACCGGGTGATTTTTAGGTCACCACTCCCAAAACTCCACTATTATCACAACAAGCGGTTACAAGTAAAGGAATCCCAAGTACCTTACCAACCTACAGTTGAACCCTTACCCCAATACCCAATTGAACTTATTCTGTAGTGACAATTTCCCTTTTTTGATGCACGGCTCCCAAGTACGTGACTAACCAGATGTGCGGATCCCAGTACGCGACTTCAATCACCAACTAGAAATAAGGATTGGCTGCAAAGTTCTTCAGTTCATACACATGATGAAAATCAAGAAGATGCTTGGTCACAAAACCCAAAGGTGCACATACACAACTACTTCTTCAGAAGAGATGAACTAGGTTAAGAACTTTGTCTTCGGTTACAAATTGCTTGAACAGAGTTTGCTCAATGCTTGTGCAACTTGTATATCTGTTGACGGCTCTTAAAACAATCATTTTATATGTCTAGGGTTAGGAGAAAAGAAGACCCAAAGACACATTCACGGATCCCAAGAAATCATATCAGAATTCTGATTTTTATAAACCTCGACAGATAGAAGCTGTTGAGTAGCTGTCGAGCAGGTGTCGAGACACGGGGCTGAAACAGCTTACTGAAGCTCGATAGATGCAGTTGTCGAGCTTTAATGAAATTGCACTTTCAGCTTGTTTTCTTGAACAGACTTAAAGGCTTCAATACTTGATCTTGAAACATGTTTCTTGAAGTATTTCAACATGTCCTAAATCTACCCAAATACAAGTAAAGTACATTTTGTCAAAGGATTAGCCAATTACATAAAAGTATGACATATGTTCTTAACATGTGAACCACATATGTCATAACAATGTATAAGGGGAGAAACATACATAATTTTATAATAGATTGTAAGGTCTATGACATGGTATGTATGTGAGTATAAGCCACTCTCTTATTCTCCCTTGAACTGATTGAGAGACCACACTTCTTGGGCATAAGTGGAATTAGAGTGAAGATTAAAAATGTTCCTAAGTACTTCTAATCTTTGGTTTTGAATTTCACCACACCAAAGTATGCTATCTTGTTCTTAAATTCTAAAATTTATATAGTACATGTTATTAATTGCGAATGAAGTAAATCCTTTAATTTTCTACTGCGTATGTTTTGTATGAGATACAAACCATGTTTTTCCAACAGTTGACACAACTATGAAGGTAGGGGACCTTATTGATCATCAAACCAAGCAGTGGAACAGATCCTTGATATAAGCCACTTTCACGCAGTCCACACAAGATGATATTTTAAGCATCAAACTCGGCAACCTTTAGACACGGGATGGGATATGCTGGAAAGAGAATATGGTCCAACGGTTCACGGTCGGAACTACCTATCCAGTTGCACTTTGCTTGAACCAAGGGGGTATGATCGAGCATTCCCTAGCTTAGGCTGACAAACAGCTCTGGAACGAACTATGGAAACTGGGTATACCACCGAAGGTCCATAATTTTCTATGCAAAGTAGGCCAAAATGACCAAATAAAACTGTTTTTGAAAATATTTTGCAATCTACCATTGTTTCTGAAATATATAGGGATCTACCACTAATTAAGAGCTCAATTTTGGTGAACTCTAGTTTTTCATGGTACTCGAGTACCATGGAAAAATTTTGAAATTCGAGTTTCTGAAATTCGAGTTACCTGGCAAACTCAAGTTCAAAAATGTGGTAAATTGCTAAATATTTCGCAAATAGTGGTAGATCCATACATATTTTCCCAAACAGTGGTATATGGTCATTTTGGCCATGGAGAGCATGCTCCAATATTCTCCCTACTCAAGCAAACCTTGCTTGCAGGAGAGTACCCATTGACCTGCTTTGTGTAATCTATGGCCAGGTTGAAGAAACGATCTGTCATGCTTTATGGGAGTGCCCTTTGGTTACCAATGTTTGGGCATTGGTTAAAGGAAAATTGCAAAAATGTGTAGTGGTATTGCAGAACTTTCATCTCCTTGCTAGGCAGATGAAGGGGAAGCTCACGGGAAATGAGATAGAGATGTGGGTTACTGTCGCTTTGTCCATTTGGAATGCCAAGAACTAGTCTTGTTTTGAAGCTAAGCAGTCCCAACCAAGTGATATACTCCGTGGAGCCACAACCCTACTACAGGACTATCAACGACTGAATCGGCACCTTGTGAGACCATAAGCAACTGAGTGTGACACCTTGCTAGACTGGAGCTCTTTACGTGTTTTTGTTCATTGACTTAGTTTAGTCTTTTGTTGGATTCTATACCTTGATGAGCTGGTATACTCAGACATCGAAATATTGTAAGCCTTTCTCCATGTAGCTTTGCATCTATGGATTTCAACCATGCATATAAAAATAAATTTCTTCTAGGGTAGGGGTAAGAACTGGGGTTTAAGTCTACATTTATACACTTAGATTAAGCTATAGTAAAACTTTCATCTTGTATAAAAATAAATAAATAAATAATTTTTCGATTTTAATCAAAATCAAAATTGAGTAGATTAAGTCAATAATTTTTCGCATTATTTGTTCACAAAATAAAAAATCTTTTAATTAGATCAGTTAATTCATTTCATTTTAATTAAAATATTAAAACATTAAAGGAAAAATATGAATGTTGAAAGTTTATACACTAAATAATGAGTGGGTCAAGCCACAAGGAATAAATTGTAATATACCTTTGATAAATATAAGTCTATTATATATATATATATATATAGGGGTTTGGCTTACCTCGAGTACTTTTTTAAAAAGAATCTCCTTTTGTTTTAATAAGAGACTGCCACATCACCCACTAATTAAATAAAGGCGAAAAGCACATTTTAGCCCCTACATTTTCAGGAGATTCTCATTTTAGTTCCTACATTTTATTTTTACCCTTTTAGTCCTTATTCTGAAAACGCTTCCCGTTTTAGTCCCTGTCATTACTCATTTAACAGAATTATCCTATGTGGCAAACGGTCCAATAGTAAATGCTGACGTGTTCATTAAAATAATATTAAAAAAATTATTTACATTTTTTAAAAATGCCACATCAGTAATTTAATTTTTTTAAAAAGCCACTTAGATAAAAATAATATAAAAATTTTTAACCTAATTATTTTAAAAAAAAAAAGAAAAGAAATTAGTTAAATTATTTTTTTTTTCTTTTTTTGGAAGAACATGAAGAACTCAGTTGAATTCGCAGTTGAATTCACCGTATCGCTCATCAAACTCAAAACAACAAAAATTCACAAAATCAAAAGAACCCCATTTGTAATTCAGTTTCATTTACGAATCCACACCCAATATCCACAAAATTTTCAAAACCCACCTAAACAATTTATATAGATTCAATAGCTGAAATGCAAAAACTTTTTACAACCCAAATCTATAAATCTCAAAATAATTAAATAAAAAAAAAAAACCAACAAAACGTAAAAGCTGTTATATCAAACCCAGATCCTAAAATCCCAAAAATCTCATAACCCAGATATGCAAATCCAAAACCCACAATTCCTAACACCCAGATCCACAAAAATTCTCAAAACCCAGATAAAGATTGGAAGCCAACAGTAAAAATAGAGCATTAACAAAAACAACAAAAGAATATAGTACCTTTATACCTTACTTCATGTCAAAGTATTATGCAGAGAATCAAACACATATAAAGAGCTTTTTAGAAGGAAGAGAAAGAAAAAAGAAAAAAAAGAAAGAAAGAAAAAAATACATACAGCAGCTACTTGAACTTATACAGCCAACGTTGGATCTCCAAACCCAAGCGAAGGACCTGAGCCCCTCGACTTGGTCGAACCCAGAGTCAAAAGACCAAAAATATTAGACTTAATCAATACCCAAATATAAATCAAAATATGAAATTAAAAAATAATAATAATGAAAAAACGCAAGCATTGACACTTTGCCCTCCAAAGTGTTGATATTTGCAAATTAGTTAAATTCATTTTTTTTTCTTTTTTTGGAAGAACATGAAGAACTCAGTTGAATTCACAGTTCTTCATGTTCTTCCAAAAAAAGAAAAAAATTAATTTAACTAATTTCTTTTCTTTTTTTAAAAAATAATTAGGTTAGAAATTTTTATATTATTTTTATCTGATGTGGCTTTTTTAAAAAATTAAATTCTTGATGTGGCATTTTTAAAAATGTAAATAATTTTTTTAATATTATTTTAATGAACACGTCAGTATTTACTGTTGAACCGTTTGCCACGTAGGATAATTCTGTTAAATGAGTAACGGCAGGGACTAAAATGGGAAGCATTTTTCAGAATAAGGACTAAAAGCGGTAAAAATAAAATGTATGGACTAAAATGGGAATCACCTGAAAATGTAGGGACTAAAAGGTGCTTTTCGCCTTAAATAAAATGTGAGAATTAAAACTCACTACCCTATATATATATATATATATATATAGGGGCTTGGTTTACCTCTAGTACTTTTTTTAAAAATAATCTTCTTTTATTTTAATGAGAGTCTGCCACATCGCCCACTAATTAAATAAAAGATGAGAATTAAAACTCACTACCACTTGCCCTTCTATATTTAAAACAAAAGAATATATCCAATTAAAAAAATACTGGAGGTAAGCCAAACCATTCTTTTTTAAGAACTATATAGATGAGGACTACATTCATGTTTCAATTTTTTGTTTGTTTGTTGATAATTTGATATTTACAACAAGAGAAGAAGAGTTTATAAAATAAAATTAAAAACAAAAAAACAAAAACAAAAACTACAGAAGACCTATCCATGTTATGCAACTCTATTCAGGTATTTTATTTGTTTAATACAGACAATAGAAGACCTATCCTTCTTATAAAAAATAAAAAAAATAAAAACAAACAAACAAACAAATCTTGATTAGACTAGACACCCATCACTTCCACCAACTAGCATTCAACAAGGCAAAAGTCTATTTTGGAATCCTCCAGCCAGGTCAAGGGAGAAAAATTTTGTTGCGATCTTGTAGATAATAATACTTGTTGATGGCCATTTTGGAAGTTATAAAGAAAGAAAGGAGCCTAGTAGCACGGGCAGAGAGGAGTTGGTAAATAGATAGAAAAAACCATTAAGCTTAAATGACAGGAATAATTGATCACAAGTCCATAAAATAAACAAATGGGCCTTGAGGAAACAAGCGGGCTCAAAAGGAGCCCGAAAAGAGAGAAATAGCAAATAGCAAACCCATGGGCAGTATATGATGTAGAAAAGTGAGAATGAGCTGCGGCAGGCCCAAAGCAATGCAAGCAAAGAAAGTAAGGGGTTAATGGCAAGCCCACGAACCCCAAGGATGAGGATAAGGCAATTGGGCCGGGGAAGCCCAATGAAGTTAGTAAAAACCCATGGAAACACAGAATTAGGAAAAGGGATAAGGAAGCCCAAGAAAAGCAAATAGGCCAAGGATGCCCAAGAGAAAACAAAAAGGACACAGGAGCCCATAAGTAAGAAAACCAATGGCCATGCTAAGCCATTAAGGAAAGAATAAACGGTAGGCCTAAGAAGGTCTAGTAGGATTGAGACATTACAGTAGGAATAACAGAGTGATATGGCAGGAAATGATGGCAATCAAGGAATAAGCTGAAAGAAATGTAAAGCCCAGTATCAAATAAAGCCCAACCCCTAAGGGGTGCGGGAAATCAGAAAGTAGCTCACATAAAAGGTCAAGAATGGATAGCAGACTATGCAGGCAAGCCTCCAGACCACGACGAACGCATGAGCAGGAGGCAGATTTTGGACACATATAGAAGGAAGGCACGCACAAGGCTCAGACATCAGCAGCTTGTACCCAACTAATATGAGACATGGTGAGGTCATGGGTTAGAGGTAAGAGGGTATGTTTTGGCAGTGGAGAGAGGGGAAAACCTATTCTGGGGTTCCTGCTCAAGCTCTTTTGAGGGTACATCCTGCTGGGATGACATACCACCCAAAAGAAGTAAGGCTGAGTTGGAACCACTAGGTACATGCCATGAGGGATAGGGAGAGAGAGCACCCACACTGTGGCAGGAAATGGTGCAACGGTAGACTAACAAACAAAATAGTTTTCCTTGTTTGGAGATAAAGAATGGCACACAGACGAACCAGTGGTGGTCGGCAAGTACACCCAGACCAAACAAAGATGGTTAAGGGGTAAAACAGTAAAATCCGGTCACAGTAACAACCATCTCGGAGGAATCACGAAATAGAAAACAAGGGTGAAGAAAAGAAAGGAAAGATAAGAGGAAAACTAAAACAAACAAACAAAAAAAAAAAAAGGAAAGGAAAAAACAGAGAGTTAAATTGGCAGGCATGCACCAATAGGTTGTTTTCCTCTCTCCCTCTCAAAATCCTACTCTCTGCTAAAAGCAAAAGGGTTCCTCCGAGCATCAACCATTCAAGTCCATTTCCCTCAAAGTGATTAATTTCCAAGGCAGGATTTTCCGTGGGAAATTAATTGCATTGAGAAAAAGCATTCTTCCCTCTCTGGTTTTGGTATTGCGGACTAGATTTACTCTGATTTCTTTCTTCTTTTGATTGACCCATATGCTAACCACTTATTCACTTGCTCTCTTTAATTATTGTTATTGTGATTATCTTTCTTAATTAAGGATTAACTGTTCACTTTAATTAAGAAGCCGAAGTATTCTTCTTTTTATTTTATTATCATGCCTACCTGCCATGACTCATCTAGAATAGCTCTACCTTCTGTAAGCATGCTCCTGATAGACGAGACATAGTTTGCGCATAAGCCGAACCAAGTTGAGTTGTAGTTGAACCAGTCTCAACTCCCTTACTCAGAACACTTGGGCTTAGTACTGCAGGAGGTAGCCCAGCCCAGTACAACAATAGTACCGCAAAAGGCAGCCTAGCATAACACAAAAAGCCCACTACATTAAATTGGCGACTCCACTGGGGAGTTAGGAAGCAAATAGGCATAGAAGCCCTCGCAAACAAATGCTTCTGAAGTCTAGGACAACGCGAAACATGAGTGCTGTGCCCTCACAAGCAGAGTCTAAGCCAACAATGCCCTGCCAACAGCAGCCTAACCAGGCGAAAGGCACCAACGGAATAGGGGCTAAACCCCAACCACAGCCAAGAATTCCTACTGACAATGCCAACATTTTCATTAAAGTCTTACAGTCCCTACAACACTCACAACAGCAAATGATGGAAGAAATCTGTCAGCTAAAAGCAGACAAACATAAAAGAAAACGGAAGCCAGCATGACCCAGAGCATGTGGCAGACAAAGAGGAGACACCAGTAAGAGGTGTCCCACAGAATGCGGAACAATGTTTCATCACTATGGCCGAAGTAGCGGCCCTCTTGAAACAAAAGAGGGCTAGAGCACCTAAGGAGAGATTCTATGCACGATGACCTCCTTACCCATTAAGGGTACTCAGTAAGCCATACCCCGAGAGCTACGAACCGCGGGCCTTCGCACAGTACGATGGTAGGAAGGGAAGTGCCGTTAAGCACATGAGCAAGTTTATTGATACTTTTGGCCCTTACGCCGCAGATGAAGACTTATGTCTCCGAGAGTTTTCTAAATTACTATGTGACCGGGCATACACCTGGTATATCAGCCTAAAGCTAGGGTCGATTCCAACATGGGATGACATGGTGGACGTATTTTGCACTAAATACTATCACGGAGAAGAAACAATAACACTTGCAACTCTGTAAACAACAAAGCAGAGAAATGGTGAAGACCTAATGGAATACATCAAAAGGTTCAAGGACATAGTACTAGATTGCTATGATCATTGTGAAGAAAGAACTTTGGTGGAAATGTGTATGACGAACATGATCAGGGAGTACAGGGCATTCCTAGAAAACTTAGAAATTTCCCAATTTGCACAGTTGTTGCAAAAGGCCAAAAAGACTGCCCAGTCCGTGAAACCAAGCTTGGACAAAAGAAACGCTTCGCAGGCTATGGCAGTATCCATTAGCGAGCGAAGAAGTAAGACTGAGGGGAGGGAATACGATACTCCCCCACCAATACCATGCACTTCAAAAGAGTTGGACGTATTGCTAGACAAATGGATAGCAGATGGAGTTTTCAAACCTAATCAAGTTTCTAAAGAGCCCACAGAAGAGGAGCAGAGGGACCCACGCTTCTGCCGTTTGCACAATTACGTGCAACATCCTACCATAGAATGTTGGACGCTCCGCAGGCTAGTGCACCGCAGGATCAAAGAAGGGGCTCTAGAACTATCCCAGCAAGAAGTTCAAAGAAACCCACTCCCAAACCACAAGGGGAAGGGTGTAGTAGCGATAGTAATTTGCATGGACTCAGGGGAGGACGAAGAAGAAAATCTAGCCTTGCCTACCACAGCAATCACTACTTTCCAGCAAAGCTCCAAATTCAAAAAAAAAAATTTGATCAGCTGGGACTCACAGCAAAGGAAAGAAAGATAGCCACGGAGGCTCTGGTGAGCATTGTTGGGATTTGTGCCCTAGAATCCTATTGTATGATGCTATGTGCTATATTATGTATGACATTATGTATGACATGATGTATGACTTAATATTGTTATTAATAAAGTTGTTTTATTATTATCTGAAATAATAGTAACATGAATATTTGGACATTATCATATAGTCCATGAGATGCATAGTATGTGATTTATGTGATTTAGTCACAAAAGATATAAGTCACAAGTTCTTTGTAAACTCATAATTTGGTTCGTAGTCGGTGATGAAATTGGGCATTTCATCTGCGAAGACTATAACATGTCAACTAAGATGATTTGTCTTGATCATGGAAGTGGTGACTTCTAGTTGATATGTTTTAAGAGTTAAGACATATTGAACTGGACTGCTGTGAGATTTATTATTCTCCTAATGACTGTCAATTGAATAATAAATCTCACGACTTATATTTGCATAAACTTTTAATCCTGAGAGAATAATGGACTTGATCATGAAGTGTAGGTTGCGTTGATATATCAGGAGTGAGATCTAAAGTAACGGTCAAAACCTCAATATGTTGGGCAACTACATTTAGTGTTGATGGAACATATATTCTCAAGATAGAATTCATAGTCTCTTAACGGAGATACAAAATATTCCCTTGAGATAAGTTTAATGGGTTTGTTATTCAGAATGTTAGGCCTAACTACTTTAGTAAATAGTTACTAAAGTATATATTTATGAAATTAGATTTCATAAATATATGATGAATAACTTAAAGGATTAAACCAGGTACTCAAGGATTAAGATGTAGTAATTTACAAAGTGGCAGTCTACTTTCACAACTTTGTATTACTACGAATATTTTATGAAAGGGTTGCATGTACAATAAGTCTTGGGATATAATTTATTAATAAGGCCTAGAGTGCAATTATATTTATATAGTGGTATTAAATATAATTAATGGTAACTTTGAACTTGTCAAGAGTTGACAGAAAAGCCCAAGGCCCATTGGAGCTAGTGTCTTATTTGTTCCCTTTTGGTCCCACTCCAACCCACATATTAGAGCCCAATTGGAAAGGTCCAAAAGGCTAGCCCAATTAGATAACCAGTTATTAGAAGAGAAACATACAAATTTTTGTAATACACAACAAGTTTATGAAAATACATGTATGTGAGTGTTGGACACTCTATCATTCTCTTTAAGAAATAACTGATTGAGAGACCACACATCTTGGGCGTTAGTGGAATTGGAGCGAAGATTGAAAGTGTTCCTGAGAACTTTTTATCTTTGGTTTTGAAATTCGCTGCACCAAGGTACACTCTCTTGTTCTATATTCTGAAACTTACATTATGCATGTTATCAATTCTGAATGAAGTAGATCCATTTATTTTTCGCTGCGTATATGCATATAACCAACAATTGGTATCAGAGCGGTCTTCATTTTCGAATCTGTATAATATGTTTAGTGAGTTTTAGAATTAAAGAGAACTATTTTCATAGTTGTGAAAATTCTACAGTCATTTTTCTGCATATTATAGTTTTTGAAACTATTATTTGATTAAAACTGATTTTGATGTTATGATGTTGTTTAAGTTTGATTTTAACTATGTAAAATTAAATTTTAACACTTTAACATCAATGGAATTCAAGTTTTAATCTTAATCTAATCGTTTATTAGCACTAAGAATGTATTTTGTTCATTGGAAATGTCAAAAACGGTTAACAGAAAAAACGACTGTTTTTGGGCATTTTTCGCGACTGGCGAGCGAGTCGCGAGTGAGTCGCAAATGTTTCTATATGAACTTCGCGACTGGAGTCTCGTGACTAGGCGAATCGCCAAAACAAGTCGCTAACTCGCAACTGGAGTCTCGCGACTGGGCGAGTCGCCAAAACCAGTCGCCAAAAATTCAGACACCTGTTTTTTACATGTATACATAGCAAGGCTTTATGTAATTAGTTTATATATGTATTAAACAATTAAAAACCTTTAATTTAAAACATCTAGTGGGAGAGAGATACAAAGGTTGCATCTCACAGCATCCATTATCGGTTCATAGTAGTGTGGAGAGGCACCTCGTCTTGGTGTATATGCCTCGCGATCCCAAAGGAGGGTGTTTACTTCATAGTACTACAAGATTGAACTTACCTGTTTAAAGTAGTGTGGGCAAGCACCTCGTCTTGGCGTATATGCCTTGCGATCCCAATGGAGGGTATTTTGTTCCATGGTACTACAAGTTTAAACACTATAAAGGGAGATGAAATGTGGCTACACATGATTTTAGATAATAGTGTACACTAGACTAAGTGTAATGTTAACCTCCCAAAGGAGCTATGTCATTATTACTTAGAGGCTAAAGGAAATACGGCATATTATTAGTGTTTGAAAAGAGTTATCATGATAGCACTAATAATGAGAATAGTTCTCAATCAATTAATGTATTTATAATAAACTTGCTACCAAGGAATTATAGACATGGATTGGGTTGTCGTTGCATGTATTATTTTATGGTTTTATTAAGGTTCCATATTGTATGTTTATATGCTAAATTGATAATGTCCAGTTTACTTATTATATTCATGTTTATTATTTTCAGATTTGAACATGGCATCATTTAGCCCACTTGTTACTATTCTTAATCAAAACAAACTGACTAAATCCAATTATGTTGACTGGAAAAGAAATTTGGACATAGTTCTCACAACTGAAGAGCACAAATATGTGCTTACTAAACCATGTCCTAGCTTTCCTTCATTAGATACTCCTCTTGAGGAAAAACAACGATATGATCGTTGGCAGAAATCTAATGAAATGGCCAAGTGCTACATCCTAGCATCTATCTCAAATGTTCTACAGCATCAAATGCAAGATGTAGAACTAGCTTCAGACATTATGCTAAGTCTGAAGGAGATGTTTGGTGAACAAGGCCATTCTGCAAGGCAAGAAACCATGAGACAAATTTATAATACCAAAATGGCTGAAGGTAGTTCAGTGAAGGAGCATTGTCTTACAATGATCTCTAATCTGAATACATTAGAAGTTTTAGGTGTCGATATTGATGGAGAATCCCAAGTGGATATGATACTTCAGTCGCTACCAGAATCATTCAAGGAATTCAAACTTAACTATAACATGAACAAAAATATTTATACCTTGTCTAAATTAATGAATGAATTGGTAGCGGCAAAAGACATTCTTGGTACTTCCAATGTTGAAGCCAATGTTGGTGAAGCTTCTACTTCTCAACCTAAGTCGAAAGGCAAGGGTAAGTAGAAGAAGAAGGACTTCACCAAACAAGAGGGTAAACAAATTGCCTTATGGGTTGCTGATAAAGGAAAGAAAATCAAAGGAAAGTGTTTCCATTGTGGTGAGAAAGGACATTGGAAGAGGAACTGTCCAAAATTCAAGGCTGCCAATAATAAGGGTATGAATAGTTCTTTCCTCCTTGAAATATGTTTGGTACAAAATCCCACAGATTCCTGGTGTGTGCATTCAGGTTGTACTAATCATATCTGCAATTCTTTGCAGGGGTTCCAGGAGACAAGAAAACTTAAAGAAGGAGAATTGTTTCTTACTTTGGCTGATGGGAGCAGGATTCCAGTTGTAGCTGTTGGTGTTTTTAATTTATATTTTGAATCTAGAGTTTTAATATTAGAAGACGGTCTGTATATACCTAATGTTCGTAGGAATTTAATTTCTGCAACTTATTTGGGTAAACATGGTTATTGTGTTATCCTTAAAGACAATGTTGTAATAAAGAAGGGTAAAATGTTTATCTGATCTAGCAATATTGTGGATGGTCTTTATATTTTAACTCCTGATTAGCATGAATTATATAATTCTGAATTAGATAATAACTCTCATGTAAAATCATTAAAGAGAAAGTTTCCTTCTACTAATGAAGCATATCTTTGGCACTTACGTTTAGGTCATATTAATCCAAACAGAATTCAAAGACTAATCAAAGATGGACTTCTAGAGCCATTGGATTTTGATGAATTCCCAGTTTGTGAATCTTGTTTGGAAGTAAAAATGACCAAACAATCTTTTAATATAAAATGTAGAAGAGCCGAAGAGTTGCTTGAATTAGTTCATACAGATGTTTGTGGTCCTACGTCAACCCAAGCTAAAGGAGGTTATGAGTACTTCATCACTTTTACCGATGATTACTCAAGATATGGTTATGTGTACCTAATGAGACGGAAGTCCGAAGCCTTTGAAAAGTTCAAAGAGTTTAGGGCTGAAGTTGAGAATCAATTAGGTAAACGCATAAAAGCCATCCGATCTGATCGAGGTGGTGAATACCTTCTTAGGAATTTCAAGGATTACTTAACTCAAAATGGGATCATATCCCAATTAACTGCACCTGAAACTCCCCAACAGAATGGTGTAGCAGAAAGAAGGAATAGGACTCTTTTGGAAATGGTTAGGTCCATGATGAGTTACTCAACTTTACCAGTTTCTTTTTGGGGATATGCACTAAAAATTGCAATGCATATTTTGAATTTAGTTCCATCAAAATCTGTTCCTAACACACCTAAGGAATTGTGGAGTGGGCGAAAGCCTAGCATGAAATATCTCCACATTTGGGGATGTCCAACACGTGCTGAAAAGGAAGTCTGATTCAAAATCTATTCCTAACACACCTAAGGAATTATGGAGTGGGCGTAAGCCTAGTATGAAATATCTCCACATTTGGGGATGTTCAGTACATGTGTTGAAAATGAAGTCTGATAAGTTGGAAACTAAAACCGAAGTATGCATGTTTTTAGGGTATTCAAAAGAAACAAAGGGTTATTTATTCTATAATCATAAAGATAACAAAGTGATTATTAGCACACATGCCAAATTTTTGGAAGATGATTATATGAATAATTTTGATCCTAGAAATAAAGTTGTTTTGGCTGAAATGAATGAACCTGCAGTTGAACAACCAATAGATGAAACTAGGGATGATGTGGTTGTATTGGATACACCACAAAATACTACTGATGAAATATCTAGTACACAGGTGCCTCGTCGTAGTGGGAGAATTGTTCAGCCTCCTATAAGATTCATAGGTTTGGGAGAAACTTATGAAGCTATCTCAGAAGAGACTGAATCGGATCCCTACACTTATGAAGAGGCAATGAATGAAATAAATGCACATCATTGGGTCAAAGCTATGAAATCTGAATTAGATTCCATGTATTCCAATCAAGTTTGGGATCTTGTAAAGGCGCCTAACGGCATTAAATCTGTTGGTTGCAAATGGGTTTATAAGAGGAAGAGAGGGATAGATGGAAAGGTTGAAACCTTTAAAGCAAGGCTAGTGGCGAAAGGGTATACATAAAAAGAATGTATTGATTATGAAGAAACCTTTTCACCAGTAGCAATACTTAAATCTATCAAAATTCTCTTATCCATTGCTGCTCATTATGATTATGAGATTTGGCAAATGGATGTCAAGACTGCATTTCTCAATGGCAATCTTGAAGAGGAAATCTATATGATGCAACCGGAAGGTTTCATTGCTAAGAACCAAGAGCATATGGTATGCAAGTTGAAAAGGTTCATTTATGGACTTAAGCAAGCATCTAGATTTGGAACATCAGATTTGATCAAGCAATCAAATCTTTTGGTTTTGAACAAAATCTTAATGAACCATGTGTGTACAAAAGACATTAAGAAAAAGTAGTAATGTTCCTAGTGCTTTATGTTGATGATATTCTACTCATTGGGAATGATGTAGGGGTAATGTCATCAGTAAAGGTTTGGTTGTCAAACCAATTTGATATGAAGGACTTGGATGAGGCTAACTTTATTCTAGGGATCAAGCTTTGGCGAGATCGTAAGAATAAGATGTTAGGCTTATCACAAGCTGGATATATAAATAAGGTTCTAGAACGGTTTAGCATGCAAAACTCCAAGAAAGGATTACTTCCTTTCAGACATGGAATTCCTCTGTCTGATGACCAAAGGCCTAAGACTCAAGAAGAAGTAGATATGATGAGACAAGTTCCTTATGCTTCTGCAGTAGGAAGTCTCATGTATGCCATGCTTTGTACTAGACCAGATATTTGTTATTCAGTTGGCATGGTTAGCCAATATCAATCAAATCCAGGACCAAAACATTGGCAAGCTGTAAAGCATATTCTCAAGTATCTACAAAGAACGAGAGATTATATGCTTATTTACCAAAGTGAGGATTTGATACCCATTGGCTATACAGATTCCGACTTTCAGTTGGGTCTAGATTTTAGAAAATCCACATCAAAATGTGTTTTCACCTTGGGAGGTGGAGCCATAACTTGGAGGAGTGTTAAGCAATCTTGTATTGCGAACTCCACCATGGAAGCAGAATATGTTGCTGCTTGTGAAGCAGCAAAGGAAGCTGTATGGCTCAAGAAATTCCTTTCTGACCTTGGTGTAATGAGAATAGAACAAGTTCCCATCACATTGTTTTGCGACAATAGTGGTGCAGTTGCACAATCAAAAGATCCAAGGAATCACAAGAAAGGAAAGCACATTGAGAGAAAGTACCACATTATTAGAGAAATTATTGCTTGTGGAGATGTGGTGGTAGCAAAGATTGAAAGTGCAAGTAATCTAACAGATCCCTTTACCAAAGCCTTGCCTCAAAGGACCTTTGAGTCACATTTAGAGGGAATGGGAGTTAGATTAGTGCACAATAGTCTTTAGGGCAAGTGGGAGATTATTGGGATTTGTGCCATAGAATCCTATTGTATGATGCTATGTACTATATTATGTATGACATTATGTATGACATGATGTATGACTTAATATTGTTATTAATAAAGTTGTTTTATTATTATCTAAAATAATGGTAACATGAATATTTAGACATTATCATATAGTCCATGAGATGCATAGTATGTGATTTACGTGATTTAGTCACAGAAGATATAAGTCACAAGTTCTTTGTAAACTCAGAATTTGGTTCGTAGTCGGTGATGAAATTGGACATTTCATCTGCAAAGACTATAACATGTCAACTAAGATGATTTGTCTTGATCATTGAAGTGGTGACTTCTAGTTGATATGTTTTAAGAGTTAAGACATATTGAACTGGACCGTTATGAGATTTATTATTCTCCTAATGACTGTTAATTGAATAATAAATCTCACGACTTATATTTGCATGAACTCTTAATCTTGAGAGAATAATGGACCTGATCATAAAGTGTAGGTTGCTTTGATATATCAGGAGTGAAATCTAAAGTAACGGTCAAAATCTCAGTATGTCGGGCAACTAGATTTAGTGTTGATGGAACATATATTCTCAAGATGAAATTCATAGTCTCTTAATGGAGATACAAAATATTCCCTTGAGATAAGTTTAATGGGTTTATTATTCAGAATGTTAGGCCTAACTACTTTAGTAAATAGTTACTAAAGTATATATTTATGAAATTGGATTTCATAAATATATGATGAATAACTTAAAGGATTAAACCGGGTACTCAATGATTAAGATGTAGTAATTTACAAAGTGGCAGTCTACTTTCACAACTTTGTATTACTACGAATATTTTATGAAGGGGTTGCATGTGCAATAAAGTTTTGGGATATAATTTATTAATAAGGCCTAGAGTGCAATTATATTTATATAGTGGTATTAAATATAATTAATGATAACTTTGGACTTGTCAAGAGTTGACAGAAAAGCCCAAGGCCCATTGGAGCTAGTGTCTTATTTGCTCCCTTTTGGTCCCACTCCAAGCCACATATTAGAGCCCAATTGGAAAGGCCCAAAAGGCTAACCCAATTAGATAACCAGTTATTAGAAGAGAAACATACAGAATTTTGTGATACACAACAAGTTTATGAAAATACATGTATGTGAGTGTTGGACACTCTATCATTCTCTTTAAGAAATAACTGATTGAGAGACCACACATCTTGGGCGTTAGTGGAATTGGAGTGAAGATTGAAAGTGTTCTTGAGAACTTTTTATCTTTGGTTTTGAAATTCGCTGCATCAAGGTACACTCTCTTGTTCTATATTCTGAAACTTACATTATGCATGTTATCAATTTTGAATGAAGTAGATCCGTTTATTTTCCACTGCGTATATGCATATAACCAACAAGCATCGCCTCTGGGGTAGGAGTAGAATGCTTATCAATAGAAATCCCAGATGACTAAGCCCTCTTACAAGAGTCGATTGAAATCAGTTTCAGTAATGAGGATATGGAAGTGGGATACCCGGATCACAAGAGGCCCCTTTACAGGGTAGCATCTATAAATCAAATCCCCATTAAGAGAGCCTTGATGGACACAGGTGCTTCCGTAAACCTCATTCCATTGAGCATTTTACAAGCGGTAGGAATTTCAAAAAGAAAGATCCAAGGATGCTCAATGGAAGTAACAGGGTTTGGCAAAAGGGACGAATACACCGCAGGCCATATCCAGCTATGGTTAAAGGTGGGACCTATAGCTTCTTTAGCTCGATTCTACGTGGTGAAGACAGAGGTCTCGTATAGCACCGGCTAGTCCCATCCACATACCACCAGTGTGTGAAGGGAAGGTTGAATGGTAGAATGATACGTATAGTAGCAACCCCCTCGCCATTTGAGTAGGCTGAGGCTCATCTAGTGGAAACTATGTTCTACGACCAATGGGCTCCATCTAGGGAAAGCTCGTTATTAAAGCCACGAGGTACCTTTGTACCTAAATGGAAAGACATCCAAAGTGATCCAGAGCCCGATCTAAGGGAGTTGCTAGAATAAAAAAAGAAAAGGAATGAAATGCCCATTGCAGAATCAAATGATACACAGCACTGTGTCAAGGTCCGAGGTCTTGACTGCAGGATTGTGTAGAAGTTATGAAGGCACATGGGGCCCACGAGTAAAATACAAACGGGCCCCACCCAGGAGTGGCAACACGAGAGTTTGGTGTGTTGCGTGGCTCAAGAAAGTTCAGTGGAAGAAGATAATAAAGAGAAAAGCGAATAAGTTGTGGCAGAAAAAGTGGTACAGGTTGTAATAGAAGAAGACATGGAGGAAGTTGACCTGGGGTCTGTTTCGCAAGAACCAAGGCCCATCTCAATTAGTGTAAGTCTGACAGAAAAGGAAAAATCAAAACTGGTACTGCTGTTGAAAGAATTCAAAGACGTCTTCGCATGGGATTACAATGAAATGCTAGGGTTAGACCCCGAGCTAGTGGCGTATACGTTGAATGTGAACCCAGAAGCCAAGCTAGTGGCCCAACCTGCCAGGGTATTCCACACTGAGATAAAAGGCCAAATAGTCAAAGAAGTATAGAAATTGCTGGCCCAGGATTTATCAAGCCTATTTAACACCCACGCTGGCTATCTAACATAGTACCAGTAAAGAAGAAGAACGGACAGATAAGATATTGTGTAGATTTCATAAATCTCAACAGAGCCTGTCCGAAGGATGAGTTCCCATTGCCAAACATGGATCTGCTAATAGATTTCGAGGTAGAAAGCACCATGTTTTCATTCATAGATGGGTTCAGTGGATACAATCATATCAGAATAGCACCAAAGGATTCAGAGAAAACTACTTTCAGGACACCCATGGGCAATTTCTACTACACTATGATGCTTTTTGGGCTAAAAAATGCGGGTGCCACTTATCAGCAAGCAATGACGGCATTATTTCACGACATGATGCATCGTGAACTGGAGGACTACGTGGATGACATAGTGGTAAAATCAAGGAGAAGAGAAGAACACTTCCAAGTGTTGAGAAAGGTATTCGAGAGGTGCAGAACTTTCAAATTAAGAATGAACCCTCTTAAGTGTGCATTTGGAGTGTCCTTTGGGAAATTCCTAGGCTTTCTAGTTCATTGCAAGGGAATAGATGTGGACTCGGCCAAAGCTACGGCCATAGCAATTATGAGACCTCTAGTCATGGTAAAGGAGTTAAAGAGCTTCTTAAGGAAGGTCTCATATATTCGAAGATTCATCCCTGGGTTGGCATCAATCACTTCTGCTTTCACTAAATTGCTCAGGAAATGGCAAAGCTTTGAATGGGGAGAAGCGCAGCAGACGGACTTTAAGAGGCTACAGCAAATCATGATGAACCTCCCTACATTGCAGGCCCCAATCCACAAAAAACCACTGCTACTCTACTTGGCCACCAACTCGTATGCCATTGGTGCATTAATCGCCCAAGAGGATGGAGGTGGCGTTGACCAATGTACTACATCAGTTGTGCCTTAAAAGATGCAGAAACTCGTTACCCAAGGGCAGAAAGAGCGTGCTTAGCTATTATGTATGCTTCGCAGAGGTTACGCCATTATTTATTGGCTTACGAAGTATGGCTGATGACCAAGTCCCATGCCATCAAAGTTTTGTTGGAACAACCAATCCTCTCTGGCAGAATATCCCAGTGGTTGTTATAATTGTCACAATACGATTTGAAGACGAGGACACCCAGGGCGATGAAAAGCCAGGCTATAGCGGATCTATTGGCACAATTTCCAAGAGAGGAAGAATTCCCGCTGGATGATGAAGTTCCAAGGGAAGTAGCCATGGCAGAAGAGGTCAGAGAAAAATGGATAATGAAATTTGGTGGGTCTTCTATCACTCAATCTGGGGGAGTGGGAGTAGTTTTGTACCATGAAGAAGATAAGGCAGTAGTGCTATCGTTCAAACTGGAATTCCCCTATTCAAACAACACGACAGAATACGAAGCCTACCTAACTGGGCTGGCCACGGCTCTCGAAATGGGAGTCAAGCATTTAAGGGTATTAGGTGATTCGAACTAAGTAGTCTACCAGACCAAAGGGAGCTTTTCCTTAAAAGAACCCAGCCTAGCCTCATACAGAGCAATGGCCCAGAAGATGGAAGAAAATTTTTCAACTTTTAAAATAGAATATGCTCTAAGGAACGAAAATCGGTTTGCGGATGCACTAGCCGCACTAGGCTCACAAATAATGTTCAAAAGAGATAGCACCAGGTAGAAGTCAGTAAAAGGAAAGAATCTATTATTGAGGTGTTGAAGGAAAGGTTCCAGGAGGAATAGCGAGAAGGAGATTGGCAGGTCCCCATAAAGAAAGCCTTAATGGAAGGGGAAGACGCCACAGAACTAAAGATATTGAAAGACTACGCCCTAGTAAGAGGAGAATTGTTTCGCAGGATGCCAAGTGGGGTTTTGTCCAGATGCATGGGCCAGAAGGAGGCCCAGAGAAAATTGAAAGAAGTACATGACAAAACTTGCAAATCCTGGAAGGAGGCCAGCCTTTACCACAAACTTCAAAGGGCAGGCTTTTATTAGCCAAGCATAGGTAAAGATGCAGACTGAGTCCAAACCCAGTGTGGGACTTGCCAGCTTGTAGCAAACAAAGAGGAAAGTTATGCTGTGTTCATCAGCGAAGACTAGAGAAGCCCATTTATACAGTACCTGACAGAAAGCATCCTACCACAAAAGCATAGTGAAAGATACTAACTTAAGAGGTTGGCAACGCGCTACTTTTTGCATAATACTATCATTTTCAAAAAAAGGTATGATGGGGACCCCTTAAGGTGTTTAGGCCCTGAAGAAGTAAAAGAAATGATAAAAGTACACTCAGGAGAGTGTGGGGAGCACCAAGGAAAGAAAAAACTTTACCAATGCCTACTGCAAATGGGCTACTACTGGCCTACCATGAAAAAAGATGCGGCAGAATTTGTAAAAAAAATGCCATAGTTGCTAAATACAAGCTAACTTGATTCACACTTATCCGCAGACTTTACATAGCATGGTCACCCCATGGCCTTTTCATACTTGGGGGCTTGATTTGGTAGGACCAGTTAACCCACCATCGCATGGATACATATGGATACTAGTGGCTACGGAATACTTCACTAAGTGGGCAGAGGCAGTACCACTTCATAAGGCCACGGGAGGAGCAATGACAAACTTCATCAAGGAGAATATAATTGTGAGGTTTGGGGTTCCCTACAGGATCATCAGTGACAATGGCACACCATTTGTCAACAGTGATGTAAGGAAGATGCTAAAGTTCTACCAAGTCAAACACCATCGATCATCACCTTATTACCCTAGGCAAGCAAAGGCAACAAGCAAGACCCTCATAAAAATTATCAGTAAAATGAGCCAAGAGTATATAGGAGGATGGACAATGCACCTCCTAGACGCTCTTTGGGCTTATAGAAATTCACCCAAGTCAGCCACAGGTTTTTCACCTTTTTCCTTGGTCTACGGAACTGAGGTAGTAAGCTCGACAAAAGTAATGACTCCATCCCTGAGAGTTATACAGATGCAGGAGAAAGGAAGGGAAAAAAAAGTCTTTGCGATAGAAAGATGCGAAAACCTAGAAGGACTTAATGAAAAGAGGGAGAAAGCCCAAAAGCGCAGCCGTAGATACAGACAAAAGATGATTGAAGCCTATGGCAGAATGACTAAAAAAAGAGTTTTCGTAGAAGGACAACTTGTGTTAAAAGTAGCAGACTATGTCAGGCGAGGCATGTCAGGACCATCCAAGTTTACACCAAAATGGGAAAGACCCTTTGTGATAAGGGAGGTGCATCCTAGTGGGTATTACCATTTGACTCAGACAAATGGCAGGGACCTAATGGATCCCATCAATGGGAAGTGGCTGAAACGTTATTATGCCTAAGAAGAAAAAAGTTATGTAATTATCCCTTTTTTGCTAAAGAATTTTATGTTTTCTTTTACCTTTTTCCTTCTTTCCTTCAAGTGACCATGTCACAAGATGAGATTGTAACGTGCTTTCATGAGAATATAATGAAAAAGTATGAAGTATTAGCATTCTATGTCATAGCAAAAGCAAAGGCAGTAGCAAAGTGTAGCATCATAGTTACAAACCCAAACTGTGGCAAACCCACCAAATGAGTGCTATAGAAAAAAAAAAGTGTACTAGATAGAGAAATGAGGGAAGAAAAACGACACAAAAAAAGGGGGAACTACATCATCATCAACGAAGTCCGGAAATAAGAGGCTGATCTCCAAAGCGACTAGGCCCACCAATGTTAGAAAGAAGGCACTCGCTACAACCCTCCAAGTCTGCCACTTTCTTTCTCAGAACCTCAAGGCGTGAATCAATGGCATCAATGGCAGGCTGAACCTTCTTCATAAAAAGGGCTCAGGCAACCTCACAGAGGTGATCGAAAACAAACTCCATAGCGAAACCCACACTAACAAGCTCTTGAATCATGGCTCTCCACAGCAAGATCCTCTCGGCAGAAATGGTATCAACAAAGTTATGCTCAATATCATTCAGTACACTCCCCAGCATCTTCAAGAAGTGCTCTCTGGCAGAATGGCCAAGACGGAATCCTTGCATAAAGTCACCACGGCTACTGTAGACTACCACCAAGTGAGAAGCACAATCCTCGGGAACCCTGAAACCGTGGAAGTCTACATAGGGAGGCCCAGAACCCTAGAAGTCTGCAAGATCGAGTTCATTGACCTCTGGCTGATCAAAGCATGAAAAGAAGGCTGCAGCCTCGCTCACAGGATCCGAAATGGTGGCAGAACTACTGCCCACCTCAAACTGAGAAAGAGTAGTAGGGAGTAGACCTATCAATAAAGCACAAAGCATGAAATGAGAAACCATGATCTAAAAAGGACAAACTCACATGGAAGAAATGAAGAAGGAAATAAGGGAAAGAAAACTCACCAAGACCCGTGAGAATAGGGGCTGTGGGAACGGCTGAAACAGATACAGAATGTATAGCAGAAATAGGCACTGTGGGAATGGCAGAAACGGGTGCTATTGGTGTGGCAGGAGGAGCGGCTGAGGGCATACCTACGTCTGCTACAACTCCTGGCCCCTTAAAGGTCTCTGCAAACAGGGAAATGGGCATACAAATAAAAAGAGACTGTAGTAAAGGAGTAACGTAAATACATATGAATGCGGAAGAGTGAATTTAGCAAGATAAAAAGAAAAAAAAAAAAAAAAAAGGCACATACCCATGAGCTCGATCTCTGGGGCAGCACTCTCCTCTTCATCAGAGTCAGAAATCCTCTTCTTCAGGACGGGCTCATCATCAAGATCCTCAAGGATATCCTCAAACCCCTTAAAGGACAAGTCTGCATCTGGCCCGCGTGTAGCAAAGCTAGGAATAGAGGAAGGGATAACTACCAAAGAAGAACAATCCTTCACAGTCTGAGATAGAGTTGTGAAGGGGTCACTGGTGGAGATAATAAAGGGTGTGATAGGAGGAGCAACCCCGGTCTGAGCAGTGGCAGGAGGTGTGACCCCCCTTTGAGGAGTAAGTGTCTCGGTAGGAACAGGGGTGGCCTCATTAACCTTCTCAGTATGAGTACCCTCATCTATGGGTACTAGCCCAGTGAGAGAGGAAGGAGCCTTAACAGGAGCTCTGTGTGCAGCAGAAGGGGCAGGTGTTGGAAACGCTACATCAGCACCATCAAAAAAGCCTCACATGGGTACACCCATGGAGGCGAAAAGCTCCTCAGTTGTCGGGTGGTATACAGAGAGAGGCTCAAGCTTATCCTAGAAGAAGAAAAAAAAAGAAAAAAGGGATATAAAGATCAGAGGAACTTTTAAGTGGACAAGGTGAACAAAGGCACGTGGCAAATGAAACGTATGCAAAGAAAAAAAAAAAAAAAAAAAAAAAAAAAAAAAAAGATGTACCTCGAACTTAGGCTCATCGAGCAATATGGGATGGGTGACGGATGTATCCTCCTTATGCTTACACTGCAAAAAAAGGGGAGAACAAAAGACAAAGTCAAAGAAAGAAGTCAACAAATATGTCAGGGTTAGCCATAAGGAAAGTCAAAAAAAAAAAATATATATATATATATATATATATATGTAAAGGACAAGGTAGGATTAGAGATGACGTACTCTCTGCTCAACAGCAAACGCAGGTTAAGAGGTTGTCTTTCTCTTACTACCCCGTGTCCTACTAGAAAGGGGAGCATCTATAGGTGGCTATGGAGTGACAGGCTTGGACTTGCTTGCAGACTTAAGCTTGGCAGGACCCTTCTTACTCGGCATAGAAATGTTTGTCACTTTAACTTTCTTTTCCCAACCTAGAGCATAATCACCAGCGTGCCAATACCACCCTCTTTTCTCCTCATCCCATTCAAAGATGGCAAACCGGTTCTGTTTCCTGGCATACGCTAACACAGACTTGGAGGGCAGGAGCAATCGAGGATTAGCCAAAATAACCATACTGAGCCCATCAGGAGGAATGAGGGGGAAACCGCTACTACCTGTCAACTCTTGCTCAATCAAAGTCATCACAGCCTGCCAATACCCATGCATGGTAGGAGTACAAAGGCCTTCCCTCAGTGAACCTAGAACGATAACTACAATGAAGCGCTGGCTCCAGAATTCAAAGGCAGTATGCCATAGAAAGGGTCAGACGGAAGTAAGGGACTCAATGAGAAAAGAAAGGTCATCAGGAATGTCCTAATCTAATCCAAACTGTCTCCTCACTTGGTTGGCAGGATAATGAACAAACCTGATGCCTTTGTCGGCCAAGTAAGGCAACCATCTAGCATTGGTTCCCGCCAAATAAGTGATCCCTATCTAATCAAAACCAACCAAAGGAGTGGTAGTCTTAGTAGTATCAACAAACAAACCCATTGCAGAATCTATACATGTATAACCTATACCCAAATTTCTGTAAGCAATCCAAGAAAATCCAACGCCTTCATCAAAAGACTCAACAACAGAATGATTAATAGGCTTCAAACCAGACCAATGGAAAGCCAGCAGAAAATCAGACTCAAATCTGCCGCGGAAATCAGTAATTACTCTCGGGCATGATTGGTACTTCTCTTTAGCAAAACGAACAGGCTTGCACTTTACCAAGTGCTGAGCACAACGCTAAAATAACAACTGCTGTAGGATGGTGCTATAAACGGAAGAGGTGACTATGTGACAGGAGCCTGCCTGCCTGACTCTCATCACTCCGCAGGATATCTAATTAGACATACAAATGCCCCAAGAACATAGGAGCCAACGGTAGACTCACCCTGGCAGATATCTTGATAGCAAATGGAAATACAAAGGCTTCACAGCATAGTGGGGGTAAGAGCCAAAAACAAATTTACAAAGCCAAAATGCAACAAAAGCAGCACGATGGGCGGTCGCGGATAATTTAGAAAAAGAACTAACCTAATACGACAACTTGGCATTCCCGATCATCCTCTTCTTCAACTTAGCCTCAACGGCCTTTTCCTCCGAAGAAAGTTCTAGAGTGGCAGGATCAACGCCATCGAGGATAGGCAAGAGTAACTAGTTGCCCACGTCTTCAAGGGTAATGGTGAGTTCGCTACAAGAGAAGAAGAAGGTATGGGTGGTGGTACACCACCAGCGGACCAAGTGGCGAAGGTTGTAGAGGTCTCAAAAGTTGGATAAGCAGCGAGATTAAACGATGGCCTTCAAAACACCAACCCGCTATAACAACCCCATGAAGCCCATATTGGATAACTCATTATCTACCCATTCCCTCCAACCCAAGGCAGTACCCAACCCAAATTCGAAATGGATAGGCACGGGGAGTGAAATGCCTTGGCAAATGACTAGATCGGGGATCGAGGAGACCAACGAGGCCCAAGAAACATCGAGGTTTCGCCAACAAAGAGCGAGCCACACATGGCCCGGCGGCGGCAGTGCATAATCGCCGGGAATCTTTGGGAAATGAGGGTGGAGGTCGTACCAGGGATCGATTAAAGGGGCACATTCACTGTCTGGGTTGCGTTGTGTTTCTTCCTCATTGGAATGGTTTGACTTGGAATACATGGCCTCCTTGCCTATTTCCTGTGCAGCGGGAGGATCGGAAATGGCCTCTTTTCCTTTACGGGGGAAGAACCTTGACTTCTCGCTGGCATCATGGTATAGAGATTTGATCGAAGTAAATGGGTGGAAGTGTTTGAGGAAGTGTTTGAGGAAGAGGAAGCGGAGAAGAAATGGGAACAGAGAAAGTATTTTTGGAAAAGAAGGAGTTTGTATTTGAAGTATGAAGGGACTCCCTCTTAAATACCAAGGTCGTTAATGCCGACACGAAGGAAGGCGACGGGTCAGCCATCAGAATGGGAATGAAATTAATGAAACGGCTGCTGTGTTTCAGAATAACTGCTAATCTGGGAAATTCTAAAAGACAACACTATTCACTGCAAGAAAATGAAAATATATATATATATATATATATATATACTTATATATGTATGAGGTGGGGTCCACTATTCAAAAAGCCCGCGAAGGAAAAGAAGGAAGAGAGGCAAAAAGGATAGGAAAGTCTTTTATTCACATATGAACCGCAGGAACGCTTCATATGTTCAGGGGGCTAAATGTTGATGGCCATTTTGGAAGTTATAAAGAAAGAAAGGAGCCTAGTAGCACGAGCAGAAAGGAGTTGGTAAATAAATAGAAAAAACCATTAAGCTCAAGCAGCAGAAATAATGGATCACAGGTTCATAAAATAAACAAATGGGCCTTGAGGAAGCAAGCGGGCTTAAAAGGAGCCCAAAAAGAGAGAAATAGCAAATAGCAAACCCATGGGCAGTATATGATATAGAAAAGTGAGAATGGGCCGCGGCAGGCCCAAAGCAATGCAAGTAAAGAAAGTAAGGTGTTGATGGCACGCTCACAAACCCCAAGGATGAAGATAAGGTAATTAGGCCGAAGAAACCCAATGAAATTTGTAAAAACCCATGGGAACACAGGATTAGGAAAAGGGCCAAGGAAGCCCAAGAAAAGCAAATGGGCCAAGGATGCCCAAAAGAAAACAAAAGGGACACAGAAGCCCGTAAGTAAGAAAACCAATGGCCATGCTAAGTCACTGGGGAAAGAATAAATGGCAAGCCTAAGGAGGTCCAGCAGGATTGAGTCATTACAGCAGGAATGACAGAGTGATATGGTAGGAATTTATGGCAATCAAAGAATAGGCTGAAAGAAATGTAAAGACCAGCCCCTAAGAGGAGCAGGAAATCAGAAAGCAGCTCATATAAAAGGTCAAGAACGGACAACAAACTATGTAGGCAAGCCTCCAGACCATGGCGGACGCATGAACAGCAAGTAGATTTTGGACACATATGGAAGGAAGGCACACACACGACCTAGACATCACCAACCTGTACCTAGCCAATATAGGACATGGTGAGGTTATGGGTCAGAGGTAAAAGGGCATGGTTTGGCAGTAGGGAGAGGGGAAAACCTATTCTGGGGTTCCTATTCAAGCTCTTTTGGGGGTACGTCCTGTTGGGATGACATACCACCCAAAAGAAGCAAGGCTAAGTTGGAACCACTAGGTGCATGCTATAAGGGATAGGAAGAGAAAGCACCCATACTGTGGCAGGAAAGGGTGCCACGGCAAACTAACAAACAAAATAGTTTTCCTTGTCTGGAGATAAGGAGTGGCACACAGATGGACCAATGGTGGTCGGCAAGTACACCCAAACTAAACAAAGGTGGTTAAGGGGTAAAACAGTAAAATTCGGTCATGGTAGGCACTATAAAAGGAGGCCTTTGCCGTGCGCAAGGGGGGGCACCAGAATCACAGTAACAACCATCTTAGAGGAATCACGAAATAAAAAACAAGGGTGAAGAAAAGAAAGGAAAGATAAGAGGAAAACTAAAACAAAAATAAAAAAACAAAAAAAAAAAACAAAAATAAAAAGGAGGAAAGGAAAAAACAGAGAGTTAGATCGGCAAGCATGCACCAATAGGTTGTTTCCCTCTCTTCCTCTCAAAATCCTGCTCTCTGTCAAAAGCAAAAGCATTCCTCTAGGCATCAACCATTCAGGTCCGTTTCCCTCAAAGCGATTAATTTCCATGGCAGGATTTTCCCTGGGAAATTAATTGCATTGAGAAGAAGCATTCTTCCCTCTCTGGTTTTGGTCTTGCAGACTAGATTTACTCTGATTTCTTTCTTCTTTTGATTGACCCATATGCTAACCATTAATTCACTTGCTCTCTTTAATTATTGTTATTGTGATTATCTTTCTTATTTAAGGATTAACTGTTCACTTTAATTAAGAAGCCAAAGTATTCTTCATTTTGTTTTATTATCATGCCTGCCAGCCATGACTCATCTAGAATAGCTTTACCTACTGTAAGCATGCTCCTGGCAAACAAGACATAGTTTGCGCACAAGCCGGACTAAGTTGAGTTGTAGTTGGACCGGTCTCAACTCTCTTACTCAGAACACTTGGGCCTAGTACCACAAGAGGCAGCCTAGCCCAGTACAACAATAGTACCGTAAGAGGTAGCCCAGCATAACACAAAAAGCTCACTACAATACTTTACTTTTTTTTTATCTTTAATTTTTAATTTTTTTTATCTTTAATTTTTAATTTTTTTTATACAAGATAAAAATTCTACTCTAGTATAATCTATTTTATACAAATTTATGGTGTAGTCAAGATTTTAAATAAGAGCGCAAAATTTAATTAAAAAATTACATAATTAAGCAAATATTTAATTATTGTACGAACTAGTTCATTTGGGACTATACAATTTTATTATGTTAATGTTACTTCATCATCTCAATAAATATATGTATAATATATATAAAAGATATATAAATATCTATATAATCTTTAATAAATTAAATTAAAATATTTTGTTAAAAAACTTAATATGGATACTTATGAGTAAATTGAGATTAAAAGGACAAATATAATCTATAAATTCAATTACAACAAAAAAGGGTCGTTCTTTTATTATGGAAAGAATTTCAAAAGAGAATAAAAATTGAAAAATAATGTCTATAGGTTTTTAGATTTTTTTTTTTTTTAATTAGGCATTTTTTCAGAAGGGAGGGGGGGAGGGGGGGGGGGGGTTCGGGTTCTGACTGAGTTATTACTTGTCTTCAGTTTATTCTGATGTAACAAACCTCAATTCAATTTTACGAAATCCATAATTTTGTAAATTTTTTATGTTAATTCTTTGTTAACTTTACATTATTTAATAAATTTTTATTAATTCATATTTTGAAAATCTAATTATGTTTCTCTTATTAGTCACACCTATGCTAAATTTCTTATCAATTGGACTATTGGAGTAGATGTTATGTACTAAGTACTAACTAATCCATAAATTCATATTTGTGTATAATTTTTAATATGAAAAAGATTGAAATTTAAGCATTTTATTTTTATGGAAGAGATAGATATCAATTTTTTAAAAAAATTATGATATTATTGAGTATAAAATATAAAGTGATAATATAATCCATAATTCTACCCATTGATCTGTTAGAAATTAAAAAAAAAAAAAAAAAAAAAGCATTCAACTAAAATATTACTTAAGTTATGTAAATTAAGTCTTGAGCTCAAATGTTACGTGATAACATTTCCAATAGATTAGAGGCATTCAAAATTCAAACCCTTTTTCCCTGTTATAAGTTATAACTACCAAAGTTATATTTAGAATTCAAAATTTCTTGCTTATTGTAACAGACAATCAAAAGGCAAAAATGCAAAACTGACCCTCTAACTTTCACGTTTTTTCATTTCAGTCCTCTAACTTTCAGTTTTGTCAATTCAGTCCTCTAACTTTCAATTTTTGTCAATTCAAGGCTCCGTTACAAATCCGTTACTGCTGCCGTTACAGCTGCCAAAACGACGCCGTTTTCATTTTTTTTTTTTTTTTTCGGAATTAAAAGAAAAATCTGAAAAAAAAAAAAAAAAGAAAAAAAAAAAGAAAGAAAACATTAAGGGGAACGACGTCGTCGTTCCCCTTCCCTGAATCAAAACAAAAACAAAAACGATTAGTTCCCTTCACTGAATCAAAACCAAAAAAAGGGATTCACTCAAATCCCTAACTTCGAGTCCGAGAGAGAGAGAGAGTGAGCCAGTTTGAGAGAGAAAGAGAGAGCGACTGAGTTCACAGCGGTGTCGCCGCCCCTGCTCATCACCTCTGCTCGCTGCCCCAGTCGCCGCCCCTGCCGCCCCTGCTCGCTACCTCTGCTCGCTGCCCCAGTCGCCGCCCCTGCTGCCCCTGCTCGCCGCCCAGCCACTTTGCAGGTATATTTTTGCAGCTTAATGACTAAACACTTCACTCATATTTTTGCAGCTTCTGAATCGATGACCCTCTAATCTGTACATAAATGGGTTATCTCATAAATATATTCACCCACCAACACTTCTCTCATAAATACCCAGCAAAGAATAAGCACAAGAATAGTTTTAGTGTGTTTTTTTTTAGGTATATGTAGCAGCAGAACAATGAGATGTGTATTTTATAAAGCTGGTGACTTTTTGAAAGTATTTTTTTTGCATTTTGTTTGTTTATGTTGGACTTTATTGACTGTTAGGTGAGAATGGGATAATCTACTTTATATGATTTATTTTTTCTTTTTTTGAGTGAATAATATATATATATATATATATATTTTTTTTTTTTTGTCTGTTTGCTGAACATCTTCACATGCAATTTTATTGTTTCGAAACAATTTGGTCCCCACTTGGAGGAATTGTTTGCTGTGTGGGGTATTTAGATGTCAGCCCTTTATTTTTCTGTTGGGCTAATGGTGTGTGTGGGGTTACTTAAGACTGTCTTTGTTACTGTCTTTGTCGGCTAAAATACTTATGTTGTGTGCTGACTTTTTTTATTTTAAACTTTCAGAGGGAAGATGATTGGTCAGAATTTTACGTTAGTTCTTCACTACAATGGAGTATTGCACCATTCGGTTAAGAAGAGGAAGTATATAGGTGGCAAGGTGAAAGTTTATGATAATGTGGATTCGGATTGCTTTTCTGTACCAGAGGTTAAGAATTATTGTGTGGAGTTAGGGGTATTGGATTATGTTCAGTTTTATTATCTTGTGCCTGGGTTGGATCTTGACAATGGCTTAAGATATTTGTCTACTGATGGTGATACTCATGAATTATTTAAGTGTCTTAACCCCATTGATCCTAAAATAGACATTTATGTAGAACATGCAACCCCTGTTCAGAAACAATTGTTAGTCAGGGATGTTAGTGTTGTTGATGCTGCAAATTTGGTTGGTTGTGGTGTTGGTGTGGAGGGTGTGGGTGTTGATGACATTGATGGTGATTGTGATGATAATGATGTTGATGAAGTTGATGTTGAGGATGGGGATGGGGCTCTTGCTGATGATGAGTTTGAGGAGGGTGATAATGTAGTCGATGAAGGGAATGGTGTTAGGGGCAAGGATGGGAATGGTGTCGTGGGAGATGTGGATTATGAATGGTATGACTCTGACTATAATGACCCAGCCAATGAACAATTATATGAAATTACTGTGGATGACTACATAATTCAGCCCACCATAACCCATAACAATCAACCCTCACAAGAACTCACAAATGACATCCATCCATTGTCACACCCACCTAATTTTGCAAACCAATCACTATCCCACCTAAATCTAGTTCCAACTCTTTTTAATTGGCCATTGGATGAAATTCCAAGTGGATCCGACTATGCATCCTCGGACTAGTTGCATTCTCCCAACAATTCTGATGGTGAGCAAAAGAAAAAATTACCTGAATTTAGAAGTGAATACTTAAAGGATCCTGAGTTTGTGTTGGGGATGTCATTTAGGGACAACAAGCAATTCAAAGAGTTTGCACGAGCTTACAAATTGAAGCATGGATATGGCATCAAGTTGTCAAAGAATGAGAAGGCTAGGGTGAGGTATAAATGTGTTGAAGGTTGTCCTTGGAAAGTGTCTGCAGGTATTGATAAGGAGGCAAACTTCCGGATTAGTGCGTTGTATAATACTCATTCATGCATTAGATCTTTCCATAGTAAGCAAGTTTCTGCACATTGGGTAGCAGAAAAGTATGTTGATCAATTTCGAACTAATATTGAATTTAAAGCTAAAGATTTGGTAGCTGCAGTGGGGCGGGATGTTACTGTGCAGCTTGCCTTGTCGAAGGCATATAGAGCTAGAGACATTGCTAGAGGCATGGTAAGAGGAGACTTTTGTGAGCAATACACCAAGGTTAGACGCTATTGTGCGGAGTTGAGAAGATCTAACCCAGGTACCACAGCTAAAGTCACAGTTGCTGTCCCTGATCATAATTTCAAGAGGGTCTATGTCTGCTTAGCTGCATGTAAAGAGGGATTTATTAGTCATTATAGACCATTGATAAGTTTAGATGCTTGTCATTTGAAGGGTGTAGTTGCTGGCCAACTCCTAGCAGCTGTGGGTATAGATGGAAATGATGGTATGTACCCAATTGCTTATGCTGTTGCTGAGGCAGAAAATAAAGAGACTTGGACATGGTTTTTGGAGAATTTAATAGGTGATATAGGGCTTGTGAGTAACCATGGATGGTGCTTTATTTCAGACCAACAAAAAGGTTTACTTCCTGCTTTAGCTACTGTGGTCCCAGACGCATACAATAGATTTTGTGTGAGGCATTTGTTTGCTAACTTCAAGAAGAACCATCAAGGAAAGGAGTTAAAGGACTTGATGTGGGGGGCAGCTAAGGCATCAACAAGAGCAGCATTTGAAAGTTATATGAAGCAAATGGAAATAGTGAGCAAGGAAGCTTGTGATGATTTAAGAGGTAAGTCTCCGATGCAATGGGCTAGGCACGCTTTTCCCTATTATCCAAAGTGTGATATGCTATTAAATAACCTTTGTGAGACTTTTAATTCGAAGATTGTGGAAGCAAGAGAAAAGCCATTGGTCAATATGCTTGAAACCATTAGAAGATATCTCATGGTTAGGATCCGTAAGAATAGGGATTCAATGGCTAAGTATGAAGGCCCTATTTGTCACAAGATCCAGCAAAAATTGGAGAAATGTAAAGAGGCTAGCATTGATTGCACATCTATTTGGTCAGGTGGGGCGAGGTGGGAGGTGAATAGTGGTGGCAAACAATTTGTGGTTGATGTGGAGAAACGTTCATGTGCTTGCAACTGCTGGGATTTGACTGGGATCCCTTGTAAGCATGCAGTGCACGTAATAGGTTTCAGGAAAGAACGAGCTGAGGATTATGTGCATGACTTCTATAAGAAGGATACATATATTGCTTTATATTCGCATCTCATTCAGCCATGCAATGGTCCTGATTTGTGGCCGGAAGTAGATGGAGATGCAATACTTCCTCCAATCCATAAAATCCAGCCAGGGAGGCCTAAGATTGATAGAAGAAAAAAGGATAAAGATGAAGTTCATAATCCTTACAAGATGAAGAGGAATCAAACAAGTTTAAGATGTGCACATTGTCATCAATTGGGTCATAACAAAAGGACCTGCAGGAGCAATCAAAGACCACCAGGAGTAGCAACGGCCAAGGGCAAAGGCAAGGCGGCCACAGACAAGGGCAAGGGCAAGGCAACAAGTAACAGCAGAAAGAGGGTATTTGAATTCATTTAAATTATTTCCTTAATACAACATATTATGCACATTTCTAATGTTTTTCACATGCAGGCCACCAGTACTGAGGAGCACTTCATGGGATTTAGAGTGCAAGTAGATAGTGCATTTAGCAGCCAACAAAGCAATGTATGTGTGACGTGTATATATATATATATAGCTAGGCAGCCAACAAAGTAACATCCTTTGTTCATTTCAATGACTTTGAATTTTATGAATTTTGTTAGTTGGGTATATACATAACCGAAGCTTGATGTTAATGAATTTTAATAAAATAACAATATGGCAGCTAAATATATATATATATATATATATATATATATATATATATATGTTTATTACTTTTATATCTTTTTGCTGTCAATTTCTAATGTCTGTATACTTTTCACATCCAGGCTGTTAACATTGAGGGGAACTCAAAGAAATCTAGAGCAGGAGGAGTTGATGGTAGTCAACAAAGCTGCAGAAATTTTAATAGTCAACAAATTAGCAGAACTTAGTTAATTCTAGGAATAGTACTTCAGAACTTAGGCATGTAGTTTGTTATGTAATTGGCCAAAAATTGTCACATGGCTATTATTTTGTGATGTTATTGCTAAACTATTAAGGCAATATAGTTTTTGAAGCGAGTAGACTAATATTACAATTATTTTGTGACGTTAAAGTGAAAAGGCAAGGCAAGGTTTCCTTTAGCTTGTGGTGGAATTGACCAGTTTGATTGATTTCTTGTGTTGTGTGGAAGGTTTGTTCCATTTATGCATTTACAGGACAGTTTGGCTAGATGTACTAAATCGAGCTAGATGTAGTTCAATTTAGCTTCAACCAGTCTGGTATCTCTTGCAATATCAACCTTCAGCTTAAATAGTATTCCACTCTTAAGTTCTCTTATTGAGGAATGGCCTGTGAATGGCCTTGGTTCAAGCGGAAGATAAATGGGAGAGGGCTTGGAGGATAGGGAAGGCTTTATTCTGCTTGTTGATTAAGATTATTGCAGCATCAATAATTATACAAATTTGGTTATAATAGCAATCTAACGACATACAATTTGTATAAAAGAAGAGCTCATCAATTGTCAAAATCTCCACATATTTGTATAAAAGAAGAGCTTTATAAAAGGTATATATTTGCACTCATGATTTACATTTCCTCAAAGATGCCAAATCAAAAAAGCTAATTACAAAATTCAGGTCTATGAATGAATTGATGAAACAAAATCACAAGCCAATGTTCAAAGCAAAATCATATACAAAGTCATAACCCCCTCTGTCCTCATAGTCTTCATGGCACACCCACCACTGATTCAGTCAAGGCAGAGCAGCGAGGGTGAACATTGTCCAGAAAAGTCACTCTTCAACAAGATTCATAAGGACATATTCAATCAGTGACAGGTTATTATCTTCCTTCACAGTGAAATCAGCAGGTTCAGTGACTTCAACACGGCCCCACTTGTCCACAGCAAGCCTCATTGATCCTTTGAACATGTCAATTTTAGCATTGAGCAATATTACAGTGCTGCCCTCTTTCATCAAGTCCACTAAACAACATCCAAGATAAATAAAATCAATTAAAGGAGAAAAATTCAGATAAACTACATGAATTGTTTTTCCATCCCTAAAGTTTAATTTTTGTCATTTTAGTCTTAATGCACGCTGTGTGTTAATGATTTTGTATTCTCAATGCTCATAATAGAATGAAAATGTTGTTCACATTCCCCTATATTTCAGTTGTGTTGTGCAATCCAAATGAACTTTACACTGGTCATAGAAGTATGTATGTGTTGTAATGCATTGGTGACTAAAATCTAAAAGGTGTTAAGGAACACCCATCAAAGGACAACAACGACAATGAGGCGCGTAGTCAAGAGTAAAGCATATGGTAGCAACTTGCTTTAGTTTGTTATTAGTATAATTCAGTCATTCAAATTAAAGATTAGCATCTATACTCATCAATTTTAGAGTGAAGAAATACTTGCAAATTAAAGAAACAAAATTGCCCTTAAAAATGGAGTCTCCTATCTTAATGTATACTAGGAGATGGCTGACATTGGAGGCCAAACTTTCTTTTTACACTTCAATTTAAAGTTCAGTTTAATTACTTCTACAATGACAGAAACTTCAACAATTCTTTCATTTTAGCTTATAAAACAAACACTATTCTCATACGTGATACAATGTGATTTTACAGTAAAGACAATGGATGGAAGCACCAATATGACAGAAATTTTAAAGCTAACCATAAAAATGTCAAAAAAAAAAAATCAAACTTTAAGAACACCCATTAAAAAAAAATTAAAATTAAGAACACCCATTAAAAAAAATAAAATTTTAAGGACAAAAATGACGATTCATAATATGGCTTTTGGCTATATATGTATATTTACAGAATCAGTAAAATCAGAAGATTCGTTTCGCGTTGGTTTTGGATGAAAAACTATCGAAATGAGAGAAAGAGATAGAGATACCAGTGATCCATGAGATCCAGACGGAGTGGTAGTGTGCGAGTAGGGGCGGCGAGCAAGGGCAGAGCAGCGAGGTGGTTTACACGGCGGCAGGGGCGGCGACACCGCTTGAACTCAGTCGCTCTCTCTCTCTCTCTCAAACCGGCTTACTCTCTCTCTCTCTCGGACTCAAAGTTAGGGATTTGAGTGAATCCCTTTTTTTGGTTTTGATTCAGTGAAGGGAACTTATTGTTTTTGTTTTTGTTTTGATTCAGGGAAAGGGAACGACAACGTCGTTCCCCTTAATGTTTTCTTTTTTCTTTTTTTTTTTTCTTTTTTTTTCCAGATTTTTCTTTTAATTCCGAAAAGAAAAAAAAAAAAAAAAAAAAAAAAAAAAAAAAAAAAAAAGGGCGTCGTTTTGGCAGCTGTAACGGCAGCAGTAACGGATTTGTAACGAAGTCTTGAATTGACAAAAATTGAAATTTAGAGGACTGAATTGACAAAACTGAAAGTTAGAGGACTGAAATGAAAAAACGTGAAAGTTAGAGGGTCAGTTTTGCATTTTTGCCGACAAACAAAGCCAAAGCTTTTTCTTTTATGCCAAAATTCCACACTCGTGATTGACTAGTATCTTCTTGCGTATTGTAACAGACAAACAGAGCCAAAGCTTTGTGTTTTATACCAATATTCCACACTCGTGATTGACTAGTGTAGTCAAGCCAAGCAATCTGACTTCTTTGTCATATATAGGTTCAAGCCATTTCTTGTCTGCATCGTTGTGACTTACGGTGCTAATCTAATAAAAATGATGGGACTACGCAGACCTGTCCATCTCGATGTTCCACCTAGTCTTTGGCTACACAACACTTCCAACTTTTTCTGATTCGATAGACTTCACTTGCAATAGCTTCCAAGCTTCGACAATAATAAGTTGGTCCCAGTGCATTTGAAAATGTGGGATTTACTGGATAGCAAATTGCTCATGTAGGTCCTCTCTCTCTCTCTCTCTCTCTCTCTCTCTCTCTTCTTGTGTTGTTGTATCCTTTCAAAAATTGAATTGATTATGTGAGAATGTATGATGCAGAGACAAATTTGGCTCACTGCGTATACACTCACAATATATTAAGCTCTATTATATTAAGCTTGATGCATAATTTTAACCATAGAAGAGAATAAATAAACGGTAGCACAGAAAGTTGTAGGAAAAATACCTAGAGAAGACGACCAAAGGTGTTACATAGAAATCAAACTAGAACCATTTTGGGAATGAGCATACGCTAGTCTAATGTAGTCTCTAGGGGCACTATATTTTTTTTATAAAAAATATGGCGTGAGAAGAACGAGGAGTGCCAAACTGCCAATAGAATTAATACCAAAGTGAAATTATCCAAAGGATAATGCATTTCCAAACTAAAATACGAGTCACAGTCTGTAGTTCTTCTCCAATCATCACATGGGCTTTAGTTCACAAGGTTTAAAAATTGTCTTTCATAATGCTCATTCACGAAAATAATGGAGGAGATTAATTTTGTAGCAAGGTTTTCAGGTGATAATTGATAGTATCTAATGTGGTATCGCTTTTTGTAGAGATAAACGAAGTCAGCTATAAAAGAATGGAATAATTTGTTGATAATTGTCAAGAGTCTTGTAACTTAATTAAAATCACTAGATGTTTTCAAGTTTCAACAAAACATAAAAATTCAAATTTCTCATCCCCAGTTATTGATGCATATAAAAAAGAAAACAAAAATTTGTTAATCACCTATCACTCTTTTAGTTGACAATCCAAAATAGAAAGTAACGAAGTTATTTTTTTATTTTTCTTTTTATAGGAGTAACAAAGTTATCTGATAGTGGGTAAAGAGATTTAAAGTCTATGTTATGTATCTAAGAATTAGGCCCTTTTAGATATACACCATTGTTAGTTTCTTTAAGACCTTCTTACATTTTCCCGTGCATGTGTGTTAAAAATACTTAGTATTTTCAAAATAAAAAACAGTGGGTTAATTCCACATTAAAAAATGAGTGTGAGTAAAGAGGTGTGTGTGTTAAAAATACTTAGTATTCTAAAACCAAAAAAAAAAAGTTATCTGATAGTGCGTTAGTACAATATATCAGAAAAGAGCTTTGAAGCCCTAAGCACCATTTTAACAAAAACTGCCTTACATTTAAAACTTTTTTGAAAGAGAATTAAGATCCCTTAAAGGTTTTTCTTTTTTGAGAAAGAAGACAGTAATATTATTAAGAAAAACTAGCTAAGTCAGCTTGCATTACAAAAAGAAATACCTAGTAAGACAATGAGCTACCTTTTTACCTTTTCACCTTTTCTGTTTACATGAGAGTAATGTAATTGAGTAAATAAACTAGAACTACGTCGTTTATCTTCAATAAGCATTCCATTCTCTAACAGGACCTCTATCACGCCCCACCCCTATGTGCACGATATTGTCCACTTTGGGAGTGACACGAAGCCTCATCCCTCAAGGTTTTGCTCTTCCCACATGACACCAAGCCTCTTGGGAATGCATGAAGATGTGGGCACCTCTTATAAACCAAGCTCTAGACACTCACTTAAGCAATGTAGGACTTTTGGCACCAGCCTCACCCACACCCTCAGAGGAGAGATGTCCTCGAATTTGATACCGTTTGTCACGCCCTGCTCCCATGTGAACGATATTGTCCTCTTTGGGAGTGACACGAAGCCTCATCCCTCAAGGTTTATCTCTTTCGACGTGAGGCACTATCATCTTAAATGGCATGAGAAGGAATAGAAATCACCTCCCCTACTCTCCAACTTTAAGTGTTTCGCTACTGAATGGCTGAGTGTTTTTTTTTTTTTTTTTTTTTTTTTTTGTCCCTTTCATTTTGGTTAGTTAATAAGAAAAATAATAATAAATATATTGCAAATTGTGAGTATAAGTGGAAAATTCAAAGTGGAATAGAGGATTATCTTTTGAAAATGTCATATGTCCATAATATTTTCACAATAAATTTAGGTGGTAGGTTTATACTTGTGATTATTGGTTAGCGTTGATGCCCATTTTTCCAAATTTGTACCTAATGGCCCATAAGGAAGAAAGCCCAATGAGAAACAAGGCCCAAAGACCTACCAAGAAGACCGAAAAGCAAAGAAAGAAGTGCAAGTGAAAGCCATCTGCTGCAAAACGCAAATCTGTAGCAAAATATAAATCTGCCGCAGAATACAGCTTTACCGCAGAATACTGTTCTCTGGCAGGATGGCTTCAGCAGATGAAGATAAATTGGGCCCAAGACCCTTTTGATCCAGTCAACATTATTTGGCCCACAAAGGCCCAAATCCTTTTGTATGAAAAAGATAGGCGTGAAAACTGATATGAAAAAGAACGATGAAAGGAAACAAGTAGCAACGGGAAGTGTCAGCAGCAGGAAACACGTGAAGAAATAAGACAAAAACATGCAGCAGACAAAACAAAACTAATCTGCTACGGCAGAAATGGCGTGGGAGACAAAAACAAGAGACAGTGGAGTAAGCACAGAAGGGTCGGGGCACCACCAACCTGTACCCAGCCAATACAAGGGAGGTGGGCCCACGGTCAAGGGGATTCAGAGGGCGTGGTTTGGTGGTGGGGGGAAAAGGGGGTCTATATTTGGTTTCCTACCATAACTTCTTTTGGGATATATACCTTGCTAGGATGGTATCTTACCCAAAAGAAGTAATGGATGGTTAGGACCACTGATGCATGCCATAGAGCTAGGTAGTGAGTAGTTCATTCCTTACCCATTTGAACTTAGGGGTAAAGGTATACAGTAGGAACAAACAAAAACGAATTTTGTCATGAAATGAGTAATGGTGCAGCTGACGTATTTTGAGCATAGGTAATGGCCGGGGCAACCAATGGATTGGTGGGTAGTCTTGAATGGATGCCCACAACGAACCAAAAACAATTGGTGAAGCCCTAGGGGTAAAAGGGAGAAATCCCATTGAATTAGCTCACTATAAAAGGAGGAGCTAGCCATGGAAAAAAAGGGGGGGGGGGGGACGGGAAGGTAGGAGTAAAAAAACAGAAAACCAAGGAGGAAGAGGAAAAAACAGGGGAAAGAGTAAAAAACAGAGGAAGAAAGAAAGTGGTAAGACAAAGAGAGAAAATACGGCAGGAATAGGGGCATGCATCAATAGACCATCTTTTCCCTCCCTCTTAGCAAACCCACTCTTTGAAGTCTCCAAAATTAATAGCTAGTAGCCATTTAGGCCTATCTTCCAAAATGCACAGCTTTTACGGCCAGAGCCTATGAAAAGGTTGTTCAAGTTGGAGTTTGGGTTTCCTGTTTGGTTTACTTATCCTATGGGAAGATTTAATATTTGATTTTGATTATAAATATATTTTATTTCTCTCATTATAACTTATATCTGTTGTATTTGGTCATCCTGCTGTAGCACGTTTTTATCACGTCTGCCGCATTAGTTGTCCTGCTGTGATGTTTTTACTTGCTATACTAGTTATTCTGCCGTAGCACCTTTTTTTATTATGTTTACCGTGTAACTATTATCAAGCTAAACCTTTTTTGCCGAAACTTTCCTCTTTATTTGTTATTACGTATTTTACTGTTGACACAAGCTAATCATTATCCTGCCGTAAGAGTATATATATACATAAACGTTGTTTCTCACATTCTGAAAAAATATATAGTTTATATATGTATATATGAATACGTATAAGTATATATACTCATATATGTATGTATATATTTGAGAATATGCTAACCCATTTAAGCTAACATTTGTTTAATGGATATTCTCTTTGGGTTTTAGATTTGTTTATGCGCAGGAAGTAGAAAAGTATTTTTGCAGTATAAATGAAGAGTAGTCATTCACACAGCAGACAGCTCTATTGCACAGCAAAAGGCTTTACAGCAGGAAACTTTTAAAGCACAGCAGAAAGCTTCATTGCACAGCAGACAGTCTTACTACGCGGCAGACAGTTTTGCTGCATAGTAGAAAAGTCAGACTTGTGGCAAAAATCAGAGAAAAGTTCCTTCTGCGGCAGAAACATCAATCCTGTGGCAGAAACTGGCAGCGGCAGAAACAGAAAAGTCTTCTGCGGCAGAAACAGAGGATAAGCCCACTTTGCCGCATCTTCCCTTGGACTTGGACTCAACGTTTGCGCACAACCTGGCAGCGGCAGAATGGTACTTTGGAGCCCATTTCGCGAAGCGCCAAGCCCGACTTTCTTCTTAGAAAAAGAAACGTAAAAAGAACCCCTACAGTTAGCAAAAAAGTAATTTTATTAATGGGTTCAGATTAAAATCAGTAACAACTTGTCATCTATATTTTTTTGTGAAAATGTAGTGAACCTATCATTTCTTTTTTTTCTATGGTCCAACTTTTGGTTTGAAGCAATAACCCATTTGAAACATAGAATTCACTCAATTACCACTATATTGTAATTTTAAGCTTGGATTCCATATCCAAAATTAATTTTTAACTTCTTTTTTAAACGCATCTAGCTAAAAATAGTAAATATCAGCCAAGCATTGGCAAATAACGCTATATATTTAAATATTTTTCATATTCAATCAAGAATATTTTTCATTAATTATAAAGGTAACGGGACCACTGACCCTTTCATTAAAATTGGTTCTTCTTCAAACTTCACCAATTCTTATAAATGTACTTTTCCTATGAGCACTAAGCAACGAAATCAAACCCTCTGTTTTGTTTCGACAAGCCAACACAACACCCACTCGTAAACACACACTTGTATTGTACCAACTGCTTCTTCTACCATATTGCATATGGGGCATTTCCACTGGAGTTCAGCTCCATCATCCTCTTCATTTTGCGTGCATGATTTTCTCCTCCTCTTCTGGTGTGGCTTCTTAGTCACCTCTGTGATTGGCTGGAATAATCAGACAGACCACTTGGCGTTGCTTCATTTCAAAGCCAAGATCACTCAAGACCCTTTAGGGGTTATGGCAACTTGAAATGACAGCATCCACTTTTGCCAATGGCAAGGGGTTACTTGCGGTCGCCGACATCAGAGGGTTACTGTGTTGGACATGCAATCTTCAAAACTGGTAGGCTTTATATCACCACATGTTGGAAATTTAAGTTTTTTGAGGAATCTAACCCTCCGAAACAATAGCTTCCATAATAATATCCCTCTAGAAATTGGCCATTTGCACAGATTGCAAGTCTTACGATTGGACAATAACACACTTAACGGAAAAATTCCTAGCAACTTGTCCGGTTGTGCAAACCTCATCGACTTTCGGGTCAGTTACAACCTTCTGATCGGAGAAATCCCCACAACACTTGCACCTGGTCAAAGCTCCGATACTTTGCTCTTTACAAAAATAATATGACAGGAACCATCCCATCTTATTTTGGAAACTTATCATCACTAGAAATGTTTTCTCTAGTTCATAATAACTTGGGTGGGAATATCCCTGAATCTTTTGGCCAATTGGGCAAGCTTGCATTCTTTTCTGTGGGTCAAAATATACTGTCGTGTACAATTCCTCCCTCAGTCTTCAATCTGTCTTCATTAAACATCTTTAGCGTAGGATTAAACAAAATAGAAGGGCGTCTTCCGTTAAATAATAAATATAGGTATCACTCTACCAAATATCAAAGTATTAGGCATCTCTGAGAACAAATTTACGGCATCTATCCCTGTTTCCATATCTAATGCCACAAATCTAGAGTATATAGAAATCGACAATAATAAACTAAGTGGAAAAGTTCCTTCTTTGGAGAAGCTAAATAGACTTTTATTTTTTCTCATTGCGGCCAACAATCTTGGAAATGGAGGGGCAAATGACTTGAGTTTTCTTTGTTCTTTAACAAATGCCACCTATCTAAATACATTGGACATAGGTCCCAATAACTTTGGGGGAGAGTTCCCCAAGTGCATTGGCAATTTCTCAACTACTCTTAAGGTCTTAAAACTAAATAAAAATAAAATATTTGGAAGTATTCATTCTGAAATAGGAAATTTGATCAACTTGGAAGATCTTGAGATATCTCATAACAAATTATCAAGTAATATTCCATATGAAATTGGAAAGCTCCAAAAGTTACAATATTTGGATTTATCTCAAAACAACCTTTTTGGAAATATTCCATCATCTCTTGGAAATTTAACGATTGTGACATACTTGCACTTATCTAAGAATAATCTTCAAGGCAGCACTCCTTTAAGCCTTAAAAATGTCAAAATTTGATAGGGTTGTATCTTAATAATAACAACCTCTCTGGTTCAATATCACCGCAAGTCATTGGTCTCTCATTCTCACCAATTATTCTAGATTTGTCTACCAACCAATTCACTAGTGTCCTTCCTATGGAAATAGGAACTTTAAAAAATCTAGAATATTTAAATATTTCTGAAAACATGTTGATTGGTAGAATTCTAATAAGTCTTGGAAGCTGCATAAAGTTGGAATTTTTAGACATGAGAAGAAACCTCTTCCAAGGGATCATTCCTCCATCTTTGGGATCATTAAGAGGTCTTCAAGAATTAGATCTTTCTAATAATAATTTGTCTAGCCAAATTCCCAAATTTTTGGAGCACTTTGTCTTCTTGCAATTTCTAAATCTATCTTACAACCATTTTGAGGGTGAGGAACCAATAGATGGAATTTTCAAGAACAAGAGTGCAACCTTCATTTCGGGAAATGATAAGCTCTGTGGGGGCATTCCTAAATTTCAGCTTCCTAAATGCAAACACGAAAAATCTAGAAAGAGGAAGTTGACCCTTACATTGAAGTTAATAATCTTTGTATTTTTTGGACTTCTTGGAGCAACTTTGGTTGTGTCACTTCTACTTCTTTGTTCTTTAACAAAGAAAAGAAAGGAAAACACCTTAAGTGACTCAAGAAATTTTCTTTTGAATCTATCATACCAAAGCCTTCTAAATGCAACTGATGGGTTCTCTTCTACCAATTTAATTGGTGTGGGTAGTTTTGGGTCTGTGTACAAAGGAATTCTTGATCAGGGTAGACATATAGTTGCTATCAAGGTGCTCAACCTTTTGCATCATGGAGCTTCCAAAAGTTTCATAGCAGAGTGTGAGGCTCTACAAAATGTTAGACATCGAAATCTTGTCAAGGTGCTTACATCATGTTCTAGCATTGACTACCAAGGTAATGATTTTAAAGCTTTGGTATATGAGTTCATGGCAAATGGCAACCTAGATGAATGGTTGCAGCCAACTCCAAATCCAAATGAGACTCTTGAGGAACCAAGGAATTTGAGTCTTTTTCAAAGGCTGGATATTGCCATTCATGTTGCTAATGTGTTGGATTATCTTCATCAAACACCAATAGTGCATTGTGACCTCAAGCCTAGCAATGTACTTCTTGATGATGAAATGATTGGACACGTAGGTGACTTTGGCTTGGCAAGATTGCTTTTTGATGCCACCCAAGAATCTTCTATTGATCATTCAAGCTCCATCGGAGTAAGAGGCACAATTGGTTATACTCCTCCAGGTGAATATCATTATCCTTAAAAATTTAACTGTTTTATATTTTCTCATAGTCTATTATTCCGTTTTTAAAATGAAAAGACAAGTTTAGCAAGGATCTATGTAGTTAGAATATAGAATGTTTTATATCTAAATTTATTGACTTATCTAAATTCTTCGTTGTTTACACTTTACATTCCACTTTAAAAGATTATTTAATACCCGTTAGGTTAGATCTTTTTCCTTACTTTTTTTCTAATACAAAACTATGGTTACATTTCTATATACATGTTATGTGTAATTGCAGAGTATGGTGTAGGAAATGAAGTGTTAATATATGATGATGTCTATAGTTACAGGATATTATTGTTGGAGATGTTCACTAGAAAAAGGCCTATTGATAAGATTTTTCAAGATAGCATTAATCTTCATTACTTTGTTAAAGCAGCTTTGCCGGAAAGAATAATTGACATTGTAGATCCTATCCTTCTTTGGGAAAGAGAATTGGGAGAGACAAGGATGAATGACATTAATCGTTATGAAGGTCAAGATGGAACTCCAAAAATTCAAGAATGCTTTGCTTTGATACTTGGGATTGGAGTTGCTTGTTCGGTTGAATCTCCCAGAGAAAGGATGAACATAAGTGATGTTATAATTAAGCTACATTCAATTCGACAAAAACTTATTGGAACTAATGTACGCAGACAAAGGCTTCAAGCCACAGGTAAATTATATGTGCTTGTTTTAGTAGATGCTCTAAATTGGTGCACACCCTCTCACACCACATGATCTAATTTGATAAGACCACTCGAAATGTTTAAGGGGAGAAGGGCATTGATAATTTGATATTGCGATTAGAAAGTCACATCCTTTGCATTTCAAATTCTGTCATTATGTGAAATGCAAAGCTTACAATTATACTAAATTGAAACTATCTTTCATGAACACAGGTGCGCAAGGATGATGACTTATTATGAAGGTTGTCGTTGCAGTAAGGTCAGTTTATGATATATATCATTGAAGCAAATAATCAATCTTGTAGCTTCCCAGTAGCATTCACGTTTTCTTCCCCCTCTTGTATCAAGTATGTAAAGTTGCTTCTTTAATTAACTTTGTGTCACACTCACACCAAAAAAATAAAATTGTGTTTTTTACTTTAACTAGTCGCAGACCCATGCGATGCGTAGAAAATTTTGATATAGTTATTTTTTATTGGATAATTATTGAATTAACATATTAAATTCTATATTTTTAAAAAGTCAATATGTGCTATTTTAAACTAGATGTTTTTTGTAGTATAGCATTATATATTTTGTAGTCGGGTATTATATATAGTGAGATATGTATGAAAACACAATGCAATAAAAAGCTTTCTTTTATTTTATAGCGAGAACTATTAGACCAAGTTGTAACCATGTATACTTCATTGATAACTATACAGATATATGCGAATAAACTATTCTAAGTATATTTTTCTCCAAAACATAGATCGGCTTCTCTCTTTTTCTCATAATCAATAACTCATATAAGTGGAAATATAAAATAAAATAGAATGCAAAACACGAACTTTTTTTCGACATATTAATAAATCTTGCAATATATAACTCTTCAAATTCATAAATCACATGATTACTTATATTGTATAGTAAAATTAGACCAACCTATCGATCATGACATTTCAATATCATTAAGATATAATTATATACAAATCACTTTTTGTTGATCTTGTCTCATAATCCTAAAGTACCATCTATACAGCTAATAAGATCTTTACAAAGTAACATATTATGAAGAATTTTTAGTTTGAACAGCCGATTACACACACACACACACACACACACCAACACAAACATCTATTAGAAGATAGAATCTATAACATTAATACGAAAATTTGGCAAAATGATTGAATAGTATACTACCTTCAACTTAGTGACATTAAGATACTGTTTTATAGCGAGTGTATATGTTCAACCAAGAGGAATTAATCAAGGACTTTTTTATCACTATCACCTATGTTAGTTTGCTCTTTGTTTTTCATGGTTTCTCATTTTTCTGAATAAAGATGGTATTGACATATTTAAACTACAACAATTATAGAGTAGTAATACAAAACTGTTAAATACATTATTATTCAAAACTTTGTATCGATAAATTCATTTTCCTATTCCATGTGATACACATACTTATGGAATTTAAAAGTTCAATCTCCATTAAGGCTTGCATTACAAATACCAATGATTTATCATAAAAACCAACCCTTTTGAGAAGTTTATGTGGTGTAGTCCTTAATTAGGCAAAAGTGGGGGCACCTTAGGCATTGCGCTTAATCTGGTGCTATGTAATAAAATTTGTGCAATTTCAAAATCATAAAGAGACTAAAAGGTAGAAAGAACAAAAGATTAATTAAAAAATTTTAAAAGAATTAAGCATTGCATATATGAAAGATTTAAGCAAATAATGGGACATCAAATGTTATTCAAACTAAGGCAAACATTAACCTTTTTTTTTTCATAGGTAGACAGTGGTGGAGAGAGGGGATGATGGGGTTTAGACCACAAACATAAGACACCAAAAGAATGTCCTTACCTCTATACTATCAATTGAACCCCTAAAAATTAATCTAAGAGACTACACATAAGCATAATTGGAATTCCAATAAAGAATTAATCAAGTTCCTCAAGTATTTATACATAAAAACATTAATAGCATAGTGATGCTCTATAATAAATTATATTTTGTCTTATTCTCTTTTGGTCTTTCCCTTAAAAATGATCAACTAAGAAAAGTAAAAACTTTCCAAGAAAGCTTAGATTAGCTAAAAATCTAATGGTCGAGATTCCAATTATTTGTAATAGAATGACCAAATTAAAAATAAAAAAACAAATTTGAGAACAACACATAAGATTTCTAAAAGGAATTTTACCAAACACATGGGATGCAACAATAACCAAATTACTACACTGAATTTTTTTTTTTTTTTTTTTTTTACTTTTTCAATACTCTACAAATAAACACAAAATAATTTCATTATCAATATGTTTCATATTAACATCAAGAATTTCCACAACACTAATGGGCCAAATTAAACTATGTTAACAATTCTAAATCAATTAACAATAACAAAAGTCAACATCATTGAAAATTTGGGGAAGGAATACAACAAAATCACTTCACAAAGACTAAACGCAATAATACCAAAATGAAAGAAAATTTTTTTTTTGATTATGCGCATTGTTCACCCTAATGGTCATCTTATTGCCAACTTAACTTTGAAAATTTCAGAAAAAAAAAACAATCGATATCTTCTCAAAATGGTGAAAACTAAAGCTTAGTTGAAAAATGTTGATAAAAATTAGTATTGAGCTAAATTTTTTGCTGTAGATGATGGGGTGGTCATATATAAAATATGCATTGGTAGATATAACATTGTAAAGCTTAAATAAAGATATGCGAGTGAGAGAGATATAAGTTTGTGAAAAAAAAAAACTGAAAATTTGGGAGAGGAAACATTGTAACAGTAGATAAACGAAGAGACACAAAAAGCATCTTTGAGCTGGAGATTTGGTTGCTACAGTTTGGTTTGGATACTTGAATTTTTAATTGTATCAACTAAAAAGATATTGAATTATTCAATTTTAACAATAACTTGAAATTGCAAAGAATAAAATGAAAAGTTGAGACCAATTTGTGTGGTTGAATAGTAAAGTATTTATATCTAATGAATCGTAACGTTTGCAATTTCCAACAAAATCATTTGTATTTAAGACAAATAAATAGTAATGGTTGAATAGTAATAGAGTCCATCAATAAGTTTGTCTATGATCTATATTTAACTATTTTATTAAAAAAATTCATTAAGGAAATAAGAATTAAAAAAAAAATATGACATAGTGGATAAGGTGGCTCAAGAGAAGCATAGCAACATTAAATTCTACGCTTCAATTTTTAAATATATATAAAATTTTAAAAAAAATCATAAAAGAAAAAAGAATTTTAAAAAAAAGTATGACACAGCAGATGAGATGGCCCAACAGGTATATAACAATATTAAATGTTACATTTCAGCTTTTAAATATATATAGATATAGATAATAAGTTTTTACAAAAAAAAAAAAAAAAAACCTTTAATAACAAGAAGAGATTCTTATTTATACCATACATATTGAATTGTAATTGTTGCATAGAGGTGGAAATCATGTTCTTCCTCCTTAAAAATGCCAAGGTAAAGGCCCAGAATCATGATCATACTGACACATTGTTTGTGCCCAAAGGCCCAAAATGCATGCCAAGAACCAGACCAGGTTCCAGTACTTGTCAAGCCAGCTGGTGGCCATTGTTAGAGATATTAGGTTTTTGTAAATTGGCCCAAATGGTTTAAGGTTGACGAATATGTTAGAGAATTTTGCTTATTAAAAATTTTAAATAAAATTTAAGTAAATGGGTACCAATTCCACAAATATTATATGAGTTGGGATTTGTTAATTTCGTAAATTAGGATCCTTGCATCAAGAACTTTCTTACTATATATAAAAACATAATTGAATGTTTAATTTACAAATTAAGTTATTAGGTTTTTGTATATTGGCCCAAATGGTTTAAAGTTGACGAATATGTTAGAGAATTTTTCTTGTTAAAAATTTTAATTAAAATTTAAGTAAATGGGTACCAATTCCACAAATATTATATGATTGGGATTTGTTAATTTTGTAAATTAGGATCCTTGCATCAAGAACTTTTTTTACTATATATAAAAACATAATTGAATGTTTAATTTACAAATTAAGTTATTAATAACGAATATCTTTTGAATTTTATTTTAGGGAAAATGCCATTTAGCATACTGTCATTTTCTGAAGTCCGAAGCTGATTATTATAATATATTGAAATTATCTCCGTTCACTACAGGTGCACAGGGATGATGACTTATTATCAAGGTTTTCAGGATGCATGATGACTTATTATCAAGAATTTCATTATGATTTTCTAAGTTTATGATGTTTAACATTGGAGAAAACAACAATCTTGTAGCTTTCCCTATAGCAGTCATGTATTTTTTTTTTCTTCTGTATCAAGTATGTAAACTTTTCTTCATTAATTACCTTTGTGCTTTAATGTACTATTGAATAATATTTTAGAGCAAAAACGGTAAGAAAAATATGATAATATGTTAATTGATAGTTTTCTATGCTTTTTTTTTTTTTTTCAGCTGGAGGTATGGAAAATGAAAATATAAAGGTATTTACACTCACTTTAGTAATATAGTTTTTTTATTGTAGCAAAAAATTCACATTTGCTTGTATTCTCTATTTCTTTGAACATATGTATAAAATTTAAATATTTGCTTAGAAATTCTATCTTGTATCAAAAATATTTGCTTAGAAATAGAATATAGTTATAAAATCATAGATTTGACTTGTTTTTTGGTGTTTTGACTTGCATAATTTTATTCACTGTTCATTAATGCCCCATGGACCATGGTATCGTTTATTGATGGCTTATGGATTTTTTCTTTGGAATAAAAGGTGGTCGCGTCATGGTTTATTGAAAGACTGGTGGAAAGTTCTTGGTCTAGGGTAGGGTTCACGCCGCTCCCCAAACCTAGGCTGTAGTATTGCCGTTTCCTTTCTCCTTGAGAAAGACGTGGTAGGTTCCCTATAGTGACTCTTTACTAAGAGGGCGTTGAACATTGAGGCAGTGGCACGAACGTTTCATCCTCTTTGGTGCACAAAGGCGAGCTTCCATATTACTAACGTGGGAGATAATATTCTTTTGTTTACTTTTGATCAGGAGGTAGACGCTGTGAAGGTTTTACTTGGGGAACCTTGGTCTTATGATAGACACTTAGTAGTGATACAAAGGTTTGAAGGAAATAAATCTATTAAGGAAGTTGAATTTAACAGAGTAAAATTCTGGATTCAAATACATGATCTCCTATACAAGTTTATTAACCCAAAGACTGCCATTGAGATCGGAGAATCTATTGGCAAAGTTGTTATTCCTCAGGATGTTTCAGAGATGAGGGGAGGTACTTTTATGCGGGTTAGAGTGTTGGTTGATATATCTTGTCCGAGGAAGAAAGGTAAATTTTGAGGAAGACTTGGAGGGGTGGGTATCTTTTCAGTGTGAAAGATTACCGAATATCTATTTCTGGTGTGGGATGTTGCCGCATGATGATAAGGAGTGCGAAATCTGGTTGAAAAGAAATGGTAACCTGCCTATAGAACGGCAACAATATGGGCACTGGATTAAGGCCTCAATATGTAGTCCGGCCAAGAGGCAAGTTCTTGAGGTGAAGGGTTATGATTCAACGACGGGCAGAGCATCTGTTGATCAGTCTACTCGGGGTGGAAGGCCCATGTCAATAGGGCTTAACAAACGCCCTTCAATTCAGCTGATTCAGGGAGCAGAGGGGAGTAGTTCAGGTCCGGGGAAGTCCACAATGGCGGCGGAGCTGATTGGGGGTGGTGATGGGATGGGTAATCTAAATTGTGAGCCTTCCGAGATATCTGGTAATTCAAATAATTCCAGAAAACTAGCAGATTTTGAAGCGATAATTAAGGAAATCGATAAGGAGCTTGTTGACAATACTCCAACTTCAAACACACTGGTTGCTGAGGTTATTCGCGAAATTAAGGGAAAGGAGGCGGAGAAGGTAAGGCCGGATTTGGTGCATGGTTCTGTGGAAATGTTAGGGGAGTCAGAGGTAGTTAGGTCCGAAAATGTCTCTGATAGCATGCAAGCCGAGTTGGGCAGTGTGGGTTTTTCAGTGGGCTGGTCAGAGAAGAAGAAACCTGTGAAAACTGGACAAAATAAACATGCACCTAAGGGGTCTAATTTAGCAGGTAAAACTGATGGAGCTGACCTCATAAAAGAGCATATAAAAGGTACGTGGACTAGGCTTCCTTGTAGGCCCAATAATGAGCAAATGTTGATGGATAAAGTGGAGGACTTAGGCCCAAAAAGAAAAGCTGTGGGAAGAGGTAGTTCTGAGGGGAGGGGAGGGGAGGGGAGGGAGGGGCAGGGGGGGGGGGGGGGGTTGTTTCTGAATTTTAAAAAAAGCATAAAGTTGATGATGAGACTAAAAGACTTAGTATTTTATTTGCCATACATTAGGGATTGGCAAAGGTTGCTGGGCAATCCCGCCGGGTCCAATGAGTCTTTTAAGCTGGAACTATCGAGGGTTTAGGAACCCTCAGACAGTTAATACCTCGAAAAAGGTTGTTAAGTTAGAAGATCCCAACTTGGTTTTCTTAATGGAAACTAAGTCCAATGAAGAGTGGGTAAAAATTGTACGCAACCAGTGTGGTTTTAAGGACAGTTTTGTTGTTCCAAGTGATGGTTTAAAGGGAGGGTTGGCTTTATTTTGAAAGTCTGACATTAAAATGGATATTCTGAATTCTTCGCTCTCTTTTATTAATGCATTGATTGAAGGGGGTGATAGGATTGGGTGTTGGCATTTGACAGGCTTCTACGGTCATCCTGAGACTTCACAAAGGGTTGAATCATGGCATTTGCTTAATTTTTTAAGGGATATTTCATAGTTTCCGTGGTTAGTGATTGGGGATTTCAATATGTACGTTTTTAGACCCCAGCAAACACAACAGATTAACCTAGTTAATTAGCCAAATTGATTACTTAGTCCAATTTCAAATTTAGGTAAACACAAACACATCATATTATTGTAAAGTGCGGAAAATAAAGAACACAATAATATGATAACCCAGGAACCCAAACCGGTAAAAACCTGGGGAGGATTTAACCTAGCTATCCTCAAGGCAAAACTAAATCCACTATGAAAGAATTGAAGTTTACACAATAGCGACTTAGACCACTAACATACTATTGCTACCTTGAGTAGGAAACTTACTATCACGACCAGATGACAACTCCGAGTCCACGAACTACTTCTTTCTTGAATTCCCAGCAAGTACAAGCACTCCCACTTATATATCTTTAAGCTCTTGAATCTGCAACTGAATGACCACCAAGTTCTTGAATCGAATTCTCCTTCTTGATAATCTTAAGTATGTGTGAAGGAAAATACCTCTAGATCTCACAAAAGATTCACACACACAGCAAAAGGAGCTTTTTAAAACATGGTTAGGGTTTTCCCTTTTATACTTAGGGCAAAACATAAAACCCTACACGTCATATGGGCTTAGTGCTCAGTTGGAAAATTCTGCAGAAAAACATTCTACCCAAATTTCGATCGATCGAGTATAATTCTCGATCGATCGAGCCAGGCAGAATCATACTATAACTTCTGCAGCAACTCGATTCCAACTTTACATAAAACGCATACACTTTGAGCAAGTCTAAACAAGACTAAAAACCTATTTTGATCATGATTTGCCAACAATACAAATTAGAGTTCTAATACATTAGTTTCTAAGTACTTAGAACCTAACAAACTCCCCTTTTGGTAATCCATGACAAAACACAAACTAAAATGCTCAAAGTTTACAAAGAAAAGCCCATTACACAAATAATGCCCATTATAACAAATCCAACCTAACTACTATCTATCAGTTGCAAGTGTAGACAGCAGCACGACTAAATCAACCTGTATATTTCCTGAAACACTTAAACAAAACGCATAAACGCATGTATGGAAAATACAAGTAAAACACAACTAACTTCTTGATTTCACATAAAACAAAATAAAGACATATATCATGAATAACTCATAAATATAAATCAATAAGCAGTGAAACAAGAAACATATAAACAAAAACAATGTATCTCCCCCTATAAAAAATACAACAAGAGCCAAAAAAAAAATGCAAATACACAATGAAGCACCATACAATCTAAATAACTCCACAAGCTCCAAAACATTAAAAACAAAAACAAAAACAAAAACAAAATACAAAAAACAAAAAACTCCCCCTAAAAAAAATTCTCCTCTACAAAGTACTCAAATATACTCCCCCTTTTTGTGGTGGAATGCCAAAGGGCAATCAAAATCCATCATCAAAAGGAGGTGGCGAAGGCGAACGTCGAAGATGCTCTAGATCAGCTCTCAAAGCACGAATCTCATCAAGCATGTCCACCAAAAGCTGACCATAAGCCGCCTGAACGGTCATGACAGTCTCCAACGTACGTCAAATGTCAAAATCATCCGAAATGGATGGTGGAGGAACAACAGCATCAACAGGATCAACAAATGCCTCACCAGACGTAGTACCTGTAGCAGAAGGAGGAGGGGGTGCGGTACCAGAAGGCTCAACCCTAAGGCGTTTAAAGCTCGGTCTCAACTGAGCAGCCCTTTGCCTAAGAAAAGTGGCGCCTAAGAAAAGTGGCACCTATGGGAGCTACAATATGAATAGACTCAGAAGCGAGGAAATCCTCTAACCCTAAATGTAATAAAATCTGATGAATGAAAACCAGAAAGAAGAGCGCGTGACCAGTGGAGGCACTCCTATGAACTTCGTTCAAAGAACGAAGAAATAGATTAAGGAAACTAATAGAAGCATTCGTGACAAGAGCGTACAAAAACACACATCGCTCAATAGGGATGGTGTGAAGATGAGAGATAGGCCACAAAGAATGACAAGTTATCCTAAAGAAAAGATAATGAATCTCAGAGAGCTCAACAGTGGTGATCCTAGGATCAGAACCCCACTGGATAGAAGACCCAGTGATGTATGACATAACATCATCCAAGAAATGAGACTCATCATAAGGGTAGACAGGGTCCTGGACCACGGGTACCATAAGAACAGCAGCCACTACCGAAGGGGTAATGGTGAACTCTACACCTCAGATTCAACACTTAACTAGAGTGTTGGAATCATAGACGTGGATAGAGAGGTTCTAGTAGAACTCTCTAATCAGGGTAGCAGGAAGAGGATGGTCTATATCCAAAAGAGGCAACCAACCCCTACGCTCAAAATTAGCCCTAATGGCAGGATCAAGCTCATCTAACAACACCTGATGCTCAGCCCAAATTTTTCTCTTAAGGTTTAGCTTCAAATACTTCTTTTCATTTTTCAGGCTCAGAAACCTCTCACTATCAAAAGGTGGGTCAGAAGAAGTGGAGGCAACCCTATTGGCTCTAGTTTTCCTAGGCATGGTACTAAGGAAAGGACAAGGCACATAGAAAAGAACCAAAAGAAATAAAAAGAAAAACCAAAAGCAGACTACAAGTCAGCACAAAAAAAATATAGAAATAACAATCTATATGATGCATGAATAGATAAATGTCATGATGCATGCTCTAATGCAGTGAGAATATGGTCAAATTAGGTTCAAATTCACAAAATTGGCTTAAGCATAGAGTTTCTAACAAAAACCCCAAAATTTGAAAAACCACTTGTACAATTTTTAGAAAATTGACTAATTGATCATTAAACAAGATAGATAACACCAAATAATGATCAAATAAATCAATTCAACAAGCCAATTTCATCAAATTAGACCTGATTGAACATAATCCCCAAATTTGGTAGATTCAAACCCTAGAATTTAATTTTTTTGCAAAGCCACCGTTGATGAGTGTGAAGCTTTACAAAAGGTACTAAGCACGTATGAGCAAGCTTCTGGCCAACAATTGAACCGTACCAAAACTTCTCTGTTTTTTAGCCTTAACACAACAAAGGAGATCCAAGATGAGATAAAAGTTAGGTTTGGTGCTAAAGTGATTTATTAGCATGAGAAGTACTTGGGTCTTCCATCTTTGGTGGGAAGAAATAAGAAGAATACTTTCAAGGAAGTCAAGGCAAAATTGGCTAAGAAGTTGGCAGGTTGGAAGGAAAAACTTTTGTCCAAAGCTGGTAAGGCAGTTCTGATTAAAGCAGTGACCCAAGCTATCCCAACGTACACTATGAGTTGCTTTAAAATTCCTGACTCTCTTTGTGATGAGACGACAAGTTTGATTAGGAAGTTTTGGTGGGGACAATGTAAGGAGGAACGGAAAATGACATGGATCAGTTGGGAGAAACTTTGTGCTCCAAAGGCTTGTGAGGGTATTGGCTTTAAGCAACTAAAACAATTTAACCTGGCTATGTTGGCAAAACAAGGTTGGAGGCTCCAGACTGGGACTGATTCTCTATTGTATAAGGTTTTTAAGGCCAAATATTTTCCAAAGTATGAGTTTATTGATGCAAGTCTTGGAAAAAATCCTTCCTTTGCTTGGAGGAGTATAATGGCAACACAGGCTTTAGTTGAAAAAAGGTAGAAGGTAGCAAGTTGGTAATGGCCGTAGCATCATGATTTGGAAGGATAAATGGTTGCCCTCACCCTCTACTTATGAAGTTGTCTCTCCTGTTTCAAACATACCTAGGGAATCTCAGGTTGCAATACTTATAGGTGAAGAGAAGGGTGCTTGGAAAAATGATTTGGTGTGCAACGTTTTCCTACCTCATGAAGCTGATTTAATCTATGGTATTGCCTTAAGTGCCACTTTGCCAGCAGACAAGCAAGTTTGGGCTCCGACATCCAATAGTATCTTTAGTGTTCGAAGTGCATATAAGCTTGCTATGGAGATGAGACCAATTGCATCGGTGGGGGACGTGTTTGATGGGAGTCACTTGAGGAAGTTCTAGCAATCCCTATGGAGCTGCAATATTCCACATAAGATCCGCCATTTTTCTTGGAGGGCTTGCAGAGCTGTGCTGCCCACAAAGGAGAATTTGGTCAGGCGCAAAGTGCTCTCAGATAGCTGCTGTGATGAGTGTAGAATGGAGGAATGAACATCGAGCCATCTCTTTTGGCTTTGTCAGATAGCTCGTGACATTTGGTGTATGTCTGATTTGTTTCGGGAATCATTGGTCCAGCACTTCGGGTCATTCATGGATATGCTATGGTATGTGGTAATGGTAGCTCAGTGGGAGCACAGCGAAATGGAGAAGCTAATCGTGGTGGCTTGGGCTATATGGTCAAACAGGAATGAGTGCAGAAATAGGGGAAGGGGGGGCGAAGAAATCTTGTTAGGCCTTACTACAAGGGGCGTTAGAGTATTTAGGTGAATACTAAGCCTGTTTGGAGGTTTCTGGGAGTCTAAAGCAGCCAACTGCAACAGTGAAATGGATGCCTCCCTCTTCGACCCGATACAAAGTCAACGTGGATGGTGCTGTGTTCAAGGAGCAATGAATGGCAGGTGCTGGGATTTTGATACGAGACGATGAGGGTTAATTGATTGGTGCATGTAGTAAGAAGATTGAAGCTCCCCTGGGTGCCATTGAAGTCGAAGCAAAGGCAGTTGAGTTGGGTCTTCAGTTTGCTAAGGATATGTCCATTCAAGATTTCACGCTCGAGAGCGATTCTTTGACGCTGAACAATGCTCTAAAGGACTTATCTCCTCCTCCCTCATCAGTTGCTACTTTGGTCTATAGCTCAGTAGCTGCTTCCCATTCTTTTCGTTGTGTAGACTTCTCCCATGTTGGTCGTAATAGCAATAGGCCAGCCCATTTACTTGCAAAACATGCTTTAGGCATTGCAAATTTGTCTATTTGGGTTGAAGATACTCCTTTTTTCCTTGAACAAGCTCTCAACCAGGATGTATTTGTTAATTCCTGTGTTTAATAAAGTTTAGTAGTATTTCACATAAAAAAATAAATAAATAAAAAAAGGGTGGTCGCGTCACTCAATTTTCATTGTTTTAAGCGGCAAGTTTTTGATGTTTGAAGAGATGCATGAAGCAGAACCCCATCTGTACCAACTACCAAACCCTTCCTTCGATAATGAAGAAGAAGTTGAGAAAATTTTTGATGGGAACCATGGAGTTTTGACAAACACCTGGTGATGATTCAACGTTATGATCATAGCATACCTATCAAGGATTTAGTCTTTGACCAGGTTTCGTTATGGGTACAAGTCCATGATATATCAATCAAATTTCTGAGTAGGGATGTTGCTGAGAGACTATGCGAAGCTGTGGGAGAGGTAAAGAGGGAGGTAAGCCAAAAGGAAGTTGAACAGGGCGAGATAATGAGAATTAGGGTTCGGGTGAATGTTAATCTCCCCCTATGCCGTGGTAGAGTTTTCACACGAAAGAATGGATTGAAGGGTTGGGTTTCCTTCAAATACAAACGCCTTCCTAATGTGTGTTACTAGTGTGGCTGTCTGAATCATTTTGATAAGGACTGTGAACGCTGGATACAAAGCAATGGTACCTTACAGCAAAAAGACCAAGAGTACGGTCTGTGGCTACGTGCATCCCCATTGCCCATGCACAAAAACTCTGTGATCGTAGTCCCAAGATATTATGAAGCAAAAAGAAAGGAACTTAAGGCGGGCGAAAGGAAACAGGAGAACTCTGGTTTGAAAGTAGCGGCGACAGCGGCGCATGGCGGGAATCAGGGAGGCAGAATTAAGGAGTCTCAATTTCAAAACTCAACATTAAAGGAAAAAGCTGGTACGGGTGTTACTGAAATTAATAAGGAAACGGACGCCAGCTTGGACTTGCATTCAATCGGGGCTAAAACCGTGAATCAAGGGGAGTATTTTATAGAGAAGATAAATGACATTGATCAGGAGTAAAGAAAATTTGATTTGGAACAGGATACTCATTATGGAGAAGCTGTTACTGCTGAAGCACAAAATATCTCGGGGTGTAGGATTAATGAGGTGGCGATAGCAACAGAAAAAACTCAACCTGCATTGGAGTCACGTGAGCTATTAAGTGAGCACACACATCATGTGCCCTTCTTGACTAGAAACTCTAAGGTAGGTGCGCTTCACGTGCCACTTACTCAAACAAACCCCAACTTAGAGGCTACTGTGGGTGCCACGAACCTTGCTTCAACATTGAAAAGAGCTCCTCGAGAAAAAAAGGCAGAAATCCACGAAAGCTTCTCATCACCAACATTGAAACGCTCTGGTTTAGACATTGATGATCATGAGTTACCGAAAAAGAAGCAGGTTTCACATGATGATCAAAAAACCCCTATTTTATTAGCAGAGGCTGATGTTCAGCCCTGCCAACGACGATGAATCTCCTATGTTGGAACTGTCGTGGGCTTGGGAACCCATAGACAAAGCAAGAGTTTGGAGATTTGATCTGAGCACAAGATCTCTCAATCGTGTTCTTAGCCGAAACATGGTTCAATAAAGCTAGGCTAGAAACTATCAAGGTTCGATATAAATTTGGTGGCCTGATCGAAGTGTCAAAAGATAACGAAGGAGGCGGTTTGGCTATTTTTTGGAAGGCAGAGTGTGATTTTGTAGTTGACACATATACCCTTAATCACATAAATGCTATTGGGAATAAGGGAAAGGAAGACTAGTGGAGTTTTATAGGATTCTATGGCGAGCCAAACACAAATCTTCATCATAAATCATGGGAAAAGCTGAAAAGATTGAAGAACAAATTTTCGATCCCGTGGGTGTGTGTAGGGGATTTCAACGAAATTGCCAAGGCACATGAAAAACTTGGAGGCAGGCCAAGACTGGTCAGACAAATGGAAGCGTTTAGAGAGGTGATGGACGAGTGTGGTTTCAAAGACTTGGGTTTTGTAGGGGGTAAATATACTTGGTGTAGAAGTTATGGAGAGAATAATACAACATGGGAAAGGTCGGATAGAGTAGAGGCCACTACGAGTTGGATTGAGCTTTTTCTAACTACAAAGGTTGTTCACTTAGAGTGTGGGTCATCAGATCACAAACCTATAATTATTCTGCCAAAATGTATTCAAAAGAAACGGAGAAAGCCTTGGAGATTTGAGCAAATGTGGCTAGAGGATCTGGGGTGTAAAGAGATTGTAGTTTTGGCTTGCGACAGGGGTCCAATGGATCAAGTGGAGGGAAAAATTCGGTAGTGCCAAGCAAAGCTTACTCATTGGAGCTAGTTGAACTTTGGGAACATTACTCTATCTTTAAAAGAAAAAAAGGAGCAGCTAAGGAAAGCCGAAGAGGTAGCAATCAGGGGCGAGTCATTGGATAGGGTGCGCCAATTGAAATGAGAGATTAATGAACTATTGATCAAAGAAGAAAAAATGTGGCAACAAAGGTCAAGGGCTTTGTGGCTGCATGAGGGGGACCAAAATACACAATTTTTCCATAACCGTACTTCACACAGGTATAGGAGGAATCAGATTGAGGAGCTGCAAAATGCTATGGGAGAGGTATGCTCGAATGAAGAGGAGATTGCTCAAATCTTAATTACCCACTACCAGGAGCTATTCCATTCGCCCAACCCAGCAAACATTGAGCATGTTCTAATAGCAATTCTAACAATGATCACATTGGAGTTAAACAACATGTTAATTGCGAAATTTGTGAGGAACGAGGTTGATGAAGCTTTGAAGCAAATGGATTCCCTAAAAGCATCGGGACCAGATGGACTACCTCTACTCTTCTTCCAAAAATTTTGGCCGACTATTGGGGAGGAAGTGTCACAAGCGATCCTCACTTGTCTAAATTCAGGTTCTATCCCGCCCACTATAAATCGTACTTTTATAAATCTTTTTCCAAAAGTTAAGAATCCATCTAGAGTTTCAGATTTTCGTCCTATTGCTCTTTGTAATATTATTTACAAATTGGTCTCTAAAGTTGTTGCAAACAGACTTAAAAAAGTATTACCTTACATTAATTCTGAATCACGAAGTGCGTTTCAATCAAATAAAGCTATTTCAGATAATATCTTGGTGGCTTTTGAGATGCTACATCAGATGAAGACTCATAAATAAATAAATAAATAAATAAAAAAGGCAGACTTTATGACCCTTAAGTTGAATATGAGCAAGGCATATGACAAAGTTGAATGGAGGTTCTTGATGGAAGTCATGAGAAAAATGGGTTTTTGTGAATCATGGATAGCCATTATCTATGAATGTGTAAGCATAGTCTCCTATTCTATTTTGGTAAATGGTGAGCCAAAAGGAAATATCTATCCTACAAGGGGAATTAGACAAAGGGATCCTCTCTCCCCATATCTCTTTCTTTTGTGCTTAGAAGGATTGAACAGAATGCTTCAATAGGCAGCAAGAAATACCTCCATAAGGGGGTATTCATTATGTAAGAATGGACCTCGGATTACTCACCTGTTTTTTGCAAATGATAGTTTGCTATTCTGTCGAGCAAGAATGGAAGATTTACAAGTCATCCAACACATCCTATCGGTGTATGAACAAGCATTGAGGCAATAGATTAACCGAGGAAAGACCACATTGTTTTTCAGCAAAGCTGTAACCAAAGAAAAGAAAAGGGAGATCCTTAATTTCTTAGGAGTGCCGGAGATCAAGGAATATGAAAAATACCTTGGTTTGCCAGTAGTGGTGGGGAGGAAAAAAAAGGTAAGCCTAAATTACATAAAGGAAAGAGTGTGGAGCAAATTACAAGGATCGAAGGAAAGCTCCTTTCTGGTGATTTTGGACATGTAGGTGATTTTGGCCTGGCAAGATTCCTTTTTGGTGCTATCCATGATTCTTCTCATAACCAATCAAGCTCCACTAGGATAAGAGGAACAATTGGTTATACTCCTCCAAGTAAATATCATTGTCATTTCTTATATTTAATTATTTTTCCTTTTCCCATAATATTCTATTATATTTTAAAGCCTTAAAGGGACAATTTTAACATGGATGTAGTGTAGCCAGAAGAACGAATGTTATATAACTAATTTTCAATTTATCTTTTTTTTTTTTTTTAATTATATGCCATTGAAAAAGCACCTTTAATACCAGTAGGTTATCCATCTCCTCCTTTATTTGATACAAAACAAATGTTCACATCACCTACATGTTATGTGTAATTGTAGAGTATGGAGTGGGGAACGAAGTCTCAACTTATGGTGATGTCTATAGTTACGGTATATTATTGTTAGAGATGTTCATAAGAAAAAGACCTATTGATAACATTTTTCAAGAAAGTTTAAACCTTCATAACTTTGTTATGGCAGCTTTACCAGAGCGAATAAGTGACATTATTGATCCTACCCTTCTTTGTGATAGAGAAGAAGGGGAGACAAGGGTAAATGACATAACTCGCAATGAGAGCCAAAATGGAAGTCCAAAAATTCAAGAATGCTTGACTTTTATACTTGGAATTGGAGTAGCTTGTTCAGTTGAATTTCCAAGTGAAAGGATGAACATGAGTGCTGTTATAATTGAGCTACACGCAATTCGAAAGAAACTTCTTGGAACTAATCTACGCAGACAAAGGCTTGTAGCCACAGGTAAATTTTGTGTCTTGTTAGGCATTATAATTTGGTAGGACATCCATATAGTAATTAGAAGACACATGTCTTTATATTATTATTATTTATGTTAGTATTTTCAATTTTGTGTTTTAGCAAAGCAGAAAAGATAGTTGCCACTTCAAAACTGACATGCTCATTATGCTATACTTAGTATGGGAATAAGGCAATAAGCACAATTACTCTTCTATAATACCTAAACGCATAATATGCCACTCTGTATTTTCTATTTGGCGATTTCTATGCTATCATTGAAGTTATTCACAAGAAATTGGCTTACATGTTATACTATAGTGGTCATTAACAATGACATAAGATTAAATTATCGCGCTAGAAAGTTAAAGTAAACAATTTTGTTAGAGAAGCCTTTCTTGTTTAAAATTTTAAATAAAATCTAGGTAAATGGGTACCAAATCCACAAATATTGAATGAGTTAGGATTTGTTTCTTACTATTAATTAAAACATGATTAAAATTTTAACTTAACAAATTAAGTTATTGATAATTGCTATCTTTTGAATTCTTTTTATTTTAGGGAAAACGTCATTTAGTATAGTATCATTTTCTGAAGTCCAAAGCTTATTATCTACAATATTGAAATTATCTTCCTTCACTACAGGTGCACAAGGATGATGACTTATTCTCACGGTTGTTATCATGATTTTCTGTTTATGATATATAAGATTGGAGAAAATTATAATCAATCTTATTGCTTCCCTGTAGTCATGTATTTTTGTTTTCTTCTGTATCAAGTGTGTAAAATTTTCATCATTAATAAACTTTGTGTTTTAATGTACTATTGAAGATTTTATAGCTAAAGCTTTTTTCTTTTTCTTTTTCTTTTTCTTTTTATTTGAGAAATTTATAGCTAAACAATTATTCATAATATAGACCCTATTGAATTACAATCTTGAGAAATTTTAGGGCTGATATATGAAGACTAAATTTTTGCATAGAAACATGGATTTTTCCATGTAGCCTCGACTACATTTTCTCTTGCCTTCTGTTGTGCATGTTTACTGTTTACCTTTTGATTGGGTTGTCTTTGTTAATACGTGACAAAAAGAGAGAAATAGATGAAATTTGGAAAATGTTTTTAATTGTTTTTTTTTAGAGGAAGATGAAAGTGTTTTTGAAAGGAGGAGAAAATAAAAGTTTTTTTTTTATGTATCTAACTTAGGTGAAGAGTTAATTTGCATATTTGTTATTTGTTGTTATTGCATATTTGTTAATTGCTGTTTATCTGTCTTTATTTCCACACATGCGTTGATGTGCTTTTTTGAGTGTTTTAAGAAAGACAGGTAATGTTTTAAGAAAGACATGTTATACTCATATTATTCTGCCATTGGAATGTTATTAGCTCACTAACGCAATACGACTGGAGCCACAAATCATATAAAGAACAAAGTGATGTTGTACAGCTGGAGTCAGAAACATATAAGATAAGTCAAAATCTCTCTATTTTCAAGATTACATTAGTAAGTATACTTTAACTCATTACTATTGCACCGCTGGATGCAAGTTACTTTAATATCATCTCACTATTTAATAAAACATGGTCTCACTATTACTTCATTAATGAACATACATATTAATAAATTGATCTACCACCGTTGCACATATATTATTTGGACATGAACCACCGCTAGACATATATTATTCGGACATAAAACCACAGCTGGACCAACTAATTAACATATATTATTCGGACATAAACCACAACTGGATACAAACTATTTGACATACATTATTTGGACATAGACCATTGTTGAACATACCTTATTATATTGGACATGAACTATACCATAGCTGGATAGGGACTATTGGACTCATCCCATTACTGGACATATGACACTTAATTAATTAAATTCTAATGGACATCACTTAACACACATAATAATAACGTTCAACTCACCATTTAATTAAAGGTATTATGCTAAACATATTATATATGTATTTCAACCATTATCATGATTCTGAGACTTTGGGCTTTATCTATTTTGTAGGCTCAAAATGCACTAGAAGCCATTGGTCTATGCAGCCTAATGTCGAGTTCCAGATTGGACTCTCCAAAACAAATCCGAGCCTAGCAAAGTCACACCTCCAGCGGAAGACACATGGTTACTCACAAAAACCGCCCCCGACAACTATCAAGGTCATGATTTTAAAGTTTTGGTATATGAGTTCATGGAAAATGGCAACTTAGATGAATGGTTGCATCCAACTCCAAAAATGAATGAGACTCTTGAGAAACCAAGGAATTTGAGTCTTCTTCAAAGATTGAATATTGCCATTGATGTTGCCAATGCATTGGATTATCTTCATCATCATTGCCAAACACCAATAGTTCAATGTGACCTCAAGCCTAGCAATGTTCTTCTTGATGATGAAATGATTGGACATGTAGGTGACTTTGGCTTGGCAAGATTTCTTTTTGATGCTACCCGAGAATGTTCTATTGATCAATCAAGCTCCATTGGAGTAAGAGGCACAATTGGTTATGCTCCCCTAGGTAAATATTAATTTCATTTTCTAAATTTATTATATTTCCTTTTCCCTTCTCCTTTTTCTATGTAATTTTAAACGCTAGAAGGAAAATTTTAATAAGGATGTATTTTATTGAAGATAGAATGTTATATAATAAAATTTACACCAGCTTAATTCTTATTCCGTGCCATTAAAAAAGATCTTTTAAGACTTGTAGGTTATGCATCTTTTTCCTTCTTTTTTGGGTAGAAAAGTATCCTTACATTATATATACGTTATATGCAATTGCTAATTGCAAAATGGTATGAGAAACAAGGTATCAACATATGGTGATGTCTATAATTACAGCATATTATGTTAGAGATGTTCACAGAAAAAAAAGCCTACTGATAATATTTTCCAAAATGGCTTCAACCTTCATGATTATGTTGAAGCAGCTTTACGGAACGAGTTATTGACATTGTAGATCCCATCCTTCTCTGGGAAAGAGAAGAGGGAGAGACACAAATGAACGACATCACTAGCAATGAGCGTCAAATTCCAAGTCTAAAAATTCAAGAATGCATGATTTTGATACTTGAAATTGGAATTGCTTGTTCAGTTGCATTTTCAAGAGAAAGGATGAATATGGGTGCTGTTATAACTGGGCTACATTCAATTCGAAAAAAACTTCTTGGGTGATGAATATACGTTCACAAAGGCTTCAAGCCACAGGTAAATTTTGTTTGTCTTTGTAGATGTTATACTTCATAGCACCCAACTCATCGTGAGATCTAATCATCTAATATTCTAATTTGATAAAACCACTCCAAATGTCTTCAGGGAATAAAGGGACATTAACTTAACGTTAATGAATATTTTTTTAATTCATTTTTATTTTAGGAAAAACGTCATTTGGCATACTGTCAATTTTTTAAATGAAGCTTATTATTCTAATATATTGAAGTTTTTTTCCTTCATCACAGGCGCACAAGGATGATGACTTACTATCAAGGTTGTCATCATGCTTTTCAAAGTTTATCAAATAAAATCATTGGAGCAAATAAAATATTGTAGCTTCCCTATTGCAGTCATGTATGTTTTTTTCCCTTTGTATCAAAAAAAATTATTGTGTACTCCCGAGGTATCATAAATGCGTACTTCTCCCTCTCACATGAAATAATTATGTTTTTTCCTTGTATCAATTATGTAAAATTTTCTTCATTAATGACCCTTTGTTTTAATATACTATTGATTAAGATTTTATACCCAAAGCTATTCACAATAAAGACCCAACGAATTTACATGCACAAGAAATTTTACAATGATAGATGTGCAGACTCCCTATTTCGTTCTCAATTATGATGCATATCATTTTGCGCGTGCATCCTCTAATGATGAAATAATTGAATGATGCACATAAACTCTCTCTCTCTCTCTCTCTCTCTCTCTCTCTTTCTCTCTTATTGTGTTAACTTTGCTTTTAATTTTACTATTAGTCATGTTTTCAATCATTCTTTACCTCTAATTTATCAAGTTCTCAATTTTAGAAAATATGCAAAAATTTTATTTTAATTTACTATCCAAATCCCACTTTTTATTTAAACCAATTTTATTTTTAGTCACAAATGATTTTAGTGGTTAAAAAGAAAAGAAAAATTTTAAAAGATAAAAATACAAAAAATAGTGCTGCTAGTGAGGCTGAACTATTTTTCTGCATAAAAAACAGAACGGCTAGGGGGAGAGGATTTTCAAGAACTATTTTTCTAATTTCATTTTGTTTCTTGTTTCTGATTTACTTGGCATTGCATTGAGTTTCAGAACGTTTTTGAGAGAGATTGAACAATATTTTTGAGTGAAAACTGAAAACCCAGTCGTTTTTAGATTCAAATTGAAACCCGTTACCCTTTCTCAAAAAAAAAAAATTTGAAACCCGTTACCGAACTACCACCCATCCCAACTCTCAAAATGGGCCTTTAAGTAGCCGTGTTTCCTACATAATTATTTAGACTTTAGGCCCAATTCTTTTTTTCAACCTTGGACCAAGACTAAATTCATGGGCTGACCGGATCTTAGCAAAATAAGCTCCACCTTTTCAAAGCATAATCCCAACACCTCCTTAAAGAATAAAATCCCCTATTAACATTTGGTCAATTCCCCTAAAATATTCATTTGGTCTTGGGCCTCTCTATCAACTACAAGGCCTCCTTATGCTTATATGGGCCTAGTCCCATTGGGCTTCAAACGGACCTGTTCCCCCACAGTAACTTCAACTTCTTGTGTATTCATAGGTTTCAGTGTCTGAATAAGATTATGAGGTTATCATTGAAAACACCAAGTCGAGGTTGATTCCCAACCTAATATATCAACATCTATAGTGTCTGCAAGATCAAATAAAAAACACATGCCTAATTTCTTGATCTCTGCCGCCATTTCATGTCTCAGTTGCTCCTATGTGTAGCATACAACACTACCATCGAATTCCAATTATTTCATCCAATAATCACATGCACGTAAAACGAATAATTCTTTAAATTATTTAATAGATATTCGAACCGCTCATGCTCTATTTGAAATTGAGAATATGTAAGAAAGAACAAAAAATAAAAACATAAAAATCAGACCGGTTGAACGAGTGAGCGAGTCAAGAAATAAGGTTCCAGAATTGTCTGTGGTGACCAATACTTGAGCTTTCACCCTACTTTGGTGACCTACTGAAAAGCCAAGAATTATGCAACCTTGATTGTAAAGTGAACATATTTGATTCCAGCAAACTGGTAGTGTTATTGGGATTTGATTGATGAGAGCCATATCATCCGGACAGTATAACTGGTGCAGTAGTTCAGTGTCCCATCTTCTTGGTGCTTCAATAGTCAACTTAGAAATTTATTATTTTTGCACATTACAGTCTTGAAACTTCTTGTAAGGAATTGAATATCCTAGTGGGCTTAAGTTTTGCTGCCGAATTGTTTTTGCAAAGGAACAAGTAAAATAAATAAATAAAAGGTTGTCACAACTCTCCAAATGATGTCTGCAAAAACTTCATAGGCAATCACCCCTGTAATCGCATTGGAGCAATCTGTGGCATATATTTAAGGACAAGGATTTGCTGCAACCTTGGTTGCAGCAAGTGCTGCATAAAGGTGGATGTGGCAATATGTTAAAATGGCACCTGGCCAGTTAGTGTTTCTCACTCCTCTCTCTTAGCACTCATCCCTCTCTCTCTCTCACATGTTCACACATTATGCAGGACTTGCTGCAACCAAGGTATTGTTTATTTTTGCTAACCAAAAAGTAAATGAGTGCTTAGTAATATCTCCTGAAAGCTACATTAACCTCCATTAATCCTTTCTTGAATGCTTAGCCTTAGGTTCCACCATCCAAGCTGGGATGCAAGAAAATTTTCCTCAAGCTGTTAGCAGCCACTTCAAAGCATCCTCTTGAACTAAGTACAAACAAAAAAAGCGCTCATAAACGCTGGCCAGATTCATTTATCTTGTGGGAGTCCACGTCCAATTCTCTTCATGGAGGACACTAGAAAACCTTGTAGATTTTGTTTCATTTTTTTTTTTTTTTTTTAAATTTATAAACCGATAAACCTTAAAGAGTTAAGACCCACCGAGTTGTATGAACCATGAAGTATGAACTAAAACAAAGCCCAAGTCCACACAAAACCAGTCAACTAGGGAGGGTTAATGGCAACAACCGCATGATTTTTTCCTCTGTCCTTGATAGCAGATTGATCCCCTGCTGATTTGGGGCGTCAAAGATATGAAAATTTTGTCATCTTTCCATCTTAAAATCAATCACAATTGATTCCAAAAAAAAAGTATTGGCTAAAATACAAATTACATTCTTTAATTAAGTTTGATTGAAATTTGTTTCATTTTTTGAATTTTACTTTCATTTAATTGGTTATCTAAGTTTCAAATTTATCTAATACAAACTTTTTGTACAATTCTATTTTTCTTGACCAGGTCCAAAAGTGTTGGGTTCATGTAGTTGCGGGCTCAACGTTTACGTTATCGGTTAGGCTCTAAAACTTTTGACCGAACGCCAATTTTTGAACTTTTAACTCATTTTGGGTTGGACATAAACATAATCTTATTAAAATCAAAGTCAATGCTTTTAGGCCTAGCCAGTTTCGTATAAACTGAGCTCATTTTGGATAGGGCCCAATCTTATGTTAAACTAAAGACTGTTTCTAGGCCTAGGCCAGTTAGGCGAGTTCATGAATTGGGCCAATTGGCCCTTCTCGGCTTTAATATGATTTTGGTCCAAGTAGTGTTGAATGAGAGCTCAGATGTTTGGAAAGCCGGAAGCAATGGATGATTCATTTAGACTGTTATTGATGTAGATTTGAATGACCTGCTATGTTCAAATCCTGGAATAAAAAACGCTTGGTAAATAACTCTATTTTTTGGGCTCATACTCACCAGCGTTCTCGATAGGGTTGGGTGTTGGCTTATCTGGATCTCCTACTTCTACAGACTCGGACTTAGTAGATAGAGTGTCACTATAGTTACGCTCAGGTAAAAGACGCCAACTCAAATTACCCCCTCTAACCATTTTTTCTCTCAGCCAAAAAAAAAAAAAAATGATCTGAAGTATTTTTCATGAAAGTTGGGGGTAGATCTCAAGTTTTTAAATCTTTACTTATAATGTCAATAAACTAGAATGATTAACTGATAAATTAAGTGAATTCTATCATGAAATAAGTCTTTCTCCATATAGCTTTGCGTCCACGGAATATGGATTTCAAGTTTCAACCATGTATATTAGAACAAGTTGTCTCTTTTAATCTAGATTGAGTCAATATATTACTAAAACCAAGCATAAGAGAATTGATCAGAATGCGTAGCTCCTTGTTCCTGTCAAACGAAAAGGGGTACTTTATTTGTCCAAAAAATACAAAATTTATTAATATAGTCGATTAATTTATTTCATTTTAATTTAAACTTTAAGGGAAAAAATTAACAATTGAAAGTTTATAAACAAAATTACGATTGGGTCAAACCAGAAGGGATAAAAAATTGATATATACATGCAAATCTTTTTTTTTTTTAAATAATTTTTTTACTCATATACACAAAGAGAGAAAGAGAGATAATTTGAGAGAGTGATAAAAAATTGATAAAAATATTTTTTAATAAAATATAGTATAAAATAGATAATCGGATATAGATATTTTTAAAATTTTGTTATATAAAATAAAATAAAATAAAGTAGATTCTTATACTATAATAGACAAAAGAAAATTTTTACAAATTGATATGAATAATTTTAAAGTTGAACTACAAAAGACCTTGATATTCACAGTTCACATATTTTATTTTTTTGATACAAATGAAATATCCAACAAAACATCTTTATTAGATTAGACACTCTTCTTCTTCTTCTAAAATAACAATAATAATAATAATAATAATAATAAATTTATTATAAAAAAAAAAAAAGAGAAGAAGAAGAAGAAAAAGATTAGACGCCCCATTAAGGCTGTAACCAGTTCAGTTTGGTCGGTTTTTTTTTTTTATCTGGCCAACCAAAACTGAAATTTTCGGTTTGCAAAGTTCTCAACCTAAACTGACCGAAATAGTTGACACTCAATCGGTTTCGGTTGGTTTTTCGGTCGATGTTTGGTTTTTGCACCTTGAGTTTGGGCCAGTTGGGCCTTTGGTTTTTTTTCCAAAAATTTTCTGTTTGGCCTTTTTTAAATAAAAAAAAAAAAATGCAGTATTCAAGCCAGTTGTTTTATGGCCATTTTTAGGCCTTTTTACACATCCATAAAGCATTTTACAAACAAGAAAAAATCACAATCTGCTTTGCATTTTACATTTTTCATAACTTGCTTTTGCTCAACATAAATCCAAAAATACACATTATAGCAGATTCATCCAAAAAAAAAAATTCACAACCTGTTACAAATTCATAAATCCAAAAATACAACACATATAGTAGATTCATAAATCACAACATGTCATAGATTCATAACCTGCTTTAGAGCTTCTATTATACTTATTAAAATACACATATCACATATTCATAAATCCAAAAATAACCTGTCAACATGATATAACCTGTCAACAATACATTTGCACAAGCACATCCTGTCAACACATCTAGAGCAAAAAATTGCTCTAGTGCTCAATGCCTCAAACTAATCTGTAACTTGTTACAGGCACCCATCAAATACAAACAAGATTAAAAAATAACTTGTACAAGTCAAAATAAAAAAACTAGTGCAAATTTCATTACTTCATTAGTAATATGTCAATGTCCATATATTGTCCATATGTCAATATCTACATAATAGCATTATAGCCAAAGACTCAAAATTAATTGGCCATATGTCAATTTCAATGTCAGCATATACTGTCCATATTTAATATTTGGCCAAAGACTCAAAATAAATTGGCCATATGTCATTGCCTATTGACTAATATCATATGTTGTCTATGTATAGGCCACTGTCAAAGCTCAAAATAAAAGCCCATATTTATATGTAGGCTACTGTCTACTAGTGTCTAATAGGAAAAAGTGTACATATCAATATGTCAAGTTGTCAAAATAAAAACTAACAAAACCCTATATCATCATTAATACCACCCGTTCAAAGAGCAAAGAGCAATCTTCAACCATCAACTTCAATAGGTGTTGGTGTGGACATGTTTAGTTCCGATGTTAATGCAGCATCACTCACAAGTTCTACAAACAAAAAATGAAAAAAACATAAAAGTCACTTGTACAATAAAACAATAAATATGCCAAGAATCCAAGACATTCAGTTTTTTTTAATAAAAAAAGAAGTAGACATGCAAAATGTATAATAAAACAATAAATATGCCAAGAATCCAAGACATTCAGTTTTTTTTTAATAAAGAAAGAAATAGACACGCAGATTGTACAATAAAACAATAAATATGCCAAGAATCCAAGACATTCATTTTTTTTTTTTTTAATAAAGAAAGAAGTAGACATGCAGAATGTACAATAAAACAATAAATATGCTAAGAATCTAAGACATTTAGTTTTTTTTTTTTTTAATAATAGACATGAAAAAAAAATTTTAATAAATAAAGAAATAGAAATTCACATTTTTTTTAATATAACAAACAATAGTCATACCTCCATCAAGCTTTTCAAACTCCTCAACATCATCCATGGTAGCACGAAAGCTGATTGGAGCCGATGAAGGACAGAGCCAATTTTGACCACAAATGAGGGCTTCCACCATAAGTGAAGACAATAAACTCCGAAAGGGATCAAAGACACGACTAGCCGTACTAAAGACAGATTTTGAGGCCACAGTGGATACCAGAATTGCAAGAACATGTCGGGCAACTCTTAAAAGCACATGGTATATTGAGAGATTCAACCTTCCACCAAACCAAAATATCAAAATTCTCATCCAAGACATCTTCACAACTCTCTAACAAGTATTTATCAACCTCTAATTTAGTATTTGAAGAATCAATACCCTTCAAGTGCTTCTTAAATCCCATCATCCTCAATGCCTTCACATCAAACACACTAGAATCATCTCCCTCCATTGATCCACTTGGTTTTTGGCCTTGGGCTTGTGCAACAACACTAGCACTACTACTCCCCACTTGATTTTGAGTATAAGCATTATACAAATCCACCAAAACAACCTTTACTCTTTTTGCCATATCAACAACCTTTTGGTTTTCATACAAAGTACCAAAACAGTACTTAAAATTCCTCAACTTGTATCGGGGATCAAGAACTAACCCTACATACAACAAATGATTCATATTATCAAAGTTCCCCCAATACTTTTCAAATTTGTTCTTCATGTAATCAGCCATTTTTCTCAACAAATAACTATCTTTTTCATACTCCAAGTCAATTGTTTCATGAATTAACATAAGCTCCAAAAAGAAAGAATTGCTAGTGACATAATTAGCACTCGAAAACCGCAAGGTTGCATCATAGAAAATTTTGAAAAATTTCGAAAAGATCCTAATCTTTTCCCAATCCACATCATCCATTCCCCAAGCAACCTCATGTCTATCATTTCCTTCTCCCTTTACCTCCTTTCTAATTGTCCTAAGATAATTTGGATCTTCTTCCTCCAATCTGTTAAAAGCCTTTTGATATTTCTCAGCCTTCTCCAACATAATATAGGTGTAGTTCCACCTAGTGGGCACATCTAAGCACAACTGACTTTTAAAGTCAGCTTTCTCCTTCCCGCACATAACTTAAATGTGCTTTGTCTTTGTGGAGATGATTTCACATATCGTACAAATTTCCTCACCTTCACTATTGTCTCATCCATTTCAACTAACCCTTCACGAACAATTAAGTTCAAGATATGAGCACTACACCTCACATGCAAGTATTTATGCCCTAAAATTGTTGCCTTCCTATGCTTAGTCTTTTTTTGAATAAAAGAAATCAGCCCCCTAATCAAGTAAACACATCTCAACTGCCTTCCCAAGTGTTTCACTCTTGTGATTTTCCACTAAACGAAAACTAAGAATCCTCTTATGTATTTTCCAATCACTATCTATAAAATGAGCAATGAGACACATGTAGTTCAAATTTGAATGGATGTCCATGTATCTGTGGTAAGGCAGACCCGCTGCTCTCTTAGGGCTTCTTTCAACTTTTATTTCTCATCTAAAAACACCCTAAAGCAAGTTTTGGCAATTGTTGTGCAGCAAGGGATTGGATTGAACCTAGGTTGGGTAACAGACATAAACTTCCTAAAACCAAAACCCTTCACAAACCTAAAAGACAGCTCATCTAGAATAATCATCTCTGCTAATACTTTCTTACATTCCTCAAAATAAGTCACAAGTTTACCACTACTTTCTCCTTCTTCTTTAGGTTTGATTGCTAGGGTTGATTGGTTTTTTTTGTCTTCCCTATAAGGATATTTCAAACATTGTGATTGTATGTGAGTTCTCATGGTTGTAGTGCCATTCAACTTAGTATCACAAGCATAGGTTGTGCCACAGTAGTTACAAGCTGCCCTAGGTTTTTCCCCCCTTCAATAACAGTGAAATGACCCCCAAACAATAGATCTTTTTTACCAGTATTACTTGCATTTGGTGGGAGTGGGGGTTTGCCTTTGTCTTCATGCACATTGGTTGCCCCTTGACCCTCTTCATTGTCTTGACCCTCTAGGATTTCTCTTGTCTCATTGATCTACAATATAAAATAAAACAACAATAAACACAATAAGTCAGCAACTATAAAAAGTAAAAAATAAAAAATAAAAATTTAACGCTAAAATTAGTCTAGTCTACAATAAAAAAAATTTTTTTTAAAAAAAGTAACAATAACAAAATAAGTCAGCAACAAAAGAAAAAGAATGAAAATGACTCTTCACTCTACTCTAGTATTCAATAACACAACAAGTCAACAAAAAAAAAAAAAAAAAAAAAAGGACTCTAGTATACAGCAACAAGCCAACAATAAACACATCAATAAGATAATAATAAACACATCAACATCAAGGGAATAATAAATAAATACCCTAACATCACAGTCAACTATTAACAAATACACCAATAAGAAAATAACAACTCAACATTACAGTCACAGATTCATAGCATGTCAACAACAATAAACAAAAATATATCAACAAAAATAAATAAAAAAAGCCAGCACTAGCAGTCAAGCACATGGGTTATCGATTGTTTCAAAACCCTAACTTTATTTGCATATAAAACTTGAAAAAAAAAATCTTGATCTTATGTTGTTACTACAAAACAGAGTTTCAGTATTTTAAAAACCCTAACTTTATTAATTCAGTATTAAACAAAACCCAAAATACAAAATAGATAGAAGGTTATCCAGATTTTCAAAGAGCACATGAGAGAAAGGCAATTAGCTAACTTTAATAAAGAAACCAACTGGCACAAGTAACCAAGCACATGGGCTATCAATTTTTTCAAAACCCTAACTTTATTTGCATATAAAACTTGAAAAAATAAACATTTTGATCTTATGTTGTTACTACAAAACAGAGATTCACTATTTTCAAAGCCCTAACTTTATTGATTCAGTATTAAACAAAACCCAAAACCAAAACAGAGAGAGGGCATTAAGATGTTCAAAAGAGACTCACCATGTCACCATGAGATGAGAAGCCGATGATCAAGCCGGCGTGGGGAGGGTGGTGTGTGGAGGTGGCAGCAGAGGCAGATTTGGTGTGAGAGGGACTAAGGGAGTGTGGAGTGTGGAGTGGAGGCTGTCTGAATGTGAGAGTGAAAAGTGTGGGGCATGTAGGGTAGGGTTTCTAACTTTTGCTTTTATAGTCTAATTAGTTTTAGTTTAATTAGATATTTACTTAATTTAATTATAGTTAATTAATCTAATGGGTTTTAAAATGCTATGTTTAAAAAGATAAAATGAAAAGGCAGAAAAGCCATTAAGCTAGGGTCGGATTAATTTGATGACTGATGTTTGATCATATAAACAAAAAAGACCCAATTATTTTAAAATAAGATGGAGGCCCAAAGTATATATAAACCAAGGGAGGCCCATCGCAAAGCATATATAATAAGTCAGAGGCCCAAAGCTCAAATATTTACAAAATTTATATTATATATTTAATATAAAATATAATATAATAATATATTTTGGTTCAGTTCGGTCGGTTTGGTGCATTCCAATCTACCACCCAAAACTGAATCGAAATTTTCGGGTTTTTATGTAATAAAACTAAAACCAAACCGAATCGAACCGAAACCAAACCAAAATTTTTGCAACGGTTCGGTTGGTTTGAAGCAGTTTTTTCGATTCCTCGGTTTTTTGCACACCCCTACGCCCCATCACTTCCACCAGCTAATATTCAACAAGGCAAAAGTCTATTTTGGTTGGAATCCTCCAGCCTGGCTTGGGGAGAAAACTCTTGTAGCGATCTTACAAATAATAATACTTTACTTTAGTTTTTTTAAATATGTATTTAAAGACAATTTTTTGTTTTGTTTTGGAGATTATTTTTTTTTTAAGGCACTTATGTTGTTAATTAGTTCCATTCTCTAAATAATAACAATACTAAGCTAATAAATAATATGATATTTATGTTAAAGTAAGGATTAAGAATTTTCATTCTCAAAAAAAAGGGGAGGGGGGGGGGGGGGTGGGATTAAGGATTTTAGATAAGGGGGCAAAACAAAAAGCAAATATTTAATTTTTGTAGGAAGTATAGTATAATATAAAAGGTAATTGAGATGGGAATTAAAAATAATCCTTCTCAATATGAAGTTCATTTGGGACTTTACAATTTAATTATGTTAAAGTTACTTCACCATCTTAGTAAATATAGGTATAATATACGTGTGGATTCTAGTTAACTCAACCAGTAAAGTCTTTGATTGTTGAATAAGAGATCTGTGGATCAATTCCTGTCTACACCAAAAACCGATTAATGTCTAGTTAAAACTCTCTAAAAAAATGTATAATATATGTACAAATAAATAAATTCTATATAAATATTAATATATTACTTGAAGTAATTTATATTAGCAATTATTATTACTTAGACATTAATAAATAATAAATTGTCTAAGCCTCGTAGTAGCATCTCATCAGATTCAATGCATGCACTAGATCTAAGCTTCTCCTTTATTTTTTATGGATGAGATAATTCATAATTTTTTTAAATCAAGATATTTTGTAAGCATCAAGAATATAAAAAGATAATATAATCTACATTGATGTGTCAAGAAAATATAAAAATAAAAGTATTAAAAAAAATTAAGTTATGAAAATTAAAAAGAATTAATGATTAAGGCCTTGTTTGGTTGCTGAGTGATAAGTAACTCATCAGTCATCACTCAAATCTCATCATTCATCACTCATCACCCTATCACTCATTTTTAATAACTTAAAAATCCCCAAAACACTCCCACCCTTGTTTGGCAACTAAATTCACTTCTGTTTTTTGCCTAAAAACTCCAAAAAAAAAAAAAAAAAAAAAAAAAAAAAAAAAAAAAAAAAAAAAACCTCACATTTTTGTGGGACCCACGGGCTGACCACTGTGCAGTGCACCCAAAACGATTACCTGAGGATTGAACCTTTTTATTTTCTTTGCACTTTCCTCTCTCAAGTCTCAACCACATTTCCCTAGCACCTCATTTCTCTTTCACACTTCTACTTTTAAAACCTAAACCAGCTGACCACCGTTGACCTCAACTCCTCCATCCTCACCCAAAGTCATAGCCTATTTGTAAAGAGACTTTAGACAGGCCCAAAGTCACAGCAATGCCAATAACATATGGAAGAATTATATCAATTTGTCAGCAACTAAGCATAGCTGTAGCTTCGGGTTGGAATGCAATCCCTTCCGCTAAGACATACTTTTACAACACAATTATACAAAAAACTCTCCTTATAACCAAAAAAATTAAAATTAAAAAAAAAAAAAAAAAAAAAAAAAAAAAAAAACCCTCAAACTCAAAACATTCCAAATAACAGGCCAAAAATCAACCTCCATCAACACACATATCCAAAGCTAAACAGTGAAAAGTGGAAAAAGAACCCCATAATCCCAAAACCCATCTACAAACAAACCCAGTATCCAACAACATCAGTAACAACACTTAAATTTTCAAAAATATGAAGAAATCCCTAGCAAAGGACAAGCAGTAAATACCAAAGCATTTTTCACTATGAATCCAAACAAATGAAAATGTCTAATCCTCTGCACCCTTAATTTTATTTTTTATTTTTTATTTTTTATTTTTTTAAATTCAGCCAGAAGCAACCAAAACCTTAAACAACAAACACCCAAACCCAACAACAAGCACCCACATCAAAACCCAATTAAATTTAAAAAATAAAAAAAAATAAATAAAAATAAATAAAAAAAAGACATACTCATTAAACCTAAGAAATCCAAAAACTCTATCCTACTGATAACATGAATCTCCAAGAACACAAAACTGACCAACAAATATTCAAGAAAAAATAACACGACCCATCAAAGATTATAACTTAATGGAGTGGATTGGCACGACGGAGCGGATGGAGCAGCGGAGCTGAAGATGTTCAGAGGTTGACGCTGGAGCTTCAAAGGTCAGGAAGGATGCCGGAGCTTCGTTTGCCGTCTAGACGTGTCATGGGTTTGGGAGAGAAAAAGAGAAGCTTTGGTTGAAAGGTGAGCTTCCTTTATGGTCCGTTTGGATTAAGGGGGAGGGAGGGGTAGTAGAGTAGAGTAGATTTAGCCTAAAATTAGTTTATTTTTAGCAAACTCTACTCTACTCCCCTTCACTCCCCCTTTCCCTCCTCCATCCAAACAGGACATTATGGGTGAGTTTGGATCCACGTTTTCCAGCCCACGTTTGCGTTTTGCATTTTTTTTTTTCAGGCATTTGAGGGAGTAATGCAGCTTCTGTTTATGAACAGTAGCCGCACTTGTTAACTTTTTGTCCATGAATAGTGCACATGTGCACTGTTCACGAATCCATAAATTTTACTTTTCAACAACTTTTTCATTAAAAATTGGTCTCACGGTACTATTCACACATTTAAAAATTATTTTGTTACAGTGTTTTTAGTTTTCAGTTTTCAGTTTTAGCAAAATAAGTTCTATCTAAATGGACCCTAGTGCTCTAATGAGAGAGTGAAAAGGGTTGGTTGAGATGTTTGGCATGTGCCCGTTGGGAAGAGTGTGGGAACTAAGCAGGTGATGGGACAAGATACTGCCATGGGGCCCACTTTGGTTCAAGTATTTACAACTTTGCCATGTAAACTTAGTTTTGGTGTTTTGAAAACAAGTTTTTGGCTTTATTCAGTTTTCTAATTCTTAACTCAAAAAACTGACAAATGAGTTAAGGAAATCCTGTCAAACAGAATTTGCTTATGTGGAGCCTAATGACCCACCAATTTTAAGTAATAAATTATTAAAACTGAAATATAAGTGATGAAAATAGGGGTGTCAAACACAACCTATGAGTTTTTTTATTTCATCCGGTGCTTGGGGAATCTGGGTAACTAAGCATAGAAATCAAGTTGGCCCGGGTCGGAAAGAATATAGTTTAGTAGCATCTCGAGTCTCAAAGACTCGATTTTGGGCCTGTAAATCGAGTCTTTGAGACTCGGTTTTAATGGTTTTAATGATCTGAGTTGGCAAAAAGTTCCATGTGGAGTACACGTGGAACTCGAGCTTCAGAGACTCGAGTTCCACGTAGACCTCACGTGGAACTCAAGCCTTAGAGACTCGGTTTGCTAAAAGCGAAACCGAGTCTCAGAAACTCGATTTTTAAGTTAAGTCTGTTCCCACGTGACTCATGTCTGGTCATGTCTCTCTCACTGGCACACTGGCAAGGCACTATTACTGGTCATGTCTCATGTTTTGTAATGCACTATTTGCTGGTCATGAGTGTGCCAAGGCTTGCTGGTCATGTCTGCCAAGGCTTGCTGGGTCATGTCTCATGTTTTGTAATGAAAAAGTAATCCTCTCTCTCACGTGGTAGTGCAATAACAGTCTGCAGCACCTTCACGTTTTGGAATGAAAAAGCAGCCCTCCTCTCAACAAAACTTCAGTAGTCTTCTCTCTACATTGCTCCTCTCTCAGAACTAAAAAGCACATCACATACACACTACTCCTCTCTCAAATCTCATACACATTCAGTAGCATAGCAGAACATTGCTCCTCTCTTAACTTTCACAGAAGCTCAACATTCATTGTAGTCTCACTCTCATACAATCCCAGCAGTACATTTGCACATCCTCATGTCAGGTAAGGGTCTCCTCACTCTCTAGTTGGTTGTTTAGTGTATATAACTGCTTTAGAAAGTGTTGCTTGCATTGCATTTTTCATGACATGAAAATGATAAAATATTTGTTTGTATTAAATATTTATATTTGTTTCCTGATAAAAAATTAATATATATATATATATATTTATATATATATATATATATATATATATATATTTATATTTATATATATTTATATTTGTTTCCTGATAAAAAATTAGTATATATATATATATATGTATTTATATTTATATTTATATATATTTATATTTATATTTATATATAATATATATATATATATATATATATATATTTAAATAGCCAATATATATATATATATATATATATTAGAGAAATACACGAATCCACCGACTAATAATCCATCCATGTAGAAATGGAGTTCAGACATGCATGAAGAGAAATATGGAGAGAGGTTTTTTGTTAAAAGATGACGAAACTATCAAAATATGACAAGTTGATGATTTTTTGTTCATAGCTTTTTCACCATCTATATATAATGAATTTTGCAGTGAAATTATTTCATTGAAAAGTAGGCATATAGGACTTCAAAATGAATATAATTTGATTCAATTTGGATTTGAAATAAGTGAAATGCGACTGTCTGAAATTGGCACAACTATATTATTTTCAAGATTTTCACTTGAGTAAAATGTTCTTGTTCACTATGCAAATTTTTAGGTTGTGAATTCTCATTTGTAGAAAATCTAAACAACCTATACAAGGTACAATAACAACAACTTTTTGGTGAGAGAGGGCAGTCACGAAATGAAGATCTTGAAGCCTTTCTCTTACCTAAAATAGAAACAAAAAATAATTTAAAAAAAAACTCATTTATGTGCTGTGATCCAAAAAAACAAGTTATTAGAATTCTTGACAACACCTTAAGCCTTAAACCTTTAGTAGTTGAATCCCCAGAGTTGTTTTTCCTTTCAAGAGTTTTAACTTAGTTACCAAATCTTGTGCTGCATAATTAGGCTTTATCATTATTGCTTTAGATTTCCAAGTTATTTGCTTCATTTCTCCATAATTTGGAGCAAATTTGAGTTTGTATATCACATCTGGTATATTTGACTGTATATTAATGCCTTGATTTTGAAATTAGATGATATGTCTAATTTTGATTGCTCATGATCAAATTGACATTAGTGTTTTTTTTTTAATTTTTTTGTCTGATGAACCTTGCTCTATGTTATTTCATTAATAGTAGTGAAATAGGGTATGCTATGAATTTTCTTGCACTGGAATGATGATGTTACATAATTGCACTCATTCATTTGCACATCCTCATGACTTTTGTTGTTATTTTTGTACTTTGAGTAGATAGAAAAAGTTTTGTAATTGATGTTAAATGGAAGAGATAAAAATATGTCACTAACATATTATAATTGACTCTCTAATAGGTTCACAATCTCTGAAGAATATTGAGTTAAATGTATACTTCGGTGGACCCCTTGACAATCCTGGAGGGATTAATGGATTCCCATTTAGAGGGGAGGGTATTGAATGCTACTACATGATGATACGTCGTAAGTTGAATACATTGAATGATTTGAAGACGAAAATAATGGACGAATTGAATTTGAACCGTGCTTGGTATGACATATCAATTATTTATCGTTACCCACAAGAAGTCCTTCATGAACAGATAAATTACGGGTATATGGCAATCAAAGAAGACAAACATGTAAAGATGATGTTTAATAGGATCCAGAAAATGCCCCAAGTAAATGCTGCTGAGTTGTACGTAAGTTTGGAGGCGCTTGCAGAAGTTGATACTGAGACGGTGCAACAAACAACTACATCTTTACAATTTACAGCCCTAGATGATGGATGCACTACAATGGAAGGGTATACAATGGGAGAGTATATAATGGGAGGTTATACGCTCCCAACTTAAGATCATGTTGCCAATACTGGTGAAACCCTCCATCCTCAAGAGACACATTTAGAGGAGGAAGACGAAGACGAAGATCATGCTACGAATGATGGTGAAAATGTTGATGATGTGGACGAGTACGAAGAGAGGATTGACTGAGGCGACTTTAAGAACGATGTGGATGACCATGAAATCGTTCCCATTTTTGAAGAGGAAAATATGGAGAACCATGATAAAGGTGATGCAGACGATGGTATTGGCGTCCACCATGATACAAATACGACCACTGCCTACGCACCTCCTAGCGAGTCCTTTTACGCAAATACTTGGGAAAATATGGTTGATCCTTCAACTCTTCAGATACCATTTGTTTCTACTTGGGAAGATGGGATGCATTTTAGTAAAGGGTTGACTTTTGCAAATAAAGAGGCGGTGAAGTGTGCATTGATAATATACGCAGCAAGTGATAATAGAAATTTTAGTATCCGGAGTTCAATCACAACTAAATTGTGCGCCGCATGCATTGACACCAATTGTAAGTGGTACGTTGGGGCTGTCAAGAAGGATAAACTTAATGGTCTGTGGATGGTCACGTCTTATGTGGGTCCACATAGTTGTATACCCTTTGGCCGGCGAAGAGACGGTAAAATGATGGATTCTAATTTTGTTGCATCAGAAATTGTGGGAAAATTGCGACAAAAGCACACTGCTCGTATTGATGAGCTCTGGGAGATCATACATACTAAGTATAAGTATGAACTTTCTTACTATAAGGTATGGGAAGCAAAACAAAAGGCAATTGCTAAGATATATGGGGATTGGGAGGAGTCTTACCAAAGGTTGCGAAAGTTGTTGTTGGCATACTTGGATTAGGATTCGGGTACCCAGTACAACTATTACACCACACCTAAGGGCATAGATGATACTACGTTACTGCGCTATGTATTTTGGGCATTCGCTCCATGCATTGCTGCATTCAGATATTGCAGGCCGGTGATCAGTATTGATGGGACTCATTTGTATGGTAAATATCGAGGGGTGTTGATGATTGCAATGGCAACCGATGCTAACCAAAAGGTTTTGCCTCTCACCTTTGCTGTTGTGGACAAGGAGTCAGGGGCTAGTTGGGAATGGTTTTTAGAGTGTCTCAGGACTTCGATAGAGCATGTCATACCTGCCAAGGGCATTTGCATTATTTCTGACTGACATAAAGGTATCAAATGCGCCATTCGAGAGTGGCCTAAAGGTCAGGACGGAAGAGAACGGGTATTTCACCAATATTGCCTTCGACATGTTGCTAGCAACTTCAACACACACTTTGATGACCCGACTCTAAAGGCATTGGCCTTGAAAGCTGGATATGCGACTAATGAAGCTAAATTTGAGTCCATAATGCAAACTATTAAGGATGTCGAGATTAACATGTTGAGGGGTGTAAGACCTGATGATCCCAATATTACACGCTATATGCCATATACATATCTAGTGAGTTTAGATTTGGACAAATGGACCCAGTCACATGATGGTGGAAGACGTTACGGTGCAATGACAACCAATATCTCTGAGTGCTTTAACGGGGTACTTAAAGGTGCCTGCGGTTTGCCCATTGCTACAATGGTTGAGTTCATTTGGTGCAAACTTGTTGCATATTTCCACAATCGAAGGGAACTAATTACTTCTGATCTCTCTCAATGTAAGGTGTGGACTGATTATGCAATGGGGATCTATACCAAAAATGAGGAGAAAATTTCAGGACACACTTTGAGGCATTTTAATCATGAACTTGGTATATATCAAGTGGTTACCCCGTACAACGACCAAAGAGGTGGAGGGGGAAACCACAGTCATGATGTGCGCGTATTTGCTAGAACATGTGGTTGTGGAAAGTGGCAAAACATTAAGATCCCTTGTTCACATGCAATTAAAGTTCTTCAAGGTCTGCACCTCAATGCCACCGACTATATTGACCCATGTTACAGTTTGAAGAACGCCATTGACACATATGCACATCAATTTGTGGTGCCACTGTCAGAGTCATTGTGGAGGGACGTTCACGGACCACAGTGGGTGCCTGACCCACAGCTGTTACAGGCCAAAGGTCATCATGTGAAGTCAAGATTAAGGAATGAAATGGATGGGGTACGGCAAGAACGGGGAAGTCGGAGGGAAGATCCGGACTTGATTAAGATTCAATCGAGGCAGCAATGCAGACTGTGTCATGAAGAGGGGCATAACCGCAGAAGATGTCCCAATTCCCGTGGGGCTTTGACAAGCAGTTCCCATGGGGCTTCGACAAGTGGTAGTGCTGCAAACTAGGCAAGTGGTATCTCCTGTTTTTATATAATATGCTTATAAATTCATTTGGTTTTTGGTCTTCGCATTTGGGAACTAACGACCGTACAACAATGTCTGTCAGGCGAGCGGAGACTCGATTTTGGAATGGCGTTGTACGTGGGACTTCTGGTTATCTTCGGTATGGACAAGTGCTAGGCGACTATGTAGACTACGTTGTATCGACTCAGTTGTTATTTTGTTCATGGCTAAACAATGTTGTAATTGAACTATTCGTTATCCATTGTACTCGTTACATTACATAAGATAGTTGTGCAACGTTTGCCGATAATGCCAGCGATGATAGTACTTTGGCAAGTTCAATGATAGCTAGTAATGTGTTTTGTGTGCCTCATGTAGTGCTTAAATCTGTCCGCTTTGTAGGTCATAGGGAAATTGTAATGCCCATGAACAGTAACTGGCTTAATCCAGTTTTTTTTTATATCTCATGTACTCTCCCTTTGACTGGTGGTAGCAAAATAATATAGATATATATATATATATATATATATATATATATCTATATATTATGCTCGTGGGCGAAGGACAACAAAAGTTCCTAGTTTGTGTATATATATTATGCTCGTGGGGGAAGGACAACAAAAGTTCCTAGTTTGTGTTGTGGATTTGATTTAATGCAGGTGGGGGAAGGAAAAATAAAAACCAAAAAAAAAAAAAAAAAAAAAAATTCGACTCGATTTCCACTAGGCGTAATTTCAATGGCATAGGCAAGAACTCTCGGCCTGGCTTACTCGGAGATAGGGAGTTAGAGTACTGCAGATAAATCGAGTTTTTAATACTCGATTTACTTAAGGAACTCGAGTATTATGTACTCAAGTTCCACTGGAGGTTTTTTTTTTTTTTTTTAATTATTATTTATGATGTGATCAATTCAGAGTACCATGCGTAACAACAGTTTCAGATTGGAGCAAAAATTGGGCCCGCACAATCAGTGGCATCAAACTCGAAGTGAGTTAATTAGGTGTCATGTTATGCTTAATTGAAGTAGTAAAATTTAATCAAATACAGGATTTTTCCTAAATTGAGGTTTCCACATGTAAAACGTTATAGTATTAAAAGATTGAAGAAACTATTACAATTAACACTTCAGCAAACAAAATTCCTTATCTCCTAGTTTGGATCAATTTATGGACATTGGTTTCTATCTTAATAAAATTTTCCATTACCTATCAACAAAAAAAAATTGTTTTTCCAATTTTGGGGGTTCTTAAAACAGGACTGGTGGCCAGTTTGCAATTAACCAAAGATAAGTACATTAATTATCTTCATCCTCTGGGCTCAGTCCATATCAGAAAAAGGCAAGCAGTTGATATGTGTAGGTAGTGCATTATCAAAATGAACCTCATGTGCTAAAATATAACAAACACTAATCCGGCCTTGGAACTGTTAAAAAACATCTATGTATAAATTATACCTGAGCCACCTATCTAATGAGTTCAACAAGACCATAAAGATGTATCTAAATTCATGTCACGTTCAACTCAATAGAATAGATTGACAATCACTTTCATTACCTTAACAGCCCTAACTTCAACACTCTCAAAGAATTACAATCTCAGATTCATAACGAAAGTAGATTATTAAGATAGTTATCAAAATAAGCTTAATTATCCTGCCACCTACGTCATCTGTTGGAATTTTTTTCTTCTCGTAACCCCATTTCCTGGCCAACTGTAGAGCTGTTTCTACCCCTCCAGCGCCTTCAAGCTCCATATTCTTGGACCTCATAGGTAGGGTCCAAGGAAACTGATGAAAAGGCTAATGAGGTTCTGAAGTTGGATATTTTGGACTGTTGGACTCCAGAAAATCATTATCGATGGTCTACATCTAGAAATGGTTAGCATTTAGATGCAGTCCATCAATAGTGATTGTCTGGTGTCCAACAATCCAAAATATCCTACTTTAGAACCTCATCACCCTTTTCATCAGTTTCCTTGGACCCTACCTATGAGGACAGTTGAAAAATAGATAAGCTCCTGATAAAAAACACAATTAGAGAGCACATTTTCATACTCCCCAACTTCATGAGGCTCAGCCCCTCTAACTGCCCGGAGTTACATACAACACAAAATAAAAAAGGAAGCTAAGGGAGCTTACTGAACGATCCAAACAAAATTGACCAGTCAAAACCTCCTTAACAGCATTAGGCGCATTCTATTCCCTTCAAAGTTGCAGTGCAGCCATGCATCAATTACCTGCACTAATTGAGTATGTCTATATAAGATATTCAATGCTTAACAGGTTGAACACAAATTTTGTCCAACATTATCATGACTTGGATTACCAGCCACTTAAGAATGATTAATAAGTTAGAATCATTACCAGCCACTTCATTACCAACCAAATCCGGCCTCTCCAACATGTTTACTCATTACAACATCTTTAATCACAACAAATTATTAGACACAATTAAGTTCTTGTAAGGAAGTCGTAATACCCTCATTACGTGCCATTTAGTGATGATGTTTTGAAGAACTCCCTGAGATTAAGATACACAATTCCATAAATGATGTAAGCCTGTCATCATAAGAAAAAGTTTCAATCATCAATCTCAGAATTTATCCAAAAAATGGACAGATCCAAAACATTCAATCTCCTTAAACAATGTAGTCTTTCTTTAATGCAAACAAATTTGATGGCTTAAATCTCACCTTATATAAACTGATAATATTCAACATTTGTATTAAAATTCAGGAACAGAACCAAAAAAAATTAAAAAATAATAAATAAAAATAATAAATTTTCCATTTCTCCACATCATAATGAGAAGCTTTCCATTCCTCCATCCAATTATTGTGGGAGGGAGTGCAATTTGAGCTAGAGACTGACAAAGATGGAAAAGAAAAAAAGAAAACCCAAAGAGCTAGAAAAGTAAATGGAAGAAAAATAATTAAAAGAAAGATAAAAGGGAGGATGGATACACAAGGAGTAATACAAAAATACATTACAAGCACACGATGGTTGCAAACCAAAGCATGCTGACTCAAACCACTCCAAAGATTGCATCATCATGTAATAAACAGCACTCAGAAGGTTTTAATGTAGAAAAGCGCGCACAGATAAAATGTAGAACCACCCAGCTAAAATGCATTCCAATTATAAGATGTTTTCCTAGCAGATTGACTAGCAGGTTGGCTATCTATGGATGTTCTAAATGGCTCAGATCCAAAAAGGTCCGAGTCTTCAAAGGTTGGGAACCCATGACCTTGATCAGAGTCTCTACTGCTGAGAACATAATCAAATCGTGCTGGTGTTTGAGATTCGTGTGGGGCAAAAAAGCCACTGTCATGCGGTAGAAAAATGAAAAATTTTGAAAAGCCATCAAAAGCGGGTCCTGACCCCTCATATTTATGTGGCGAATTGCTTGAACTGTAGAGTGGTGTGCTAGGAACAGACTCATCAAAAGCAAATGTACTCTTCTTCTAGAAAAGGCCACCTGCCTGTGGTGACCCTATTCTGATAGGGTTTAGACCAAAATCCCCATACCCAAATAAACGAGAGACATGTCTGTAGAAATAAGGGGATTAAAACGTCTTTCAATTGTTAGTGGGTTAATTATTTTTTGTTCACATGAACCTCGCAGTCATTGGATTTTGATACCGTTGATATGATATCATTTGATACCAACTACCGAGTTTTGTCATATAGAGTAGACTCAGGAAAAAACCTTTAAAATAATGACCTTTGTTGGCTGATCTAGGCCCATTAGTGATAATAACAATAAATTGCTATGTATTTGAGTAAAAGGCATACTTAAAAACTAGAATGAGGGAACAATAACACTTCACAGATATAAAAACAAAGAAGAAGACGATTACCCCTCTTAATGGGCAATTCAATCAGTCACAATGGTCGTGCCAGCTACACATAAAACTGGGCATAACAGCTACAATTCTGTCATTTCTAGATACAGATGTGGGCTGCGCTGCAGCTTCACCCTCCACTGCTTGCCTACCATCATATACCACTATCGAATGGCCTTCCCTTCGTACCAAACTCTGCATTACAAAGCACTTGTTATGTAAAATTAACAGATACCATTTTTTTAATTGATTTGATCCTATAATACTTGGTAGGATGCAAGATTTCTGTTGAGTTACCTGTATAATAGCTTGAAGTTTGGAAACTTCAGTTGCTGCCTCCTCCATGGAGCTGTAGTTATTTTTCTCATTCTGCTGAGCCACATACCATTGAATCAAGTCCCTCTGTCTCATTCCAGCCAGCCCAGTCCCTGCTAAAATGAAGCCCACACAATGTTTCAAGGCCATGGATTACAATGATGAAGAAATAATAAACCATGAACAACACACCAAAGCAAACTTCTAAGGAAATAAGGAAATTGTATAGAAAATAAGGAAACCAAACTATAAAACAAGGGAAGCTAAATCTAAGGCATGAGTCAGAATATCTAATCATGGTAGGAAGAGTGGCAGGAGGAACATAGCAAACTTTCTAATTTTAATATAAGTGAACACTTGGATTCTCTCTCACTCTCTTTTTCTTTTTTCTGGTTGCAAACGAAATAAGGGGATTGGAGGGGTGGTGTTTACAATGAACCCAGCATTAGCTGAATCCGTAATAATAATAATGACAAGGTGAACAATATTTTAGAGCATCAAAGGTGAGCAACAAACAGTTTGGTTCCATTAGTGTCCTTAAATTTCTAACAACTTGAAGCGAGTTGCAAGAGCAAACTTGCTCAATAATCACTTCTAATGGAACCAAACATATCTTTTCATACAGAAGAGAAGTCTGTAAAAACATTTACCTGGCGTACCAACTCCAATTGTGTCACCAAGGGAAATTTCAAAGCAACCCATGTCATACAGTTCCTTTGCCACGTATGCTACTTTTGAAGGAGGGATTGCTCCTTCTACTGGACAGCCAACTACACACGATACATACCTATCAAAGTTCAATTCGCACGTGCACAGAGAGGCAAACAAGGAAAAAGAGAAAAATGCAGGTTTCCAATTCTAAAACTCCAAATGATGAAGAATAACAAAAGAGGAATTTGTTAATTAGAATTTGTAATCAGTTTCTTTTGATATAAAATTTAAACGTATAATGAGCATGTTCTAATTGTGAAAGAAATATTACCAAACCAAATGTCAGAACAGCTAACACTATCGTAATAGAATATCCTTTTTGAAGAATTGCCATTGGATCCTCAATAGGAGACTAATACATTATGAGGAAGGGAAGCCCTAAGTGATGCAGCTAGTGTGTCTGGATGGCATTATGAGGAAGGAACTAATACGTATCTAAATGTTTTTTTTTTTTTTTTTCCAAAATTTGGTTGATTATTTCTTTCCAACATTGGTAGTGGACAACGGTGGCTCTAAAATTTTTTTTAAGAAACTTAAATTATGCAAAATTTAATAAAAAAAAATAAGAACTTGAATATATTATCAAACAAACCAAAAAAGAAAAAAAAAACCACTCAAAAAAAAGAAATTTTACAAATTTTTATATCTTAAAATCTTCATTATTAATACAATTAGCTTCATTATTATTTCTAAGATTAATTATTATTATTGTTAAGTGAAATGGAATACAATACACTTAGAGCCACGGGAATCCGAGTACAATACCATCAATTTAACAAACAATTAAATGGAAACAGAGAAAAATGCATGTTAGCTGTGGCTTATAAACTGGAAGATGAGACAACTGGTAAACATTACGCATTCGCACATGCACAGAGAGGCAAAGAGAGAGAGATTCAATGGAAACAGAAAAATAAGACATACCCACGAACAGGAATTGAGAGCTCTTTAGCAGCACGAGTAACAGCACGATAACGTACAAGACTCTCTTCAATGCTACAATTGATGTTTGACTTTGAAAATGACTCAGAAGCTGAGGCAAATACTGCTACTTCCGTCGCACCAGCTGCAACAGCAGCTTCAAAGCCCTGGAAGAAGAAGATGAAGTAGTTCAGAGAATCTCCATCAGAATATTATGCCATTTATTGAACTATTGTTGTTTTTCCAGATTACCCACCTTTAAGTTAGTAGTCAGAACAGGCAATCTAGCACCGCCCAAATTACAAACTGCCGCCATTACATCCTTCGCATCTGCTAGCTGAGAAGGTAATCAAAGAATATTAAAGTAGGATCTTCAGTTACAATGAGAGTAAGAACCAAGCACATTTGCCAAAAAATTAAGAATTAAACATTCAGAACATTCTATAAAAGAATAAGTGAAATGGTCCACAAACCATAAAGACAATCAACTTTCAGATTGAAAATCTAAATGAACCTGCTTATTCAGTGACAATGAGCACGTAATTATAAAACAATCAAAATTTGTCACAAAAATTCAATTCATGACCATGATGCGGTTTATTTTTCAGAACCAATCAATTCAAAACCATTGATACAGTTGAAGTAAAATACTATAGAATATTCTTGAAAATACAGAAGGTTTAGGACTTATAATTTTCCTTTCACCAGAGATCCTAATTCTCTAATGGGAAAAACTAAAAATTTCCATGAGAAGATGAATTCTTGATCAGAGACAGGAACATACAAAAGTACAGTGCCCATAAAACTCTAATATTCTCTCATTAGTCTCTTTTTTCTTTTTTCTTTTTTCTTTTTTTTTATAAGTGAGTTACAAGACCTTTTAGCATTTTTTTTTTTTTTTTTGATAAGTGAGTTACAAGACTTTTTAGCATCCTCCCATCAGTTTATAAAATGACATCCGAAATAAAGTCCAACAGAGTTGCTAAATATTGTTTTTTTTTAGCAAATCTAATGTGGCTTAATTTTCTTTTTATGAGAACTAATGCGGCTTATTAGTTATGCATTACAACCATATTGACTTATTAGTTTATTGTTCAATGCACTTCTTTTTGTATTACAATTTCCAAATTTTAATACCGCATGACTGAATTTAATTTAGAATCTAAATACAACTCATGAACAAAGCTTATCCTAAAATGTGATAGTAGGTACCTATACTTCCAAGAGCAAGAAACAGCAGCAGCTAAACCTAAGACATTAGAGGACAAGTTCTGCTCTACCAAATTATGCTTGTAGTTAAAGATGCTGTTCAAAAATTAATTAGTACACAGAACGATTCATCGAATTGCCGATGCTTATCTGATAGCCTTCATGATGATCAATTTTATGGGTCCACAAGCATGGATCTAGAACATTACTTTTTCGGTTCTTTTTCTAAACATAAGTGTCCACAACTCTTTGAGTACTTGAGTAATGCCTCAATATATTATTCTTACACTGATTAATTACGAGGAATAATGATGATAACGAATCCCCTGGACCACTCTCAAAGCCTCGACTAGGAAACTTAAATCCAGAACCCCATAGATCACACGAGGCCGGAAAGCCAATAAACCAATCCCTTAGGGTTGAGTGGATCTAGAATATACTTGCTGCGTCTCCTTGGTACTTTTTTTGAGTATAACACGGTGACCCCAAAAAAGGGACCACTGACCTGAGCAACTTCAAGAGGCAATTATTCACTGTACAAATTATAACACAATACCATTGTACAAATTATAACACAATACCATTGAAAAATTGTAATATTTATTCACTTCTCATTCTTTGATTACCAGACAGAAAAAAAGTTTTGCAAACTTCAATTCACTTTTTCATTACTTTTCTTTAACTTCAATTACAGGTAAGTGTGCAAATCATAGAGCAAAATCAACATCTAAGGAGCCAAGATAGGTGCCTTTTGTAAATCAATATGAATCATAGTCCCAAATGCCAGTAAGGAAAAAAGAAAACATTATTATACATGTCGGACTGTTGGAGAAAAAGAAAAACAAGAATTACAACAAACCGTTAACAGAGAAATAAGAAATCTCAATATGCATTTGTTTAGTAGTAGAAGTTTAACAGAAAAAGACATGTTAGTAAATGTCCAGGAAAAAAAAAAAAAAAAAAAGGAAGGAAACAACTAGATTATATAGTGGTAGAAAGAAAGATGATAACTCACAGGTAAAAGAACAGGAAAAAAAATCTCCTTGACTGGATTCCTCACATTCTATGTCTCTTTGATGTCTTGCTTGTTTAACAAACGGAACCCTACTGTCTCCACCTCCATGCTCCAGGTAGCTATTGTGCACTCACTACATTGCATACAAAGAATTCTCAAAAATAAAAAAACTATAAAATCATCAATATAGCGTCCACAAAGATTAAAGCCATCAAATTGGCCAAGTTCTGAGGGTTTTGAATAGTTACTTGCACCAACAGACAGCAGCCATCCACGGTAACTTCATCTGTAATATGCATTACATCAAACTTAGTCACTAAAGTAGCTACCCAAATCAACTTCACTGGGATGTATATGAATCTGGTATCTTTTCATTACATACAGAAACTACTATAATATTTTCTATTAGACAAAATTCCTTGACAAATCCACAACCAAATAGACGTGTGTTTATCAGGTATCCTTAATCATCCAAGAATTCCAACAAAAATGCATGAGCCACAAGGTTGTATGAAAATATAAACCCATAATTAACTCTAATTTTAGCATGAAAGGCTGACAAGAGTAGTAGACATATCAGTGAAAACTAGCACATTGGTGAAAAAGATGTAGCAAGGCATTATTTATATTCTTTGGTGCCCCCTTCAAAGAGACCAATTCTCTTGTTTTCAAAGAATTGATGCATTTCTGTATCCACAACAAATTGAAAGTAAATCCTAAGAAAAGAATAAGAAGCATTCAAGTAATTATTCAGTGATGCAAAAGATTTGAAAACAAAAGAAATGATATTATGACACACAAGAACTCAATGAGTTTCAGATGAATGTCATACAAAAATACAATTTTTATTTATAACTTCCAAATAAATATATGATCACTTCACAATTATCAACATTTTTCAGATTAGGCAACCTTGACCAGAAGATAATCCAAGCATTGGTCCCAACCGATTGGGGCCAACTCCATTAATCCCTCTTCTATTTTTCTTTTTTCGTTTTTGGTAGCCTTCCTATATAGGTTGAAGTTTTGATGCACATAAGTGTTAAACAGAGAAGGTGATTCAAATTGAATTTACCTAAGGAGATGAGGAGTAGGACAGGTAAAAAAATGATGCTGTGGTTGACTACAGTAAGAGAACAATAAAAAATTAAAAAAAAATGCACAACTTCACCATTAAAATTCAGCTGAACCAGGCGTCTGAGGGAAAGGGACTGTGTCTCTTATATTCTCTATTCCTGTAGCAAATTGCACAATACCAATCCTCAAAGGGATTGTGTCTCTTATATTGTGTTATAATTTTCAATTAATAATTGTGCTTCAAGTGATCTCTCACTTGGATTATGTCTCATAAAATCACATTCTAATTTAGACCCTTCACAAACCAATCCTTTGCAATTGTTAATTTAAACTTTTTCTAATAAAATTACAGCATTAATACCTTTGCAACTAGATAATCAGCCAATATTCCATTACCACCAAGTAACTCCCGCCCAATTGCAGCAGTTTCTCTTGCCTTCAAGGTGATCCATGACTGAAGAATTATGGGGAAAAAAATGTCAGCACAAGGAACTTACAGCACCTATCACAAATTTAAAGATTTCTAATTGTACCTTTCCCAAGCTTGCTTGACCTGGAGTCATTTTACCATTCTCATACAACTTGCAAAGTCGCCAACCAACAAGAATCATTGCTTGAACATTACCGAGCATCTGAACAAGTTTCAGTTGATTGATTTGGAAAGCTGCTAGTGGTGCTCCAAACTGTTTCCTCTCCTTCAGATATCTTTAAATCAATTGGAAATATAATCACATCACTTCCAAAAGCTTAAAATGAAATAGCACAGTGCAGAAGAACAGATTTTACTCTGGTACCTGCGACACATATCATAGATGCCCATTGATATGCCAATTGGTTGCCAGGCAACCATAACACGTGAAACTGCAAGAATCTGTTTTGAGGCAGCAATTGCATATAAGCAACATGAAAAAACAGGAACACACATGAATACTATAAATCATGGAACTACAAGGAAAAAGAAATTGAAAACCAGCAAAGTATATGCAGAAAATTCTTGCACAAAGCACTGCAGGTATTTCTACAAAAGACTAACATTGGCAGCATCATATATTTGAAGGAATAGATGCTTTATGGACACAACAAACACATTTTGATCGCTCTCTCTTGGTGGGACTCTGCAATTTCATGTGTGTATGGTTGAATGAACTACTACTGATTGATTTGGTTGAAGTTGATGCCCCGACATTCCAGATGGTGAGCAATGAACATGTTAGTAATGCAATGAGGTCAGAAGAACACATAAAAGTGGCATGTTTGCACAATGGTGGCTAGCATTCTGTTTTGGTGCACTCAAGTCTAATGGCTTGAAACCCAAGGTGTTCAAATTCTCTCTCTCTCTCTCTCTCTCTCTCTCTCTCTCATCTGGTTGAAAAGAAAAAAAACCAAACTATTGCAGAACCTACAAGACTAAAGTTGAAGTTCTGTATATAGCACATACTATGAGTTGTTTTAAAAGGAATAAGGTATTGATTTTTTCATTAGATTACTCTGCACAAGGACTAAGAAAGTTGTTCACACAATAAAAAGATATTAAAAGCAATCATTTTGTGTTGATATGATATTAGGGGTAAGGCTACCTACCAATCACCTCTCCCAAACCAGGCAAAAGTGGGAGCTTTGTGTATTGGGTACTACCTCTATAATATTACCATTTTTTTGTCTTTTTTTATAAGTATAATATTACCATGTTTCCAATACTGACATGTAAAAAAGATAAAATCTGACCAAAGTAGATGATACATGATATATGATAGTCATTGGGTTTTATTCGCACAATAAATGATGTATTATCACAACCGAAGACGCCATTCTGCCCACTTATAGACGATAGTCAGCCAAAAAAAAAAAAAAAACCAAACACAGCAGGAAGTACACAACTGATGAAGGACAAGCAACATTTAAGACAACTCATCACACCCATACCTTGTTTGTATCCTGAAAAGAATCGACGCCAGGTATCCTGTCCTCGTCAGGAATAAAAACTTTCTTCAAGAGAATATCTCCATTTTGAACAATCCGTAGGCCAATTTTATTTTCTATTCTTTTTACTGTTAATCCAGGCGCATCCTTCTTTACTATAAATCTGAAACAGAAAGCAGAAATATCACACATGAAGAGGATGCCAATACAGAAAACCAAATATCTGCCTTTTCAAACAAAGCCAGTAAAATTGTACTACTTAAATGTACAAGTTTAGGATGACAATCCGCCAGCAATACAGGGAATCCTACAAAAGATCATCTAATTGAGCAATGATGGGCAATTGATGAAGGTTTCAAGGTTTGCTTTGGCCCTTAAAGTTTGGGGTTGTTTTCATTTTGGCCCTTTTCATTTCAAAATATTAATTTTGGCCCTTCATGTTTGATTTGGTTTACATATTGAGTATACTGCAATAGGACAGCTTATCTCCTCAGAAAGATCATGATTTTCTGTATGGACGTGCACCCCAAAGTAAGAAACGTCAATGACAACTTTCCCACTAGAGATGGGTTTACCTGCATGAAAGATAAAGGATAGTAAGCTCACCTCACAAAAAAAAATGGCAAAATATATTGTCCAATGGCACATAAATTAATTTATGCACATGCAGTAGACAAAAAGGGATTCTCATTGAAATTCTGAAAATTACAATTTAGAAAATACATACATAAATTAGTGATTTCCAATAAGACACTATTAGACAATATAAGCGTATTATATTGAACAAAAAAAAATATAAGCATAAGATTATATAACAAGCATGAAATAACAAGAAAAGAAAACATCATATGCACACGATCAGCTAAGCAAGAATGGATGAAGCGGCTTACAAATGTAATAGAGTACCCTGACTTCACATCTTTAAAATCCTCCACATCTAGCGAGTCTAAGTACTTGAAGATCTACGCCATAAGTAAAACAAAGGAAATTTGTGAGATTGCACAAGAATTTATTTAAACTGTTAAAAGAATTGAATGTTAGTCTCAAAATTTGATACTTACAAACAGGTTGAGCTATAGCAATGAAAAAATCATATGCGCAAGCTTGCAAAGGCGTATTAGCGTGATCCAGTTTGAACTCTAATTTGGTAAAGTCTCTCTTTTTCTCACCTTCAATCAATGAAATTGAATTCAAATCAATGAAAAGAACAAAAAGAATAAAAAATAAATAAAAACCCAACAAACCCAGAAATCATTATAGTTTATACAAAGAACAATGATGATACCATTGCGGTTAGCATCCTCGGGTTCTTCGCCATAATATGTTAAACCCACAACCTCACCATCCACTTCACTCTTACAAAGGAATAAGGTATTAGATGAGTTACCCTTTTTGAACCTTACGCTGTCTTGAATAACGAGGAGGAGGTCTTGCATGTCCTTCGTCAGATGCCTCGGGCCCAGCTTTGTGTCCATGTTTGTGCCCCCCCTGTCCTATAAGGAGGTGCCTTTGATATGCGTTTCGGCCGACCTTCTGGCACTGCAGGTAACCCAACAGCCTGCTCAACCTGAACAGGGGGTGGGTCGATGCCCGAAGAAGGGCCAGTAGGCATACTGTGGGACGGTGGCTCCTGCTGCATGTCAGGAGGGGTTGGACCAATACCGAGGTCAAATGATGGAATGGGTGATGGCTCAGGAAACTCCTATGGGGTGGGTAGACGGACGTCAGACCTAGGACATGGATGAGGGGTGGATGGAGGGATGGTGGGGCTAGGGGATGGATGTGGGGTGGGTGAAGGGATGGTGGAGCTAGGGGGTGGATGTGGGATGGGTGAAGGGATGGTAGGCCTAGGGGCTGCATGTGGGGTGGGTGAAGGGATGGTGGAACTAGGGGATGGATGTGAGGGGGGTGAAGGGATGGTAGGGCTAAGGGATGGATGTAGGGTGGGTGGAGAGGGATCGGGGGTAGGGACAACCCGAAGGGTAGCAACAGGCAAACGTCCGGTAGAAGCTGTGCTCGTGCTTGGGCTCTCAGTAGAAACTGATATCTGAGTAGGTGCTGCCGCAGGAGTAGCTACCTCCTCATTCAGGGCCTCAGGGTCCGGAGGTCGTACACGGCCAATCGCCTGCACTGCAGTCAGCACATCAATAATGTCCTGGTGGTCCTCCGTGCCCGCTGGGTGACGGTTTAACAAACGGAGGTATCCTTCAATCTACACACAGAAAAACCAAGTATATTAGTAATTCTCCGCCCAGAAGAACAATGCCAATGAATAAAAAAATAATAGTTTGAACAGTAACTGGTTCTGCTAGCAATAATTGCAAATTATAGGGAGACCAAGTATTACCTTTAACTACGATTTAAATAATCAATTCTAATAAAGATGTAGCTAGCCGATAGCGTAGACAGAAATGCTAATTAAGAATTCAAATGACCAGAAAATTGAAAATGATAAAAATTGGAAGAAGAATGTATACCATAACTCTAAAGGCTAAAATAGGAAATTTGACCTTAGATTTTGAAATTAAATTTTTAAATCAACAAAGTTCTCTATAAGGAATCTTAACTAGACAATAGCTTTAAAAGGGAGGTTTGATGCTAAGCATACATTGGACCACATATATCACATTCTCTAAATACTGGTTTCATGCTAAGAAGTCTTGAAAGATGTAGAAGACATGAAGAAGTTACCATTAGAATCGATGTAGCACTGGGAACATCGATGAACCTCCGAGTCACCCTTTTGAACCAGCCGAAGTACTGATGCTGTGGAGGCAAAGCACCAAGCACTGCTTCACAACGCCGTTGAAGGTGGTTACCCCAATGGTTGATATGCAGAGCATGTTTTCACATCCAATTAACACCGACCTTCCCCCTCAAATCAATGGCATGAAGCACGGTGTCAGTGTCAGTGTCAAGATTGCAGGGAATTTCTTGGATCATCCCAAATTGACGAATGACACGATCCGGTGTATGTAACTCTACTAGGTGGAAACATACAAGCGGCACCGTTGCCGTCCACATAGCCCTCCCTGCAACACACCATGGCGGAAGGTCCTTGAAATGGGCTTCATACGGCTGCCACACCACCTACAGTACCCCAAAAACAAGTACGCAACACATTAGGCAACTATGTTTCTATTTCAAATTTCACGAAACGTATATCTTTAATCTAAACATGTTAACATCTTGAACAAGGCATTTTCATACCTGGCCTAGCAGCATTGAAGTTATTTGTTGGCGATACATGTCCCTGAAGATGTGGGTAGGCCTGTTTTTCTTGTTTGGGACCCACAACCACCTACAACAATCAAGAACAAATTATTAATATCTAGAACTTTCCTACTAAGATCATGTAATGACTGAAACTATAATGTAATCACATATAACTAGTAAGATAATCTTATAGATGTTTACTCAATGAATAATATCACTAGAGTAAGATACAAACTTTATAAAGTAGATACTTACTTCAGGGATAGTGGAGCACGCACTGGAGGACCATAAACACCCATTGGCGGGCCACGCTGAACTGCCGGGCACAAATAGGGGAACATGGCCCATGCCCAATACTGGACCAACAGTAAGCACCCACCGATCTAACTGGTGTCCTTATGGCTTGCCCTGCATAACTCTCGGTACAACCATGCAAGGCAAGCACTTCCCCAACTGTACCTTCGTGGGTTGCGAAGGTCTTCCAACTGCTGTACCCACATTAGATGCACCCTATCGCCGGATTTGTCCATGAATATTGTGTCCCCAGTAGCGCTAGGATGTAGCATCGTGTGTACCAATGCAGGTGATCCTCTTCAGCATTAGGCGGCAATGGTTCAGCAACTTGCTGCAAAAGCCGGTTGATAAGAATCCTCTGGCCATTAAGTTCCTTATGCTAGCCTTCAGTTAAAGAGTCAAATCCAAGGAATTCCCGGCACACATTTGTCCAGACTTTCTGCGTGCTCTCTGTTATAGCTTCACCATCAACAGGAAGCCCGAGAAGGACCTCCACGTCTTGCAATGTGATGGTGATCTCACCATGTGGCATGTGGAAAGTGTGAGTCTCGGGTTGCCATCGCTCCACTAAGGCCGTTATCAGGCCATGGTCAATCTCTCTACCCGGGATCCAGAGGAGTCCCTCCAAACCGAATGCCTTAATGATGTGAACGACTCAGTCGTCCACCATTAGCTCTCGATTGGAGAACTCTTCACTATGGGCACGGCATGTAAGGGACCTTGGATCCTGCACATGACAAAACCATGGATTAATATATGACAACAATTGCGTGAAATCATGGTGTGAATTAAATGCGTGTACATTGGTTAGTGTTGTGTTTTACCTACCCCTTCCCAATAACTTCAGACCGATGGGTGGGCTGCATATTCAACATCGAATTGTCAATAGGGCCAGGATTCGTATGGTCAATCCATCCAGCATTTGCAGCAGCCATACTACACAAGAATGATAACGAATTAGCACATAATACACATGATTCATAAAACAAAAAATGACCTCATTTTAATTTGTAATGTATAAGATGATGATTCCCATGTAAGATGCAGGAAGACAAATGCATGTATGATGCAGGAATACAAGTAAGAAATATAAGACCTCAATGCATGTTTCCTAATTTTTGAAAGTTTCTACATGAGGAAGAAAACAACTTTTACTGAAAACATTGAGATCATTTCAACGAATTTATTTTCAACATAAATAAACATACAAAAGCAAACAGTAACACACAAAAATGTGCAATTTTATATGAGCACAGTGCAATAATGTACTTTGATTTATTAATCTAAAAGAGGAGTACATTATGGCTCAATTAATTGTTTAAGATGCAGGAAGACAAATATGGTAGACTAACTAAAAGAAAATTAAGCCCTTGTGAAGAGAAACTCATCAAATCACAAGTTCACAAATAGCAGTTCTAGTAACTTGCAAGACAAATATAACAAAAACCAAAATATACTAACGTCATAAATTAAGCAACTCATATGAGGTACATTGAAAGGAAGCAAGGAAAAAACTCCAAAGCGAAAACACAATCAATCGAGGGCCACACTTCAAGAAGTGGAGGAAAATAGTTCCAATCTCCCCTTCCCCTTCCCCATTGGACCAAAACTTATATGTGTGTGTGTGTGTGTGTGTGTGTGTGTGTGTGTGTGTGTGTGTGTGTGTGTGTGTGTGCATGTCTGTGTAGGGAAATTTTGTTAAAAAACCCAAACAGGAGTATCACTGTCAAAATTGAGTAAATGACCCATGAAAGTATAGTATAAATGAATTGAACACTTAACTCTAGAAACCTATTTAAATTGAAAAATAAATAAAAGTTAATATAACCAAAAAATTAAAACAAAAAAAACCTCAACAATGAAATTTATGAAATCACTCAATACACACACAAATTATGGGAAACAGATGAAATGAAGAATAAAAAGGGAAGTGGATGAGCAATGGAACCTTGTCTCTCTTCATAGTTCATAGGCAACAACGATGGTTGATAGGAACACACATCAACCATGGCCACGTTTTGATAACAAATCCTACTAATGGCTGCCATGTTTCAACATATCATAATTTCAAGTGATTATTGTACATAAGCACCAATTTCCTCAGGATATTCATATACACCCTAATCACTCAATCAATTCATAACTTTAAAAACTAAAATCAGCTAGCAAACAACATGGTAACAAAAAATAAAAATACTATGCCTCTATTCAGAAATGTTAAGCCAAAAGCTAATCAATCAAAGCCCATCAATCAAAATACCAAACAACACATAATTCATGACAACAACAACAACAACAACAAAATCATTAGACCTAACATTTCTCCATAAAATAATAAGAAATGTTAGTAAATTAAAGCTAAATGGACTCATTCTAAAAAAACACCAAATCTTTGATTTTTCCCACTGTTTCTTAGCAACCAAACGGTGAAACACACGTTGCATTAAGCATAAAGGGACTCACCTTTTTTTTTTTTTTTTTTTTTTGTTTTCAGAGACCGCGTAGACTGAAGGACTTCAAAGCTCTGTGATGACTGTTTGCTAAATCTCTGTTCTTTTGGCGAAGCTGATGAATGTCAAATAGTGGACTGAGACTGGAGACTGAGTGAGAGAGTGAGAGGGTGAGTGAGAGTGGGTCGGGGACAGTGAGGCCGAGAGAGTGAGAGGGTGATTGACAGTAGGTTGGGGACGGTGAGGTTGAGAGAGTGAGAGGGTGAGTGACTCGGTCTCGGTGAGGCTGAGAAAGTGAGACGGTGAGCGACGGCGAGGCTGAAAGTGAGAGGGTGAGAGACGACGAGGCTGAGAGTGAGAGGGTGAGTGACGGTGAGGCTGAGAGAGTGAGCGACGGTGAGTGAGAGTGAGAGGGTAGATGGTGAGTGAGAGTAAGAAGGTGAGTGAGAGTGTTTGGTTAAAAGATGAGAGCTTCAAATTTGAAAAAACCCCTATTAGAAATCGAGTCATAGAGACTCGGTTTCTATGTGGCTTCCACGTGGCTGCAATGGCACACACAGGTGGAAATCGAGTTTTTAAAACTCGATTTCTAGCTGGATGCCTCCTCCACATCAGGTCTGATGAAAACACATAAACCGAGCCTAAAAGACTCGATTTATAGGCCCAAAATCGAGTCTTTTTAAACTCGATTTGTTAGTATGTAAATTACTTTGAAAATTAGGCCAACTAACTACATAGTTAGCAAATCTTGGTTAAATCCCAATTTCGTTCCCAGTGCTTCTTTACATTTTCAACTATTGTAATATTATTATTAAAAATATATATATACATACACAAACAAACAAAGAAGCCATGTTTTTTATGCCAAAATTCCACACTCGTGATTGACTAGTGAAGGCGAGCCATTAAATTTAAATCTGACTTTGTCCTCTTCGTTGTGACTTACGGTGCTAATCAAAAAGAAAATGACGTGACCACAAAGACCTGTCCAACTCAATGTTGTACAAAGGCTTCGGCTACAGAACACTTCTCAACCTTTTCAGACCCGACATTAATAATTTGGTCCCAGTGTACTTTGCACGCACACAGATATTTATATATATATATATATATATATATATATATATATATCCATTATAAATGGTATCCAATTACTTCATATTTAGTTTGATTTATTCTTGTAAGTTTGGGTTCTTTTTGTTGTTACTTAGGATCATTTTTATTGTTGTCGTTTAAGGGTTTTTTTTTTTAGGGGTTAAAGATTATGTTTGATGACCAAAAATTATTTTTAAAGAAATACTAAATCTACAATATTTTCATAATAAATTTTATGTAACAAATTGTTATTAGTAAATAAAAAAATAATGTTAATATTAACCATAAATTAAAATTGGTAACAACTTACTAAATAAAATTATTGTGAAGTTATTGTAAATAAGTTGTGAATATAGTATTACACTTATTTTTGTTGACTTTAAATTATTATGTTTTTCAAACTAGAGTGTTTAATATTTTTTTAAGGTGGTCATCGTATATTAGTTTAGTAAATAATTTTTCTTTTTTGCAATTATATATATATATATATATATTTTTTTTTTATACATTTCAAGTTTGTCCTGCAACGACCCTGAATCCTAACATCAATAATGGGCCACCAATGGTCCAGTGCCTTGTAGTCTTTTTCTTACATAAAAGAAATAAAATTAAAATAGAAGTGCTGGGTTGGTGTTTCTTCTTCACTCTTCACCTTCTTATAAATGTGTGTTTCCTGTGAGCGCTAATTAAGCAGCGAAATCAAACCCTCTACCTTGTTTTGATAAACCAACATCCAGTTGAGTACAGCTCCTTCATCCTCTTCTTTTTCCATGCATGCTTTTTATCCTTCTCTTGTGGTGTGGCTTGTTTGTCACTTCTTTGGTTGGTGGGAATAATGAGACTGACCGGTTGGCGTTGCTCGAGTTCAGATCCAAGATCACTCTGGACCCTCTTGGGATTATGACATCTTGGAATGACAGCATCCACTTTTGCCGATGGCAAGGGGTTACTTGTGGTCGCCGACATCAGAGGGTCACCAAACTGGACCTGCAATCTTTGAAACTGGTAGGCTCCATATCTCCACATGTTGGAAATCTAAGTTTTTTGAGAAATCTAACTCTCTCTAACAACAGCTTTCATGATAAAATCCCCCCACAAATTGGCCGTTTACAAAGATTACAATGCTTAGATTTTGAAGATAACACACTTAGTGGCAAAATTCCAAGCAATTTATCTAGTTGTACCAACCTTGAAGAACTTATTGTCGATTTTAACCTTCTGACTGGAGAAATTCCTGCAAAGCTTGGCACCTTGTCAAAGCTCCAATCCTTTTTTATAAGTAGAAATAATATGATAGGAGGTATCCCACCTTCTTTTGCAAACTTGTCATCACTATATGCCTTTGTAACATCTGATAATAACTTGCACGGGATTACCCCTACTTTTTTTGGTCAACTGACCAAACTTGAATATTTTGGTATGGCTGCAAATGGGTTGTCTGGTACAATTCCTCCCTCAATATTCAATCTTTCTTCACTAAAGGTATTTGATGTAGCAGACAACCAAATCCAAGGATATCTTCCATCTGACATAGGTATCACCCTACAAAATATCAAAGAATTTATTATTGCCAACAACCAATTCGTTGGGTCTATCCCTATTTCGATATCTAATGCCTCAAATCTAGAGAAACTTGAATTGAATGAGAATAAACTTAGTGGAAAAGTTCAATCTTTGGAAAAGCTAAATAGAATTTCAGAGTTTTCCATTACTCTTAACAATCTTGGAAATGGAAGGGAAAACGACTTGAATTTTCTTTGTTCTTTGACAAATGCCACCTATCTGAATTTTTTGGGTATAAATGCCAATAACTTTGGGGGAGAGGTGCCTAAGTGCATTGGCAATTTTTCAACTACTCTTACTAGATTATATCTGGACAATAACAAATTATCTGGAAAGATTTCTACTGAAATAGTAAATTTGATCAATTTGGAGAGACTTGATATGTGGAACAACAACTTATCAGGTAATATTCCCTCAGAAATCGGAAAGCTTCAGAAGTTACAATTTTTGGCTTTACATGCTAACAATCTCTCTGGTTACATTCCATCCTCTCTTGGAAATTTAACTATTTTGATAAAGTTGTATTTAGACCAGAATAATCTTGAAGGCAACATCCCGCTAAGTCTAAGCAAGTGCCAAAATTTGTTTATTTTAGATCTTGCTAAAAACAACCTCATTGGTTCGATATCCTCACAAGTCATTGGTCTCTCATCCTCACTAATGAGGTTAGATTTGTCTGCCAACCAATTTACTGGTGTCCTTCCCACGGAAATTGGAAAATTTAATAATCTAGAACAAATAAATATTTCTGAAAACATGTTGTTTGGTAAAATTCCAGCAAGCCTTGGCAGCTGTGTAAAGCTGGAATTCATAGCCATGAGAAGAAACCTCTTCCAAGGGATCGTTCCTCAATCTTTGGAATCATTAAGAGGTCTTGAATTCCTAGATCTTTCTAACAACAATTTGTTTGGCCAAATTCCAAAATTTTTAGAGCACTTTGTCTTCTTACAAGTTCTGAATCTATCTTACAACCATTTTGAGGGTGAGGTGCCAATGGAGGGAGTTTTCAAGAACATGAGTGCAACTGCAATTAAGGGAAATGAGAAGCTTTGTGGGGGCATACCTAAGTTTCAACTTCCTAAATGCAAATATGAGAAATCCAAGGGGAGGAAGTTGACCCTTACCTTGAAGCTAATAATCTTTATATCTTCTGGGCTTCTTGGAGTAACTTTGATTCTTTCACTTCTACTTCTTTATTCTTTAAGAAATAAAAGAAAAGAAAACACATCAAGTGATTCAAGAGATTTGTTTCTAAATATATCTTACCAAAGTATTCTAAATGCAACCAATGAGTTCTCTTCTACCAATCTAATTGGTTTGGGTAGCTTTGGGTCCGTGTACAAAGGAATTCTCGGTCAAGGTAAACATATAGTTGCTATCAAGGTGCTCAACCTTTTGCGTCATGGAGCTACCAAAAGTTTTGTAGCTGAGTGTAAGGCTCTACGAAACATTAGGCATCGAAATCTTGTAAAGGTGCTTACATCATGTTCTAGTATTGACTATCAAGGTAATGATTTTAAAGCTTTGGTATACGAGTTCATGGCAAATGGCAACATAGATGAATGGTTGCATCCAACTTCAAGAATAAATGAGATGCTTGAGGAACCAAGGAGTTTGAGTCTTCTTCAGAGGTTGAATATTTCCATTGATGTTGCTAATGCATTGGATTATCTTCATCACCATTGCCAAACACCAGTCATTCACTGCGACCTTAAGCCTAGCAATATTCTTCTTGATGATGAAATGATTGGACATTTAGGTGACTTTGGCTTGGCAAGATTGCTTTTTGATGCAACCCAAGATTCTCCTATTAACCATTCAAGCTCCGTTGGAGTAAGAGGAACTGTTGGTTATACTCCTCTAGGTGAATATCATTATCCTTTATTAAATTTAATTGTTTTTCCTTTTTCCATATTCTTTTACTTTTTTTTAAAACCTAAAAGCGCAAGTTTAAAATGGATGTACTCTAGGTAGAAGATAGAGTGTTACATATAAAAAAATTATTGACTTATCTTTTTTATTTCCTTTCATATTACATGCCACTAACAAAGCTCCTTTACTACCTATTAGGTTATGTATCGTTTTCCTTCTTTTTCTAATACAAAACTATGTTCACATTTACATATGAGTAATGTTATAGTCACAAATTATTTTACAACATTTTTACAAAATGTTGATGTGGCAAACCTCTTATTAGTTTTCATTTAGGCCCACCATTAATATCACATTTTCATTTATCAATAATCACTCACCAAATCAGTAGTTTGTAAAAAATTTGTAAAATAGTTTGTATCTCTATCATTATTCTTTATATATATATTATGTGTAATTGCAGAGTATGGTATGGGAAATGAGGTGTCAACATATGGTGATGTCTATAGTTTCGGCATATTATTGTTGGAGATATTCACAGGGAAAAGGCCTACTGATAAAATATTTCAAGAGAGCTTAAATCTTCATGACTTTGTTAAAGCAGCTTTGCCTGAAAGAATACTTGACATTGTAGATCCTATTCTTATTCAAAAAAGAGAAGTGGGGGAAACAAGGATGAATGACATTACTCGCAATGAAGGTCCCAATGGAATTTCAAAAAGTCAAGAATGCTTGATTTTGATACTTGGAATTGGGGTTGCTTGTTCTGTGGAATTTTCAAGAGAAAGGATGAACATGAGTGCTGTCATTACTGAGCTTAATTCAATTCGACAAAAACTTCTTGGAACTCATATACGCAAACAAAGGCTTCTAGTCACAGGTATATTATGCTTGCCTTGGTAGATGTTATAAATTGGTAGCATATCCTCCAACACCACCTGATCTAATTTGATAAGACCACTCCAAATGTTTAAATTGCGATTAGAAAGTCCCATCCTCTTAGGAATATTTTTTATTCTAGCAAAGCTGAAAAGATTGGTGCCACTTGAATTTTGATAAGCTCGTTATGCTATATTTGGTATCCGAATAAGTCCATTACTCTTCTATAAAACCCAAACACTTGATTTTTTTATATTTTTTTTAAATAGCTTATTCAAAATTAAACAGCTTTTTCCAAAGTGAAATGAAGCCTATTTTTAACTTGTTGATTTCTGCAATTGAAGTTGCTGAAGTCACAAGAAAATTGCTCACATCTTATTACTCTTGATAAATGTCTCTATTGATGACATAAAGTTAAATTATTGCTAGTTATACTTAATTACTTGACACAGACATTTGAAGGTTACAAAAGTGATGGTCACTCCATAAGTTTAAGACAAAATCGAGGTTTAAGTCTCTAAGAGAAAACTTCATTCATGTATGTTATATACTTAAATTAAGTTACAGTAGAATTCTATCCCACATAAAAAAAATTAAATAAAATCTAATTATATGGTAACTAATTCTAGAAATGATAAATGGGTTGGGATTTGTTAATCATACTAATGGGCATTCTTGCTTCATGAATTTTCTTACTAGTAAAACATAAATGAAAGCTTAATTTACGCATTAAGTCATTAACATGAAGTCGATTTGGAGAAAATCTTCCAATTCACTGTGTGATAGTTCATATGATCATCAACATGTGCTTTTACTCGCATGACCAGATTAATAATTATTATGTGACTAATTTAAATAATTTAGTGACTCAAGTGATTTAATACACATATGAATTCCCCACATAATGGTTTGGAGGAGATTTGTTTTAAAAGGTTTGAAGGAAAACTTTGCCCTCTAGTTAATAATAATTTTTTAAAAAAATATTCTAAGAAATGTCTCATTCAGTGTAATGTATTGAAATTATTATTTTAATATATTGAAATTATCTTTCATCACCACAGGTGCACAAGAATGATGACTTATTATAAAGGTCTTCATCAGGATAAGGTAAGCTTCCCCATAGCCATAGCTATCATGTATTTTTTTTTTTTTTTTTTCTTTCCTTTTCCCTCCTGTATTAAGAATTTTGTAGCCAATGCCATGCACAATATATATTTTGAATGATGAAATTTATTTAGAAGGGAGCTAAGAAAAAAAAAAACAGGGGGGTTTGGGAGTTGGGACCATCATTGTTGATCGGGGCCCAACAAACAGATTGGGGAGGAGCAGAGATGGAGGTTGACCCGTAAATAGAGTCTACTGGGCCACACATTGGGCTACTAAGTTACCAAGTCTTGGAGTTGACCCAAAAACAAAAGAACATGCATCTCTTCAGAGTGGAAAATCATGTTGTTTTTATCTCTTCCATTATCATTTGGGTCTTATTGCTTTTAAAGTATTTGTTAAAGGAAAATGTTAACAAATGTCCAGGGAATTATTTTAAGAAATTTTTTATAGAAAAAAATAATAATTAAAATTTTGACAATTTTTTTCAATTTACTTAAAAGTGGTATAATTTTTTTTTTAAAAATAGTTTATTAACAATTGTCTTAAGGGCATCTGTTAATATAACTCGTTATTAAAAACTATTTTAGAAAAGTTTTAATACCGTTTTTATAAAAAAAATATATAAAATTGTAAGAAAAAAAAAATCAATTATTTTTTCATTTCTCATAAAAAGTTTTTAAAAATATTTAATTAATAAATGGGATCAGTTAACATTTCCTTTTATCTTTTCGACCCACTGTACGTCTGTACCATTGTGATGTTGCAAGGCCTTTGAATAGTGTGCTATGCTAGCTTTTTTTTGACAAAAGAAGATAGTGCCATGCTAGCTAGTATAGCTCAATTTGTTTTTTCCCACAAAAAAAAAAAAAAAAAAAAAAAAGCTTATTTTGTTGTATTACAAGTTTCAGTAAGTGAGATCTATTTCACACTACTCTCAGACAATAATTAATCTTAAAACTGATCAACCTTTTCTTTTTAATAAAACTGATTGAATTGGATAAAAGTAATTTGCTACTTTTTTTTTAGTAGGTTCATTCTCGTGATGTTTCACTTTTTACATTTGTGGGCTGAGTCCACAGCCATAATTGCGGATAGTTAAAGTGGGCCCAATATAAGATCCACTCCGATTAAAAGGATGGTGCACATAGGGTGTGCTACATAGGCAACTACTCTCCATAACCTTTATGGGCTGAGTTGAGGTAGGGATTTCTTTGATAAAAAATCAAAGGTTAAAATACAAAATTGGTCCTCTAAATTTTTTAAGATTTTATTTTAGTTTTTTAATATTGCTTTGGTTCATTTCAGTTCTCTAAATTTCATATTTATTCAATTAAGGTCTTCCATCAAACTTTTGTTAAAATTTAAAAAAAAAAAAAATCTAGAAAATATTTTTCAATCATTAATTGAATTTTTTTAATTAAAAAATTTTGAAGATAAATCTAAAAAATTTGAAAAAATAACCACAACATATAACAAAAATGGATGGAGAACCTTAATTGAATAAACTTGGAAGTTAGAGGACTAAAATAAACGAAAGCAAAGTTAAAGGACTGAAATAAAATATGAAGAAACTTAAAGAGTCAGTTTTGCATTTTAGCCAAAATCAAAAGAGTAGGACTTACCTGTTATATCATAAATGAACAACCAATAATTCTAAGCGGAAACACATGGCATTCATTCAGCAAAAAAAAGAAACACATGGTATTCTAATTTATAACAAACTATCCATGTAAATATTATGCGATATTTTGGTATAATAAAATCTGTAAAAGAAATAATATACTCATTCTATTGTGTTTATTTGTTAAAGGTTGGTGTGGGTGCATTTTTTGCAACGTCCGACTTGACCCTTGGGGTGGCAGGTGGCATGCTTTGTTACGATCCCACATCGAAGAAATCTCCCTCCCTCTTAGGCCTTATAAGCATGAGCCGAAGAAGTAAGGGTACCACTAGTTCCTTAAGTTGGTTTATACATGAATATGTCATTCTGTGACTTTATTTAAAAAATTAAAATTACACTTATGATTCAAATGAAATAATTTTCGTAACTAGGTAAGCTCAAGTATAAACATGTGAATTATGATATATATTTTGGTTAATAGAGACTCCTAAAATTATCAAATTATAACATATATATATATATATATTATTATAACGTTTTGTAATTACCTTATATTATATTATATATACACAAAATTTTCATGAAAGAAATAAATTACTATATTAATAATTAGCTTCTTTTATCATTTTTTTTTTTTTTTTTTTTTTTTTTTACTTTTGAAAGGAAATAATAATCATATTTTCCTAATAAAAAAAATTATATTTTCTATCTTTCTTTGAGGATGACAATTGGACAAGTTGGGTGGGTTTTGAATCTAAGGGGGGGGGGGGGGGGTGTTGTTGTTGTTATTCGCTGCATTGACAAACAAAACAACTTTGTAAATTTGAAATTTTACCTATTTTGCTCTCCTGTATGCTCACTACGATGCATGCATGTATGTCTTGATCATATTACAGATAATTACTAATTAAAGCCATAATCATGAATTTATTTTCAAGAAATTACATTTTACCACTCTAAATTATACCCCATATTACAATTTGCACTCTAAACTTTTTGGATGCACGTTTTGCACCCTAAATTATGACCCTTGTTATACTTTGCACATCAACGTTAAATTTGTTGTTAACTTGAATGGAAATTCAAATTTTATGGTGCAAAGTGTAATCATGAGTATAATTTAAGGTGATAAAGTATAATTTATTTTTTGTTTTTAAAGCATTGAAAATAAGGGCAATTAGGTTTTTAATGGCAAACTTGATGTCGGAGTGCAAAGTATAACAAAGATTATAGTTTAGAGTGCGAAACATGTATTCAAAATGTTTATGGTGCAAAGTGTGATCAGGAGTATAGTTTAAAGTGATAAAGTATAATTTCTCCAAAAATTCCAAAGTAACAAAAATTGAGTGTTCATGTTTCAGTGAAATTGGAGGCTCGCAAAATATGGCAAAGATTGCAAGTCCATGCAACTAAAATGCAGTAAAAATATCTTTTAGGGATGGACAAAATAATACAGTCACAAAACAAAATTTCCGATGTCAAAATTCCGCACTCGTCATTGACAACTGCAAGCCAACCAATTCTGACTTCTAGTCTTTGGCCACAGAAAACTTAACCTGTTCTGATTTGATAAACTTTACTTGTAATGGCTTCCATCAATAATAAAATGGTGCCGGTGAATTTGAAATTGGTGGAGTCCGTATGAGTCCATAAAGATGAGTGTCAAATGAAAGAAAATGTGGCGCAATCTACATCTACTTATGGCAGCACAGTGGCCATGTTTCAACCAAGTATTTTCAACTAACATTATTTAAATATTTTTTTCATATTCAATCAGGAAGATTTTTCATTAACAATTTCCCAAAGTCCTCACCTTCTTGTCTTTTGGGTTGGGTCCGAACTACATGCAAAAAGTTGGTTCTGCTTCAATCTTCACCAATTCTTATATAAATGTGCTTTTCCTATGAGCACTAAGCAACGAAATCAAACCCTCTCTCTTTTGTTTCTACATACCAATACCCACTCGTACCAACCGCTTCTTCAACCATATTGGATATGGGGCTTTCCCACTGGAGTTCAGCTCCACCATCTTCTTCTTCTTGCATGCTTGCCTTTATCCTTCTCTTGTTCTGTGGCTTCTCAGTCACGTCTGTGGTTGGCGGTAATAATCAGACGGACCGGTTGGCGTTGCTTCAGTTCAAAGACAAGATCACTCATGATCCTTTCGGGGTTATGGCATCTTGGAATAATAGCATCCGCTTCTGCCATTGGCAAGGGGTTACTTGTGGTCGTCGACATCAAAGGGTCACCACGATAAACTTGCCATCTTTGAAACTAATAGGCTCCATATCACTGTATGTTGGTAATTTAAGCTTTTTAAGGAATATCACATTGCAAAACAATAGCTTTCTTTTCGAAATCCCTCCAGAAATTGGCCAACTACGCAAATTGCAATACTTAGGATTGCATAACAACACACTTAGGGGCAAAATTCCAAGCAATTTATCTGGTTGCATCAACCTCAAAGGCCTTAATGTCGGTTACAACTTTTTGACCGGAGAAATCCCTGCAATGCTTCGCATCTTGTCAAAGCTCTGGTTTTTTGCTATTTACTATAATAATCTAAGAGGAAGTATCCCACCTTTTTTTGGAAATCTATCATTTCTAGAAGTGTTTTCTTTGACTTCTAATGACTTGGGTGGAACTATCCCGGACTCTTTTAGCAAATTAACCAAGCTTTTTTATTTTAATGTGCAAACAAATAGGTTGTCTGGTACAATTCCACCCTCCATCTTCAATTTGTCTTCAATAATAGAATTTCATATAGGCAGCAACCAAATTCAAGGGTATCTTCCGTCGGACATAGGTATCACTCTACCAAATATCTATTTGTTTTCCATTTACCAAAACCAATTCATTGGATCTATCCCTGTGTCAATATCAAATGCCTCAAATCTAGGTTTTCTTGATTTGAATGCAAATAAACTAAGTGGAAAAATTCCTTCTTTGGAGAAACTAAATAGAATGTCATTTTTTGTCATTACCTTTAATAATTTTGGAAATGGAGGGACAAATGACCTGAATTTTCTTTGTTCTTTGACAAATTCCACCTATCTGTTTATATTGGCTATAAATGCCAATAACTTTGGAGGAGAGTTGCCCAAGTGCATTGGCAATTTATCAACTACTCTTACCATATTATTTCTAGATAAAAATAAAATATCTGGAAAGATCCCTGCTGAAATAGGAAATTTGATCAACTTGGAGAGACTTGATATATGGAAAAACAAACTATCTGGATATATCCCCTCTGAAATTGGAAAGCTTAAAAACTTACAATATTTGAGCTTATCTCAAAATAATTTTTTTGGGACCATTCCTATATCTCTTGGGAATTTAACTATCTTGACACACTTGTATTTATACAAGAATAATCTTCGAGGCAATATCCCTCTAAGTCTAAGCAAGTGCCGAAATTTGTTTTCTTTGGATCTTGCTAATAACAATCTCAGTGGTTCAATAGCCCCACAAGTCATTGGTCTCTCATTATCACCAGTTTTTCTAATTTGTTTGCCAACCAATTTACTGGAGTCCTTCCGATGGAAGTGGGATATTTTATAAATCTAGAAGAATTGGGTATCTCTGAAAACATGTTGTCTGAGAAAATTCCAACAAGTCTTGGAAGCTGCATAAAGTTGGAATATCTATTCATGGGAAGAAATCTCTTCCAAGGGAACATTCCTCCATCTTTAGAATCACTAAGAGGTCTTCAATATCTAGATCTTTCTGAAAATAATTTGTTTGGACAAATACCAAAAATTTTGGAAGCCTTTGTCTACTTGAAATTTTTGAATCTATCTTACAACTATTTTGAGGGTGAAGTACCCACAGACGGAGTTTTCAAGAATTTAAGTGCAACTTCAGTTAAGGGAAACGGTAAGCTTTGTGGGGGCATACCTAAGTTTCAGCTTCCTAATTGCAAATACAAAAAACCTAAGTTGACCGTTGCCTTGAAGTTAATAATCTCTATATTTTCTGGGCTTCTTGGAGTAACTTTATTTTTGTCACTTCTATTTCTTTACTATTTAAGAAAGAAAAGAAAAGAAAATACCTTAAGAGACTTCTCAAAAAATTTTCTTTTAAAGCTATCTTACCAAAGTCTCTTAAATGCAACCAATGGATTGTCTTCTACCAATTTAATTGGTGTGAGTAGCTTTGGGTCCGTGTATAGAGGAATTCTTGATCATGGTGGACAAGTGAATACGGTTGCTATCAAGGTGCTCAACCCTTACTATCATGGAGCTTCCAAAAATTTTCATACTTGAGTGTGACGCTGTACGAAACACTAGACATCAAAATCTAGTAAAGGTGCTTACATCATGTTCTGGTATTGATTATCAAGGTCATGATTTTAATGCTTTGGTATACGAGTTCATGAGAAATGGCAACTTAGATGAATGGTTGCATCCAACATCAAGATCAAATGAGACTCTTGAGGAACCAAGGAGTTTGAATTTTCATCAGAGATTGAATATTGTCATTGATGTTGCTAATGCATTGGATTATCTTCATCATAATTACCACACAACAATTGTTCACTGCAATCTCAAGCCTAGCAATATTCTTCTTGATGATGAAATGATTGGACATGTAAGAAATTTTGGCTTGGCAAAATTGCTTTTTGATGCCACCGAAGATTCTTCTATTAACCATTCATGCTCCACTGGAGTAAGAGGAACAGTTGATTATACTCCTCTAGGTGAATATCATTATCCTTTTTTCTTTTTTCTTTTTTTGCTTTTCTCGCTGGCTTTTATTGTGTTTTAAAACCTTAAGGACAAGTTTAACAAGGATGTATTATTGCTAGAAGATATGATATGTTATTTATCAAATTTCTCTTATTACTTGGCTGATTACATGCCACTCAAAAACCTCATTTAATACCTGTTAGGTTATATGTCTTTTTCCTTCTTTTTCTGATACAAAATTATGGTCACATTACATATATGTTATGTGTAATTGCAGAATATGGTATGGGAAATGAGGTGTCTATATATGGTGACATATATAGTTACAGCATATTATTGCTAGAGATGTTTACGGGAAAAAGGCCTACTGATAATATTTTCCAAGATAGCTTTAACCTTCATGACTTTGTCAAAGCAGCTTTGCTGGAAAGAATAATTGACATTGTAGATCCTATCCTTCTTCAAAAAGGAGAAGTGGGGGAGACAAAGATGAATGACCTTATTCACAATGAAAGCCAAAATGGAAGTCCAAAAAGTCAAGAATGCTTGATTTTGATACTTGAAATTGGAGTTGCTTGTTCTATGGAATTTTCAAGAGAAAGGATGAACATGAGTGGTGTTATTATTGAGCTTAATTCAATTCGATGAAAACTTCTTGGAACTAATATACAAAGACTTTAAGCCTTCAAGCCACAGGTAAATTATGCTTACCTTGGTAGATGTTATAAATTGGTTTCGATTAGAAAGTCACATCCTCTTAGGAATATTTTTTATTCTAGCAAAGCATAAAATTGGTATGCCACTTGAAATTTGATAAGCTAGTTATGCTACGATTGGTATCCGATTAAGTCCATTAAATGTGCTAAATGTTATTTCAGTCCTGAAAACGCTAAAAAAATCCACTACATCAAATGTGTTGAACCTATAATTTTTTTACACCTAGCTATAGTAAACTATCATCTTTAGTAGTTTATTGTAACTAGTGGTAAACACAAAAAACATTATTTAAAAATTGAAAGTTAGAGATAGAGATTTGAGTGGTAAAAATTTTTTTATATATTGTGGGAATATTGAGCCTGGAAACCCATCATGGGTTTGTATTATTGGGCCTGTGGCCCAATCCGAGGACAAGGGATCATCCAAGGAGAAGAAGTCTATATTGGAGAGGGCTGTATAGTGCATAGAAGTCAACTTTGACCACAATGGCTCAGAGAGTTATGCCGAGGATAAATACATCCTCGGCTGACGAATGCCGAGATCTGAAAAGACTGGTCGACGATCTGGGTGAAGCTCCGAGAAGTCTCTCGAATGTTGATAATTCCTACTGAGATGGCAAGCAGGCGAGTATCCTAAAATATCTGAAGGGAAGGCTGCCACCACCGCATTAAATATTGAGCAGCTAATTTCCTGGTTGCATTAATGTGGAGAAGACACCTGAACAGTGCAACGTTGGCTGCCCCAATGCAAATAAGGTCAGTAAGGGTGTCTGATAGAACAGGTACTCAAGTGGTAGCCCAATTAATAGACAAATGTAAGATCCAAATGCTTTAGAAGGGACTATATAAAGGAGAAGACCCTTCTGAAGAAGGGGATCGAGAATTCATGAGAAGAAAGACTATAGCATTTAATAAACAAACTTGTAATTGAACTTGATAGTAATACAAAAGATCATATCTCCTCGGACTTTGCCGAGGATAATTTTTCTTTGATACGTATCTTCTTCTTTTTATTCTCTTACCATCTGGATCCATTTAATGGTTGTTTGATCAGTGACAGTCAGTATTCAAACCCATTCTCTACAAATTTATTATTTTGGGCCTCTTTGGGCCTAAGTTTATTCACACCGTGGGCTTGAAATTCAAACTTGGTCCTTACATATATATATATATATATATATATATATATATATATATATATATTTAAATGAAGTGATAAAGGAATAGAGTATTTGATATTAGATGTATTGTAAAATGTGGTATTAAAATTGATAAATAGATTTTTTTAGATACCAGAAGCTAAATTTTTTAGCACATTTGATATGAATAATTTACTTTTCTTTAGTTCTATAAACTATAATACCCAAACACTTGATTTTTTATATATATATATTCTTTAAATAGCTTATTCAAAATCAAATAGTGTTTTCCAAAGTGAAATGAACTCTATTTTTAATTTGTTGATTTCTGCCATTGAAGTTGTCGGCATCACAATAAATTGGTTTACATCTTTTTACTCTATAAATGTCTCTATTCATGATGTTAAATTATTGCTAGTCTATATTTATATATATCTAAAAGCTGAAGCGTATTTATTGTTGCTATACTCCTATTGAACCACATCAATGGCCGCATCATCTACTTATTTTCTATCTCTTATTTTCTCTTTCTAAACCTCTTCTAAAAATAAAAAACTTTCCTTCTCCCTATTAATTCACATTTACTATTACACATTTACACTTCAACCTTTCCCCTCCCTCTTTACTTTTTTGTCGCTCCACTACTCTCTACTTTACTATTACACTTCATTCATCACTTTCTCTTTCTTATGTGTTGACTCTTTTTCTCCCCCATTTTATTTTGTATAAATTCGATATCATTTCTCTCATTCAATCCATATTAATTTTCCTCACAAAAAAACTGTGAGTACTCTCTCTCTCTCTCTCTCTCTACTTTCTTGTGGATTTTTGTTCTTTCTTATAATTCTGAATAAGGTTGATTTTTTTTATAAAAAAAAAATGTGTTTAGGTTTTTTTTTTGGTTAATTTCCCATTTCAAAGTCTTCTCTCTCCATTTATAGCTTTAGTTGAATTTTGATTTGAGTTAATACTTAGTTTTTTTGGAAATAGAAGTTTGAGTTTATGTCAAAACATAATTTACATGACTATGAATTTGAATATGCCTAACAATTTTTTGAGTAATAAATTATTATAAAGTTTATCTTTTATTCATTTTTTTTCATTTTAATTTTGGTTAAGATAACATTATAATTTTGTGATGAATTTTTATTATTATGATAATCTCATTATTCCTTAAGAGATGAGAAATTTGAATAATAAATTTGAAACTTATAAAATTTAGTTGTATATCAAATATAACATACTACAACAGAAGTTAGAAAAATATAGTTCACCTTAAAAAAAATATTAATCAAACATACAAGATATAATAGTATGATATATTTGTACTTTGTAGAGATAAAAAGATTAAAAAAAAATGTTTGTAGAAATCTTTTATTAAAAAAAAAAAATCTTAAAATAGTTGGTACTTTTTATATATTACACTCCATTACATAATTTTATATATTCCCACGCATCGCGTGGGATTATGACTAGTTATACTTAATTATTGACACAACCATTTGAATGTTACAAAAGTAACCAATTTGTTATAGGATTTTGCATGTTAATAATATCTCTCTCTCTCTCTCTCTCTCTCTCTCTCTCTCTCTCTTTATATATATATATATATAAGAATTTGAAATTAGAATCCAATTTTGCACCATATGTCTAAATTTATGTAGGAACCATACCATAATTATCCTTTAAGTTTGTGTTATGTGTCCTCTAAAGTTTTTTAATCTATGTGCCAAGTAAATTAATGAGTGCAAAATACTAAGAATTTAATATTAATGAATTATAAAAATTCCTTCTAAAAAAAGCAATCATATATACTCAATAAAAATCACCACACGTTCTATCTTATTAAAAATTATAATAAAAAAAAATTATACGTAGTATTAAATTTAGATAAGAATTTTAACATGTGACTAATTATGTTTACCTTTTTTTTTAAAATAATTTGACTAATTATTTATATTTTTATGATAAAAATTGTTTTAAATTTTAAATATATCTATACATATACATGTGTTATATGCTATTTTTTTTTTATAATTTAACTAATTATTTTTATCTTTATAATAAAAAGTGTGCTTAATTTTAAATGCATTTATACGTTTGCATGTGTTATATGCTAGTTTTAATAAACTCTAATTAAATGATTACTAATTCCACAAATTCTAAATTAGTTGGGATTTGTTAATCCTACAAATGGGCATTCATGCATCATGAATTTTCTTACTAGTAAAACATAAATGAAAGCTTAATTTACGCATTAAATCATTAATAGATTTTCCTCCAAATCAATTTAGAGAAAATTTCCTCCAATTCACTATGTGATTGTTCATATGATCATCAACGTGTAGTTTTAGTCTTATGACCAGTTTAGTAATTATGTGACTAGTTTAAATAATTTAATGACTCAAGCGATTTAATGCACATATTTGTCCTATGAATTCCCACATAATAGTTTGGAAGAGATTCTTTGTACTAGGTTTTGAGGAAAATTCCTTAAGATATTGATAACGGTTTTGTTTTTTTGTTTTTTTGTTTTTTTTTCTACGAAATGCCTCATTCAGCATACTGTCATTATTTAAAACACAAAGCTTATTATTCTAATATATTGAAATTATCTTTCATCACCACAGGTGCACAAGAATAATAACTTATTATGAAGGTTATCATCATGATAAGGTATGTTTATGATGTATAACATTGGAGCAAATAATCAATCTTGTAGCTTCTCCATAGTCATATCTATCATGTATTTTTTTTTTCCTTTTCCCTCCTGTATTAAGAATTTTGTAGCCAATGCCATGCACAATATATATTTTGAATGATGAAATTTATTAAGAAGTGAGCTAAGAAAAAAAAAACAAGGGGGGTTTGGGAGTTGGGACCATCATTGCTGAGTAGGGCCCAACAAACAAATTGGGGAAGAGCAGAGATGGAGGTTGACCCGTCTAGTTACAAAATAGGGCCTATTGGGCTACACAGTGAGCCACTAAGTTATCAAACTACATAGTTGAAAATCACGCTTTTTTCACTCTACAATTATCATCTTGACCCACTGGGCCTTTGAATAGTGTGCTTTGCTAGCTAGCATAGCTCAATTTGTTCCCCCCACCCCCCAACCAAAAAAAAGCTCAATTTGTGACCTTTGCATTTCAAGTTTCAGTGAGTCAGAGTCAAGGGTGTACATGGGTTGGGTTATGAATTTTTCAACCCAACCTACCATAATATGTGAAAAAAATCCAATCCAACCCAACTCAGGTAGTTCGAGTTGGACCCATGGATTGGACAGATTTTTTATAATTGCTATTATTAATATTAAATTGAGAATTAGAACAATACTACCACAAATAAGAGCAAATTTATAACTAAATAAACATGAGTATAAATCAAACCAACACAAATTATATGAGGAGAATTTAGGGTTTGGGTTTTATTTAGGAAGATGGGTAAAAAAGTAAATAACAAAATTGTATAATATTTTTTTAAAATTATATATATATATATATATATATATTTTAAATATAAACGTGTCAGGTTAAATTAGGCAGATTTGTGAATTTTATAATCCGAACCCAATCTGACCCACTATAGTATTTTACCCAACCCAACCCACCAACTTCTAAAAACTGACCTAGCAGGTTGGGTTAGATCAAGTCAGTTTTGGCAGGTTGATGGGTTAGTTGCACACCCTTAATCAGACAATAATTAATCTTAAAACTGACCAATCTTTTTTTTAATGAAACTTACTGAATTGGATAAAAGTAATTTGCAACTTTTTTTTAGTAGGTTCATTCTCGTGATGTTTCAGTTTTTCCATTTGTGGGCTGAGTCCACAGCCACAATTGCTAATAGTTAATGCGGGCCCAATGAGCCAGTATAAGATCCATTTCCGATTAAAAGGATTATGCACATTCGGTGTGCTATATGTATATAGGCAATCACTCTACATAACCTTTATGGGCTGAATCAAGGTTGGGATTTCTTTGATAAAAATGTGTTATATCATAAATGAACAACCAATAATTCTAAGCAGAAACACATGGTATTCTAATTTATAACTAATTATTCTTGTAAATATTAAGCGATATTCTGGTATAAAAAAATCCGTAAAAAAATTAATATACTCATTATATTGTTTTTATTTGTTAAAGGTTTGTTTATACATGAATATGTTATTTATTGACTTTATTTAAAAAAAAATTAAAATTACACTTATGATTCAACTGAAATCATTTTCCCAACTAGGTAAACTCAAGTACAGACGTGTGAATTATGATATTTTGTTAATAGAGACTCATCATATTATCAAATTATAAAATTTCTATATATATACACAAAAAATTTTCATGAAAAGTAATAAATTAACGTATTACTAATTAGCTTCTTTTATCATTTTTTTTTTCACTTTTGAAAGGAAATAATAATCATATTTTTATAATTAAAAAAATCATATTTTCTATCTTTCTTTGGGATGACCATTGGACAAGTTGGGTGGGTTTTGAATCCACGAGGGGGACTAATTGCTGCATTGATGAACAAAACAAATTTTGTAAATTTTACCTATTTTGCTCTCCCTTTTAATACCAAGATGTAGATCTACAAAATTTGATATCTATACTCTATAGGGCTAGGTATGCCCCTTGATATTGTACACTTTTTCAGTCTATTTCAGCCTATTCAGTCCATTATGTTCTCTCTCTCTCTCTCTCTCTCTCCCTCCTTTTTTTGAGTTAATCTTTTTTGAGTTAATCTCATGGTTTTAAAAACCGAACCGGTCATCGAACCGTTTTTTTTCCAATTTCCGGTTCAACCCCGGTTTTTGACCGATTTTTGGCCAGTTTTCCGGTTGTTGACCGGTTATTGACCGGTTTTAGGGCTTTTAACCTGACCGGACTAGCTCCCGGTTCCCGGTTGAACCGATCGGACCGGCCGGTCCGGTCCGGTTTTTAAAACAGTGGTTAATCTTTAGTTTGGAAGTAATAATTTTATTTTATTTGAATGTGCTTATTAATTATTTGAGTAATATCAATTGTAATTATGTGATAAGTTTTGATTATCATGATAATCTCCCTAGGAGAATGAGAAATTTGAAACTTTTTTTTTTTTTGGGAGAATCTAGAAATTTGAAACTTAAATATTTTAGTTGTACCAAAAGAAATTAAGAAAATATAATACACAATAACAATAGTTAGATGAATATGGACAACTTTACCACCAAAAATAATAAAATTATATATTTGTAAAAATAGAGAAACAAAAATTATTTTTAGAAATTGTTTAATTCTTAAGGAGAACAAATTATCTACAATAAAATTTAAAAAATAAATTATACAGTATACCATATCTCAAAATAATTATATACTCCCACACAGGTTTGCCAACTAGTTTATCCTAAAAATTGAGTCTGAAAAAATCTTAAGATTGCTCTAATGATCTTTAGTAATACTTAAGATATTTGCAGTCATCGTTATCCACTTGGATTAGTTTTTATTATATTTTATTTTAAATGTGTTCTTATAAAATTGTCATTTTAAAATGTGAAATTTGAAAATACGATTTTGAAAATTATAGTTAAGTGTTTTTCTCAACTGAGCAATTATTTTGGTCTAAAATTGATGTTTTTTGTGTAAATTATCAAAAAGGACTTAAGTCAACATGTAGGTTATCTTCATATTTCTCTTTTAAATACAGTCGATAATAATAATAATAATATAACTTCCCCACCCACAAAGTTGTTCACAAATCACACGGCTAGCCTTAGGCTTGGCCTGGCCTAGGGCTCCCTATTAGAGAAAAACACCCAAAATTTATGATCACGAGTAATTTTTTATCTAAAGAAATATGAGTAATATATTTTTTCTTTCACTCTTAAAAATGCTCAAAAATTAAGTGATGTTAAAAATATTATAAATTTTATTACATAAGTCATACAAATTGATATGTTACCAATAACAAGAAGTAATACAAATTTCTAATCTTGTTGAAATACCACTAATCAAATTCATTGCAAATCAATTTATAAGTTTTTAATACTAAAAATTTTAATAACTTTAGCCAAAAAAAAAAATTATTATGGATGAAAAATGGTTAAACTACTACAAAAATCTTACATACTAATGTGAAAAGAATATGGTTAGCACTACTTAAATAATATAATAAATAAATATTTTAATTGCCTTATTCTGATTGGTGACATGCCGCTTGGTAAGGCTTATATAGTAAAATTTGTAATATTTATAGTATCACTAAAGTGAATTACTCATATTAAAAAGTAAAAATAATGGTTTAAGTGATATTTAAATATAAAAAATCTCGTTTTAAAATTATCTTCTTAAGCCTCAAATTGTATTAAGCTGACCCTATAAATCACAATAATATTATGTCCCGAATACATAACATCTAAACCACAAATAAAAGAAGTGAAAATTAAAAATCTGAACCACAAATAAAAAAATTGAAAAGTTGAGAGAGAGAGAGAGAGAGAGAGAGAGATGGTGATTTGCCAAGGTGATAATTTATCTTAAAGCATGCAAAGTAATTGGCTTCAAGGAAACAATGGGGAGAATGGGGAGGGTAAAATTGAAAGAAAGCCTAAAAGAGGAATGTGGAAAATAATGCTTAAACTGGATGAATTTGAAAATGGAATTTGTGACATTAAATCTCAACTAAAACTCCATGCAAAAAAATGCAATTTCCCCTAATTAAGGTTACCAAACAAAGGAATTAGTAAATTTCTTCTTCAAATTCTAGCATCTAACTAAATTCTATTTCCAAATATTGCTTCACACAAATACACTTGAAGATCCACCTCACTCTCTTCCATCTCATTTCACCATCCCTACTATACAGATTGAATTACAGTGCAATGGTTAAGATAAGGCAAAAATGCAAAACTGACCCTTTAACTTTCACTATTTTTCATTTCAATTCTCTAACTTTCAGTTTTGTTAATTTAGGCCTTTAACTTTCAATTTTTGTCAATGTAGGATTCCGTTAAACCCCAGTTAGGATTGCCGTTAACTTTAAGGTTTTTTTTTTATTTTTATTTTTTTTATTGAATTAAAAGAAAAACTAAAAAATCTGTAAAAAAAAAAAATTAAAAAAAAAACTTTTAAGGGGAACAACGACGTCATTCCCCTTACCTAAAATCAAAACCGAGGATCACACCATATTGCAATTGAATGGCATCAGACTGCATCACCACGTGATCCTTAAAGCTTTCAATCTCTCTGTTGCTACAATCTAGTGGGATCTACAATTTGATGAACCCACCTCCCCAACAACAAAAGTAATAAAGATGCTAAAAAAAATTTCAAAAACGTGCTCCCCTTAAATGTGTTCACCTTCAGAAAACCAAGTGATTCCTTGGTTTTGATTTCAGGTAAGGGGTCGTCGTTCCCCTTTAAATGCCTTTTTTTTTTTTTTTTTTTTTCCGAAATTAAAATTATAAAAAAAAAAAAAAACTGAAAGTTAACGACAGCCCAATTATAAAGTTTAACGGAATCCTGCATTGAAAAAAATTGGAAGTTAGATGACTGAAATAAAAAAGAATAAAATTTAGAGGGTCAATTTTACATTTTTGCCTTAAGATAATTACACAATGCACTAGATCGAAATCCAAATCTGTTAATGTGGGCTTGTGTGGCTATGAATGGCTATTGAGGATCATTTTTTCAGCCCACGTGGCATTACTTCATTGGCAACTCATGCCACATCAACATATCATTGATTTTTTGGGTAACTCTATTTAAAGCCAAAATAAGCTCATATCTCATTCAACTACATGGATTGGGCTCACATGGCCCACGAGATCCTTACTTCAAGAGGCAGGTCCATGGTCCACATTTCCTCTTCATCAATTGGGATCATAACACCACAACATCATCAACATCAATATATGGATTGGGGTTAAGTAATGAATCAAAGCTCATAGCCCATATTACCTCTCTTACACTCATGGCAAGCGGCTTCTTCAACAAGAGCTCATATTTACACAAAATAACAACAAAACCCGAGATACGTCATCTCATCTTCGGCTTATGATCCAAGTTCATAAGTCTCTTTGGGGAAATTTTGGGAGTCGTGATTTAGAAGGATAAGAGGTATGTTCAGTAAAGTTCCAGCGGTTTAAAGTTGATAAAAGAAACATGTTACTTGGCGTGTCTTCTCTAACTCCCTAAACTCTGATGAGTCCGTATGTAGCGGGTAACATATGGTAAGCATCTCTTATCACGTAACACTTAAAATGATAAAATTCTCCATTACTCTTTTTTTAAAGCTTAATATTCATCATATGACAAATACTCAATATCCCCAGCCATCTAACTGCTGGGAAGATAACTGTTCATTCAATCCCCAACTGTTACTATACAAATTTAGAAACTTCATTATATTATTCTACATAAATCTTGTTACTTCTTTCAGCTAAAATCCAACTCAAACACATGGCCTAATCTGATTGGCTATCTTTTACCTCTCTCTATGCAAAATATTCATGATATCTTTGATACCCAGCTGCTGTCTGCCACAATCTGATCATATATTTCTCTGCCAGCTGCCAGAGCAGAGTTTTAAATGCCCTTCTTGCTCACCAAGATTATGTCACAACCCAATGAGACCTTGACCAAATTTCTAAAACTTCTTTGACTTTCAACCAACTCTTCTATTATTTACTAGAAATGTGTTGTAATGGAATCTTGCACCAAAATCACAAACACCCAAAAAGAAATCATTTCTAGCTGAACCCCAGCAATGTATTCAGCACTTGACGCCTGGCTGTGAGTGATATTATCAGCCATTTAATGATGAAATCCCAGCAACCAGCTATTATATCCAAAATAGCAAGATACCCTTGAAAGAGATCTTATCATTTTTTAGTCAAATCCATAAAGTAACTGCTGAATGACCTTTCCAGCAATCTGAAATCACCCATCTGACCTCATTGGCTTCTGTCCAAAGCAAACAGTTGTCTTATGACAGTTGTGACAGCTTTTTTCATGATAGTTGTCACAGTTTTTCTTAACAGCTGGGACAACTTTTTCATGATAGTTGTCACAGCTTTTTCTGAAAGCTAGGACAGCCTTTTCAAAACAGCTGTGACAGCTGAGCATTACTGATTTTTCCTCATTTGGCTAAAACCAAAACTAATTATTGAAACTACCTTTCTCTTGCTAAAATACTTTCCTTTTCTGCTATTTTTTCCCCAACAACTCTTACCCGAAATAGCAAGAACACCCTAAAGCTAAACTACCATTTTTGGTCAAATCTTAAAATGGATGCTCTAAAGATTCATTACTATTTGGGACAGATTTTGGCTAAGATTATTTGCTAAAATACCCCCTTAAACTCAGCTTTAAAGGGAACCCTTCATCAACACCTCAAAGGGGGACACCAATAGAGAAGAACTCTCTTAAAACTTCTCTCTCCCTCTAATTATCTGTTGAAGTTCTTAATGAAGTACTAAACTTCTGAGTTTTTAGTTTCCAAAATTAGAAACTAAACTCTTCAGCCCTTAGCTCATAAACACCTTCATAAGCCCTCATACATCCTTCAGCAGAAAATCCCAGTAGTAAATCTCAGCAACTTTGCTAAACACACTACAATATTATTACTCTCACATACTCATTATCTCACTCTCCATATTCTGAAAAAACATATATCTTGCTGCCCATATCTCTAAACATCTCTTTATTCACTTCTCTTACACAATTTCATACACACTTACTAGACCATTACATATAACACACTACAACTCTTCTAAGCTCCACTCTCATACTCTTTCACTCTGAAATTCTACTATTTTGCTGCTTATAAACACATCTACGTCTTTACCATCTCCACACTTCTCAAAAGATGTCAAACACTCATACTAAAAGCTCTTCTCATGGAAGGCATGAATTTCTATTACTAAAGCCCTTTTCCTAGAAGGCATCAAGATCTCATATCAAAACCATTCTCTTAGAAGGCACAACTACTTCATATCAAAGCCCTTCTCTTAAAAGGCACAAATACTCCATGCAAAAGCCCTTCTCATTGAAGGCAACACTATTCTTAACTTTACAACAACCAAAAGAGCATTGTTAAAGGAGAAACTCATTTAAGTGCATGATAAGAGAGGCAAGCTTAACCAGCCCCTACACACAGCTGGGCATACTCTCTCTCCCTTCAGTTGCACCCATTTTTTCCCCTCAATCTTGAAGTTACCATGGAAAATTGTCTCTCTACCTATGGGGTCACTTTGCTGGGATATTATCAGCTCATAGAAGCTGTATCGCTGGGGCTGCAAACCATCAGAGATAAGTGACTCTATTTCCATGTCTTTAAATTTATATCATTGAATACATGATTACTTCATATTTAAATACATATTACTTTATTCCAACTGCTATTATAACTATTGACTAAGGCTTAAACTTATTTATATGCATGATACGAAGGGTAAGCTTAACTAGCCTCTACCGTTGGCATTCTGCTGGAATCCTATCAGATCACTAATGCTGCATAGCTGGGCTACAAACTATACAAAGATAAGTGACTTTACCTTCTTATCTTTAAATCTACATCATTGACTCCATGCTTACTTCACCTTTAAATACAAATTACTCTATTTCAACTACTATTACAACTACTAATCAAAGCTATCGTATCAAACACATATTACATATTTACTCAACTATTATCGTGATTCTTAGACTTTGGCTTTAATGGCATTGTAGGCTTAAAAGTACGCCGGTAGCTGTTGGACCATGTGGCCCAATGTTGAGTTCCAGACGCAACTCCCCAAAAAGAACCTGGGCCTAATAAGGTCATCCCTACAACGGACCACACGTGGCTGGGCGACCAAAAAATGGCCCCGAACAATGGACAAGCCCATGTTAGTCAATTAACCAAATACAACATGAGAAGGATTTCCACAACTGACCCAATATTAGCATAATATATATATATATATATGCTACTATGCGGCAAAGTCAGAAGAGAATTCCAAAGCCCAACAATGCAGCCGTATTAAAGAAAATAGAAAAGAGAGGCCGTCGTTTCTAGCCTTGTGTTTTCTTGTGAGAGAGTGTTAGAGTGTAATTAAGATTTGGATTTCTAAAGTGTTATGTGCACTATTGTATCTCCCTATTTTTATAATGAAATGTTTTCATCGTCACTATAGAATAAGTAGTTTGTTAAACCATGTAAATTCTTGTGTTTTTTTGTGTACTTATGATTTATTTTTCGCTTATTTACTGTATTATTGATTTGAGTGCCAGATGCTATTTGCAAAACAAAATCCAAATCCAAGGTCATGCGGAGAAAAATCTTCTTTGAACTTTAGAACCCTAACATCCAAATCCATATATATATTCAACAACAACAAAAAATTCAGCAACCAAAAGATATTGTTTAGTAGGTGTGTGTTGGAAAGAGAGACGTAGGCTCGTGGAATAGGCAAGCCTAGATACATTGCACAAGATCAAAGTAGAAGTGCCATTGTACCACCAACTTGCACATATTCTCTCTACAAAGCAAAGTATCATCGACACCATCATTTCTCTAATCGCCTGTCTCTGACTTGCCAGCAATGAAAGATATAAATAAAAAGATAGAAAAACTTTTGTTGACGACTTGTTTTATTGACAAAGAATGCATTGAACTGAGACGCTGAACCTTGCCGTCGTTTCCGATATTCCATTAGTCTTTAATAAATTATAATGGGCAATGCCTGTGTTTCCACGATTTAGGCAATCCTACCCCAGCGATCCTTGGCTTTTGGGAGCATCTTTGGATCCCATTTTTTATTGTTTATTCTTCTGAACTTTCCAGGCATTATATCATATCTTCTTTGTGAGATGGGATAGGAAATATGATAGCCCGCCCATTGTTCTGCAAGCAAAAGAATGTGGTTTCAAAGTTGGGAGTCATTGTTAATTGGATTATTTAGAAAATGGTCCCACACTTTGCATGGCCATGAATATATTTATATATACATTGATATAAACCTACGTGTATGTATCTATCTAGACATACATTTATACCCTTTTTTTTTTGGGTAATAAGATAGAAGACATATCCAAGCAAAGTAGGAAATACTGATTGTTGGCATAGATAAAAATAAATAGACTATAATTTCCGCTATCTCAAAAAAAAAAAGACTATGAAAATTGATTAGGAAATGATCAATTATATTTGTAGTTTAACTTGACCTTTAATAATTTTCATTGTGAGATAGAACAAGATAAAAGATGCATTTTTGAGGATGCAAGGAATTAGTGGACTGATTGTTTAAATCGAGATGTGGTGGAAGACCAAAAAAGATTTAATAAACACAATCGAAGTATATCAATGTAGTGTCGACCAAGAACTCTCTAATGGTAAAGTTAAAACTTCTCTAAAGATCTCCAAAAACTCTTTTAGCGCTTAAGAGTTAGAATTTCTCCCTTACCTCAAATTTGGTAAGGTCTAACCTTTGTAGGATATTTTGAGTGGGATTCCGTGTTTTATGTCACTTTTCTCGTAGGAGGTATATTAATCAAGTAGAGATAGTGAGAGCGAATTATAGAAAGATTACTCTCACGTTTTGAAGTAGTGGTCTGATATGGTAAATCTCATTTCTGTCAAATTTGGTGAAATTTTCTTTAAGTGTTGAATAGCAGAGCTTATGGACAAGTATATTGTCTGGACGACTATCATACACTGAACAATCCTCTGCAACCATAGACGACCCTCTACACGAGGATGTCATTTTATTCCTTATCATTTTTAATGATTTTTTTATCACTTTTATTTTTGTGCGGTTTATCTAATGGTTTAATTATATTATTTTATGTTCTGTGATAAATGAGGATCACTTATTTTTTTGGTTGCATTGGAAATATCATGTACACTTAATAATGTCAGTTCAATATACTTAAATTCATTGGATTATTTTCTTCTCTTCTCAAAAATAAAAATAAAAAAATTCATTGGTCTATTTTACAAATAAATAAATTGGATAAAAGTATATTATTGTATACAAAAATGAATTTATTTTTCTTATAAAAAAATTTTAAAAAAATACACATTATCTAGCTTAAAAGTAAATTGAATTTTAATCAAGGGATAATTTGAGCACTAAAAGCCAAAAACTAATTATCACATAAAAAAGCTCCTTTTTCTTGTAAAAAAAGAGTCGTTTGACCCGTGTCTTTGTCCAAAAACTTTACTCTCTCAAGGGATTATTTTCCAAGTGCGAAGGTAAAGTCCAAAACCATTAAAAATAAAAATGAAAAAAACCAAAAAAAAAAAAAAAAAAAGAAAAAGAAAGAAGAAAGTCAAATTCGGCAGTCAAATTTCTGATTCAGAAGCATGTTTTGAAGGTGGCGAAAATTCCAGGTTTAAATCGTGTAAGCTACTGCAATTGACTAATTTAACATGTCGATATATAAGCCACATGCATGCATGCATGGCCTACTTTAAAGACCTGGATTGTGCATGCACTTTCTAGTTTCTAATCCTAATTCATTTTATCTCTTAACAAAATTCGTAATCTGAATCTGATGTTTGAACATTCTGGCAGGTAAGGAGCCACGGTTGGACATAGGGCCCACTAATTTTAGTAACTTTGTACTATGAAATTCAACTTTGCTTTTCTTAATAATATTATTAATCCTTTTAAAGGTAATTTTATAGTTACAAACTTTTTTACAATATTTTTATAAATTATTGAGATAGTAAATTCTTATTGGTTCACATCTGGACTCACCATTTATATGATTTTTTTACTTATTAATAATCACTCATCACATTAGTAATTTATTAAAAAAAATTGTAACTCTAGCATTTTTCTCATTTTAGAGTCCATTTAAAAAATTTATAGATCTAAAATTAAAAACAAAATATACAAGAGCCCAAAAAAAAAATTGCCAATTTTAAAACTAAAAAAAAAAATTAAATCTAATCAATCAATTTTACTCGAAACAAACAACTCTGTCTTTTAAAAAATTTTAAACAAAAATAACTTTGCTTTTACCCAACAGCAGACACACATTAAAGATACCCAAAAAATAAAAAATAATTAATGACTAACACTAATGGGTGTCTCCATCTTGAGGACCCCAATCTATCTCTTCCATCCTTCCATAGGTCTTTTGTAAGTAAGCTGATGGACAGATTCTCCCTTGCTATCTTTACATTTTTAGTAATATATCTTCTTACTTGTTAAAAAAAAAAAAAAAAGTAGCAGCAGAGTGGAAGATAGCCGCCGCACATAGTCAGTAGTAGTGCTGCCCCCTAACTCTATATTAAGGCTCCGTCCCTACATTCTGATGCTATGTGTTAATGAGGTTGAGTTGGACACTTTGCAGTCAATGTGCTCGTATTTCAAGGATGCACGAAATATGAACTCAAATTACAATAGGCTGCGTCAAGAATAATACACAGTAGTAAAATGTGTTATTTCCTACAAGCTCTACATGATATGGCTGCTCTGCTAATCTTTTTGTGGAGCTCGGCCAACCTTTGCAGTTAAATCTATCCAAAAAAGAAAAGAACAAACTCTTTGCAATTTAAACCAAATTAAATATCATTCTTCATAGAAAGGTTGAGGTTTTTTTTTTTTTTTTTCCCCTTAATTTTTATATTTTAAAATTGATTTTTATATCATTGTGGAATGATCTCAATTATTATTTTACTATTTTTTTGAAGAAAAAACTAGAGCTGTTCATTAAGGTAACTCAAAGTGTACAATGGGAAGGATTATAGCAGGGCATTTTTCAATCCAGATTGAGGGTTCCTGAATTTCCTTAGTAGCAGCTGCCAATATATACTTGTGTAGCTTTATTATAAACTCTAGACACCGAGTGAAAAGAAATAATGTGATATTCCAAACTATGGCTCTAATGATTCTAAAACTTCCCTTGCTTCTACAATGATTGAGAAAAAAAAAAACCAAAAACTCTAAAAGAGTTCTCATTTACAATAGGTTCAAGATCCACCAAATACGGGTACAACATAGTATTAATTAGTTTTCATTCATATAAGCTATTACTTATGTCATGTTATATGGATGATTGATTCTCTTAATTTCTTATCACCTATGTCACAAGCTTTTTAGTGAGTTAATTTATTTATTAATAATACTCGAAGGTAACACATTTAGTTAGGGACCACACTTTATAAATGGAGGTCACAAATTTCAATAAGCTTATATATATATATATATATATATATATATATATATTATATAACTTTAGTTTTCAAGTTACGAAAATTTTATTAAGATAAGTAGACTGGGGAGGAAAGAGAAGTAAAATTCAAATCATTTTATTATTAATGCTTTATGAAATAGGTACCATTTTTTTTTTTTTTGGTTGATGAATGTGAAATAGGTACCATAAATGTACTTTTAACTGAATAACATAGTATATCTAACTTGACATGGAATTGATTCTAAAAAAAAAAAAAAGCATGATATGGTATATCTAACTCGACATGGAATTAATTCTAAAAAAAAAAAGCATGACATGGTATTAATCAGTGAATTATAGAAGTTTTCATGCCAAGTGTATTAGTTTGAGCAATCTATCATCATCATAAATCAGTAATTAGATGCCAGGCAAGTTCAGAAAAAGATTTGGAGTATATAAGTTAATTGTATTAGTACTTACACGATGGAACTTTACAACTCTCATCTCAATTGATAAAAAAGAACATGTTATCTTATACACTATAATTAATGTTTACGAATTAATAATTAAACCATTGGTTCTAAAAAAAATAATTAAACCATTTATCATATATGATGACATCTTTATGACTAGCTACCACAGCACCATCAGAAAAGACAAAACAGGAAAAACCAATAATAAAAAAACCAAAAAAGAATAGTTCTAGCGTGAGTTTGGATAGCGGCTATGGTTGGGTCCCACCGTACTATTCACCTGCACTATTTACAATCCCGTCAAAAATACAAAAATGCATAAACTAATATATTTTTAAGTCTCACGATACTATTTACATATTTAAAAATTATTTTACTACAGTGTTTTCAACAATAAGTTTTCATTTTTTAGCAAATAAGCGGTATTTAAACACACTCCTAATACCATATAAAATATTACAATTTTTGCTACAACTGTTTTAGAGGTTAGACTGTAATGGTTTGTCTATTATTTTCATATGTACTTACTATTTTTTCGCCATCATTTATAGTGTGTCATATCGATGTGACACAAATTGTGACATTTTACATAATCTAAGAATTTTTTATTAAAAAAAAAAAAAACCACACTAAGAATTTGTTTAGGATCTGCTTATTTTGCTGAAACTAAAAACATTTTGTTGAAAGTAGGGCTGTCCAAGGACCCATCGGATCGACCCACCCGCTGCCACCGACTGGAACCCGACCTACCGCCGACCGAACCGACTGCTCCGGCGGTCGACGACGGATTTTATTCTCCAAAATCCGAGATCAACGGGTAGGAGATCGGATCTCCTCCTCTCAAATCCGAGAAACCCGATCCAACCGACCCATCATTTTTCCGGCGAGAAGGTGTAGATCCAGCAAGATTTTAGATTTTTTTTTGGGAAGATTTAAGCTAGAACCGGCGAGATTTCGCTAGATCTAGCCAAGATCTTGCCGAAAATGGTCAAGATCTTGCTGGATCTAGCAAGATCTGGTTGGATTTCTACCATTTTTCAAAAAATTGTCGTCGGAGTTCTGTCGTTTTTTATCTTTTCTTGGCCGGATTCTCGCCGTTTTCCAAATAATCAACCTTGACCGATTCGCCCGAACTCTGTGGAAGCTCCGACCCCCCCCCCCCCCCCCCCACATCCAATCAACCACTCCAATCAACGGCGGGTTAAAATTTGAGAAACCCGATCTGGTTGGGTCGGTTCCGAGTTGGGCACAAACCCGACCCGGACCGACCCATGGACATGCCTAACTGAAAGTACTATAGAGGAATGTAAAAATTAGCTAAAATAGTACAGTAGGACCCATGATATTATCAGAAAATACAATGAGACTTATAAATACTAGCAAAAATAAAATAAATAGTAAAATAGGTTGACTTTTTAATAATATACAACTAAACACACTAAATTAGTAAATGACAACACACTGATTAATTATTAAATCACTTTAAAATACCTAAGTAATAGTCTCTCTTTTTTTATATTAATTTTACGGTAGATGTTCCGAAACGTATCTGCTGAATATTATTGGGATCTGGCGCTGTGATTCTGTCTGATTCGGACCAGTAACCCAAAACAAGATTTTTCTCACAATCCCAAAATCGTATGGTCCCACAAATCATCACCCAAAAATCCAACGGCTAAAAATCACCACATCATCATCACACTCAATGAACTCGCACCCATCACATCAATTCCCACAAACCCAACTAGCAAGTAGCAACTATATATATGCATATAAAAAGACACACACACACCCAACACAACCAACAAAAACAGCCTCTTTATTAAAACCCAAAAAACACAGCCCTTTTTCCCTTAGCTTAAAGTAGACAAAGGCCCTCCATTTTAGTTTTGGTTTCTTCTTTTGTTTTTGAGTGTTTGATAATAGTAACATTATTATCAGAGGTGAAGAAAAAAGGACATGTTTGTAGTGCCCAAGTGTTTGATAAGAAGAATAAGATCATCATCATCAAGAAGAGGAATATTAGTATGGTTCGGTTTTTCAGCTTAGGTTCAGTTCTGGTTTTGGCAGCTCTGGCGGCTTCTATGGTGGTTCTGCCTCCGATGTTGCCACCGCTGCCACCTCCACCGTTGATGTTCTTGTTGTTTCCTGTTGGGCTCATGGCTGCTCTCATGTTCTTGGCTTTCTCTCCCACTGAGGCCATTGATGGAGACTTTGTTGTTTACACGGTTTGATCGATTTGATCTGATCAGCTAGTGTTGAAAAAAGATGGTGTTGAAAATGTAAAGGTTATACGTATAATAGTGAAGTTGATTAGCTTGGGTGGTCTCAGTTTTACACTTGGATTGCTGGTGCTACATTTCACCTGTTTTGTGTTCGAACTTCAAGGTTGTATCTATGTTGTAGCCATTGAGGGTTATCGTGCTTTTTGTTTTTTTGTTTTTCGAATTTTATGGTAGAAGTAAAAATTGTATCTATGATATATTTGGGAAATGATGTTCTTGGAAAAAGATATTTCCATGTTGGAGGAGGAAATGGAATTTGGATGCTAGCGTTCATGATGTAAACGTAAGAATTATCCTCGATTTTGTTTTTTCTTCAAAACATAATTGTTTTTGGATATTAATATTAGAAAAAACTATAGTGCACAACCTTCTTAAGATGTATTGAGCGACTTGAAGCCACGATTTTCAAATTTTTTTAAAAAAATTAGGAGTATGTCTGAAAATATGTAGAATATGGTGTGTGAAAAAACACTATTACCATTAATGTTATTAATGTAACTCTTGCAGCAATATTAAAGATAAAAAAATTTGTCTAAAAATAAATTATAGTGGGTTTCACTTAGCTGGTTTAATTTTCTTCTATACTAAAAACCGATTGGTATTTTGGTCTGATGATAAAGAACATTATCAGAAGCAAACGTCATAAATTGAAATTCTCTAAAAAAAAAAAAGTTATAATCAAACTATCATCATCTTTACATAGACTTCTCTTTATTTTAATAACACTCTAATTATATTCTAATTATAATGTAATTAATGGTTATTTTGTCTACGTCAAAAATTAATTATTATCTTAATTAGACGTTAAAAAAACAATTATTAGAATAATATCATAAGCTGAAACTATCTTTTAAAAAAAATTAAGTAAAAAAAAAAATTTGAAGTTAAAGAGTGATAAAAATTGTAAAAAAATTTTTGTATCGAGCTCAAATCCATTATCATATCTAAGCGTGAAAAGTGAAATTAATCCAGAGTGACAAAAAAAAGGAAATCCCAAAAGGGGTTTTAGCTATAAAATGGTGGTATCTGGTAAAGACAAGTTGTAAGTATTTTAAAGGGATAGAACAAGTTTCTTAGTCAGATTACCACACTTTATCTGGTAAACGCAAGTTGTAAGTATTATAAAAACCATTTGCTTTTACCGCCTTCCATAATTGTTCCGCTTTAAAATTGGGTTTAGCTAAAAGTAAAGTAAAGGCACTGAGCAGTCTTAATCCTCGTTAATAGTTAGGCGGCTAGGCCGGCAGAGATTGGGCCACATTTGATTTGAATAAAGTGAGCTTTGAGCCTAATTGCTTTGTTTTTATGGTTAATACAAGGATTATATGCGAAGTCTAAAGAAAAGTACAAGATTATAATGGGACTTATAATAGCATTAGCAATGGGCCCCAAATGGCTACTTTAGCAACACAGTCAAATTAAGCTTTATCCAAGTGTGTACTTATAGCAATTGTAAAAGCGAGTTTGCATTTATTTTATATTCATTTTTATTCTCTACTCTCTCTCCCTTTTTTCTCTTTTTCTATTATTTTATAATGTTATATGTAAAAATAAGAAATTGGTCGTTTGGTATATTGTTAAATAAGTTAATAAAATAGATAAAATAGTATTTTTAAATGAAAAATAGGTAACTATGCAACCTATAAAGGGATGTGAATTTTCTAATGAAAATAATTATAGAGCAAGGTTTTTATACGACCACTATTGTAAGAATTTTTCTATAACCCACTACAAGATAGTTAAAAAAATCATCTACATGTATTATTTAAGTAAGTCACATGACTTATTAAAAGCGTCATGTAATTATAAGTACACGTAAATAATTTTTTTCAATAGCTACTCAATAAAGTTTTATAAAATTCCTGCAATTCAGGTTACATAAAAACCCTTTCCATAACTATATCATCGATTACTTAACTATTTATTTATGTTTTATCATTTTCACCCTTAAATTGATAGAAATAATTTTTTTTTTCTTTTTGAGGAAGATAGGAGTAATTAACTTCATAAATAAATTATGCTGCATGTGTTGTTGGTTGCGCTATGTTAAGGGATTGTATAAGTGCATGGCGGCCAAGGAGTAAAGGAACATGCCTTTTAAGAAGGCACATGTTTCTTATTGGTTTAGTCACGAGTAGTGTCCCTACGACCCTACCCCAATACCATTAATGGAAAAACCATCTGCTAAAGAGCCCAAAACTCCTACGATGGCGGCTTGTACTGAGCTTGTTTTGGAAAATGACGGCTCCTTTTACTCGACCGACCAAGACATATGAACAATTGAGCATGTGAATTGTGAACCTCGTTTGGGAAAGGAATCAGAATGTTCCAAGAACCCGGTTTTTTTTTTTTTTTTTCCTTGTTTTTTAAATAATTTTTTTTAAGACCAAGAACACGCTTTAGTGATTAGGAAATGCTAGTAGCAACACTAATAAGACAAAGAACTTTACACCTTATTTCAGATCTTAATCTTTGTGAAATATACTATATGCAAAAAAAAAAAACAAAAAAAAAAGTTTTTGAATATACATAGAAAAGGAATTGAGTCGTAGTTTTTGACAAATCTATTTTAATTAGTAAAAAATTGTCGGTTTAGTGATCAGGAAATACAATAACACTAATAAGACAATGCTTAAATAACTTTACAACTTAATCTGCATCTTAATCTTTGTAAAATATACTACGGCTAGGTTTGGATACAAACTCACGTTTCACATTTACGTTTTCTTTTTCTTTTTTTTTTCCAGGCGTTTAAAGGAGTAGTGCGGTTACTGTGCATTACTGATACTGTGCGGCTACTGTTCAATAAACAGTAGCCGCAAATGCTAACTTTTCAGCCTTGAACAGTGCATAATGCACTGTTTATGGGTCCCACAAATCTCAACTTTTAGCATTTTTTTCATTAAAAATGGGTCCCACAATACTATTCACACATTTAAAAATTATTTTGTTACAGTATTTTCAGTTCAGTTCAGCAAAATAAGCTGTATCCAAACGGACCTACATATAAAAAAAAAATTTTAGATATAATATATATAAAAGGAATTGAGTTGTAGTCTATGGCAAGACCATTTTATCTACTAAAGATTTGCCGGTTTAGTGATTAGGAAATGCTATAATTAATACTAATAAGACAACGTTTAAAGAACTTTACACCTTGATTCGCATCATAATCTTGGTGAAATATACTATATGCGGAGAAAGTTTTTGTGTGTGTGTGTGTGTGTGTATATATATATATATATAAAGGGAGTAATTCTACGGTACCCCCCCAAAAAAAGGGGGGGTACGGTACCCACTAGTAAGTAACCTGCTATACCAGGTTACTTTTTTCTCACATTTGACGGTTCCATCCTCACATTGCACAGTTCCAACATCACATGTGACAATTTTTTTCTCACATTTGTTGGTTCTTTTACTTTTTTCTCACATTTGACGGTTCCATCCTCACATTGTGCAGTTCTAACATCACATGTCACAATTCTTTTCTCACATTTGGTGGTTCTCTTAATTTTTTTCACATTTGACGGTTCCATTTTCACATTGTGCAGTACCAACATCACATATGACAGTTTTTTTCTCACATTTGGTGGTTCCCTTATTTTTTTTTTCTAACATTTGATAGTTCTATCCTCACATTGTGCGGTTCCAACATCACATATGACAGTTCTTTTGTCATATTGAGTGGTTCCCTTACTTTTTTCTCACACTTAACGGTTCCATCCTCACATTGTGCAGTTCCAACATCACATATGACAGTTCTTTTCTCACATTTGGTGGTTCCTTTACTTTTTTCTCACATTTGACGATTTCATCCTCACATTATGCAGTTCCAACATCATATGTGACAGTTTTTTTCACATTTAGTGGTTCTCTTATTTTTTTTCTCACATTTGACGGTTTCATCCTCATATTATGCGGTTCCAATATCACATATGACAGTTCTTTTGTCACATTTGGTGGTTCCCTTACTTTTTTTTTACACTTGACGGTTCCATCCTCACATTGTGCAGTTCCAGCATCATATGTGACAGTTTTTTTTTTCACATTTGGTGGTTCCCTTACTTTTTTTTTCTCACGTTTGACGGTTTCATCCTCACATTGTGCAGTTCCAACATCACAAGTGACAGTTTTTTCTTACATTTGGTGGTTCCTTTACTTTTTTTTTTCTAACATTTGACGGTTCCATCGTGCAGTTCTAACATCACATTTGACAATTCTTTTCTCACACTTGGTAGTTCCCTTACTTTATTCTCACATTTGACGGTTCCATCCTCACATTGTGCAATTCTAACATTACATGTAACATTTTTTTTAACATTTGGTGGTTTCCTTACTTTTTTTTTTTTCTCATATTTAACAGTTTCATCTTCACGTTGTGCGATTCCAATATCACATATGACAGTTCTTTCCTCACATTGTGCGGTTCCAATATCACATATGACAGTTCTTTTGTTACATTGGGTGGTTCCCTTACTTTTTTCTCACACTTGACGGTTCCATCCTCACATTATGCAGTTCCAATATCACATATGACAGTTCTTTTGTCACATTGGGTGGTTTTCTTACTTTTTTCTCACACTTGACGGTTCTATTCTCACATTGTGCAGTTTCAACATCACATGTGACAGTTATTTTCTCACATATGGTGGTTCCCTTACTTTTTTCCTCACATTTGACGGTTTCATCCTCACATTGTGTAGTTCCAACATCACATGTGACAGTTCTTTTCTCACATTTGGTAATTCCCTTACTTTTTTCTCACATTTGACGGTTCTATTCTCATATTGTGCAGTTTCAACATCACATATGACAATTTTTTCTCACATTTAGTGGTTCCCTTACTTTTTTTTCTTATATTTGACGGTTCCATCCTCACATTATGCGATTCTAATATCACATATGACAATTCTTTTGTCATATTGGGTGGTTCCCTTATTTTTTTTCTCACATTTGACGGTTCCATCTTCACATTGTGCAGTTCCAACATCACATGTGACAGTTCTTTTCTCAAATTGGTGGTTCCTTTACTTTTTTCTCACATTTGACGGTTCCATCCTCACATTGTGTAGTTCCAACATCACATGTGACAGTTCTTTTCTCACATTTGGTGGTTCTCTTACTTTTTCTCACATTTGACGGTTCTATCCTCATATTGTGCAGTTTCAATATCACATATAACAATTTTTTTTCACATTTAGTGGTTCCTTTACTTTTTTTTCTCATATTTGACGGTTCCATCATCACATTATGCAGTTCCAACATCACATATGACAGTTCTTTTGTCATATTGGGTGGTTTCTTTACTTTTTTCTCACATTTGACGATTCCATCTTCACATTGTGCAGTTCCAACATCACATGTGACAGTTCTTTTCTCAAATTTGGTGGTTCCTTTACTTTTTTCTCACATTTGACGGTTCCATTCTCACATTATGTAGTTCTAACATCACATGTGACCGTTTTTTTCTCACATTTGGTGGTTAATTCCCTTACTTTTTTTCTCACATTTGACGGTTTCATCCTCACATTGTGTGGTTCCAACATCACATATGACAATTTTTTTGTCACATTGGGTAGTTCCCTTACTTTTTCTCACACTTGACAGTTTCATCATTACATTGTGCAGTTCTAGCATCACATGTGACAGTTCTTTTGTCACATTTGGTGGTTTGTCACATTTGGTGGTTCCCTTACTTTTTTATCACATTTGACGGTTTCATCCCTACATTGTGCAGTTCCAACATCACATATGATAGTTCTTTTGTCACATTTGGTAGTTCACTTACTTTTTTTTTTTTTTTTCACATTTGACATTTCCATCCTCATATTGTGTAGTTTCAACATCACATGTGACAATTCTTTTTTCACATTGAGTGGTTCTTTTTCTGTTTTCTCACACTTAAAGGTTCCATCTTCACATTTTGCAATTCCAACATCACATGTGATAGTTATTTTCTCACATTTGACCATAATTTTACATTTAGACTTATCACTGAGGTCATTTTTTTACTTACTAATAACCGCTCATCATAATAGTAATTTTTTTTAAAGTTATTAAAAATTTTAGATCTAAAATCGAAAACGAAAAAAAGAAAAAAAAAAAAGCATCCCATGAAATTAGCCCAACCACAATAATTACTCTTCTTCAACCAAAAAAAAAAAAAAAACAGCTTGAATTATCTTGGTTTCTTCCACAAATATTTGAATATACTAATTAACTTCCTACATATCTCCCTTGGTAGCTTCCATCACATTCAAGGGCATACCTCCCAATAAAATAACATAGTTGAGGTCATTTTCTTGATATTTATATTTTTATTATTTATATATGATGGTGAACAAAAAATTAGACGATCTCCAATTCGTCCATAGTATTGTTCAAGACTAGAAAGGTCATCCAAGTGCAAGAAGGTTGTCCAGCATGGAGTCACTTGGACGTCCGCCAAACACTTAGAAATTTTTGGAGTAAATCTATATCCAAAAGCTTATGATTTGGACCACGTTCTACTATTTTGAAGTAGGAGCGAAATTCTTATTAATCGCTCTAACTTCTCACTAAGTTCTTAACTTCTGATGGCAGTTGTAGAAGTTATGTCTGAACCTTCTAACTTCTATCCATGTTGAGGAAGTTACTAAACAAGTAACCACTCCAAATCTCACTATAAAAGGACTCAGCCATATGAAATCGAAATAAGTTTTTCACCACTTATAGAGTTGGAATTCCTGAGTTCAAGAGAGAAAACTAACTTAAGCATCGGAGGGTTCTTGGCTAGTTCATCCTAGTCACCTTTGATCTTGTGCTTCTTTCTTTTCAGGCCTTCCAAGCAATCTCAAGCCTATTGAAGCCCGAAACATTTAGCCTACTGATTTTCTATGCATCATCAATATATACTATAAAACCGAAGATGTATAACCGTATGTGCTCTCTAATTGTTCTTATGCAACATCTGCAACTTAATCACAGTTGTGTGTTTATTGTGATGTCTAATGTTGGAAATAGGGTAAATATACAATTAGCAAGTTATGCAAAAAATCCAATACAAAGATTGTTGACAATTTTAAAATTTTCAGTAAACACTTGAATTGAAACTACAGATCCAGTATGAAATAGTCATCAATCAGGGCTACTACACCAGGTTATAAATTTTTTAAGCATTTTCATTAGATCCACGTGTGCGAAAGTGTCAAATGATTGTGTCCGGCACGAGTATAACCACCCCAACTAAAGTGTCTATGCAGTTTTGTTTCATAAAATTATTATTATATTTAGACCCATCTAAAACAAAATAAACATCCCAAAAAATTTCCACAATAACAAAAATTACCAATAGAAAACTAAAAACAATTAAGCACAATTGACCGATTTTACCAAAAATGAACAACCCAGTCCTTTTTAAAAAAATTATCAAAATAATTTTGTCATTGAGAGTTTAGCATATCGACCACAATGATAAGTGTGAGCCTCGTTTGAGTCAGTAGAGCCTCTACTAGCTAAGTCTGAAAGAGCCATAATAGCAATGAAATGTTTTCGTTGTTAAAGACAGCAAATGGTACCACAAAACACTTATCTCTCTCTCTCTCTCTCTCTCTCTCTCACAGGGTTTCACAAAATTTATACAAACTCATCATTTTAAAGTCATTTGGTATTTATTTCTACAAAATATTGGAACGTGTAATTTGAACATAATTGGCTGTTAAAAGGTCAATTTTCATCTCTATACTTTGTTCGAATCAGCATGGTGGCAAGTCGGTATATTTTTTGCCGAGCAACTCTAGTTTGAATCCTTCACGCCTGCAATTATTTTTTTGAATTTTCAATTTTCGGTCCACAAGCTAAAAAGCCCACAAGATCCTACGCCTAAGAAAAACCCTAGTTCATCCCAAATCTTCTTTCCTTCAATGTTGGTGATAATAGCCACCGATTTTCCTCTCTTTCTCTGCCCTTTTGTTTGAAGTCTCCACCGTTTCTCGTCACTAAAATCTCATCCTTATTCTTTAGTTTTTCATCTGGGTTTTTTATCGTTTGGCTTTTGTATTGTTGAATTGTTATTAATCTTGTTTTGTTTTTGTTTTCCTATTGGTTTCACAAGGTTAGGGACAGACACAGGTGGGGGCCCGGCCCCTTTGGCCCAAAAGTAGGTTAATTTTCAAAAAAAAAAAAAAAAAAGGACTTGGGCCCCTTAGAAAAAACTTGGGCTCCTCTGAAATTGTAAACCATTAACCCACCCGGGCAGCCCACATGAAAAAAAGAAAAAAAAAAAAAAAAAGGAAAAAAAAAGAGTTTAGTCCAAAAATGTAAACCCAGCAATCCGATCGAAGACTCCAGTCTCCTCTCCAAAGTCCGAACAGAAAAACAAAAGAAAAAAAGAAAAGAAAACCTAAGGCTGAAAAGATAGAGTGAGAGGCTTTGCGGATGCCCACGCCGTGAGTGAAGCTGCCAAAATGTGAGGTGAGAGCTTGAAATCTTGTTGCTGCCCACGCCGTGACGCCGCCACCACACGAGAGCGGCGAGACCCATCTCACCGTGACGCCGCTGCTGGCTTTGATCTTGCCATTCTTACCGGGGCAGAGGTTATGCAATCTTTTACCCCAAAATTAATTTCTAATATATGTATACACACACTTGTAATATGCAGAGTTTTTTTTCTTTCTTTTCTTTTCTCTTTTATATTTTTCTTTTTATGCTAAGACCTTTATTGTTCAGGTTATCACTGAAGACCATGGTTTAACCCTTGACAAAGTTCAATTTGAAATGCTTGGAACTGCAAAAAAGGTTTATGTTTTTGTGCAGAGTGTGCTACGGTGCTATATTTGAATTTCTTTGGGACAGTGGAGACAACTAACTTCAAAAAAGTAAAATAAAATAACAGGTGTCTGTCTCTCTTGATGACACAATAATTCTACATGGGGGTGGGGATAAGAAGCTGTTTGAAGAAAGATGTGCAGAGGTATGCGTTTGGCTTTTCTCTTTAATTAATTATTTATTTTCAAAATTTTTATTCAGTATGCTATTCACTTGGATGAATTGTTTGCCAATTTTTTTGATCAATAATTTTGACACATTAGAAATGCACTTAGTGGTACATGCATGGGTGAAATCACAATTCTGATGGCCTCCCTATAGTGGTATAAAGCTCTTACCTTTTTTTTTTTTTTTTTGGTTGTCCCATTGGCTTTTTAGTTTTTATTTTTAATACTCAAATTCAATCCAACTTTACTCACAAAACTTCATTTCAAAGGTTTTATTTGTTGAATTTCCTTAGCCAGCATCTGCCTTGGTGTTTATTTGCAGTTAAATACTGACAGTGAGCATTTTGATTTGCTTTAGGCACCTGCATTAACAATAGCCTCAAATGCTGGTTTTGATGGTGCACTGGTTATTGGCAAATTGTTGGAACAAGATAATCATAATTTGCGTTTTGATGCTGCTAAAGGTTTGTTCTTTTATTCGCTACAAGAATTACCATCGTAGCCAACTTTACAATTTCGCATCCCTTTTCTTATTTCTGGGATTCAATTCTTCTCTTATTGGCGCTCGGGCTCCTGTCTTGGGGGGGGGGGGGGGGGGGTTTTGGTCTATGGTAAAGCAAAATAGTGTAGGAAATTTCATGTTGTCTGAGTTGGAGCCTTTTCTGTCCAATAAAAAGCACATGGAAATGTCTGTGTCCAGACCCTGTAGGAATGGGGAGTGTCCACAAAGCCTTGTGCATTGTATGAAAGTTGAAATATTGAGAATGGAAAACTTTCCAACATGTTTATATTGAGAATTCTATGAAAGTTGAATCATCCAATTTATTGCACGTGGATCTTGTTTCTCTTTCTTTTCTTTTCTAGTTTTTCTATATTTGTCTCAACACCTGGACTAATATCAAGTGATGATTGTTTAAAGCTGTTTATTTAATACTTTCCTGGACATTTATTTAATAATAGTCCTTGTGCAAAACAGGTGTATATGTTGACATGGTGGAGGAGAGAATCATAGATCCTCTCAAAGTGGTTAGAATAGCTTTAGTCGACGCTGCCAGGTAAAGATCATAGTTGGTTAAATGTGGAATCAATTGGAAAAAAGAATTATCTTTTCTTGTTTCTAAGATCTAATCATATTAGCTTCTGCCCCCCTCTCTTTGCATCTGCATTTTTTTAATAAGTGAAGGATAGAAGTTAAATAAGTAATGACTAATGAACAATGTATGCAACTAAAAACATACATACAGATATATATATCAATTGTTTTATGATTTTTTTTTTTTCTATTTGTTAGTTGCATTTTGAGTTTTTTGTTTTTGTCTTTGTCTTTGTGCTAAACAAAGCCCGGAGTTTGACCTTTGTATTGGTGGAAAATTATTTGTTGCATCCCTAACCTGCTTTTCTTTTCTAGATGTTATCTTTGGTGGGCCTAGGTAGTCAAATTTGCATCCATTTTAATCTAACCTGATGCAGCATTGTCTTCTGTTTGAGGATCTGACCAAAGTATGCCATTCCATTCTGTTTTTATGAGGGTCAATGTAATTGTCTAATATGTCTCTTATTTCAGTTGAAGATATTTTATTAGTAAAGAAGTTGCATTATCAAATACTAGGGACCAGGATCTGAATGGTGGCTATGGCAGTTATTTTAGCAGGTTTTTCTGTGGTTGAAAATCAAGCAAGGGACATGTGCATTATGTGAAATTAATCTTTTCAAGATGAATTTAATGGTGTGGGCTGTGTGGTTGGGTGTTCCATGTCATTTTTTTTTCTTTTGCTTATGACACGCCAATACATCACCTTAGCATGGAGGAGCATTATGTACTTGGTTATATGTAGATTTGAGCTCTATGCGCTTGTATGATTGAGAACTAACCTTTTTTCTTGTGAATGTTTTGTCATTGATGGAAGGATTTGCTCCTCTTCACCTCTGAATCTATCAAAAGGGCCGCCTTGCAAGCTATCAGCAATGACCAAGTTTCTGTTCCCAGCCTTGTAATAGCTGTATTTACTCATGATCTTTGGCTGGATCACTACGAGTGCTATTGTTAGCTGTTTGAAGATGTCTATGCCACTTGTAGATGGACAACTCTGCTATTGGTTGGCTTCTCTGCTGGTAGGTGACAAATGCAATTTCAAAGTGAACATTGAGCTGGAGCTTGGATTTGCCCAGAGTCTGCGCATTATCAAGATGCCTGAATTGATGGAGTGCTTGTTGATCAATACCACCGTTTGGCTAGGCCACTGGTGAACTTATGAGAACGAGGCTGCCCCAGAACTCTCAACTGGTTAAGCTTGTTTGCTGCCAAACTGATTTGTGGGGTGGATAGAAGAGTCCTGCCGATCACTGAGCCTCTACTATGAGATTCAATGTTTTGTGAATAGCAAATTAAATCTTCAAAATATTTCAATATTCTTACCTTACAATTAACAAAAAAAGAAAAAAAAAATCTATATAATTTTGAGATCGCATTTGAATATATAATATAGTTTTTTTCCAATTTCTTTTGCACGGTGAATAATTATTCAAGTCATTTGACTAAATTTGGTTTGCTTTGTCAATTGAGAGTAAGGGTAAAGGTGTGGGTCTCCAATCCAACTACTCCTGTCATCTACAATTCTTGGCATATTTTGGATGGATTTGTCTTTTGCAATATCCTGATTTACTTGATTTGAGGTCTAATTAAGTGAATTATTGTGCACCACAGATGCTTTTAATGCTTTACTGGCTTTCAATTTTGGTCGTGTCTCTCATCAATTTAAGATCCACAGGAAATCTATAATCCAAATGTTATAAAAAGAGCTGAATATTGGAATGAGTGGGCACCGGAAACGTGGGTTGATGCAGATTATCTTTTAGGGATGTTAAAAGATGAACATTTCTGGTGTGATAAAAAGTATTTAGGGAGTAGATGGAATAATAAGTTAGAAGGTTGCAAAATCTTATTGACTGCCTGCTAAGAAGTTTCAAAATTTTGGACACTAGGAATCAAACGGACGCCTAAGCCAAACATCTATCTGCTTCTTTTCTTTTTCTTCTTTGGGTTGGTGAAGCCAACCAAACATCTATTTACTTAAAATAAAAGAGCCATGGCCAAAATGTCATATAGTCTGCCAAGCAGATTGTCCAAACTCAACATCTACAAACAATTTGATAGTGCCGAATGTATGTACTAGCTATTATCTCATCATTCAGCATTACTTCACATAACAAATACAGTGCTGGAAACTTTTTTTTTTTTGGGTAAAGCAGCACAAGTACTGGAAACTAGTTGGTAGGGGCAGAAGCATCAAATACATGTTAAAATGCACAATTTTGTGTTCATGACAAGAAGATTCCTGATTCTATTTTCCAAGCAGTGATTGCAGATTACTGGTATTGACAATACACATTGTCTTTCAATGGTACACTAGTGGAGATCACCGTTCCATGGTGAGGTGTCATAGAACCAGTACAAAAATATGAGAACAAATTTTTATTCTTACCCCAAAAATGAATCTCACAGCACCACAAATATCTTGTATATAATCATTATCCAGAGAAAATTATATAATGAACAACAGTATTTACAGGTAAAGCTTTTTCAGAAGCTGAGTATTGTCATGTAAAAGCCCTTTCGGCATCACTTGCATCTCTATGATTATGCGGGTTGTCACCCCCCCCCCCCCCCCACCCATTCCTCCAGTTTGGCTTCTTTATCAGCCTTGAAATCATCAAAGTTTTCTGAGCAGTGGATCATCTTCAAACAACATAAATTGATATCTAAAAACATGCAGTGCAACTCACATAAACAAGGGTAGTGCAACTCATGAAATTCAATCTCCCTTTCAATTAAAAATAAAATTCACTAAATTGCAGCAATTTCCAAAAAATTCAGTTATCAAACTATACAAATCACTGTCACTCCAGTGACCAAAAAATATCTTGTAGTGGAGTATTTCTAGCATTTTCTATTATTTTTTAACGTTGTTCATTTTCCTTTGAAAGCACTAGATTTGATGCCAACTTGTATCGAATACGTTCTGACTAGCTCTCCTGAAAAAAGTAGACATTGTTGATGAATAAGAAGCTTAAGCAAATTATGCAAAAACTGTAAAATATACTTCCAATAAATATATTACCATAAAGGTTAGATTCTGTTTGATAATTTTTGTATGCATGTGCTTAATAACATACATGCCACAATCATACCTAAAATATGAAAACAGTTAATATTTAAAATACCTAAAGAGTCGCACAAAAATTATCATGTAAAAACCTAAATGGTCTCCCTTGCAACCCCATTTTACTAATCTTTCTTTTGTTGTAATCCGTCCTTTATGACCAGCTAGTTTATAAATGCATGCTTGGGAATATGACCTGTGAACCAAATTAGCTTGTACACCAAATAATAGCTTGTTGGTTGGTTCTTTTTGTTTTTTGAAATCTCCTACTAAAGAAAAAGAAAAAAGAAATATGGATTGTGTAATAATGTTGTGTGTTAGTTTGAATTGGATGTGTAGGTTGTTGTCTTACCTAGAAGATATGGTCTTGTTATGTAGGTCTAATGTGGACCACTTTGATACGCACAGTTGGGTCAAATAAGATATAAAAAGTAAAAGATAGTCATGATGTGTTAAGGCTTACACAGGGCATGACACATAATGTTCTGCTTTAGGACTCATTGTTGAATTCATGAATCTTGGTGTCCTTCATTGAGTGAATAAAATTTGTACTTAAAGAAATTGCAGAATTTTACCCCACTCTAGAATAACCAAATCAAATAAAAATTAAAATATAAACCTAAATAACCTAAATATAATTTTACCCGACTCTAGACATGATGGCCTTGTTTCTAGATATAATAGCCTAAAGGGCAAAACTTAGATACAATACCTTATGTATTGTGAGTTAGGTTCCCTTCCTAAAAATCAGCCATGTGAAATATGAAATATTATCACAACCCCATAATCTTCTCAATCAATTCAAATCAAACTTGGACAAACAAGTAATAAGTTTGAAAAAAACAACTCAATCCCACTGAACTGTGACAGAGTCCTTTCTGCACATATTTCTGGTTTTTAAGCATCAAATTAAAATTACTTCCAGAACCCACTGGTTGTTACACTATTTATGAATAGTATAAAATATTGCAACTTGCCAAACCTAGGACTTGGTTCTTGGTCTTCTTTCTTTGGTTATAAATATGCACAATTGGGATAGGCTTTGATAGTATCTAACTATTTTGTCAACTAGTTCTCCACTCTACCTAAGTAAAAAGGTATTCAATGTTCAAAGCCATAACATAAGGCAACAAGTCCTTTCATTTCCTTTGTGTTCTACCTGTTTTTTTGTCAAAAATTTGAATTTTTTTTCCCCTGAGATGGAGAGCCTTTTGGGGCTGCTTAGGATTCACGTCCATAGAGGGGTAAACCTTGCAGTCAGGGATGTCAGATGCAATGATCCTTATGTTGTTATCAAAATGGGCAAGCTTTAAGCTATTTTGAACTTACACATAACTGTACTCCTAAGTTAAATACTTCTTGTAAAATTTTCCACATTCAAAATCCAGATTATTTTATAAAAAATATAAACAAAAAAGGAAGAAGAAGAAGAAACCAGGGGAAAAAATAAACCAGAAATTGATGAAAAAAAAGTTCCAATACGAGAAATTTTATTTAGCCTCAATCTCTCTGTACATTAACTTATTCATTGACCAATATTGGAACAAACCAAAAATTAAAAAGCGAAGACCAGATTTTTTCTGACACAAAAGATAGACAAACACTTGTTATATGCATACGCAGCTCAATATGAACAAACTCATTTCAACAAACGCCCTCAAAGCCTCAAAACTACTGCTAATGCTTCTTCTTCTTCTTAATTTCAGTATGTATTTAGGAAACTTCAATATTTTAATATAGCACAAACCAACTCTAAAATTGGTGTTCTTACTGCCAAGGTGGTTGAAAAAAAATAAAAATCTCCTAAGTCCATAGGTTCATAGAATCGTGTCCTTCCCACACTCCCAACCAAATCAGTTGAGAATTCAATCTCTGCCACTCAAAACTTGAAAATGCCAAAGAAGTCGGCAGAACCAGCAAATGGTGCATTACCCTATAATAAACTTAGTTATAAAATTTAATATGTGATGGTTAGACTCTTTTTTCAACTAATAAGGACATCTTCCACAACTCCTAGTTTAGAAAAATCCTAGTGCTCACTTATATCTTGGTAATCAAATACTCTGCATGGAAGGCTTAACTTAGATTTTAATTAAATGGGGAAGCAAATGACCACTTTAAAGTATGTTCAAATGTGAACTGAATGATTTCTAAAACTAGGTGGTGCATGTTAACATCATTGTGTAGCATGTACCGCATTCAAACACCCAAATGACTCAAATCATTTATGGTCTGCATTTAATATTCCTAACTTTCTAAAGTCTTTAAAAGACACTTGTAATGCATTAATTTATATAAGAGAGGCCATACCTTGAGTTTATGCTGGTAGCCAGGTTCAGCTTCAGCCTCAGACTATTTTTCTAAAAGTGTTAATTTTATCCCAAATAATGGATAAGGTTCCCACGTCTCACATCCCAAACTCAAAAGTGTAAAGATTTTTTTTTTTTTTTTTTTGAGAAACCAGTCTGTGAGATAGACGGATGCTTTATTAAAACATAAGAAAACTAATCAAACTGAGCAAGGGGGATAATGTCCCCAGGTAAGTCTTCAACCTAAACCTGACGTTCTAATTCTAGCCCAACCCGAGATTTCTTTGCCAAAGCCCTTCAGTGTAAAGATTAATTTGTCAAATATATAAGAATCGAGACTCAAACAAAACAATAATATCATAAACCCACAAAGTTTAGAGAAATAATATAAACCCATATCAGCGTTAATCATATGTAAAGAGAGAACCTGAAGATTGTGGATGGCACCGCCGATTTAGAATGGAAGAGAAGAAGGACCGCCGAGTCGTACGGGAAGAGATGAAGCGCCGCCGAGTTGGATTGGATATGAGTGCGCCGCTGATTTGAATATGGATTGGAAGAGAATAAGCTAGAGAGCGGCGCCGACGATTTCGATTGGATGAGAAGAAGTGCCTCCGATTTGAGGTTGTGGGTGCGCCGGCCTCTGAGGGTTTTGTGGGTGCGCCGCAGATGTAGTAGCAACTGTCTAATTTGAGGGTCTCGTTTAGAGAGGCAAACAGAGCAATGAGTAGAGAGGTTGAGAAGCAAACGTGAGACAGGAGAAAAGGCTGAAAAGCGTGATGAATGCTTTAGTTTTTTGTTTATATATAAAACCGGTTTAACCGGTAACCATAAACTTTTAAAATTACATCAACGGTCAAAATCAAAATCAGAGTAAATTAACGGCTCTCAGCTATAGGTGGGTACCGTACCCCCTCTTTTTTTGGGGGGGTACGGTAGAATGACCCATATAAAGGAATTGAGTCGTAGTCTTTGGCAAGTTTATTTTATTTAGTAAAGAATTATCAGTTTAGTGATTATGAAATGCAATAAGTAACACTTATAAGACAACATTTAAAGAACTTTACAACTTAATTCGCATCTTAATCTTGGTGAAATATACTACAAGTAAAAAGGTTTTTCTATATATATATATATAAAAGGAATTGAATCATAATCCTTGGCAAGACTATTTCATTTACTAAAGATTCACAGGTTTAGTGATTAGGAAATGCTATAAGTAATACTAATAAGACAACGTTTAAAGAACTTTACAACTTGATTAGCATCTTAATCTTGGTGAAATGTACTACTTGCAAAAAAGATTTTGTATATATATATAAAAGGAATTGAATCGTAGTATTTGCCAAGACTATTTTATTTACCAAAGAATCGTCGGTTTAGTGATTAGGAAATGCAATAAGTAACACTAATAAGACAACGTTTAATGAACTTTACAATTTATTTTGCATCTTAATCTTGGTGAAATATACTACATGTAAAAAAGTTTTTGTATATATATAAAAGGAATTGAGGCGTAGTCTTTGGCAAGACTATTTTATTTACTAAAGAATAGTCGGTTTAGTGATTAGGAAATGCAATAAATAACACTAATAAGACAACGTTTAAAGAACTTTATAGCTTCATTCACATCTTAATCTTGGTGAAATATACTACAGGTAAAAAAGTTTTTGTCTATATATAAAAGGAATTGAGTCATAGTCTTTGGCAAGACTATTTTATTTACTAAAGAATCACCGGTTTAGTGATTAGGAAATGCTATAAGTAACACTAATAAGACGACGTTTAAAGAACTTTACATCTTGATTTGCATCTTAATCTTGGTGAAATATATATGCAAAATAGTTTTTGTCTATATATAAAAGGAATTGAGTCGTAGTCTTTGGCAAGACTATTTTATTCACTAAAGAATTGTCAAGGCACACTAGAAAGCAGAAACTTTATGAATTGATGTTGTGGTTGGAATTTGGATTTTTGGGTTTGCAGGACACCTTTTCTGTCCATTAAACCCATCATCCAAGTGTCTTAAAATGGACTTTAATAAATATTTTAGAAAGGTAAAATGTGCAAATGGCATTTATTAATAAAATAACAATCTTTTTTTTTTTTTTTTTTTCACTTAGAATCTTGTATATAAATGCAAAAATAGTTATTTACTTGTGTCACCGTTGGATTTGGATTCAAGCATTCTGAAATCCTTACCCAGAACTCCTTTACCTTCCCCATGATGGCAATGCAACTACTCACACTTACTGAACTCCTTGGGAAGGATTAGAGTGAAACAATGGTGACCTTGGGCCTGAATATTTAGTGTACAGTTCCTTGAGTTCCATCCCTTCTAGGGTCACTAATAATAATATTTTTTTTTAGAGGAAAAGATAGAAAATGGGGTGGAATATTTTATTAAGTTTTTTATTGTCTGTTTGGACTAAGGAGGAAGGAGGGTGAGTAGAGTATGATAGAGTAGAATTGGCTCAAAATTAGCCTATTTTCAACCAACTCTACTCTACTTCCCTCCACTCTCTCTCCCCATCCCTTCCCCATCAATCCAAATGGGCATTAAGCCTACAACAACACACTAAAAATATTTGATTTTAACCTTTAAGTTAAATACAAAAAGGACTTTGGAGTTGTGGGCCTATGGCCTTTTAAAAAATTTTATTTCAATAAAAAAATTATGCATAAGTTTTGATCCAAAAGAGAAATTAGTAACCTATACTTTATAAGGCGTGATCTCCGGTCGACTATACAATTTATAAGGTTCATTTAGGACATTCAAAAGGCTTGATCTCTGTGGGTTCCTTCTTTGGACAGGGCCCAAGCCCAATAATCTGAGAGGAATCTTGGGCCTACAAAGGATAGGGTAAATAATTGGTGGATTGGGCTTGACTCACCACGGCTTTGTTGGGCCGTTTAAGAGTCAATCTATGCGCAAGACATAGGCTCTACAACACAAATATACATAACATACATATATTTATTGGTTAAGCGGATAACTAAGGAATAGCAAAGTGACTAAGAGAGTGCAAATAAAAGGAACGTTAGGGATCCTCAAAATAGAGTGAGATTATATTTCATTATATCAAATATTTGAATACATTGAGTCCTACTCAGCTGGGATATATCACAAGGTTCAATAAAGTTCAAAAATTACAGACTTAGATAGCTCTCATGGGCTTCCAAGACTTGTAAGGTTTGAATCCCCTTTGAATTCTAGTGTATCATTTAATATTTCCATAGGATCCCTCATGATATCTCACTCATTTTACTGTGTTTCAAGCTTACAGCTCTCTTTTGTATCTTTTCTAGTGTATCAGGTGCTTCTTTTTTTGAATGCCTTTTGGTTGGAGCTTTAGCTCCTTTAATAGTGCCACTTCTAGGGTTTTTTCTATGTCATGGATCCTTCCTTTGTGCTTTGGGTACTAGAACCAGTGTTATATCTATAACATTGGTGGCTGGTCCTTTCCCCATTCTCTCATTATTTTCCCTTTTGATTTTTGGCTGTCCAAAAGTCCTCAGCTAACCTTCCTCTTATGGGAGATCCTTTTTGACCAACCTTAGATGCCTTTTCCCAAGTCAAAACTTCTCATCCTTTTCCCAAGGTCTCTAAAACAGCATTTCAGCACTCTGGTTGCTTCACCTTTTGTCTCTTTCCTCTAAATGGGCAGATTCTTCATTGTTGATGATGGAAGGCAGAAAGGCTCCCAGCCACCTTCCTTCTTAGTTCCCTTTCCTACTTTGCTCGAGGTACTAGGCTCCTTTATCAAGTGCTAATTTCCTAGGTCATCATCTGTTTCCAAAACTTTTCTTTTGAATTGTGGGCAGCTGATGGGACATGACCTTCTTCATTCCTTGTGCCCATGGGCATGCCTCCCTAAGCTATCCAAGTCCCAGCTGGTTTTTTCCTGCACTTCCTAAAGATCCTCTTCCTCTAACATTGGTGGATCCTAGGTAACCTGGCCCAGCTCCCACCTGCCTTCCTGTTGAGCTTCCTTGAATACCTTCTTCTGCTTAAGCCCATGACTCATGCCTCCCTTTATGTCTCTCTCTTCCTAAGACCAAATATTTTATCCTTTTCTCTCCATGGGCCAAGCTCCTTACTTCTTTATTTATTTGAGGGCCAAACCTTTCTTCTTCATGGGCTAGGCCTCTCTTACTTTTAAAGGGCCTGGTTCCTTATTGTATTTTTGAACCTCAACATTCTCTAATACAATTCATCACTACAAAAATCAAGGCGTATAGTGCTTTTTTTTTTAAATGCCACTATAGGTACCCTATAGTGGCGTTTTTCAATAGCTGCGTTTTAAAGAATCTATAGTAGCGCTTGAAAACACTAGTTTTATAGCAGTGTTTGAAAAGACCTATAACAGTGTTTCAAAAAAGCTACTATAGGTCCTAGTCTTACAAGGACCTGTAGTGGCATTAGAAAGTGTTACCATAGGTCAAATTGAAATGAAAAAAAAAAAAAAAAAAATTGTTTAAGGGACCTATAGTAGTGTTTTTCAAACGCAACTATGTCCTGGTTTACAAGGGCCTACATCGATGTTTGGAAATGCCACTATAGGTCCAGCACAACAAAAAAGGGAACAATAATGTCCAGCATAATAAATAAATAAATAAGGTACCTATAGCGGCGTTTTCAAATGCCACTATAGCCCAACCAAAAAAAATTTTTGAAGGACTTATAGTGGCGTTTGGAAAGCCACTATAGGTACTGGTCTTACAAGGGCCTATAGAGGCGTTTGGAAAGCACCACCATAGCCCAACCCAAAGGGAAAATAAAAATTAAGGGACCTATAGTGGCACATTTGAAATGCCACTATAGGTCCAACACCAAATTTTTTTTTTTTTTTTAATTTGAAAAAAATATCTCTGACTCACTTGTAATTCTCTAAATCTCATCTCTCAACTCTCTAAGTCTCTCACTGCTGACTATTGCTGACCTAGCCATCCTTGCCCATGTCGTTGTCAACCCGTCCCTCCCTGGCCATGCCATCACTGACCCATGCATCCTTGCCCATGCCATCGCTGACCCGTGCATCCTTACCCATGCCACTGCTGCCAATTAGACCCTTCCACTTCCCCTCCCCTTATCTCTCACACAAACATTGCTTCTTTGTGTTTTTTTGTTTGTAGATCTAGCTTCTTTTTTTCTTTTCTTTTCTTTTCTTTTCTTCTTTTTATTTTATTTTATTTTTTTAATTTTTATGTTTGCCTAGTAAGAAAATGGAGGAAATGATGAACATTTTGAATGAAGTGGATATTCTAGTAATGCTTGTGTCTATGTCTTGATTTGGATTTGGGTTTTGATTTTGAATTTTTTGGATCTATGCCCGTGTTTCTGATCTTGTTCTTAGGTTGAAGTCTCTTCTGTGTTCTTAGATTTGTGCTATTGTGTTTCTCATCTTATGCTTATGTTTAAATCTGGGTTTGTGTTCTTAAGCTTGTGCTTTTGTGTTTTTGAGCTTGTGCTTTTGTGTTCCTTGAATGGATTTGGTGTTGGATTTGGGTTGGTTTCATTGAAGGAGATAGATTTTATGAGTTTGTGTTCTTGTATTTCATAGCATGTTGTGTTTGTATTGTGATCATGTTGTGTTTGATTTTGAATTTTGTGCGTTTGTGTTTGTATTTTGTTTTAGTTTTGTTTTAGTTTTTGTAGGGACTCAAATTGTCTTGGACCCTGGACAATAAAATTTGTAGAGTGTGGGCGTAAGAACTAGCTCCGGTTAATAGAAAAAGACGTCGATCTTCTGCAGCAAAAGGAATTTCCCAGATAATAAAGGTCAGATGCTCTCTCTCTTTCTTCTGGCTCCGCTTTCAGTGCTCTTTTCTTCTTTTCTCCAAAAGTCCTTTTTCATGTATTCTGACTCCACTTTATATACTACTCTCCCCGTCTTGCCTTCACCGTCCACGTGTAAGTTTCCTTCTGGAAATTGCTTTCTGTCCCATCCTGAACTTCCCGGATCCTCCGCCAAGTGGTTGTAAGGTTGCTTAACTGTGGTTCAGGTATCACTTCCACATTAATGCGGCCAGGGAGTTGGTAGGATGCATTTAATGTGGAGGTGACACCTTCCTAAGAGGCATTCGTTACCTTTTCCGGTTCATTCTTTGATCGATACCCATTAGTTTAGTTCGCGTGCGATTCCGTGACGTTTCTTGATAACTGGAATGGTTATGTTACATCCACTTCGTAGGCCGGTTTGGGAGACAGATCTCATCCTCGGACTAAAAGGTGTCCTCGGACAAATGAGCGTCCTCGGATTGGGCTATTGGGCCATGAGCCCATCTTCCCTGGACATTATTAATTTTTCGAGTAACTGGCCCCACAGTTTTATTTTTTTTCTCTGTTTTAATTCTGATTTGTATTTCTTAATTTAATTAAAATTTGAAAGCAATTATTTTTATGTTTCAAAATTTTGTTTTGTTGGTGGTTGTTGGCTATAGTGGCGTTTTGAAACATTGCTATAGCCAAATTAATATATATATATATATATATATATATATAAAGGCCCATACCTATAATAGCGTTTTAAAATACTACTATAACCTAATAGTGGTGTTTTTGTAAAACGTGCTATAAGTCTATAGTTACGGTACAATAATGACATTGTGACGCCATGATAGAAAACATCATTATAGCCCACTTTGGGTTATAGTAGCATTTTTAGGACTTCTAGTAGCGTTTTTCAATTGCCATTATAGGCCCACTTTTTTAGTAGTGTGAGATTCTAACTTGACATTTCAAGAAAATGGTTCATTTCATACTTTGTATAAATAAGAATTTTGTTACTTTACCCACATTTCTAATGAATTGTACAAAGTTGCACACAAAAGTAAAGAACTTATCTGCGGCTCAATGGGTTAAATAAATTATACACTTCTACAAATTAAAATGTAGGAAAATCAAACTTGGGTCATCCACTCCCAGCTACTGTAGCATCTTAAAATTTGGTAGATTTCGAAGACTATTTCACACGGGTCTAAAATTTATTCAAATGTATCCTTGTTGAAACTCGTAAAGTATTTGAGATAAAATCCTCTAGTGATTACCAATTGCTTTACAAAGATATATAGTTATATACACAACCACATCTTAAAATCAACACGAATAATTCTAATTAACTCAACTATTAGTCTTTTGTCGTCGAATTAGATACTAGATACCATTGGTTCAAATTTTATCATATCTTAAATAAATAAATCAAACAATCCGAAGTATATGATATATCCCATTTATTGGTTTTTGCATTGCAATCTCTACGTTAGAGTGCAAGGATTTCAACTTGCTTACAAAAGGCTCAATCATAAAATGGGTTTTGGGCAGCATCAAGCAATAATCCAACACAGGGAATGAGCAGATCACACAAGGCCTGTTAGGCTGTAGCTATAGAGCCACATGACCTGCTCTATAAATGGCACAACTTTATATCAATTGCAAGTAAACTTGTCCTTCTTGCCGGTCCGTTGGTGATTTCGCCACACATCTGTGTAGGTCTCATCTTATTATGCATCCACACCATAGGAGTGGGATTGAAGTTGAACTCTCAGCTAGCATGGGAATCCTCATCTTACCTCTACAACATGGTTTACTTAGGTCTCATCTTATTTGCAGAATGTTAACCCTTCGCATTATGCCAAAAAAGTACAAACAGCTTTCCGGCAAAGGTTACAACTAATAAATAAATAAATTTTTTTTAAAAAAAAGGCAACTAGAAGTCTCAACAGGACATGTCACACCTAATTCCAAGATTTTCCTGCTTGCAGAATAAGGTTGAGACATATATCATCACCCTCTTTTAATAGAATGCACATAAATTCTCGAATGCAAATGTTCCTACCACCTATCTATCATACATCATATAGCTACACAATTTTTTTTTACTCTAAAGCAGTATCTCAGTTACACAAATTGTAATATAGAAAAACTCAAATTAGTCGCTGAAAGGCTTATACCATCATACCATCATCACCAGCAAAAATCAGACGCCTCCAAATCTGTCTGCTCGCAAACTAATGTTTCACTTTTTTCTTTTTTTTGGCTGGGAACTAATGTTTCACTTGCTTCTTCACAAATCTTTATCAATTATATCCCTCATCATTTGTATTGGGATAAGCCCCTCAGTCCGGATTGCCTCTTTATTTGGATCTGGACTGATAAAAAATAGTGTTGGCAAGCCTCGCACCTGAGACACAAGGAGCTCAAATAAGTTTTCTTTTTTCTGTATAGTTTTATGCCATTAAATTCACAGAACATAATATTCTATGGTGCTGGCATTGCAACAAAAATCTTATTGCTAGAGAACAATTATGACAACATGTGTGGCTCTGGATAAATAGCAGTACTACATCAGCCCAATGTATCCAGAATATATCCTCTGACATTAAGGCACAACATTACTATGGCATTCCTGCTTTTCTGTCAAGAATTTCTCAATGCAACCAACAGAACTGCAGGGGGAAAGAAAATGGTTACCTGCATGTCCCGTGCGAATTCATACTCATCATCTGTATCGACCTTAACAATCACTGCATTGTTCGCATACTCCACAGCAAGCTGCAATTAAGAATCCAGACACAAAGATTAGTCATGAGAACACAAACCCTAGAATAAATCATACTATCATGACGATTACTTCTTTGGATAAATATTTTAACAAAAATCCATGAATTTTAGAACAAGAAATTTCTGTGTCCCAAGGGATAAATTCTTGGTTACAAAAATTTCTAAATAACCCGTAAACACAATATTTGATAAACTAAATTTTGAATGATAAGAAGTACAGTAAGATTCTCTCTCTCTCTCTCAACATCTGTTCATGCAGCATTGGTTTTGACTTAAAATTCCAATGCTGCTGAATTCCAAACTTGGCAATTTTGCTTCTATCACTAAATGGTGATTGTCCATTTCCAAATTCATTGAAATCAAAAGCAACCTGATGTCAAATCTTATCAGTTTGTTTATCAAATTAAGAAAATTAGTCTATCAACAGCCCTGATAAGCTTGTCAAACAAAGAGGCTATAAAAGCTGCTAGTGAAACAGAATATCACTTCATATAAAATTCTAAGCCACCATAAATTTGCATCACAAGGGAGATGGCTAATGTGTACAGCCTAACCTAGAATTGATATAAATCAGAATTAACAACATGTAAAAATAAGTTGTTTGAATCAAAACAGAATTTTTTATTCCTTTCCCAGCATCTCCTAATCCTAGACAACACTAAGTCGTCATTTTGAAGTAGAGATCCTAGGAATGATCAAGCAGACAGCACAGACTTTGTGCTCACAGCGTAACAAGTTTGATACTGCCCACAACAAATTCTTAAATCCAGAATAGAAGATAACTTCGTTTTTGTTGTTCATCAGACTGCTTTCTATGAAATAAACAGGCTCACCACGCCTCCTTGAGATAAGATTATGTAGAAGCGTAAATTCTCCAATGATGAAACATATTCACATCAGTATCATAAGTCAATATCCCCAGAAAAAAAAAAATCCAGAGCAATGATCTTTCCAAGATTTTGTCCTCTGTTGAAGTGATTTTCATCGACCATTTGAAAAGGAAGCATGAAATATGGTCAATTCTTCATGATCAATTTATTATTATTTTAAAAAAAAACTTGTAATTTATATTTTTTTGAGCAATGTAGCTCAAGAAGGGCAGATCTGCTTAAGTTTTATACAGAAGTTTGGATAAATTTACAACTCAACCATCTGCAGTCAGCTGGTATGATGCAGAAGTTGTTGAAACTAACAGGTCAAGGGGCATCGGCAAGGGCAAAAAAATTTTATCCTGATAAAGTATGTAAAATATTTACAGGGTATCTCTTTTTTTGTGTTCCTAAATCTGTACAGAACTGCTCATCCCAAATAATTGAGAGAGCTACCAAATTGTGGTCCAATACATGGCCTAGTAAAAATCACAGAATGAAAAAGACCACATGAGAAGCACTGCGCTATGGAGATAGAATATGAACCCAATTTAAATAAGTGAAGAAGTGAAAATTTATAAATAACAATCTCTACAAATGAAGAGATATATGAAAAATTCCTTCACTATGAAAACTGAGAATCCGTAATATACAATTCTCAAAATGCTATTCATCAGCAACTCCAACAAGAATCCTATTTCTATCAATGATTTTCAAACCAGCTCATGGACAGCAGAGGTATAGCATCCTAACTATTAAATATTGGACATAGTCCGACACACCAATACTGCTCCAAAACAAGTCAAATCATGTGAAAATAAATCTAACAGCATTAAAATATAATTGTTTGGAGATCGGAAGTGAATTACAAAAAGGAACCAAAGCATAACTGCTCCAATACCAGCTAATGAGTTACCTATTTTGATAATTCTCCAAGAGCCATAACCCATTGTTCAAAGAAGTAGGTATACCAGCCAGTCAAACTGTTAAATGATCACCTAGATATATCAAAGCCATCAACTGAAGCACCTAATCCAAGAATTTGAGAAGATAAAACTGATCAACCTCAGTTCACATGACTGAGTCAACATGTCTTAACTCTGGTTGAACATGGTCCGCCCACACTCTCCTTTCAACAGGTTGAATTAATTAATTATTCAACCATCTCAGTATCATGATTGCCAACCAATCTACCAAATGTACAACTCTTACAATATTCAAAAAGACCAAATGAGTTAGTTAGGAACTACTAACTCTTAAAAAATGGTATAAACGTGTCATATAGTCTCACCGTAGCCCCTCCCCCCGCCTTCTTTTCTCCTAGGTCTCTTCACACATTACAAAGTTAAGGGAAACTACACTTTTTCTACCTATAACATATGGTGAATTTGTTTGCCAAACCTATGGTTTAATAAGTTACACTTTACCTTCTTGAGACTTGTTCCACTAATCTCCTTCAAACTTTAATTTCAAAACACGTGTACACAAATAATGTGCTGGTAGAAATATGACACTCCATCCATTTTTCAATTAGTAAATTAGTACTTTAATGTCTTGTGATTTAGGAAATAGAAAAATACCCAGTTGTGGTGCACATGTGTTTATGGTTGTTGACTATATAGTAATGTTTAATGGCAGATGTAATTGATATTAGCAGAGTATACCTCATGTGCATAAACTATAATTTTCCCTACAAATCATATCTCCATCAAAGCCATCTATAGAGCCTCAGGCAGGTTAAGTGTAAAGGGGGATATCTATACCATGACTGGTTTGAATTACAATTAAAAAACATGAGCAGTTAATATATGTTAACAGTTTAAATTGCAAGCACAGCACTAGAGCTTCTATTAGAATTGCCTTAAATATTATAATGCAGATATCGAACAATACCATTTCGAGTTCTTGGGCCATCAAAATACAGGGTCCACACCATGTTGCATAGAAATCAATAATAAGGGGTACACTCCTTTCTCCCTTTACCAGCTCCTGAACCTCCTGAGCTGACAACTTCTTCTGCTCACCCAATACAACAAACATATGCATTAAACTTCAAGCTCAATCTGGATGCCCAGACAACATTGACATTAAAATATAGAAAAAGATTAAAAAATTTCAAACCCAATTTTGCTTCCAAAAGAATCTATACCGTAAACTAAAACCCAGAATTGAATTTATCAAAATTCTTTAACTTTTCTTGTTTTTTCCAACATTTTCAAAGAAATCATGCTGAACCCACAAAACAAAAGCAAATTTACAAGAACACAGCAACTTATAATAGGTAATGACAATGTCAATGAGAGTTTGTGTGGGACACATACCACAAGATAGTTTTCTCTAACATGTGTGCCCTGAGGAGGTTGGCAAAGCAACCTTGTTGGGTGTGTTGAGAGTGAGAAAGGTGTGGTCTTGGTGGTGGAAAAGAGTGAGTTTTTGTGGTGGGATTTCAAGGAGTGAGGAAGAGAAAGGTGAAGAGGAGGAGGAGGAGGAGGTGTTGAGGAATGAAAGGAGAGAATGGGGGAGAGGGTGGTGGTTATGCTATGAGCAAGTGTGTGGATTTGGAGGAGAGCCATTTTTAGCTATTTGGGAGAGAGGGAGAGAGAGAGAGAGAGGGATTTGGAGGGTAAGGGGTTTTAAGGTTTAACTTTCAAAGCATTGACTCTGCATATGGGTTTTGTTTGAAGTACAGCAAAATCTAGGTAGTGGATATTGTTGTTCTGTTTGCCTCTTAGGAGATTTGTAGTCCTACTTGGAACTAGGATTTCTCCGCCCCAACACATCATAAGAGATACCAAATTGCCAATCATACCATACCACTACTCTCTCTCTCTCTCAAAAGGAATCATGGGGAGAAATGATTTGTAAGAATGAGACCCTAGGTCTTGTAATTCCCGTATCACCTTGGACACTCCCATTTGTTTAATGGCGTAAATGCACTTTTAGTCCTTATGTTTTGCACGTTTTTCTATTTTAGTCCCTACATTTTATTTTTACCACTTTTAGTCCCTAAACTAATTAACGCCTGACATTTAAGTCCTTTCCGTTACCTAACTAACAGCAAAAGCTGACGTGGCTAACGGTATAATAAAAAAATAATATAATCAAACAGTATATAATGCCACGTCAGCATATAAATTTAAAAAATTAATTTATTAATTTTAAATAATTAAAAAAATCAAAACAGAATTAAAAATCAAAATTTATTAATTTTTCTTTAAAAACAGAATCAAAATTCATTAATCAAAATCAAAATTCAAAAAATACAAAGACCATTCAAAACACAAATAAGTAGAACTAAAGCTAATAAACCTAAAACCAAACCCTAAAAACCCATATATTTGAAATAGAATCACCCCTAATTACAAAACAAAAAACACCACCACCATCGGACTTGTTCCTAAAGTCTCATACCAAACGCAAAAACCCTAACCCCCAAACCCGTAGAGAGTCCTTCCTTGCCTCTTCAAGGCATAGACGACGTCCATGGTCTTCAAGGCATACCAAACACCTTACGATGCCGCCGCCGCTGCAACCGTCGGTTCCGAAGCCGAAGCCGGAGCCGGAGCCGCAGATATCGTCGACTCCAAGCTCCGCAAGCCTCCACAAACTGCTGTGATAAGCCCTTACTCGCAACAAGAATAGCTCCACAACAGGATTTCGAACTTCAATTCGCCGCGGCCTCCACGCCCTGCGATGATTCGGTCTCCGAAGAAGGCTCCGATCGCGAGCTCGATTCCTTTCCTATACCCCTAGATCTGAAAAAGGATGATTTGAGTTTTGTGGGTTTGATGTTTGTTTGGAGGGTTTGATTTTTCATGTGATGTTCTGGGTTTGCTAGAGATTGAAGGTTGGGTTTGGGTTTGTGTTGTTTTTGTTTTGAATCTTTGAAGGTTTTTGTATTTTGTAGATCTCTGCCTTTGAGGAAGATCTACAAATGATTAGGTTTTCATGCCTTTGTCATGGTCTTTTTGTTGATCAAGCCAATCAAAGATTCAAAGGGCACAGTTGTGTTCTGGGCAACGAGTTATTTGAGGAAAAACATGAACAATCCTGGAGAAGTGAGAAAGAACATGAACAGTTATGGAAAGAACACAAAGAATATGACAAAGGCATGATCTTCCAGCAAAATGATGAAAAGAAAAATTAATGATGAAAAGAAAAATTAATGAAAGGAATGGGAGGCATTATTTTTTGAATTTTGATTTTGATTAATGAATTTTGATTCTGTTTTTAAAGAAAAATTAATAAATTTTGATTTTTAATTCTGTTTTTATTTTTTTATTTAGTTAAAATTAATAAATTAATTTTTTAAATTTATATGCTGACGTGGCATTATATACCGTTTAATTATATTATTTTTTTATTCTACCGTTAGCCACGTCAGCTTTTGCTGTTAGTTAGGTAACGGAAAGGACTTAAATGTCAGGCGTTAATTAGTTTAAGGACTAAAATTGGTAAAAATAAAATGTAGGGACTAAAATAGAAAAACGTGCAAAACATAAGGACTAAAAGTGCATTTACGCCTTGTTTAATTTAAAAAAAGTAAGACAACGTTCTAGCAATTGGTAGTTTGTGACTTTGTGGTATGGGTTGGCGAGGAAAACAAAAAGAAAAAGTCGATAAACATAACTTTTATGTATTATAACTTTGATATTGTTGATTTTGAATGGTGAAGAAAAAGTTGTAGATCCAATTAAAAATGATAGTTCACTTATCAAAATTAATTATATTATCAAATTGTAACAAAAAGTGTGAACCCAAAAGAATTGAAAGAACTCATTCCCTAAATTGATGGTTTGAAAGATGGTATTAGGAATAGTTTGACTCTTGGAAGAATATTAGAGCATTATGTGCAAGCCAGAAGGCACCAGCTATCTAAGGTGAAAATTACGTTTCAAGAAAAAGCTTGGGTCAAGTTCCGTTGGGTTATGAGCCTACTAGATTCTTGGAGCCATTGGTATATATAATGGTTGTTGGAAGAATTGTGACATGAGATATTCAGTAAAGGATAGCCCAATTTAATGGACCCAACTAAAATCTCATACTATGTGTATTGTGGTTTCTTGTTGAGCGTAATGAGCGAAAATTTGGGACTGGATATATATATATATATATATATATATAGAGAGAGAGAGAGAGAGAGAGAGAGAGAGAGAGAGAGAGAACGATTTAGTTAGCTAGGCAGTCCGTGAAGACAAGGGACTAACTAGCTCACCAATAAAAAATATTATGAGGTAGTATTTTGATTCATAATTTATATAAGGTATAGAATTTCTAGACTGATCTTTCATAAAAAAGAAAGAAAAGAATTTATAGACTGATCAGAAATATGAAATGGGTGTACTCAAACTTAAGAAATTGTGGGAGTCTAAAACACTCTATACTAACTCAACCACAAATATTCTTGATCTATACAACTATTTTCTAAAAGAATGGAAAAAGATCCACAATGGAAAGAATAAGCAGTTGATTGAAGACAGAAATAAGCAAAATTAATTTTTCATATATATGGAAACAATGTTCCCGAGGTATAGAAGAAAGATTCAAGGAAGCAAATGCATAAGATCAAAATACTCACTCTCTCTAGTTCTTGCTTAGACTTTCTCTCTCTATTTTTCTAAATCCTCTCTCCTGTTGCCCTTCTCCTTGTCTCCTTTTATAGCCATTTTCCCTCATCCTTTAGCTGTCCAGCTCCTAGCTAAATTTGGAGGGATACTTGTTTCATCAGCACTCCGCTCTGCCATTTCTTGATCATAAAAATGGACTTTTGGGGGTGTTTCCATAATTCGGGCCAATCATTTAGCATTTAATGTGGCTGACATTAGATAGGGGATCTCATTAATGCGGAGGTGAATATTTCATTAGATTTTGCATTTTTTTCGTCGTGTCCCTTGAGGAAGATGTGGAAGATGAGTGGTTCTACATGAGGGAGGAAGTTGTTGTCCAGGGTACCTTTATGACCTCAAAAAAAAGGGGTTGAAGGGGTCACCTCAGTTATGGTCCTTGAGAAGGTAGTTATCCCGAATTTCCACAGTTGTAAGCCCAATTGGTTTCTCTCAACCTGTAGGCCATTTTATTTATAATCATACCTTAGGTCGGGCACATTCCTCGGATTTACCTCTTGGGTTTTGGTCCTCAAATTGAGTCAGAGTTCACCCCTCACAGAAATAAATTCTGCTTCTAAAGGAGGATCTTTCTTTTTCTTTTTGGTTTGAGTTTCTAAATAAAAATCTGTACACTTCATTAACATGAAAATTTTGAAAATCAGTTTATAACAATTACTAGTATTAAATATGTAATTTGACATAGAAAATCATAAGTGGAGCGAAGGGGTCTTGGGGGGGGGGGGGGGGGGGGTTGTGATCTCAAATTTTTTTAGAAATACACGGATTATGATGATCTATAACCGACCTTAAATTCTTAATGTAACAATTTATTCTCCTTAATAAAAATTTGTGTAATAAGCAATAAAATTTAGAAATATTTTGAAAGTGAAAAAAAAAATAGAAAATGATTTATATATGCAAAAAATCCTTAAATATAAACAAAATTAATGAACATGCTATGGCTTAGTGGGGTTTTTACATTAAAATATTGCTTAATATACACCTAAATGACTTTTTATATTTCATATTATTGGTGGCAAGTAGATATATGTTCAAGTTCACACATTTATATGTGTATACATTTTGCCTCCTCTAAAATCAATTCTTGGATCCAATCCTAGTTATATACATAAACATACTTGAATGAGCCCAAATGCACAAGCACATATATTTCAATAACTTCACTAATATGCACCTAAGTTAAGCAGTGAGGATGTTAGTTTTATATGTGTTCAAGCCTCCTTAACTTAGAAGGATATAATTAGTTCTGTGTGTTCAAGCTATAGCTTGAAGGGAAATGTATAATGTATTCCTTTTGAAGTGGACTAGAAGCTCATACCAATATAACATTTTATCCATTATTTCTCATTCTCAATTAATTAATAAGGGAAAAAGAGAGAGAAAAAAAGATAGTATACTTATATTTGTATTATAGTAGAAGAAATTATTCACTCCAACAGGGAAAGTCCTCCCTTCTCTCATATGGAGGTTTCCCATAAGGGTGAGTAATTCTCATAAATTTGAGGTTTTCTTATGTGTGGTGAGCTGAACGTTGTTTTAATGGCATTGCATATGATCTTGACTAAGAGTGATTAAAGATAAATAAACCTCAATTACGTTGCATATGATCTTGACTTAGAGTGGTTGAACTCAAAACCTTAATTTCGTTGCATATGATCCTGACTTAGAGTATAGTAGTTCAACTTAAACCTTAGACTACAAAAAAGTGACAATCATATTCATTTGCAATTATTGATGCTCAATTATTGGAAATCTTCCAAGTGCTAAGCCTCAATGAATGTCAAAGTTGACCCGAAACTTATTTTCCTTTAGGTCTGAACTGTGATACTTTATGTAGCCAGTTGAAGAAACGAATCTTTGAAATGAATTAAAAAGTTCATTAATGGGAAATCAATTTTCTTTAAAATTGGGAGCACAGTGACATAAGACCATTATTTGGTAATCAATACACAAATTTGGATATATATTGAATGTACAGTACTATAAATAAACATCCGAACAATGTATCTGTTCTGATGTATGCTTCACCAACCACAGTTTATGACATCCATTTGTTTTTTTGTTATCTCCTTCTAAATTAACAAAAAAGAGGGCTAAACACATAACATATTGTAATTAATGTAACATAAAGTGAAACACTCTTAATGATACAATGTACTTTTGTTCTACACTCTTAGTGCATATCCATGATCATAATCATATGTCATTGTGCTTAAAAATCATTAAGTATGAAGTTAATAACATGTACTTCAATTTCTGTGTAGAAACACTGCATTGCTTAGAGAAAGAGTACAATAGTACAATGAGATAGAGATGTTATTTTACCTACCATATGATTCTTAATAATTAAAACACTAGTCCCATTAGTACTAGTTAAATCTCCCTCAAGACTTTCTTCTCCAAAAGTTTCCTTTTTCCCTTTTCAGTGTCAATACACAAGCCTATACATATAATAATTAGCTTCCAATTATCATCTCAACTTCTTCCAATCCTTAATGAAGAATCAACACCTTTGCCAATGCCTGCAAAGAGCCTAGCAATCTCCAATTGAGTATTAGCAAGAATTTCTGTCCTCTTAAGATCCATTTCTCCTCTCTTTGCCTCGGCTTCTACTCTCATCCTCTCTATTTCCCTCATGGTATCCATCCTTGTTTGCTCTGATCTCACCACTACTTCTGCTAGCCATCGTATGCTCTCAGCTATCTCCAATTCTTCTCTTCTTCTCCTCTTCTTCTTTTCCATTTTCATCTTCATTTTTTTGGACCTTAACTTGTCCTTGTCACTATTATAAAGGGCTGGTGTGCTACTATCTGTCTCCAAATGATTCTTGTCAGATACTTGGTCAGATAATTTTGTTCCTACTCCATCTTCCTGTCAAACATGAAACAATGTATTTTAATAAACTTACCAACACTTCAATCAACATGAGTTGTATTTGCATATTCCTAGAGCTATAGCATGCTTAATTACAAGCTCCTACTTGGAAGAATAACACATGTTTACTTAATAGCGGGTCTTAGAATTATGGTTTAACGATTAAATTTTTTAACTGTTTAAGCTTTAGTTTGAGACAATTGTTAGTTTATCATGGTATTAGATAAAATGATGTGGAGTTCCTACCCTCCCACTTGTAAAGGGAAATGTCAGAATTATGATTAAATTAACATTTCCTAACTACTTAAATTTTGAGATATATGTAATTTATTAGTGATCTTGCCATATTTACAAACAATAATGCTATCCTTTCCTATATACTAGAAAAAAAAATGATACTATCCTTTTTCTTTTTCTTTTTGGGTTTTCCAGTAAGAGAATGAAAGTTATTCAAGCAATCAAAATGAAATGTAAATTGGGGGGAAAAAAAGATTCTAGATAATGGGAAGTGGTACATAAATCTGATAAGATATGAGTAATGGTATGCAATTCTCTGACAATTTCAATAAGTCATGAAAAACATCAATCAGTTTCTCATGCAGTACAGTGAACAAATCATAAGACAAGAGAAACCAGTTTAGTAGCCCGGTGGCTAGAAATGGTTTATATATATCTGAAAGACAGAATAAAGTGAGAGTTACATGTTACAACTAGAATTGACAAAAAAGAAAAAGCATTAGCAGTATCACAGACCTTAGCCAACCTATCAACACCATTGGATCCATGAGAGTTTTGAGTGACCCCAACTTGTGGAGGAGCTGGAGCTGCTGCTGCTGGTTGTGGTTGCAACACTACTACTGGTGATGGCTCTAATAACATTAAAGGAGAATTAACCGGAGGAGGCGGTGGCGGAGGCGGTGGAGGTGGTGGTTGTGGAGCTTGAACTGGTCCATTTCCACGCAACAAAAGGTCAAGACGTGGATATAGTGGCCATGAAGAGGCATCAGCAGTGGCGGACTCAGACCTGTACCTTTTCTTCATGGATTCAATCTTGTTCTTGCACTGTGTCTGTGTCTTAGGCGATTTTGTAGAGTTGCCACGCGACGAAACATGGCGAGCAACATCTTCCCAATCATGACCCTTCAGTTTGGCTCGGTTTCTGAGAACCCATTTGTTTTCATAGGCTTCAAGCAAGCTTGAAACCGCTCCTTCACTCCACTCATCTCTTTTCAACCTATCACTACTACCACCAACAACAACACCACTGCCACCACCACTAGCAAATGGTTTTCTTGGAGAGTCTTCTTTGATTGTAGTAGTAGTAGCAGCAGTAGTTGTAGTGGTATGGTTAGAGAGTAGAGATGGGTTTTCTTTGTTAATTTCTTTGTGATCCATCTCATTCTCTCCCCATGCTATGCTAAACTTTTACCTATATTGTTTTAGCTGCTAACATGTATGAACCCATCAAATAAGTTCATAACTGCAAAGAAAGAGAGACACAACCACTAGCATTAGAGAGAGAGAGAGAGAGAGAGAGCAAAAACAGAAAAGAATGGCTAGCTTGTATTAGTGGCCACCCAAAGGAAAGAAAGAAAAGAAAAAAGAGAGAAGGAAAGTTTTTAGGGTTAGTGGGCAACCAAGAAAAATGGTTTCACTTTGTCAAATGAGTTAATGATGTTAACCTCCTAACTTTCCTTTTTCACTTTATTTTTTTTTTGGGGTAGTGTTTTGTGATTGTGGGTATGTTGGTTTTATTGTTGTGGTTGGGTTATTTTGGCTGTTAGCGTTGATATGAAGCCAACCAAGACATCCACTTGGGCCTATAAGGGGGTGGTGGTGTGGTGGGTCATTCACGTGGGTCTGTCACCCACTCTCTATCCCTATCACCAATTCACTACCACCATCACCACAACCTTATTTCTTTCTTCTTCAATTACCAGCCAATATATGTGCTATCCTCACTCAAAAAACCTTAGCTTACACACACACCCTCTCTCTCTTTCTTTCTCTTTTTCTCTCTTAGCTTTGCCTTTTTGCCTTTTTGGGTGTGTGCCTTTTTGAAAGTTTTTTTTGGGTGGATTGATTCATAACCACTAGACCCAAATGCTAATGGCTTTCTTTCTAATAACACCTTCAATTGGCGCATTGATTCTGCCTTGGCTATAATGGTGGCCAATCATAATATGCCTCATCAAGTGGTGAACTCTTAGCCTAGCTAGAGTCATTTTTTTGATAAAAAACTTGGGGTCTTGGATTGTCTGACTTCATTCCTTAATCATAAACCTTAGGTGTTATCTAAGGAAATCCTTAACCAACATTAAAAATTTTAGCCTCTTATTGCTTTTATATTTTCATTTGAAGCACTTTACATAAAAGGGTTCTTTTCTTTTTACAAAATTTAATATGTGGCTACAAGTTGCAGCATTTAAACTATACCATTTTTTTTTTATTATTATAGCTTTGTAAAGCATCCATGCGAGAGTTGGTTCAATGGCTAATTGAGAACATGAAATACATGTTCTATTCATTTAAGGATTGGATTGCCAATGAAGAATGCATATTGTAATTTGTCTAGCTTAACTCAGCCAAGGTTTGTAAATGGCTATGGTTGGTTACAATTGGGAAATGAATGGTCAAGGGCAGGGAATATAGGAGACACTAGGAACAGAAACTTGGCCATTTGGCCATAAAAGCAAGCCTTGGTAGGCCTTGGTCAGTGGTTAGTGATGAAGTTTCAAGTTGAACTATATTTCATTGATTACCAAATCTACTCAAAATTCTACAAGTCCTGACCCTGACCTGACCCACAATCAAATCTGTCAATACCAAATGACTAAATTCTTTTTGTGGAAGTTGGAAGTGGGGGTGAGTGAACTTAGATGCTCTTTCCATTTAATTTAAATTCATCTAATAAAATTAACGTTACAGGTTTTTATTATTAGCAAAAGGACCCTACTTGATGTTGAGAGGCCCTGGAGTTAAAGAAAAAAAATATAAACGCTAGAAGGAGGGCTTGAACCTCCGACCTTGTGGTTAACAGCCACACGCTCTAACCAACTGAGCTATTCCAGCTGCTGTTATCCCTTTTTATCTTTCATTATACTTATCCAAAATACGAATTTCTTTCTTGGTCTGAAGTTATCAAGATCCAGATTAGTACGATTCTTCCAATTCTAAATAAGATAGGATTCCAAACTTCCAAATATCAAATTACCATCTTGATAGAGATATTGAATTTAATATCTCTGGCTATATATATATATATAGATTAGTTTGTTGGCTTAGGTTTTCGTTATATTAGTGAAATTTGGATTTTTTTTTATTTTGAAAGTTTGCCACTTACATGTTACGCATAACCCAGAATCTCATGTGCTTTTTTGGGTCCAAAGTTTTCCACTTACATATTATGCATAACTCTGATTATCATATTTCAGAATATTATGAGCTTTTTTGGGTCCAAATGATGCCTACAAGAGTAAAATTACTAGATTTCCTCTTTTTTTTTTTTTAAAGGCCAAAAAAAGAAACAACAATCTAATCTAGTTTTATGTTAGCTAAGAAAAATTTTACTCAAATTGTTCTTGATTAGTACCTGAATTGTAAGCTAATTAATTTAGAACAACATTAAATATTTAAATTTTGACCCGTATAAGATTGGCAAATTTTGGATTGAGATGTTAAATATGGACAGGAAAAGTGGTATTATAATTTAAAATAAAACTCCTTGCAAACAAAGGACTTGGAAAAAAGCTATCAAAAAAATGTTAAAAAAAACCATCAAAAATTTTATTTTCAAACACAAAAAAAAAAAAAAAACTTCCTAATTGTTCACACTTGGTCAGGCACTTGGAACCAATTCAGATTCAAACAAAAAAATAAAAAAAATTTTACGGGGTTACAATCATCAAAAGGATTAAAAGTACATAATGTCATTGGCCAGCCTTTGAAAGGTGGTTGAAAAGTAGATGAAAAAAAAAAAAAGAGAAAGTGGTGGGCTTTTGAAGATAGTGCCTTGATAGCCTTTGATCTCTAGCCTCGTCAGGAAAAATGCTGACAAATATTTAGACCAAAATAATGATGAACATTTGCATCACTTGTGGGGATCTGATTGGAGAATGATGGAATAAATGCCCAAAGCATAATTATTATTATTAAGACCCATTTTTTAGATTCAATCTTTCACAGAAGTTAAATCTCATTGATGGGTTTGAGAAAGTCTTCTTCCATGTGCAAATTATAGTTTATTTATTCCTTTTTAGTGGTTAATTTTTAAGGGGGTAGAGGTAGACCAACTTTTTTTTTTTTTTTTCTCATCAAAAGTTAATAAATTACATGTAAAAGTGGCATTATTAGTCACCACCCAAGATATCAAATTAACAAAAAGAGATGTTGCACTCAGTCACTCAGCCTTAAAAAGTCTTCTTTGCCTATTGAAATAAGTGAAAGTGAGAAACCCTCTAAAAAGCCCAACAAAATCTATGATGCAAGGATAACTTTTTTATTTCTCCTTATTGGGTCAGAGGAGCCTGTGAGTCTCATAGGAGTAGAATTAAGAAGTTATTCATTGAGAAATCAATGGTAGCTTTTAGCAAAAACTTTGGTAAAACAGGAATTGAGTGGAGAATAACCTGTCCCAATGGTATAGTGGGTTTTGGTAAAGGAAAGTGTTTCTTGGTGTTGATTTTAGACTGGGTTCCTTTTCTTTCATTGTTTCTCCCTCTTCTTCATTTTTTGTTTTACCCCTTCTCAAGTCCGTTGTAATAATAGGTGTGTATGGGTTTGGTTAGGTTGTATACTTGAATTCAATTTAAAGTTTTTTCCATCCACCATGAGTTCATTAACTTAAGAAATCTTTAACCAACTCAACCTATGGTAGGTTTATAAACCATGAGATTCGGGTCAGGTTGTGTTCGATTATCAGATTAGTGTACGTTTGGCATGGATTATTTTTGCCAACTTATTTTACTATTCAGCTTATTTTTTATATTATTTATAGGCCACACTGCACTTTTTAATACTATTCATGAGTTCTAATGTATTATTTCAGCTAACTTTTATTTTTATCTACAATACTTTCAACAAAAAGTTCTCAATTTCAACAAAATAAGCGGATCTTAAATAGACACTTAGCATCATTTTGTTGGGCCTAATAAAAAAATGAGTTTCGTTCAACTATCTAAGTTTATGCTCCTTCAAGCCGGTGAATAAATAAATAAACAAAACTGCACATGATTTAGCCAAATGGATTACCAAATCCAAATCTTTCGCTGAAGTTAAATTGCTTGGGTATGCCCTCCAAAGTCCATGAATCACTCTATTTGTTTGGTTTCATATATTTGTATATGGAGTCTTTTTGTTTCTTTGTTGCTTTGTTTTTGGATGGTTATGTTGGTTTATTCTTGTTCTTAATTGGGTAATTTATGTTAAAAATTTTGCCAACATGAACTCAACCTAATCAAAATATTTATAAAATAAATAAATAAATCAATGAAAAACCAACCCAAGGCATTGGAATGGGTTGAATTGAGTTAGGTACAACAAATTGGTGGATTGAATGTACACAGTACACAACTACTCATAACACATTAACATTTAGCATCACTGATCTCTTTCTCCTCCAAATTTAACACATTAACATTTTTTATTCTATTAATTAATGATAGCTAGTATGGCAAACAATATGCCTAACCAACTTCACACCCCAAATTTAACTTTCTACTGATTGAGATCATGACCCTACTCATGAATAGGACTAACGAGTTAGCTGTAACGGTGGCTAAAAGTTAACCTTCCAAATAGTGAAAAAGCATCTTTCCTAAATAACACAAAATTATTACAAACTCTTGTTTAGACTTCCCCCCCTTTTTTTTTTTGCTAATCTCTTGTTTAGGCTTCCTACAAATTTCTTTTATTCAACTATTATCTTCATCTCAAAGTTGTAATTGAGTCAAAACTTAATACAAATTGAGGATTACTTAGACTTCCTTGAGCTTAAATTGTGCTTCGAATTATTTGAGGTAGTTGACTAACAAATAGTATTAGATGTTTTGTTAATGTAAAAATATCATGTCACATGGTAAAAAAAAATAAAGATAAAAAAAATAAATAAAAAAAAAAAAAAAAAAAGGAAGACAACCACAGATTATATGACATAATTTTGATTAAAAAAAAAAAAAAAAAATCCTAGACTAGAAAAGTAGTTACATCCATAGGCTGTGTGAAGACAATTGGAGGGACATTGGGGTATTTGGTACATGTTTTCAAACAACAATTTTCAGTTTTTAAGCAACATTATATGTATTTTCACACACTTTTTTACCCACACATATTTCTACACATGTTTTCAAACAACAATTTTCAGTTTTTAAGTGCATGTACCAAACACCCCCTTAATATCATACCTATTTTCACCTAATGTGTTATGTGTGGAACTATGAATGGTGGACACTTTCTAGCTTCTACCAACTCCTGTAACATGGACTCCATTTTTTATCCATAACTCATGAACACACAAATCAACAAGCTATGAAATAGGAATCTTACTATTTGTGCATTTATTCTACCACGAAATTGAGATCATAGACTTGTATAATTTGATCAAGCCATGAAAGTCACGAGAAATATGTCAAGCTGAACGGAGACAGCAGAGCCTGGTCCGAGACGGCTTCTAAGTTTTAACCAAAGTTTGGAACTTTGAATACACATAATTGATGCAGACAATGACGTTTAGTACATAGGGGCTTGGAAGACTTGGTATTCAGTAGTCGCATTGAAGAATTCAAGCACGAAACATCACCTGGAGAAGAACATGGACTAAACTTTTTCTCATCAAGAATTAGTGATGGTGATAGAAAACTATTGTCAGTAAAAATAGAAAGAGAAAGCATTCGAGGCACGATACACAGATGGAGCCTTGCTCTATATTCAAACCGTGTTGCTTTTTATGATAGTTTTTCCTTGTATAGAGTGACAAGATTTAGCAACATAAAATCCATCTAAATAAAACTCATCCAAAATAAACAAAAATTTAATGTTACGTTCACCCTCAACAAAATGCTCTCTCTTATTATGGAAAAACCTTGCGACAGGTTTGATGGAGATGGCTCACCATGCTTTGAGGTTTCAAGAACATTGCATGATGTCGTCGTGTCGATAACATTTGGCCTCACCTAAGCCATGCTGCCCATATATGCCACACACATTGAGTGTCTCCAATTTGACGTAATGTAATTTACTCTACTCTTATTCAGTACTGATTTATGAAGTACCCTTTTACAAACAGCTCAAGCTTTCAATAGAAAATGTAAAACATATTACAATTTCAACTTAATGCGGCCCAAAAGACTTGTAGTTCAATTGGCACGTTCATGAGAGAGGAATTCAAGCGACAAAGTTAACAAAGTGCAAATAATAAATTACCAATTGTCTAAAAACTTTAGATATTTTAAAAATATTAAAATTAATTACTTGACCAATATTTTATTACCCCCCTCATATGTAAGTCTAAACATGCCTTTGATAAGTAAGGCCTAATTTGTGATATTTTTGGCTTTTTGAATAAGGATTAGAAAGAGGATTTGAACTCAAGACTACCTAATAACACAATAAATTATTTCCAAAAGCCTAAATTGTTAAAAGAATAGTTCATTCAAGAGGTTAATCAATATTCTAAACATCAAATAGTTCTCACATTGTGAAACAATAGTGGGAATACATCGTGCGCAAATGCTTTTTGTTTAGGCTATGAACCTTATGAATCAATAATTTAATTCATGATATTTTTAATTTTTTGAATGAGGATTAGAAAGGAGATTTGAACTCAAGACTACCTAATAACACGATAAATTATTTCCAAAAGACTAAGTTGTTAAAAGAATAGTGAATTCAATTGTTTAATCAATATTCTAAACACCAAATAGTTCCCACATTGTGAAGCAATAGTGGGAATATACCTTGTACAACAACTTTTTGTTTAGGCCAAGAACCTTATGACTCTGAAAGAACATAATTTTGATCCCCCACTTATTGTTAGGGAAAAAAAACTACTACTTGTTTAGGACTTGTCTATGGAAGCTTTCCCAACAATTTGATATACATTTTAATCCCTGCACTATCCTAATTAACAAAACTAATGCTGCAATCATGCTTGATCTTCAAATTCTATGCCACTTTCCTTTCATACCCTGAATAACCATGATTTTATGACAAAATTCTAGGTGCTGCAAACTTTTCCATCATCTTTCACTGTCACAGACTCACAGTGCTTATTATGCTTAAGGGTTGAAAATGAAATAATTTAAAGGCACTAAATTATTTGTCAAACCAGCTTTTAAGCATCCAACCAATTCAGGTTACTATCTTATCTAAAACCATGACTTGAGAGTTCTAGTGGGTTATGTGGGTTCATTGTGTTAGCCAATAGGACAGTGCATTTTCTTCAAATCAAATGTCATATGAACATGCATTTCCAATTCCATGACCATGGTCACCTTGACCTAGTTAGTAGTCACTAATACTCTACACGTTTGTACTCTGAAATGTTCCTTATTTTACCTTTTCGCCTTTTCTTTAAATTTTGTTTTTCCTTTTGTTTGTTTTTTCAATGAATATTAGTCAACATGGAATTTGTATTAGGTTAAGTAGAATTCACTTGCTAGTGGGACAACATATTAATTAACCTCAAATCAATTGTCATATAACGTCCATTTCCATTGCCGTAGTCAGTAATCATCTGGACCCATATGGAGATGGCAGTCGCTAATCGAACTTTTAACTCCAAATGCGCATTTTAGGTGCGTGTAGAAGTCGCAACTTTGAACCACCTACTAGTTATTGATCTCTAATCATGTTGGATTTAAGAGTTTGAAATGTATAAAGAGAAAATCTAATCCAACAGTAAATTTGTTAAACTACACATTCAATAAAAGAAATTAAGAGATGTAACATTGGCAAAAATTACACCACTCGGTGTAACTTGAACTTAAACCCCAACTATATGTATATATAATCAATGGTCAAAGTTGTTCCTGTTTATGGAGGCTTGCATGATGCATCCTCAATAGACCACCCTAAAAGAATGATTGTGAGAAACAAGTTCTAGAGTGTACACAACATGCAAAACCCACTCACTACATACTTCATCATTTCTTAAACGGGTCATCGTTACATTGTTACCTATTTCTGATCACTTTCTATTTTAAAAACATGATTGAACTAATGCACATCATATTCTTGCAGCTTCTAATTGCGAACTGCCATATCAATTTCAAAGATCATGCTTTATGTATACCATTTCGAAACTCGTTTCAGTTTGTCCAATAAAACAGAATATTTAGATACCGGCCTATTTCGGCGTACCATTTCAGGGTGTTTTGGGGTTCTTTAAAAAGATATATATATTCTTATACAACATAAAATTATCAATTCAAAAAGTATTACTAAATATCAAATATTACAAATCATTTACTTACACAATAGTAATTAATAAAATAATCCCATAAAAAATTAAATAAAATAATACTTTACTGATTGCTATTAATATAGTGATTTAAAAAGAAAATCCTTTTAACCACAAAAATAAAATAAAATAAAATAAAAAATCTTAATAAAGTGGTTTATATATATATATATATTTTGGTCAAGTGAGGAGATAATTATATTAGCTAGCCACAAAAGGTGAAGTATTGGCTATCAGCCTTAAGGAGTACAAACCATTTGCATCAGAATTTTCAATTACATTTAGAACAGGGGTAGGGGAACATCAAGTACATTTAAAGCAAAATTTTGTAAATAAATGAATATTTTGGGAATTTGGGATAAATTTAATCATGATTCATGAAGCTTCTAGGAAGCTCCACTCTCATCTACTCCCACGTGCATTGAGCCATTTTCCCTTAATAGTTAGTATTTGATTGGATATTGACTATCATGCGTCTACGTCTACGTTTGCGTTTGCCTCTCTTTTTTTTTTTTTTTTTTTTTTTTGAAGCGCATTTTGTGGTTGTGGTGCTTTTCCAGTAGGTTTTATGCACTGTTCACAGGACCCACAAGCCTATTTTTTCACCAAAACTTTCATTAAAAATAGGTTTCAGGTACTATTAACACATTTAAAAATTATTTTGCTACAGTGTTTTCAGTTTTCAGCAAAATAAACAGTATCCAAACACACCCTTAATATCACTTTCAAAGCTCTATTTGTCATTTACAAGTCTCATAAATGAAACTCTCACTCTGGAAGTTCTAGAGAATAGAGACAACTCAGATAAGCCTTGAAGAAGATTGGAAATTATTAGGTACTTCTGGAGTATCATAAATGTGTAGTCTCCCCTCTCGCATGAATGGTGGATCTTATCATGAATTTAATTAGTAAGACCTATCATTCATGTAAGAGAAGAGAATTACATGAAGAGAATACGCATTTATAGTATTCTGAAAGTGCACAATAATATCCTAGATTTCAAATGGTAAGCAAATTAACTTCCACTTCGTCCACCATTTTGCCAAAGCTTGGATTTCTGCTTTCTTCTTCTTCTTCTTCTTCTTTTTCTTTGGTTTTTTTTCCCTAACAAATCATTTGGTACTAATCTGAGATTCTACTGTCTACTTCTCTGATTTTTTTTTTTTTTTAAGCCAAAATCTGGTACCGGCCAAAATTTGTATTTCGGCCGAAATTGGCCGGAATGGCCGAAACACCCCGAAATAGGCTGAAATGACCCAAGGTGGAACGGGAGGTATTATGGTACTAGTTTGCATGTCGGTACAAAATATTTCGGCCGGAACGAATCGGAATCAATAACAATGGTTTAGACACCCTGCCGATCGTAATGCCATGACTCTATTCACCTACCAGGCATAAACACATCCAAAACAAAATGGCTTCACTTTACTCTAATGCAATTCCTTTGAATCTTGTCCTAGTTCTTAGTGTAGTGTGTGTGTATATATATATATATATATATATATTGAAAACCACACTACAATCAGTCAACAGCAGCAGATGGCTGCAAAGACAAGAAAACAACTCATCCCAAGCCTAACTTGGAATAGAATTAAGAATCCTCCACACAGCAGAACACCCTATTCTGAAGGGAGTTTTTGAAGTACGTATTGCCACTGACTTTAAACCTGACAGCATCCCTAAAAACCTTAATAATACAATCCTCAGGAAGGAGTTTGCTACCAAAAATTCTCCTATTTCTCTATAGCCAAATCTTATAGATGGTAGCAACAAACACCACCTTTCTGATGGTGTTTTTCTATCCTTTACCTTTTAGGTCATGTAAACCTCACTCCATGACTTCATCCGAGCTGTAAATCTGGTTCTTGCACAAACCCATCCTTAAAATATGCAGTCAAATTCTATTTCCCTTACATCTTTGAACCGAGTCATATTTCCGGAAATGAGTGCCTCCAATCCACTTAAACAGAGTTTTATTAGTAAATTTAGGAACTGGGATCCTCTATATCATCTATGTAGATGGTAGCAAAAAACACCACCTTTCTGATGGTATTTTTCTATCCTTTACCTTTTAGGTCATGTAAACCTCACTCCATGACTTCATCCTAGCTGTAAATCTGGTTCTTGCACAAACCCATCCTTAAAAGATGCAGCCAAATTCTATTAGAGTTCCCTTCTACCATTGAACCAAGTCATATTTCCGGAAATGAGTGCCTCCAATCCACTTAAACAGAGTTTTATTGGTAATCAATTCTCCGTGTTCTGTATCAAGGTTTGCCCAAAATTCGCATAGTTCCCATCTATCATCTGCTTTAATCAGATATTTCAGTTCAAAATTGCTAAAAAAATGCAGTGATTTATTTTACTTATATTTTTCCTTTTTACTAACAATAATTTACATAAATTCAGAGAATAAAAATTGCATGCCAGGATGAAATTTACGAATTGGGATCCTCTATATCATCTATGTATGCGGGTACCTTTAAATTCATGAAAAATTAAATTTCTACATGAAATAAAATGTCTCCATTTCAAACAAGTGAAAAAGGATCTGATCCAATATTCAAAACATCTCCATCAACATGAACTTACCAATTGAAGTTCATAATCACAGGGCACTTCACGATTTCATGTAAATTACAAGTATGTCGGTTTAAGAGTCAAGATAAAACTAAGAAATGATATAACTATGAGCATTTGAAAGAAATTATCCTTAGCAAAAGTTCTTATATCATGCAAGTAAATGCACAAACATAATACTCTCAATTATTATACGAAATAACAGAAGAGAAAATATGTGATAGAATGAATTTCTAATTAGCTTCTACATGGCTGGCTTCAATATGTTCCTCCAGTATTTTCTTTTCTCTTTTAAATCTGCCAATGAACTCTTAACTCAAACGAAAATTTTTTCTTTGTAAGAACAATTCAGAGGATAGAGTCTGGGTTCAATATTTTACCTACCTCCTCACAGCACCAATATGAATACCTTTCAACATACTATGAAGCATGTATTCCTACCTTACACATTCCATACATGAAGCTTCTTTTGAGTTGAACTTAAGATTTATGCTTAACCTAACAAAGTGAATATCCAATTAGCTTCCAATGGGCTTTCTTGCAAATGTTTATCCACTACTTTTTTCTTTTCTTTTCTTTTAAATTTGCCAATAATAACGTACTTTCCTAGTAAGAACAATACAGAGGATAAAGTCATGTGTTCAATACTTATACACCTTCTCATGGCACCAATATGAATACCTTTTCAAACATACTTCAATTTGACTTAAGCATCAATGTATTCCTCTCTTAGCTTTCCAAGCTCTAGATGAAGAAATGATATAAGATCATTTAAGGTTCCTACAATGATATGATGTTGAAAAAAAAGGCACACACACTATCATTAACAAGTGCAAGAGCGGATTCGAACATAGATTCCAACAACAAGCTATAATATTTGACAACAAATTAGCTATGAAACCAAAAAAAATGTGTAAAATTTCTAACAACAATCAAAAAATAAGTTCCAACCCCAGCATATAAGTAAGTTGTCATGTTCTGTATAAATCACTAAAATCCACCATTTGATCATTTACATTACACAATACATACAATTTTGATAACAAAAACCATTTCCCCTATTCTAAACTAATAATCAAAATCTAAAAAGAAAGAAGAGGAAAAAAAAATACAACATACCATTCAAGCACAAGCCCCCAAACCCCACACAAGGTTAAGAAGAACATTGATTTAGCAAGGAATCAAATCTCTCATCCCTCACCACACACCCATTTCCACCATAGATAACTTTCAAAAGAGACACAGCTTTTCCTTTCCCTTTCCCAGTCCCATTCTCCGCCACGTCAGCAATCCCTTCCACCACACCCTCACCCAACCCCATTTCCCTAACTTCTCTCCCAACCTTCTCACTTCCACACCGCACCAAATTCAACAAAGCCCCAACTGAATTCTCCTTGATTCTCATACTAGAGCTCGTTGCTCCATCCAACAAATCCACCAACAACCCAATACCCGAGACTTTTCGAAACGCTTCTTCGCTCTCCTCACACCCGGCTATTTGGGCTATAACCGCCGTGGCATCTTCAACTACCCCAACCGCCAAACCCTTCATGACCAACGAGAACAAGGTTCCAACCCCACCTAACTCTATAACCGTCTTTCGATTCAGCGGATAAAGAGCGATCCCAAACAACGCTTTCAACGCGTCCTTCACCGACCTCGTAGGAGATCCGACATGTTTCACAATATCTAGCAAAGAATATATGATGTCCCGCTTCGAACCTATGATGGGTCGGTACTCGTCGACAATGAGGAGACTGTGGAGAGTGGCGGCGGAGGACTGCACGGCCGAAGCGTACGACGTGGAGGCGTGGAGGCGGAGGATGTGAGAGATGGCGTCGAGGAGGCCGCGCGTGGACATTAAGGTGGCGCGTGAGGAGATCGAGAGGTTGAGGAGGGTGGCGGCCGCGTTGTCCTGCGAAGAATGGGACGAAGAGTAGAGAGTTTCGGCCAAGTAAGGGACGGCGCCGGCTTCTGCTATTAGAGGCCGGCTCTCTGCGTCGAGCTTTGTCATCAGCCGAAGCTCGCACAAGGCGTCGACTCTGGTTCGTTCCGACACTGAGCCCAGCTTTGTCACGAGGGTCTTTACCGTTCGGCGCTTCACTTCCATGGTTTTTGGGTCTTTCAGAAAGTCTTGGTTTCTACGCAAATTTTGGTTTCGGTAATGATTTGGGTTTGAGTTTGCGTTTGCGTTTATCCATAATGTTGTTGTGGTGGCTTAGTTTTTGAAGATGAATTGAATAGTATGAATTGTGATGTATACAACAAAACACAACAACGAAGTGTGAAAAGAATATAAGAAAGAGAGATGCGACCTTTTGCTTATTTCAAAGGCTATCCACCTAACATTGAGGAAATGACCAAAATGCTTCGTATTTTGTCATGTTCTTACGAATGCAATTTGTGTATGGGGATGCGCGTATTGCTGAATTTTCATTGTTGCCTACCATTTTAGTCGTGTATTATAACAGGAAGTAGAAAGTAGAAACTACCAATCTTGTAATGCGAACGTGATGATGATTTATGTGAGATAGGGATGTGTGTGAGAAGCTGTTTCCCGTGCCTTCAAACTTCAATGGAGGAATTGGTAAAATTGCAAAGCACGAGCTTCATGTCTGTTTTTTTTTTTTTTTTTTTTTCTCTAGGTTATAAATGCACGCAGTGTCGGTCGCATGAGGCGTTAGACTAATAGTTCGTTGCTACCTGCCATATAATTGCTTCTGATGCGTATGAATATGAAATAGGGAAATCCTTGATTAGCTTATGCGATAATAGTTCATTTAAAGAAAGTTTTTATAGAAAATAAAAAATATATATAATTAATATTTTGACAATTTTTTTTATTTTTTATAAAAATGGTGTCAAAATTTTCTTAAACTGAATTATTAATGAGTGCTTTAGGGCACTCATTAGCATCACCTTATGAAATAATATCTCACATTTAATGCTTTCAAATCTATAAAAGTATTAACGTTTAAAAATTAAAGGGCAAATTATAACTTAGTCAGGGCAGCCCTTTTTACTAGGCCGATTAGGCAATTGTCTAAGCCTCTAAAAATTTGGCACATCTTTTTAATTAAAAAATAAAAATTTTGGTAAATCTAGTTTGGAACGGGCAGGCCAGATTGAAAAGCCTCACAGAAATCCGACCAACTAGTTTGGACCAAAGTCCCATCACATTTATGCCCCCACTTGAGTTACAAGCTCACATTACTGAGCTCGGCTTGGTAAATCTAGTTAAACATTAGTTCTAAACAAAATTATTGCCCAAAAATAACATTATTATCCTTTAGACAAACTAAAAATCAACAAGATAAACTACAAATTAGGTCTAAAAGATTAACCACAAAACAATTACAAATCAAATCAAATAAAACAACTCAATTCCCTAAAAGTTTTACCTTTCTCTCTACTCTCCGCCTCTCTCTGTCTCTCATGCTTTCTCTGATTCCCTCCACTATTCTCAATTGCTCAAGCAAGCTTCCTCCACCTGGACCGCCTCTCTCAACTGCTCAAGCAAGCTTTCTCCACCTCTCTCATTCTTTCTCTAAATCTGATTCTCTACTCTCCGTCTCTCTCAACTGTTCACTATATGTCCGTATCAAGTATAAATATTTGGGCGCTTGACTTTCTCTTCATTTTATTTGTTAAGATAATAAGATTGGGCATGTTTTGTTTATGGTTTCCTCGACGTTTCAAGTTTGATTGGGCCTTCAAGTTTTTTTTTTTTTTTTTTTTTTTTTTTGAGTTATAGATAGGATTTGTTTTGTGTTTTTTTGTAGGTGGGTCTTATTAATAAGCTTTGTGTTATGGCTGTGCTTAAATTTTTGTTATGCTTGTGCTTAATTTTTTTTTAATCTTGTGTCTATATATATATATATATATATATATATATATATTTTAGTTAGTGGTAATATATTGAATAAGTCTTTATTTATGCAGGTTGAGATTGCTAAAAACTTGTTATTGTTCGGTGAAATTACAACAATACTTTTTATATAAATCAGGTTCTATTTCTCATTTGCTCTACACTTGAAAGTTATTTTTTATTTTAGTCTTTATAAATATATTGTTTGATTAGAAATGTCTACTAGAAAATATGCACATGGATATGAAAAACTTAAAAAAAGAAGAAAAATTAATTGAGTCTCAAAAAGGATTAATGAATAAATTTGTTATTAGTAATAAACAAAATATAACAAAAAATTTAGATGAAAATACCACAAATGAGCAAGAGATTCACCAAAAAGAGTTAGAAGATAATGAAATGATACAATTGCAAGATAACAATGATGTTCAATTTTGCAATACAACAAATCTTGATAATGAACTTCAAAATAATTTAGAAGAAAATGAAAATAATGATGAAAATGTCATAAATGAACAAGTTCACCATAATGATGTTCAACTAGAAGAAAATGAAAATAATAATGACATGTTGAATTATATTCCTTCAAATATTTATGATCCAGGTAATTGGAAAAATATTGACACAAAATTAAGAGATTTATTAGTAGAAAGAGGTCCAATTAGAGACAATGATATAATTTTTCCTAGAGGTAATGACATTAGACATTTTTCTACTATTCATTACACTCGAATATTATCAAATGAGGAGAAGCATGATAGAAAATGGCTAGTGTATTCAAAAGATATGGACCAAGTATTTTGTTTTTGTTGCAAGTTGTTTGAGTCTAAATGTACTGGCCAACTATGTAATGAAGGAACTCGAGATTGGAAAAATATTAGTTCTAAAATTAGATGTTATCGATTGAAAAGAAGATGTTAGAAGAACTTGAATACAAAAATTTAATTAGTCAATTTGCATCTCAAAATGCAAGAAAAATAGATTTTAAATGAAATATATTATAATATAAAAATATTAAATAAACATTAATTTAATTAATATATATAAGTGTAAAAAATGCCCCATTTTTAGTTTTCGCCTTAGGCCCCAAAATGTCTAGGGCCGGCCCTGAACTTAGTCATTGTAGTTTGGCCAAAATTTTAGTTATCTACTGGTGGTTAACTCAGGTAGAAATGAGACTAAGGGTGAGTTTGGATACCGCTTATTTTGCTGAAAACTAAAAACTAAAAATACTATAGCAAAATAATTTTTAAATGTGTGAATAGTGCCGTGGAACCCATTTTTAATAGAAGTTTTGATAAAAAAAGAGGTTTGTGGGAATGTGAACAGTGCACGGGACCTACTGAAAAAAAAAAAAAAAAAAAAAAACGCAGACGCAGTGCTTTTCAGCACTATCCAAACGAGTACTATATAATTTTACACCACTTTCATATCTTTCTCTTCTAAAAACACAAAAAACATAAAAATATAAGATCAAAATGAATCAAGCGGAATACTTGCATCATAGGATTTCAAATCACAGGTAGACAATTTAAATTTTGGTAAAACCTTAAGTTGGTAAAATGTCAAATTTCAAATCACAGGTAGGCAACTTAAATTTCGATCAAACAACATGTCAATAAGTTGTAATTTTCCAAAAATTAGAAGTATTCATGAATTACACTAATATAAGATTTCGTGTTGCTGCTTATTTATTCAAGTTTTTTTTTTTTTTTTGTTTGAACTAAAAATTTGAATTTAAATATCTTCATCCAAATACTAGTGTTATGGGTCCGTTTGGATATAACTTATTATTGCTGAAAACTGATGATTATTGCTGAAAACACTGTAGCAAAATAATTTTTAAATGTGTGAATAGTACCGTAGGACCCATTTTTAATGAAAAAATTACTAAAAAGTGAAGTTTGTGGGTCCTGTGAACAATAAATAGGACCCATTAATATGCACTCCACCGCTTATTTTGCTGTGAACAGTGCACGGGTTGATGAAAAAGTGAACAGTAAAGGGGTTGAAAAGTCAAAAAATACGGCAAAAAAAAAAAAAAAAAAAAAAAAAAAAAAAACGAAAACGCAATGGGAGAAATGCAATGCAATGCAGAAAAACTCTCTATCCAAACCCTCACTATATATATGGGCAAAGTTAACAAATGCTGCCCTAAAGATTTGGTTAATTTTTTTTTTTTTATCAGTTTTTACATTTTTCATAAAAACGATTTTAAAATTTGTCTAGAATAGTTTATCAACAGAAGCCTTATAGCCACCCATTATGTGCGTGTGTTTTGAATTATTTTAAAGATTAGAGCATTTTGGAATTCAAGACTCAGAAGCCATAGGATCCGACTCGAGTCCAATAGAACTATTGCACTGTATAATAGTGAACCAACGGGTAAGATTAAAAGTTAAAAGCCCGCTTTTAATTTAAGCCCTTGGATTAGAAAAACTTTTAACCTTCAATTTTTTTACTTCTTTTACTTTTTCAACCATCAAATTTTACATCTAACAAACTCACAACTCACAATAATTGCAACGCGCAGTAATTGCACGGATCTAACTAAATCTAAGACTCACATACATAAGAATTCAATATTATGTTCCTTTCTTCCTATTAATTAACTAATATGCAAGGGGCTTTATAGCTTCTATTCCCTTCCAGTAACTAATTAAAAAAGGTAATATTTTATATGCCCCAAGTGTACCACTACAATTAAGTATATAATAAAGAATTATATGTACCTATAGTTTATAACCAGAAATGGTCCAACATAAGACTACTTTTCAACCACGAGCTTTGAATTCAATATTTTCTTTCTCATCTTTAGGTGTTATTGTTATCTTTTAATTTACGATAAAGATTAGATTAGTAACACGGTTCTATCATTGATAAAAGTCCCCACCATTACATGTTTGCATATATTGTCTTAACTACTATTAAAAAATTATTTATTAGGCGAACAAAGTGATTTTGAAGAAAAATACTATCATATTGTACACGATAAGTATCACAATATAACTTGATTAATATATTAGCAAATATACACACACATATTAAAACATTATTTATTAGGCGAACAATGTGATTTTGAAGAAAGTACTACCATTTTGTACAAGATAAGTATCTCAATATAACTTGATTAATATATTAGCAAATACACACACACACACACACATATATATATATATATATATAAAACTTATCAACTTTGTTCTCTTTAGACTAATATCAATTGTTGATTAGAACCAATCAATAAATAAATAAAAAATTGTTGATTAGAAGCACCTTATCAACTTTGATCAAAACTTTCATTCAAAAGTTTATGAATGGTTTACCAAGGGGAGTTTGTGTCTTTGTGAAAATACCATTAACCTTGTTGAGATCCCATCCAGTATTCAGCATAGATTAGAGTATGTTGTAATTTGATCTCATTATTTTAGGGATATTTTGGAGGAGTTCATAAATAAATGGAAAGCAATAAAGCATTATAAAATAAATAAAGAAGGAATTGAAAGAAATAAAATATTGCTTCTCTTGTTAGAATGATTATAAGAAAATTAATGAAAAGTAAATTAATGATTTTATTTAAGGGGATAATAAGGAGGAACCAGGGATTTAGATTCTTTAGGGCTAAGGTAATTCTACTGTAAAGCTTTAAAATCTTTATATATGGTCAAATGAAAGGTGTAATGTTTTTTTTTTTTTTTTTACAAGATAGAAATTCTATTTTAGCATAATCTAAGTGTATATATGTGTGAAGCTCTCTTTTAGAGAATTGAACTCTGGCTCTTCCCCCCCCCCCCTCTCACACCTCACAAGCATTTATATTCGTGGAGTGATTATCACGTCAAGGGTGCACGGTGGCTGTAATGTTACTTTCACATATTCTCACTACCAATATCACTTTTATTGTGTCAAGAGCTTTGCAACACTTTATAATGTTTCAACAAACACGTCTAGGTTTCAAATTCCCCTATTTTTTATTATAACTATCAAATTATAAAAATAAAATAAAATAAAATAAAAAATATCATTTTTATTGTATGCTAATTATAGCATGCCAAATTAAGGTAATTGCAGGGGGAAAATTATAATAAACTTTGTGTCATTTTATTTATATAGGTTTAAAACAAAATTTCCATCCCTTCTCATAAGTCAAATTATTAATAGGAAGAAACAAAAAATGGCGAAAATATCATTTTGGTCACCTATATTTTGGAATTATTGTCAGTTTAGTCAAAATATTTTGATAACAATCTATTTAGTCAATGTTATTTTCAAGTCGTAGTAATATAATATTTACATTTAACTTATTCCAATTAAAAATAACATAGACCTAAAATAATATTTTCGTAAAAATATTCATTTTAAGTCAACAAAAGTGGTCACTAAAGGGCATGGGGGACCATGGTAGGCGGTTGGCGGGCAGTATTCAACTCTTTGTGCTTTATCTACATACTGTTGACATATCAACTACGAGTAGAGTAGGGAGTGGGACACTAGGTTGGAATGTCAAAAAGGCCTTAGCCTCTCCCACTAGGCCACTACCCACACCCAAAAATTAAAGTAGCCTAAGAAAAAAAAAATAGGAGGGTCAATAAGCAAGAGAGTAGTCGGGGGAAATGGGAAAGCAATCGTTGTCACACTAGACTCTAAATGCACTCCTTAAAGCTTGTCACCATCTTCAACCCCCAGCAATCACCTCCATAGCCCCCACCACATACAGTAAACTTCCAACTTCTCCTGTGCCCCACCACACCATTCTTGCCCATTCTTCAACAACTCAATTCCCATTGGTAAACCAAAAGTCCAATCCCTCTTGATGAATTTTTTGTTTTATGTTACGCTTATATATGGAATCACGAAAACGTATCGTATGTATTATGTACACTCTCTCACATTGTATGGATGTTAGAAAAGTGGGACTCATCCCTATGTGAGTGACTTTTATACCAAATGCAAACTTATGAATTTGGTTATGTATGTAACAAACTTCAAATACCATCTCCCTCTCTTGATCCTTTAATAAAACGCCTAACACCAATCCACTACTGCTAGCTTTTTACCCACCTCTTGGTGAAGTCACCACCTAACGGCTAACCAACAACCAACAACGATGGATCACCACCCAGCTCCCAAGATTGGGTGCTCTGGCTTTACAAATTTTAGTCAAAATTTCAAAGTAACATACAATTTTCCCCTTTAAAATATTAAAGGTAAATTACATATTTAGTCTATATCCTTTACAGCATATTTCAATTTGATTTGTAACATTTCAATTGTGTCAATTTAGTCTATAATCTTTCAGTGTTGTGTTAATTTAGTCCTTATTGTTATATCTTGGATGAAAATTGATGACATGTCAGATAATCAAAATAAAATTTTAGTGTATTGTCATATCAAGGAAAGTTTTTTTTTTTTTTTTTGCCCATTAAGTGCATCATCAATTTTTATCCAAAAAATAATGATAAGGACTAAATTGACATACTACTAAAAAGTTAGAGACTAAATTGACACAATTGAAACGTTAAGGATCAAATTGAAATATGGTGTATAGAATAAGGACCAAATACGTAGTTTACCCAAATATTAACTATCCACTTTTCAAATTCAAAATACATCTCACTCAAAAAAAAAAAAAAAAAAATCTCACTCAATATTTTCTTATATATTGAATTAAAATATTCATCATTTATTATTTTATATTTTTGAGAATTAACTATAAAGAAAGAGAGAGGAGAGAGAGAGAAAGTTTGAATGAAAAAATGATTTTTTCTTTTAAATTTTACAAAACGTTATGGTGCATTCCAAACTTGTTAAACATTGTTATGTTAATTTATTGGAGATTCGGGTGTGAGATTTTTTTTTTATGATATTAGACTATAATAATTATCAACTTACCTAAAAAAAATTGTTTTAAAGACCTAAATGCTAATGGATGTTTAATGAATTCCACAACATTTCTGAAATAAATGAAATGAAATAAATCAACAATAAACTTTTGAGAGCAAATGAAATTGTTTGCACTAGGTGATAGGGATACCATTCAATATTTAGAGAATCCTGGAATCGTACGGACTACCCAATAATTTGTAGCATAAACAATTAGTGAGGTCAAAGGTGGCTTCAACAAGAGATGAAAAGTTCTTCAACACCATTTCCTTCTCAAACAAGGATATTTAATGATTTGATATATGAGTCAGAAATTGTGTAACCTTATTATACATTGTCTATAAAATGTCAATTGGCACAGTATATAACATTTGATGAAGTCAAATTCAACTTATGTAAACCATGCATAGCACGTCATTATACACAACTCTTCAATCAACACGCAGGTACTATTTCAAGTTTTCAACCCTTATAATCATATCACTCAACATAAACATAATATTGTCAACACGCTAACAGTGTTGCGGATGGTCTGGCTAATAGAAGAGTAAATAAAAGATGTAACTTGATAGAATATGCGCGGTGTTGTACTTTTGTAACTAATCCTAATATATGAGATCTTTTGAAAATAAACACTCCCAGATCAAGATAATCTTAAACATAGCAAAACCAATATCCAGGTCCAAATTGATCCATTGACCTTTCCTTTTGTTTACGCACATCTTCATTCATTTCAAATTTTCAAGGGTCTTCTTTGTCTAATTCAATAGATTAATAGTGCATATGACTGCATATTTTAGGTATTTTAATGAATTGAACGCGACTCTTACATGACACGTTTAAGAAAAGTCACATATCATACACATCATGAGCACTAGACGGAAGCTTTACTCTAGTGCATATATAAAACCGGAGCCCGTTTTCGATAAAATCAACAAGCCTCTCATCATGTATTAAACATTCATCATAATTGCAATAATGACAGGTATGGACTCAATGACATTCGTCAAAATTAAGATTGATTTTTGAAATCCTGAGCTAACTCTGCGTAATACTACAATCCTTATAGCAATCTTTCATTGACAAGAAAGGCAAATTGTGGACGAGGACCAAGTCTGGCAAAATGCTAATCTTATCTAGCAAGCTCCCTTGATAATTCTCAAAAGCCTTTTAACTATTCACCAATTCTGTCAGCGTATATCATCAATACTTACACAGTTATACTTCCCTCCATGATTCAGCTTACCTACATAAAAAGCCCCCACAAATTTGGTGAATCTAATGAAATCCTAAAAGCAAAATGTGCATGAACTTGAAAGTTGAAAACCAAGTCACTTATAATTAAAAATACTAATTAAAAATAACAATAAACACTAAATTACTGTGTATGCAACTTTCATTCAATATTGAATAGGAAGATAATAGAATTTGTGCAGCCCATTTCTGGGATTTCAATTTGAACCCACCATCCCACTATCTACCCATCTAAAAAAATTAGAATTTATTGTTGGGTCTTATTCGGTCCAAGCCCAATAAAGACACTTTTATTTATTTTTGACCCATGCTCTCAAATTTTTTTTATTTATTTTTTATTTTTTATTTTTTATTTTGTGTTCATAATTCATTAGTTAGGGGTGGGAGATTTGAATTTGGGACATGTTTGGGAAATTAGCCTAACGGTAAAAAATAAAAAGAATAAAAACAAAAAAAAACTAATTAATAATGAGTCATAATTTTAATAACTTGCCAACGATGTAGTTGATATAATGGCCCCACTCACATTAGGTAAAACAAGAGGGAAAGGTTTACTCCAATGTGAAGAAGAACAAAAAAAATATCAGATTTACTCATCCATACAAGCCGACAGAAGGGATCAAAACTTGGTGTATCCATTATCTCAACAAACTATACAAGTGGAAAGCTGACAAGAATGTATTGCAATCACTGTAAGATTCCAAAAGTTCACAAAACTCCAAAATAAAACACATGCCACAAGAAATATTGTTACTTTGCTCCAAAGCCTGAATTTATGTTCCCTTACTCTGTATTTCGATTTTTTCTTGTACTTATATTTTGATGTCCCAAAGTCTACATACTATGGTTACAAATTGAACTGTTGAAGTCCCACTCTTTCTTTCACTGTAAAATGACTGGAATTTGATTCTTGAAAAGGCATCAATAGTTATGTTGAGTTCTTTGTAGTTTGAGAGAAGAGCTTGCAAGTAAGCAATGCTAGACTTGTTATCTTTCTTCTACTCAATAGAATTTGAACTTCTTTTCTTTTAGTAACTCATGTGAAACACTACTTTTAGCAAAGATTTTTGGAAAGGAAATCTATTTGTCACTATGGTGAAAGTAGGTGAAAATGCTTTTCTGGGAAACACTACTTTCCAATCTTCTTGTTGTTTAATGCTGAAGAATGACTAGATGAGATGGGAGAATGGAAAGTTCAATTTACCACCACCTGAGGGGAAAAAGTTTTGATGGATTAATCTAGCCTTCACTGATGGGATGCAACCTCAACAGAATCATCAACCTTTAGCTCTTGAGGTTTTTCCATTAAACTCACTAAGAAACCTCAGGTTGAGATTCCACATAATGTTAAAGGAAGCCAACTCCAATTTGCAAATAAAATTGCTCCCACCTAAGTTGATAAACCAATTATGATAAGCATCAGTGACAGTGATAATCTTCTCTCAAAGTTACTTTGTCATTTCACTTTCATGCAACATGTTTTGGTAGATTGAAAGGGTAATAATGTTTATCTTTTGGACAACATACCAAAGAAACTGGCTTAGTAGCTCTCAGCTAGTTCTGTCAGGCATGGCTTGATGCATATTAAAGAAGTCTCTAAAATCATTAACCCCAACATTTTTTGCATACACAACAGACATCCCAGATTACTTATTATTCTGACAAATTAATGTTCTCATATTTATCTTTTTCCCTCCACCAAAATCTTGGACTGAGGGATTTAGAATATTTGCAAACATTAATAGACAACAGAGAAAAAGCAAGGAATGAAACTTAAAGAATCTTGAATAAGATTAAATTCAGCATTCTTCGAAAATTTTCTGTAGAGAAGACCAATCAAGTCATCAAAACTTGTGTTTGGCACATAGAAATTTCGCTGCTTGTTATCGTTTAGTCTTCAAAAGAAGTAGCAGTAGACAACCTCGCTATCAGCTTAATTTACAGTAAAAGGACAGAAAGGCCTCTAGTTAACTTTAGTCAAAAGGCCTTCTCAAGAGATGTGGCAAAAGGAACTTGCACAAGAAATTTGGGATGGGTTGAAAGTATGAATAATAGAGAAAACTTTAGTATACTAAATTCAATTCAAATATATATACAAAAAAAAGTATTTACTGTTTGATTTCTCAAACAGGATTTTATTTAGAACCCTATACTGCTCCAACAGTCTTCTGGGAAAACGATAAGAGAACTTGAAATTGACATAGATACCAAATAGAGGTACCACAGTGAATTCAATTTCTGCTCTGCTGTCATATAAAAATCTTCACCAGAAGCTGTAGAATTTCATTTGTTTTATATAACAAATGAAAGAATATATATAAATGTGAGGCTGTTGTTAATTTATTTAACCGAATAGGTTTAAAACTGAGGTCATGTCCCTCTTTGTTATTGGTTTCAACCATATGCAATTAGAGTTGCTTGTGCTGTCAAATGCTGGAGTGCTTTTCCAGAAAGGGGGAAGAAAGGGAGACATGTTTGGAATAGGATATTAGAGAGATGCATATAACTCATTTTAGGTTGGGTACAGCGATGAATTGTCATTTTTAATAGCAATTACAATATGCTTCTAAACTAATATTACTGAATTCAGTTGTGGGACAGACAATGTTAGCAGCAGAACAAAGACAAAAGAGAAAATCATTATTGCTTTGCATAATCCAAAGTGGTAACAGGCAGACATTGGTTGAGAACGGCATTTAATGGATACATCATACATGCATGTCCAAGCTCTCTCCTTGGAGGATAGAGGAGAGCCTCCTATGGCTATGGATCCAAGTAATCTGCAAAATTCAGAATCATGCAGACCAATTTTAGTTCTCTAAATAATTAATCATCCAATCTGAACAATATCTCAATAGAACCATATTAAACAAGTCAATGACATAGACATGAAGCTTGTGATACAAATTTGAACGAAGCCTGTTGTTTTCCTACTTTGTACCTATGATGGAGAATAAAAGAGCTCATGATAGAGACATTGAATCAGTTGAACACCTTAGCAGTTTTCTTCCTTCTATCTGAATTAGTGGATAAAGCACATTCAATGATCCATACTTAATCTAAGTGGGGGTGGTGCTGGCAAGAAAGGTGTGATGGAGCATTGAAAATGAGAAATGAGGGAGGTTTTTACTTTTTAGTCTAGGATGTATGGAATTGCTTTTTAAGATGACGGAACCAATGGCTATAATTGACCAACCAAACTCAACACAATGAATGTATAACTCGTTTAGTACAAAGCCTCTGAAAAAGACTCATCAATTAATTAACAAAATAATTTTTCTTGATTCTTATATGGGAATTGAAATGCATAGTGGTATTACCAAACAAAAAATATATCAACTATTGGCATTTACCATGCATCATATGCAACAATTTTCATTATCATATTCTCTTTTGATTGGGTAGGAGGAGTTGAAGAAAGGCCTAAAATTTATGGGATGCCTTGAAGAAGAATATACCAAATAGGGAGGGGTAAGAAAGTCTGATTTAGATGGGATGGATAGAATATCTACCTTGATTAGTTAAAGAGGATCCATAAAAGCTGACCTAATTAATTAGGCTTTTGGCTTAACTGAGTTAGGTTGAGTCATAGGACAAAGAAAAGGGAGGAGGCCTACCATAAGCTATTTCTAATTAATGAGTAGCTGCTAATCGTTAAAATCATGTCTTGTAGAACTTGCAAACAATAGTGCAATGCAACCACAGAATAAATGTGAAGAAGATGAAAAAGATTAAAATGACAATGCTCATTAGTATTTTCAAAAGCATTTTTGGTAGACTGTCTGGACATATTCCAGTTAAAAATGCACACTTCACTCCTAGCAATCAAGATCAAAGGGGAAAATTAAGCCTTAAAGAATCAGATTATAAATTATTTAGGCAACTGGCATCAATAGAAAATCATATTACTAAGTTTCACAAAAAAGAAAAAGAAAATAAAAGTAAGTACGTCTTTGAAATTTAACTTCTGACCTCTGGAAGAAGCATCTTCATCTAATGCAGTTGCTGATGTTCGAGATGATGGAGAATCACTTTCAGCTTCCCTAGCATCAAGCAACATCACAACAACCTCTCTCATTGTTGGCCTATTAAGTGGGGCAGTACTAGTGCAGAACAATCCAATCTTGAGAACTAAAGACATCTCCTCAGTCATCTTTGGCCCACTCAGATCAAGACGTTTGTCAAATAGTTCAATTATTGGAACCTTGTCATAGATTGCTCTTCTCACCCAAGAGACTAGATCACCTCCCTGCTCCAGTGGTTGAACAGGTAACCTTCCAGTAATTAATTCCAGCAAAACAACCCCAAAACTGTAGATGTCACATTTCTCATTCACTTTCATAGTGTAAGCATATTCTGTAACCGAAAAAAAAAAAAAGGTCAGAGGTATAAAGTGGGATTAAAAAAAAAAAACCCAATTAATATCAGTTCTCACACCATTTTTAAAAATATGATGTTGAGCTTTTTCCTTCCCACAAAAGCACCAAATTACATGTTCCTTATAATATTTCTTCCGAAAAGTTTCCTAATATCATTGACATATGATAAACAAAGATGAAAATTTTCTGTATCAGAAATTATGGAAGAGAAGGATGAGAACATAAAGCATCAGAAAAATGCAGTAATCAGTATCTTTTTAATCATATTATTACCTGGGGCAATGTAGCCATATGAGCCTGCCACTGCAGACATGGATTTTGAGTAAGGGAAGTCCATCAACTTTGCCAAGCCAAAGTCTCCAACACATGCTTCAAATGCCTCATCCAATAAAATATTGTTTGACTTCACATCACGGTGAATGATGCGGGGCTTACAATCATGATGAAGATAGCACAAACCCTCTGCCGCTCCAAGAGCAATTCTATATCGAGCATTCCAGTCAAGTAAACATGTTTGTACATCTCCATGTAGATGTTCTCCTAGGCTTCCATTTGCCATGTACTCGTATAAGAGAAGATTAGAGTCCTGGTGATAGCAAAAGCCATAGAGCTTGACAATATTACGATGCCTGATCTTTCCAAGGGTCGATATCTCAGCATGGAAGCTGCTGTCAACTCTCGTTCCTTCACCACGGGAGTTCAGCCTTTTGACAGCAATCACCTCATCAGCCATGACAGCCTTATAGACAGTGCCACAGGCTCCCCTTCCTAGAACTGCACTTTCTGAAAAGTTTTCTGTAGCTTCCAAGAGGTCCTGGTATGTGAAACCCTCTTTGGGAAAGTAATAGTTATCTAACACATCAGACTTTGTTTGCTCTTCAAGTGGAACAAAAGCAGACCTGCGGCGTTTTATGACCCAACAAATGCTCACTATAGAAAGCATAGAAAGGAACCCAACAACAGAGAATATGCACACTAATTTCCCTTTTGATGAACCATCTCTTATCCAGCTTGGTTTTGAAGTAAGAGATGGAGTTGACGGTGGATGACAATTGTATGAACCTATGGTACACAACCCATTGTTTCCAGCAAAATTTGAGGAATCCATTCTTTGAAATACAGGGGTATTAGGCACAATTCCTACCAAGTTGTTGTTAGAAAGATTACATACCAGAAGGCTGAGCAGCCCACCAATTGATGCAGGAATTTCACCTGTAAGCTGATTGTCATTCAAGTAGAGTGATTCCAACATCTGCAAGTTCCCCAAATTGTCAGGAATTGGACCTGAAAGTTTGTTATGGCTTATGTTTAGGGAAATCTGTAGAACAGTAAGATCACCCAGCTCAGCAGGAATGCTTCCAGAAAAATTATTTCCCCCCATTTGCAACCCTGTTAGTCGAGCCAGATCCCCTAAGCTACTTGGTATAGCTCCTATAAATTTGTTATCAGAAAGCTTCAAAAGTTCCAGATTTACTAGCTTGCCAAGTTCATCAGGGAGATAGCCAGTAAACTGATTCCTACTGAGGTCAAGCCTCTGTAGTTTGGTACAATTTCCCAACTCATGGGGAACACTTCCTGAGAGCCGATTAGAGGAAACATTAAATGTAACCAGCCGAGCAAGATTTCCAATCTCTCGAGGGATATACCCATCAAAAAAGTTATCTGACAAGAGCAACCTCTCCAAATTCCCAAGCCTGCCTATCTCTGAGGGAATTAGCCCTGAGAATTTGTTCTTAAAGAGTTCAAGAGCAGAAAGATTATGAAGTTCATACAATTCAACAGGAAGGCTTCCAGTAAGCTGGTTGTCTCCTAGCATTAGCTGTATTAGAGACTTGCATGTTTTTAGGCCATAAGGTATATTTCCTGATAACCAATTTGACCCAAGGCTGAGAAATAGCAGTTTCTGATGCTTGCAGAGATCTGGAGGTATGCTGCCGTTAAGATTATTTGCAGACATGTCAAGAATAGAAAGGTTACTGTTAAGTCCAAGGTAGGGAGGAATGGCACCCTCTAGAAGATTGTCAAAAAGCTGAAAATCCACCAAATATGTAAGATTTTGAAAGTCTAAGGGAATTGTACCCGTCAAACGGTTTATAGACAAGTCTAGCCCTTGAAGCAGCTTCAAACGGCCAAGTTCCCTAGGAATACTTCCCTGCAGGATGTTTTCAAAAAGGTGAAGCAAGCGAAGACCAGAAACCTGGTGCAAGTCTCTGGGAATGATCCCACTTAACTGATTTTCAGAAAGATCTATCTCAACAGCACTTGTACAGTTCCCTAGTTCCTCTGGAATTGTTCCATTCAACTGGTTGGTATAAATGTACAATCTTTTCAGCTGGGTTAACTTGCCTAGCTCTTTGGGTAAACTTCCAGTCAAAGCATTTTGATGCAAGGCAAGCAATTCTAGGCCACTGATATTCCCAATTTCGGGAGGAATCTCACCAGATAAACGGTTTTGCCAAAGGATCAAACTGGTAAGATTCTTAAGTTTTTGGAGCTCCCTAGGAAGAGAACCTTCTAGCCTATTTTGTGCCAGTCCTAATACCTCTAAGCTCACACACTCACTAATTTCAGATGGTATTGGACCCGAGAAAAGGTTTCGACCTGCTCTGATAATCCTAACCTGTTTCAACTTGCTAATTGAAACAGGAATTGAGCCAGTGAGATTATTACTGTAAATGACAAGCTCCTCAAGAGAAGTTAAGTTTCCAATCTCTTCAGGCACTTCACCATAGATGTAATTCTCACACAGGTAAAGCTTTCTAAGTGCAATCATTTTGCTGATTGGGGTCGGAAATTCCCCGTGAAACCTATTGGTGCAAAGATCTAGAATCTCTAGATTATGACAGATAGCAAGATCTTTAGGAATGGGACCAGAAATTGAATTTTTGGAGACATTCAACTCAGTTAAATGAGTAAGATTACAAATGCTTGGAGCTAAAGTACCAGACAGGTCAAAGCCAGTGAGATTGACAGAAGTTACCTTAAAATCAGTACAACCTATGCCAATCCAATTGCAAGGAGTCAAGTCAGATGAATTCCAGCTCTCAAGATTGTTGTTAGGGTCAGAAAGGGATCTCTTAAACTCCAAAAGAGAAACACCCTCTTCATTTACAGAACTGACAAGGATGACACTGAAAAGAATTAACAATGCCAAGTGAAACAGCTTTTGCATGACAGAACTCCACGGCCTCGTCATTTTGGACAAGGCAAAACAGGAAAGCAAGTGGGGGTGGCCAAACCGGATTCTAATGAAAGAAAAAAATGAACTTTGATGGGGAAAGATTCAAATAAGTGCATGTAGGCAGAAATCTATCTTAAGCATTAGTATCATGATCATCAACTAACTGAAGCCATTGATCAAAAAGCAAGTTGACAATTAAAAAAAGGCAATGACACCAGTTGTTAGCTTCTATACATCTCTCAATGCAAAACAAAAATTCAAAATAAAGAGAATAACTTGGAGTTCGAAACAAACAAACAAAGACAATCAAAGCACTATAAGACTATGAGTAGTAGTACCTCAAGCACCTGATATGCCTAAACGTATGTCACCTAGAACACGCACCTAAAGAGACCAGAAATACCTGCAATGTGGAAAGAAAGAGAGGCCTTAGCGGTGACATTTGCTGAATTGAACTAATACCCAATTGAGCTTTAAGGCATTAGAAGAAAGAGAAAAGTAAATAAGCCCATTTGGCAATCAATAGAAGAGAGAGAGAAAGAAAAATAAAAGGCAGAGACAGAGACAGACACCTACCTTGAAACAGAGAACGAGAACCAGAAACACAAAAAGATAGATAGAAAAAAGGCACAAAGATTGATTGATGGGAAACTAAGAAAGTGGTTCAAGACCGTGAGAGTCACAATTGGAAGCAGTGTCATTAATATTGAAGTCAACGCCAGCACTATACAGTAAAGTGGTTTCTACAACTTGCTTTTGCTCTGTTTCTGGTTACTAAGGCTTTGTTGTTGCGTGATTAAGATCATGTTTTTGTTTTTGATGGGTGGGAGGGGCTGTGTAAGTGTAACTTTATGGACGGCACTGATTGAGAGATACTTGTCATAGGAAAGTCTTGGATCACAATCTTCGCCATTGTTGCTTGCTTGGCCTGCCATGTTGGGATTTTTATTTTTATTTTTGTTTGTGTTGTGATTTTAAGAAGTCGTAGTAAGTTCCAATAAATGTCAAAGTCTGGAATCTCATGATTTTCACAAAGACAGTTATGGTCAGAGAGAGAGAGAGAGAGAGAGAGAGAGAGAGTGAGTGCCACAGTGCCTAACTCAGCCGACGGGGATTTCTGCTATATATACCTGTTGGTGAACTAGATTCTGCACTACATAATCAAAAAATTGAAATGTAAAAAAACCTAATTTTTTGTTTGAGAAATGTTAGGTCTACAATATTTTCACAACAAATCTTAAGTGGTAGGTTGTTATTGGCTGTTTTAAGTTGGCAAAAAAGTAATTTAAGTTATAGATTTAAATTAGAATCAACAACAATTTACCACATATGATTTTTTTTTTTAAATATTGTAAAAATATTGTGTACATAACGCTTTTTTTTTAAACATATTTTTCTTATATTAGATTTGGCTTCTAGCTGGTTTCTAATATTGTTTTTATTTTTTCATTATGCACGTTGCAGTTTTTAATTTAGGAATTTTGCACTTTTATCAAGCTAATAGAATTTGATTTATCTTGTTCCGATCCTCAATCTCATTCATATTTTTCTTAACTGCTTTGCTGTGAAGGCTTCACTTTTAACCATCCTATATGTGATGTCAATTCGATCAACAAAGACGTGTGCTTTCACCCTCAATTATGCAAAGATGTACTGGTTCAGATACTATGTAGATTGCCTAATCTAATTCGATACAACAAATGTATATCCAAAGATTGGTACTCTATTATTTTGGAGAATTGTGTTCCAATAGTATCTACAAAGACTCTTGTGGACTATACTTACATACTCTAATTTGGTTCTTTCTGATGACCTGTCTTGTGTTTGGATAACCTCACCTTACAATGTGAAAGATCGCTATATTGCTGAATTATCAGTCTGGTGATAGACAAGTTTATTTTTGTTTTTAGAATTCTGTGACTAATTACAATGTGAAAGATCGCTACTTTGCTGAACTGTTAGAGTTTATTGATAGACAAGTTTTGGACTATGTCTGTTTAGAATCTGGTGATGATAGTCACATCGTTGGTGGACTCGGAATTGATAAGCATGCTAAGAACTTCCTTCGCCTTCTTTTATTTAGGAAGCCCTCTACATGTCGGTATTATGTGTGCAATCCTACATGTCGGTAATATGTGTGCAATCTTACCGCCAAATAGTATGGTCATTCCCTACTCCTGTGATCAGGACAATCACTCATGTTTCTATGTTGCACTGACTTTTGACCCTTGCAAATCTCTTCATTTCAAAGTTATTTGCTTTCCTATGTATGATCTTGATATAAAACATTTTTAGTTTGAGAGTGGATTCAACAGAAGTCCAATCCTTCAACAATCTGGCAAAAATATTGCAAACCAGTTAATTTCCATACTAATGCCCTCTTCGAATGTATTCTCCACATTCGAATGTTTTTTTAAGGCATGTAGGGATTTTTCAATTTTTTCTTCACATGTACTTCATCACTCCACCTTTCAAATTTAAGTTGCCCTTCAAATTTTTCAAACTCATCACCCTCGCCAAACCTGTACAAGCAAAGCAAAGCTCTATTACATTCCACAAATTTAACAAACTTGATTGTAAATTGCATTGCATTTTTTTGAAGTGATAGCCTATTCCAACAAAGCAAAAAATAATTAGAACAAAGATATAATTGTAATAACTTGTCTTGAATTATTTTTTTCAATTATTTGTAATCTATTTCAATAATAGCCATCAAACAATAGCCTGTTGTCAAGAGATTGCAAAATAATTAACAAAAGTAATTGCAATAGATTGCAATTAGGCCTTACAATTTTTTTATTCCAATAGAGAACTTAGGCATTTGAAAACTTTGTTGTAATAACTTAAAACAAAGAAATCATAGTAATAAATTGACATTAATTATTTTTTCCAATATATTACAACATATTTTTTTGAATTGATAGCTCATTGCTACAAATATATCATTGCAATAACATAATAGCAATTATTTTGCAATTTATTACAATACAAACATAAGTAATAAATAATTATAACAAAAATATAGTTACAATAACTTGACTCTAATTATTTTTGTTAATTATTTGTAATCTGTTGCAATAATAGTTATGAAACAATAGCCAATTGTCATAAAATTGCAAAATAATTGACAAGTAATTGCAATCGATTGCAATTAGACTTTTGAAATTTTAGAGAGATACAAATTCTTTGAAGCTTATGAATATATTGAAATAAATGTGTTTATGATTAATTAATACCCAAAATTTATATTTAAAATATTCTATGCATATGAAAACTTTTTCATAGAAATGTAGTCCCACATATCCATTGTCTTTGACATTTATAAGTTTTGCTACATAATACATTACAAGTTTAATAGAAGTTACAATCGTGAAATAAAAAAAAAGGCGGATGGTGATATATAAATATTTTCCTAAGATTTATTCTTAGAAAATAAATTAAAATAATTATCCACACCTAATCCAAAATATTCAATTTTGATTTGCTTCTCAAAATCTAAAAACAAATTCAAAGAGCATATGTCTCGATGGATTAAACCTTTACTGTGAATGTAGTCGAATCCTTGGGCAATCTGTCAAAAATATATCCAAGCAGTTTCCTTAGTAATTCCCTCTCTGAATACATCTTCCAGCATTTTTGAGCAAAACTCCATCAAAATATAGATGCAAGACTTGTAAGGATCTTTCTTCCCACTTGAATCATCATTCAACCCTTTAAGTCCCTCTACAAATTTCTCAAAATCATCCCCTTTAACACCTAGCCAAACCTGTACAAGCAAATCATGTGTTAAAGTAGTAAATATTTCTTATACATAATCAAAAGCCAATCCATGTGTTAAAGTAGAAAAGTAATATTTTTCTTATACATAATAATCAAAAAAATTACTTTTACATACCATGTAATAAGGACTTGATAGTAAATTCATATAAACTACCTTTTCAATCTTGTAAAAAAGAAGAAACTATATTCTTTTCTATCCTCTCAACTAAAAAAAGTCGTAATTTGAGTCTTAGTAATATGGTATATGTTCTTATTTGTTTGTAATTTTTTTTTTCCTTTTGCAATATTTTATGTAGAACTTATGTTCATCTCATGGCTATATTTTTCAATAATTTTTTTGAGACTAAGAATATGTAACATGCTATTAGAATTAAGTTGAAAAAATCCATACTTGATAGTAACGAATGACGTGTGGGTGATTTAAGCTAGCCATAATCCAAGCTAGCCATAATCCTGGCCTCTCTGACAACCACATTGTATAATAATAATTCATCATTAAAAATTATTAAAAATTAAAACTAACAAAACTTATATACTAGCACCAAACAATAGAGTTTATGATGTGCTACAAACTTTATATTCTAATAAACTTACTCAAGGCTTTTTTTTTCATCACCATTCTTTTCAACAAAAATTTTCTTTAATGCATATTCATGTTGATTCTAGGAAGCACATGTGCGGATTTAGGTTCGGGTGCAAGTGCGAGTGTGATGCGGAGACTCAACAATTTTTGAGACAGTAGAGTGCGGATGCAGTGAGATATGTTTATTAATAAATTATTAAATATATTTTTATTTAAATTTTATATATATTGCTAAGCATATTTAAGGGTTTTTATAGGGGGTACGAAGAGAACAAGAGAGTTTGAGATAGATTTTAGGGTTTTTTTTTTTTTTTTTTTTTTTTTTTTTTAACTAGAGTCAAAACGATATGTTTTGCTGAAATTTTTTACTTAAAAAAAAAATTATTTCGGCCTGAATCGGACTAATTTTAGGGCCTGTTTTATCACGAACACACATACAGCCGCATCAACAGCCACATGGTGTATTTGTGTGTGTCAAACGCGCGTCCAACCGCGTCCATGCGTGTCGGACGCGCGTGCAACCACATCAACGGCTGCACAGTGCGTCCGTGCGTGTTGGACGCGCGTGCGCCGCCCTTAGAGGCCCACCTGTGCTTTCGAATCTAACACATTCCTGCACAAGAAAACTTGGCTAGAACCACCTTGTCCTGCAAACATATAATCCATGTTTTTTATTGTTACAAAATAACCTATAATTGCATCTAAATATACAACATTATAAAATTGGCATTACCTAATTTTCTTGATATCTCATACTCAATAGCTATTGAGAAGAAATAGGCACAATCTTCCATATCCTTGCATATAAAATTGACAGGATTTTTTAATATTTTTGGAGAAGTGCCTATAACTTTTTCAATACAAACAATAAGTTTTGATCAATAATTCCTAAAAAGGAATTTACTCTCGGAGAACAACAAATTATGATTAGTGCAATTCGAAGAATAACAAATAATTTCATTGAGAAAGCAAAATAAAGTAAGAGAGAGTAAAGAGAGAGCAAAGAGAACTCACCGGATCTAATCAGTGCAATCATAGAAGAAAAAATTATGATCAGTGCGATCGGAGAAGAACATATTATGTCACTGAGAGAGCAAAATAAAGTAAGAGAGAGTAGAGAGAGAGTGAGCGAACGAGCAAAAGAGAGAGAGCAGAGAGAAACTCAGAGAAATGGAAGAGAGTGAAAAATGGTTTGGCTTGAGCGGGAATGAATAGGAATATAAATAGCTCTGAAACCTCTAGAATAATTTTTGAAAATACCCTAAAATATTTAAAATGACCAAAGTACCCCTTGAAACCTTAAAACGACCAAGTGATAGCCTATTGCAACAAAGCAAATAATAATTACAACAAAGATATAATTGTAATAACTTGTCTTGAATTATTTTTGTTAGTTATTTGTAATCTATTGCAATAATAACCATCAAACAATAGCCTATTGTCAAGAGATTGCAAAATAATTAACAAAAGTAATTGCAATGGATTGCAATTAGGCCTTACAATTTTTTATTCCAATAGAGAACTTAAGCATATGAAAACTTTGTTGCAATAACTTAAAAGAATGAAATCATAGTAATAAATTGACACTAATTATTTTCCCAATATATTACAACATATTTTTTGAATTGATAGCTCATTGCTACAAATATATCATTGCAATAACGTAATAGCAATTATTTTGCAATTTAATAAATAATTATAACAAAAATATAGTTGCAATAACTTGACTTAAATTATTTTTGTTAGTTATTTGTAATCTATTGCAATAATAGTTATGAAATGATAGCCAATTGTCATAAAATTGCAAAATAATTGACAAGTAATTGCAATTGATTGCAATTAGATTTTTGAAATTATAGAGAGATACAAATTCTTTGAAGCTTATGAATATATTGAAATAAATGTGTTTATCATTAATTAGTATCCAAATTTTATATTTAAAATATTCTATGCATATGAAAACTTTTTCATAGAAATGTAGTTCCACGTGTCCATCGTCTTTGACATTTATAAGTTTTGCTACATAATACAATACAAGTTTAATAGAAGTTACAATCGTGAAATAAAAAAAAAGGTGTATGGTGATATATAAATATTTTCCTAAGATTTATTCTTAGAAAATAAATTAAAATAATAATCCACACCTAATCCAAAATATCCAACTTTGATTTGCTTCTCAAAATCTAAAAACAAATTCAAAGAGCATATGTCTCGATGGATTAAACCTTGACTATGAATATAGTCCAATCCTTCGACAATTTGTTGAAAATATCTCCAAGCAATCTCCTCACTAATTCCCTTTCTAAATACTGCTTCCAGCGTCTTTGGGCAATATTCCATCAAAATATAAATGCAAGACCTGGAAGAATCTCTCTTCCCACTTGAGTCATCACTCGAACTATCAAATTCCCTAGCAAATTTCTCAAAATTGTAACTGTTATCACCTCGCCAAACCTGTACAAGAAAAGCATGTGTTAGTAATTTTTTATAAGTACTAAATCTCTATTAAAGTAGAAGAACTATCCCATGTATCTCAATCGAGCCTAGAAAATGAGGCCATTCAAACAATTACATTATAAAAACTGATTTCAGCTAAACAATGGAGACTTCCACACTGCCAATTGTACAATGATTCCACTCCCTCCATAAGGTCCACAATTGGCAAAAAAGAGCTAGATTCCAAACAAAGGAAGAAGTTTACCAAACTAATTCCTCTAACCTTAAAGTAGTTCAAAAAAGCTAGTTTCTCTTTAAATTTAAGACATAGCCAATACTCATCTTAAACATTTACCAAGCCTAAAAACACATGAAGCAAATATTATAAACCCCTAGCATAGCCAAAACAAATTAACAAGAAAAATCTCCCAATAAAGATATTTGCCACACATAACACTCTTCAGACAGAAACACCATGAGAAAACTAATTACACAATTAGGGCATTAAAAACACCAAAATCAATTAGGCAAATTTATTTTTATTTTTTGATAAGTAATAAAATCTTATTAGCAAATTCATCAATTACACTGGGAATACACTAGCTGAAAGTAAAATTATAGTTCCAAAATTACAAAGATCAATAACCTCAAAGAAGTTCAAAATGAAAAAAAAAAATCCTCGAAGCTTTCATCCACTCTAGCAAAGTCTTCAAAAATCAGTTAGGCACATTAGCAATTGTTTTGGTTGTAAGCTAAATCAGAACTTTTAAACAAATGAGTAATACAATAAAGATCATGGAAGGAGATTCCAATTTCTCCATTTTCTTGTAATAAACTAATAGATTTATATCTTCATATTTGATTGTTATTTTTTTTTTTTCTTTTGTAGTATCTTATGCAGAATCTATGTTATCACATGGTTATATTTTTCAATAATTTTTTTTAGACCAAGAATATTTAACATACATTAGAATTAAGCTGAAAAAATCCATACCTGATAGTAGCGAACGACATATGGGTGATCCAAGCTAGCCATAATCCTAGCCTCCCTGACAAACACATTGTAGAATACAAATTCATCACTAAGAAAGCATTAAAAATTAAAACTAACAAAACATCAAACAATAGAGTTTATGTGCTACAAACTTATGTTCTAATAAACTTACTCAAGGATTTTTTTTCTTCATCATCGTCCTCTTCAACAAAAATTTTCTTTAATGCATATTCATGCTAATCTAACATATTCCTGCATAAAAATACTTGGCCATAACTACCTTGTGCTGCAAACATTTAATACATTGTTACAAAATAAACTATTAATAGCTTCTATATATTCAACACTATAAAATTTGCATTACCTATCCCTCTCAATATCTCATACTTAGTAGCCGCAGAGAAGAAATTGCCATGATCTTCCATAAAAAGAAAATAAAATAAAAATAAGTTTTGATCAATAATTTCTAAAAAGGAATTTACAAAAATTATAATCAATGTGGGAGAAATAGAGTGAGAGAGAGTAGAGAGAGCAAAACAGAGAGTGAAGAAAACTCACCGGATTTGATTTGTGCCATCGGAGAAGTCAGTGCAATCGGAGAAGACACTGAGAGAGCAAAATAGAGTGCGAAAGAGTAGCGAGAGAGAGAGCAGAGAGAACTCACCTGATTGGTGCGGTCAGAGATAAACAAATGTGTGATCGGAGAGGAAAAAATGATGTCAATGAGATAGCAATATAGGGTGAGAGAGAGTAGAGAGAGAGAGAGAACGAGCAAAAGAGAAAGAAGAGACTGGCTTTGAGCGGGAATGTATTAAGTATAGGAATTATAAATAGTGGAAAAAAAAAATAAAATTAAGGTTGTTCAAAAAGAAAGGAAAAAGAATTTGGATCCGGTATGGGCTATGTCATGGGCCTTATTTTTCTATTCGGGCTTAAATTTAATTTTTTGGAAAAGTGGCTATTTTCATGTGTGTGTGTGTCACATGTCAATAAGATGGGCTAGGGTTTGTGAGAAATAGGTAAAAAAAAAAATTTATACCAAGGATTAAAAATTAAAATTTCAATATCTATACTATATACTAATCTGTATATGTTAAGAGGATTCAAAAAGTGAGTTATTTTTCTGTCAAAAATACCCCTAAATTAATTAACCAACAACTTAAAAATGAGGTTAAAATAGTAAATTGGAAAAAAAAAAGTTAGTTATTTTTTTTTTACTGCCAAAAATACCCCTACTTAAAACTTAAAGATGGGGTTAAAATAGTAAATTGACAAAAATAATAAATTCCTACTTCTACGTTGAAATACCTTCCTACTTCTAATAAATTCTTACTTTTACGTTGATTTAAATTCCTACTTCTACTCGCTAACTTCCTACAAAATAAGATTATTCTTTTATTAGTTCTAAAACTCCTCAAATCTACAAAACTCACTCCACATATTCATTTTTTTTTTTTTTTTTACTTCATCACGATGTATTTGTTTCTTCTGTCCTCCTTTTTTTTTCAATGTTTTTTTAAAAAAATTCATTACACCCTTAGGGGGGGTTTTTTTTTTTTTTTTGTGATTGAAAAAAGTAGAAATCCCAAATTATAATAAATACAAATTATTAATCTTTACCCAAAAAATAAAAGAGTCTATGAGCATGCGCATGAGCACATGCTCGAAGGCTATATATATAAAAGGATTCTCCAATTTCAATTAAACTTTTATATGGTTCAAAAATACCATCATTAATAAAATGTAACATCATTTAGAAATATGGTCATAAATGTCAAATAACAAATTTCATTTTGAATTCAAAATGAGAATTTCTAAAATTTAGGATTTTTTTCCCTTCACATTCATTAAAAAATTACACTTACAGCATATCTTTAAAGTTTATCCTTTTTATTTATTTGAAAAATAAAAAAAATTAAATTATAATAGATGTAAATTATTAACATTTACCCAAAAAAATAGAAGAGCCTCCGAGCAAGAGCATGAGCACATGCTTAGAGACTAGTATATTATAATCGGATCAAGTAAAATCTGTCCCACTTGGGTTGGGTTCAATTGGATAGCTGTGGGTAGGATTAAAATTACCATCTCTATTCTCTTCTCATCCTTGCATGTCTTGAAAATCAAGGTTGAGTGACAGATTGTCCTCCTCCAGCTTTAGAGGATGACACATATATACCACATTATCTTTTCATACATTTAGAATTAATTTTGCTTTTTGCAATTGGGCTAAACTAAATTAAGAATATGAATTGGCTAATTTCAACAGCACTACTAGATTTTAATTATTATAGATAAAATCCAACTCACATAAGTACTTAATAATCAATGAATATATATAACAAAAATGCTCCTAAAATCTCTAAAATTGCCAAAATACCCTTAAATCTATAAAATTACCAAAATGACTCCGTAAAACCATGTAAAATTACCAAAAATACCCCCAAATCCTGAAAATGACCAAAATACCCACAAAACCTCCAAAATGACTACAATACCCATAAAACCTTAAAAAATGGCCGAAATACCCCTAAAACGTCTAAAATGACCACAAATAGCTCTAAAACCTCTAAAATGATTTTTTTTTTTTTAACCCTAAAATCTTCAAAATAACCAAAGTATCCCTTGAAACCTTAAAACAACCAAAAATATTCATGAAACCTCTAAAAATTGATGAAACCAAAATTTTTGCTTGGGAGAGCCAAGGTATGTAACACATGTAAGTGAAGTTTCACATTAAATAATGATAAAATGAATGAGTAGTTAATATAACATATTTGAAAACATACCATTGAATTTATGCCTTTTAGGTTAAGTGCTTTGTAATATGTTATATTAATTACTCAAAGAGTCACCCCAAGGTGTTTATCTCCCCAACATTTAAATAGAGTGAAAAAATAAAAATAAAAATAAAAAGGTAAAATAACTGCCAGTTGTAAAAAGTGTGACGCTGCTTGATTTTTTTTTTTTTTTTATAATTAAAATATTGATTTCAGTGAGTAGGTTGAGATAAGAATTCAGAGTGTGACGCTACCCCAAAAACGTAGCCTCACCATCGGAAAACGCGGCTTCAAGGGGGGTCTATAGCCGCATTTAGTAAACGCGGCTATACGTCCAGGGTGGAGCCGCGTTTTTCATAAATGCGGCTCAAAGTCCAACTTGTAGCCGTGTTTTACAAAAACGCAGCTTAAAACCACGTTTTTTGTAGTGTTAGTACTTAACAATATTTCTTTATTATATATATTGGCTTGTGTTATGTGCAAGACCTGTTGGGATGTTGACATGTGATCAAAAGTGAACACGTGTCACCATCCCAACAGGTTATATATACCATGTAATCTTCTGGCTCATTTCAATAGCTGTATTAGATTTTAATTGATTTTCTTATTTTGTATTTGGACCATATCAAATGGAAGATTGTAATTTTGAACTACTTGAAAAATTATTTAGTACTTTGGGTAGACTACGGCAATCATGTCCAGTGGTCTATTCACAAAAAATGAATTCCTCGTATCTTGCTGGTTTCGTCAGATCTTAATCACAAAATACTAAGAGAACCAGAGATTTAGCTTGGGGGGAACGTATGAAACATAGAAGTTTAGAATTCAATAATTAAAAATATGCTAAAATTGAAGACTAAATATACTATGAAAAATAAAACTAGTATCCCTTCAATGTTAACAAGATATTAATAACACCCTCAAAATAAAAAAAATAAAAATAAAGATATTAATAAATAAATAAATAATACACAAAATTAAAACTTTCCCAACTCAACAGAAGCACAAATTGAGGACAAGCTAAGACATTCATGACTTTCCACAACTGTAGATGCTCAACAAGTCGATCAATAGGAAAAAGAGCTTAGTAGTTCTTTCTTTCTTTCTTAACTTTCTAATTATGCGGTCATTGAGAATGAGGCACATTAATGGCTAAACTTTTCGAGTTATACATTAATGAACATCTTGGAGGGGACTTAAACTTGAGCTAAAGTCACATGAATACTCTCTGAATTAAAATGTCAGAGAGGCACTCATAATAATAGAAAAATAAACTTGAGTAGACAGTAACAATGTAATGGGGGTGCTATACACAGTTTTGAGCCAAAATGTTGAAACTTGGTTTTGAGCCGAATGCAAAAGACACGACCACTTTGGTAAGATGCTTCCCAAACGTTAGTGGTTTAAACGTGGGGACCACTGTGATGGTGGTATAGTGGGTGGCAGCTTTCATGGTCAGCCATGGAGGTTTAGATCGAAGGGTATAGGAGTAAAAAATTAGAGAGAGAAAGAGAGGAGGTGAGTATGGTTGCTATTGCTAGGGACCAAAGCCGGCCCAAGATTGTTTGAGGCTTGAGGCAAGAATTTTATAGGGACTTTTTTACATCTAAATATCACTTAAATAATATTTAATTATTTTTATTTAATTTTAAATCTCTTATTAATTCTTACTTATTAAAATGACTAATTAATCCAAAGTGAGATAATGATAATTATCATTAACTCACTTTGTATTAAAATGAAGTGAAAGATAATAGGGTTTTTTTTTTTTTGAAGAAGTAATCTTGTATTTTTTTTTTTTATAAACATAATTGAAGTATTTAAATTCCAATAGATAACAAATATAGATAAGTATCAAATATTTGGATACAAATGAGAATAACAATTTTTTTTTTCCTCTTTTGTACGTGAGATAGTATTACTCTTCTAACCTTTTTCGTTCTTTGTAGGAAAAAAAATAAACTAAAAAGTATGTTATTTCAAAATTTGTATGAGAATATTTTGGTACACCAAAAATTGAAAACAAACTTGAGAAATCTTCTTATTAGTAGCATAGATAGATTAGATACTGTAACTCTAAAAGAAAAGGTTAATTTCAAAAGTCTACCCTTAACCAAAAAGCAAACAAGTTTCATCAAAATAAAATAGTGTAGCTGAAGAAGAACAAGTGTTGTTTTCGGCTTCTAATTTTTCAGGGTATCCTTAGTTTTCATTGCATTATATCTCTATAAGTATTGTGCCTTTTTATAAGTGTTGTTTTCGGCTTCTAACTATAAGTATTGTGTCTTTTTATATATTTCTCTTAGTAAGAGTTGTGGAGTAGAATTTGTCCTAAATAATTATGGGTTCAATTTCAATTCAGAAAGATGTGTGCTACGTTCCTAAGTTATGCCCAGATGTGTTAGTTCAGATACTATGTAGACTGCCTGAGAAAGATCTAATTCAATACAAATGTGTATCCAAAGATTGGTACTTTCTTATTTCGGAGACTTGTGTTCCAGTTGTCTCTGCAAATACTTCACTTTGTGGACTTTATTTCCATACTTTGGCTCTTTCCGATGACATGTCTCGGGTTCGGAGTTACTCAAATTCCAATGCAAAACTTCGTTTTTATGCTGAATTGTCAAAATCTGGTGATAGACAAGTTTTAGAATATGTCTACTTAGAATCCAGCGGCAATGATATTGGTGAAGTCGAGATTGATAAGCATGCTAAGAATCTCCTTGATAGCTGCAATGGCCTTATTTTATTTAGGAAGCCCTCTACATGCCAGTACGATGTCTGCAATCCTACCACTAAAGAGTCTGTGACAATTTCCTACTCCTGTAATAAAAATTGCTGCGATGTTGCACTGGCTTTTGACCCTTGCAAATCCATTCATTTCAAAGTAATTTGCATTCCTTATTTTCTTGATTGGTTGGACATGTTTTCTTCAGAAACTGAAAAGTGGATTCGACACACTCTACATTTTGATCCCGTTCATATTGATGGGTCCAATATAATTAAGGAATTTGTTTACTTGGATGGCACGTTGTACTCGGTGTTATTCTCGAAAAACCTTTTTTGCATCGACCTCAATCTATTTAGCGCCCATGCCATTGATCTACCAAAGATCAAAAGAGCAAGTTTATCATCAAGTATTGGGGTATCGATGGGACATCTTTGTTTTGCTCAGTGTGAATACTCAGATTTCTCAATTTGGTTGCTTGAAGACCACAACCAAGCTGATGGGTGGATTTTGAAATACAGCATCAGCTACGATGACTTGTGGGAGTGTCTGGTGGTGGATCAGTTTCGATTACAAGATGAAGTTTTCTGGTTTCAACCCTATGCAATTCATCCAAAGTCTGATGTTATCTTTCTAGGAACAGCTCGGAGTATCATAAGCTGGCATATCAAAAGCAATCAGTTTAAATTGGTCTATAAAACAAGGGATGGAATGGTTGTACCTGGGTGTTGTACTCCAGTTTTGACGTACTCTCGCTGCCTTGTCCCATTAAAGTCATTGGGCATGAGAAATTTCAGATCAAATCAATTGTAGGTGGCTTTATTGCTTTTCTTCTGTTTATATACATTGTGCATTATCCTGCTTTATCGCACCCTTCCCCCCTCTCAGAAAGAAGGAAACAGAAGAAGTAGTAAACAATTCTCATGATGAACTAAAAGCTATGATACTGACTCCTCATTTTTTTAATTTCATTCTGCTGAATGTTTTTCTTGTGAGAATTAATTTTGACGTTTGCTTTGCCCATGGTATTGCTTGATTGAATCAATTTGTCTTATTGCTCTTTGTCCTCTTTAATGCCATTTATTTTTGAGCTTTTGTTTTATCTTGGGGTTATGGTGGCATATGTTGGTAAGTAATAATTTCATTCTGTTTTTTTAATTTAATAGTAGTAATTTATGGTATGTTTCTTTGACAAAAATGCTTACACTTCATAATCCAGCACTTCTTTCCCTTGTTATTGAAGCTGAAATGCATTAAAGTGTGAAAAGTTCGCAATATTATCTCTGTTTAAATAGATTGAGATCTAAATCTCATTAGTAGTGGTAATAAAAATGGACATGTCAATTAAGGGAGTAACAGAAAGTATGATTTTGATCTTTGCCTCCTACACTTTTTTGATGGTGCTGTCTTCTATTATATTATTCTTCCTACCCATCCAAAAAAAAAAAGTGTATGACTTTAGATATAATAGTATGGAGAAAAAAAATACATATAGCCGACCCTAATTAATATGTCGGGGATTCATGGCCGATCCCAAAATTTTGGTATTAATGTTTTGTTTGTTGTATTACAAGTAAGAGATATTTATGTTTTTTTTGTAATTTTAAATTGGCATTTTAAGACCCTATAATTAATCAATCTTCTTTGTTTTATATTTTGAGTTTTGTAAGAACTTTTGTGTCTATATATATATATATATATATATATGTATTTATATTTCGTTCTAGTTATAGCAGTAATGTTACATATGCCGATAATGTGTCCTCAGGTAATCACATTTGTTCAAAGCTTTACCCTTTTATGAGATCTATTGAAACATCAGAGGATGTTTTAGCCATTTAACTTTTAGTTGGAATAATACTCCTCCCTTAAAAGAGTGGAGGGTAAATAGGTTTTGGGTTTTAGACCTAGCTACCTTGTGTAGCTATAAATGAATCAAGTTAATCATAAATAGCTCATGTTTAGTTAGTTTATGTAAGTTATTAGTAATGACCTAAATTAAAGCTTAAGTTCGTCTCGATTTTTAATAAGTCAAGATCAACATAGTAATGCGTTTATGTTTAAGCTTGCGACTATGGGACTGAATTTAAATATCTATAATATTGTATTTTTTATATAGATTTGATATTGGATTATATAAATTTATAATTTAGTTTATTAAGACATCAAAATATTCTCTGTAGTTTATTGAAAATATAAATAGTCAATTTCGTTGTAAAAGTAATATATAAATTTTATTTTATTTTTTTATAACAAAAGGTATATATAAATTTTAACAATACAAGGTTCTTCTTAAAAAAAATAATAATAACTATACAAGGTTGGCAAGTTTAATTTTTACAAGTTCATAAATAAAAATCATTCAATGCAGCTAACTTAGATAATATAATTTGAATTATTTTAGTTATTATCCCTTGAGGAACAACGGATTGGTGGGGTAAATGGATTTGAAGGACACATTGGAAACTTGGAGGTCCCAAGTTTTCTCCGCCATACTATTGGTTTATAGGATTTCCAATATGTCTAATAGGTAGAGAATGCAATAGTTTAGCTAAACATGAGGACACCACTTCCCTATATGTATTTATTAGTTATTATTTAATAGCAAAGATGTGTGAATAGGTATAAAATTTTAGTTGTGATGTTTGCTATATATGAGAGAATGATAAATTAATATGCTTGAGCTTGTTTGATAAGAAAATTAACCAAGCTTGAAAATGAAATCTAGTTTATTGACGAACTTGAGCTCCACTTGCATTTGCAATAAAATTAAATAAACAATCCAAAATATTTAATATACTTGACTGAGCTTGTATACAACCCTAACCAAGTGTGCACGTAATTATCGAAGAAAAGAAAATGATAGACTTGTTCTAGCAATGAACAAGTACAACTCTCTTCAGTGTATTGTTCTGTTATGTTTTAACTTCCTTTCTCAGCTTTCAGCTTTGACCTTTGTTTTCTTTTTCCTTTCTAAGTTGAACAGTGCAATGAATTCCAAGGGCACTAAATTTTCAGAGTTTGGAAATGCTGTTTGAAGAATTCGTAAAGCAATTTTAGGTTTTAATAGTCAACGAGATAAATGAGGGTTGTCTTAAATTCAAGGGGATGAACGAAAAAGAATACATGCAGCTGACCTTGTATATTAAGGATCTACAGTTAGTCCTAACAAATTTTGGGACTAAGGCTTGATTTTTGTTGTATTTTTTGTATGTAATATAATTGTTTGAATTGACATTTATTTTCAGCAAAGAAAAAAAAAAAAAAAAAAAGAAAGAAAGAAAGAAAGAAGAATTTGCATTTATTCAATCTTATCATCTTTTTGAGCTTTCAAAAGTTTTGAATGATCGTCATGTATTCTAGCTCTGTTGTCTAACTCTTCTTAGTAGTTAGTATCATTATGTCCTGAATTTTGTCTTTGGGTCATAATCCATCCTAAGAATTTTAATTTTGGGATAGTCTTCAGGTTTCTTTGCGATTATCTTGGAGAAAATGGACATTTGCCCCTTTCATCAAAACTTTTCAGCAAAATGCTCCATATCTAAAACTATTTAAGGAAATGTCCCTATTTCGAACAATCAAGTTATAGCAAACTGAAAATTAAAAAAAAAAAAAAAAAAAAAAAAATCTGGAATTGAGTTCAGGAACTCGAGTTCCTTGAAAAAATTCAAGTGGAACTCAAGTTCCATGAACTCGAGTACTTTACATGCATGGAACTCAAATACCAAAAAAAAAAAAAAAATTTCTAAGTCCACGCTGGCTAAAACTCAATGTTCCAAAAATCGAGTTTTACATTTGAAACTCAATTTTTAGAAAATCGAGTTTCAAAACAGGGACATTTCCCTAATTAGTTTCAGACATAGGGCATTTTGCTGAAAAGTTTGTGAGAAAATGGTAAAACCCCATTTTGGCCCAATTATCTTTAGCAATAATGTAAATACAGTCATTATGGCTATTGTAAATTTCTTAATAGCTAAATATTGGGAATAAAGTTGTCTAACAATTATCTCTTTGAGATTTTATTGAAGTGTGTGAGCATGTATACACAAAATATGAAATTGTTGGAATACATCATATTTGACCAAGACTTAATTGTTTGAATGATCATGAGTTCAGGGGCAGCTTGATGCATTTTGGAGCCTAAAACGAAAATTGATTATCTTATTTTAGTTGCAAAATTACAACTAATTAATATGAACAACGTTGAATTTTTTTTTTTTTTTTTTTTTTTTTTTTTGGAAATTTTATAGACAAAAAATTTGACAAAATTTTTCATACTTGTTGATATGGTAGATTGATAATGGTAAGTTGGTAAGTAAAAGAGTAGCGTTAATGGTAGACTTAGATGAAAACTAGAAAAAGTTTGCTAACTAAACTCTTATTATTATTCTTTTTTTTTTTAAGTGCAACATTCACAATATTTTTTACAACAAATCATAAGTTTTAAGTTGCTTTTTGTTTTTTATTTGAAAATATCACTATAATTATTTTTTTTTCCCATCAATAACAGACTGTAACAACCTGTTACTTAGCATTAGTTGTAAAAATGTTGTGAAAAATATTATGGATGTTGCATTTTGCTCTATTTTTTATTTGTTTTTCATATGGTAAAAAAAATATTATTTTATTTATTGATTATAAATAACCCTATTGTTTTTGGGGGCCTTTTTTTTACTTGGAGCCTTAGACAACCGCATTTCTTGCTCCACTATTCAGTCAGCCCTGCATGAGTTATATAATTTTTAAAATTTATACAAGTTAGTATGGGTCTATACTTATTTAAATCTATAGGAAATGTTTTTAATAAAAATAAAGCACAAAGAATGGTTTTTTTTTTTTTAAATATATTAAAATGATACCAAGTTTAAAGCAATTGGTAATAATAAAAATATTTGCTTTGCATTGTAAAAGAAAAGGGGAAAAAAAAACTATTTGGGGAAAGTCTGCTACCAGTGCTCTTACTTTTATTTGTATTCTTGTGTGTCCTTGTATGTATAAGAAAAATTATTGACGCAATTTAAACACCATCAATGACGTTAGAAGTTTATTTATAAAACTTTCTTTTCTTCTTCTTTTTTGACAGTTTTGTAACACTTTATTTCAAAAATAACATGTTAAATCCTTCACCACCGTCCATCCTTGATGCGAGGGCAAGGGCCGGGATTCAAGTTTCCAGGAGGAAGCTTTACACACATATTCACTTAGATTATGCTATAGTAGAATTCTATCTTGTAAAAAAAAAATGTTAAATCCTTTTTTTATTATTATTCTAACACAGTAACACCATTAAATGTTAGAATTACCTGTTCAATTAAACGATCTAGCTGATGTATGCGTAGTGCATCTTAAAATATTTTTTTTAAAACATTATCTTATGGACTATGTACAATATTTATGACGTGTAATAATAATTAGGGAATCAATTTCAATTATATTGTATGTCATTAGATTTCCTTTCAATTGTTGTGAAAACAAATAAATTTAAGCAAGAATGTGATATTTCTCTATGCGTGGAAAAATTGTGTAAAGGTATAATCCATGTATACATAAAAATAAATGCATGCTATGTAGAGCATATATCACCATATATTTGATAGGAGATTACAAAAGCTAGAAGAGGGTTGGGGGAAAATCTCAATGGTGCTTTTTACCCTTTGGGCATACGAATAGGTTTATGTTCCTCATAATTTGCCTGTCTAAGGTAAATCATTACTTGCTGCAAATTTATTAACTATGTATAACATTAAACCTTAAATTATTTAAACTTAAACATGAAACATAAAATGTCATATCCAAGGGGAAGGATATTTTTTTTCAAAATAACCAAATCCCTCAAACAATTTCATTAGTTAGCAAGGTTTTGAAACTATTTAGGAATCTAACAAATTGAGTCTATTAGACTCGATTTTGCTCTTTGAAATCAAGTCTGTTAGACTCACTTTCTGTCATTGAAATTGAGTCTGTAGAAATCGATTTCCTTTAAATTGAAACCGAGCTTTACAGACTCAATTTCTAGTACTCTCTCAGCAAGAACAACTCTTCTTCACCAACAATCAAAACTCTTCTTCTCCAACAAATCCAAGCAAACCCAGAGAGACCCATAACGAAATCAACAAACCCACCTGATCAATGTCGTGATTGCGGCTCGAATGTTGACTCAAAACTCAGAGTCAGACTCGACGGGCCTTGTTCAAAACGGCGTGGTGGTTCATCTACGCCAGCGTGGTGCTTCCTTGTCCTCTTCGTTGGAGCTCGCAATGTGGGTTTGGGTGGGTTAAGGTTTCAGTGACGAAGAAGAAGCTTGGACTTGTACTCTTCATTGTGTGGGTTTGGGTGGGTTGAGGTTTCAATGACGAAGAAGAAGCTCAGACCTGTGGGTTTGGGTGGGTTGAGATTCAATGACGAAGAAGCTTGGACTTCGCAGTGTGGAACAGTTTCGGTGAGGAACTATATCGAGCCTAGGCTCGATTTTACTTTAAGGAAATCGAGCTCCACAGGCTCGAGTTCCATGCTTCGCAAAACACATAAGACGAGTCTCTTAGACTCGAGTTGCTACAGTGAACTTGAGTCTAACACACTCGAGTTGTTAGTTTTCTAAATAATTTGGAAACAGTGCTAACTAATGAAATTGTTTCAAAATGAGTGTTATTTTGAAAAAAAAAATCCCAAGAGGAATGTTCAAACATTTATATGATAGAGACGCAAATAATTTAAAGAGCTACCTTTCTTCCAATTGTTAAAAGAGTTTTATAATGAACTTATGTTCTTCCAAATGTGAAATGAGTTTTATAAAGAGCTACTGCTCTTCAGGTAGGATTGGATCAAATTCTGCAAATGGTTATATAATATCATAGAGACAATGTAGAAACCAAATTGCAAGTGACACCATATCCCTAACACATCATAGCAAAATAGGATAGGTATAAAAAAGAAAACACGTAAATCCCATTAATGAATCAGTGATAAAAGTTTGAAAGCACTTCCATCTCATTATGGAACCTCAAAGTACATAGGTAGCAACTGAATACAAAAAAAGGAAACAAATTAATTGGGAATTCATTCAAGACTATGTGATACAATATGAATGGAATTCAAGAGTTGCCTCAAGTCATTGTATGATGTCAAAAGACTGCATTATATGAGATTGTAGATGGTTGTGCTTAGGGTAGTATTGCAAGTTGGGGAATGACCATTATGATTATAACTAAAGTCATTCACCTTTTTCCCAATTCAAAAATAAATTCCAACTAAATCTTCAATTAGAATTGCTTAGGGCCCATTTGGTAAGAGTATTGTAGTTTTGGTTTTTAAAATAATATGAAACTGTGATTTAAAAAGTGTACTAAAATACATCTTTTGAGTTCTTATAATGCAAAAAAAAAAAAAAAAAAGTGTTTGGTAGCTTATTTTTGTAACATTCTTTTAAAACTGAAAACACAAAATTGGGTGTTTAGTATGGGTTTTTTTTTTTTTTATATTTGAAAAAGGGTGTATTACTCTCACTTGAATAGTGTGAAATAAAATTTTTTTTTTTTAAGAGAGAGAAACTTGTCAACTTGTCATGTCATGTAAAATAACTTATTTTATTGAAGAGAGTATAAAGAGGGAGAGAGAGGAGCATTGTCAGTGAAAGGAGAGCATAAAGAAAAAGAAAGGGAGAGAGAGGGAGAGAGGAGCAGTCTACTTGTCGTGCCAAGTCAGTTTTGGTGGGACCCATATTTTTCACAATATTTACCACAATGCCACCAAATACTACTACCTGAGTTCTAAAAACTACTTTGAAGAGTTCTCTAATTACATTCTTTAAATCACTTAAGTGAGGAGTGTTATCTAAATATCCTAACAAGAGTTTTCTTACCAAACACAAAACTTAAAAGTGGGGCTTGTAGTTTAAGCATTTAAATTACACAAAATAGTCTTTAAGTTCTGTTACCATATGGGCTTTTAATATTTCAATGAGATTCACTAATCAAGTACACGCTGCATTACTACAATTTTCCATTAACATAACATTTTATCGGGCTCCTTAAAAAGGAAGCAAACCTTTTCTTAGAAGTTGAATAGGGTCAGCACTAATTTCCATTTAGCAAAAACAGAAGAAAGAATGAGGTGGAATTAGGAAAGTACTAACTGCATATGCCTGCTTATGATCTCTTTAGGTGTTTAAGATCATTAAGCTCCACCATAGGTGATTTATCTACACACACACACACACACACACACACACACACACACACACACACACACACACACACACACACACACACACAAAAGGAATAAGAAATTAAATTACTTATTGGAAGCCATTTGTCGAACACCTAGTAGATATAGTTATTTGTTTGTACTGACATAAAGGAATAAGAAATTAAATTACTTATTGGAAGCCATTTGTCGAACACCTAGTAGATATAGTTATTTGTTTGTACAGACATAATTCTTATAGAAAACTAAATTTTGCGCAATAAATGGAAAGAAGAAAAAAAGAAAAAACATTCATAAATAACACAGAAGCATTGAACAAATTTGAATCCAACATATTAGTGCTCATCTTTGCTCAATTTTTTTTCTACAAACAAAACTGAGGCCTAGTGTTCTCCAATACAGCTCAAATTTGTGAGTAATTCTAAATTGTTTCAATTAGCCAAGGAAAGTAGGGAATGAAACAATATTGAACATAAAAATTATTTCCTTAACTCTAAGAAACTAAATAGAGTTTTTTTTTTTGGTTATAATAGAATTTACGACAAAAATTAACATTCTTTTAGAAAAGGAAACCAAGAGATTGCGAAAAAAAAATTATGGGAGAATTTCATAAGCCAAAGGAAACAGATATATACATATATAAAAAATAAAAACAAATTGTACAACATGCAAAGCTATCATTTATTGAGAGAAACTCTTCCATTTCAGAAATCAAGGAGCACCAAAATCTTTTAATCTTCTGCCTTTATCACTTTAACCGATCACTAAATTGAGACTGCAAATTGTTGTTTTGGAAGGAGGTGAATAGTTTATGTATGGATTCAAAGACAGCATGTATTAAGAGAGAGAGAGAAAAAAATTGTGTAGATTTAAAGATAACGTGCATTATGAGAGAGAACTTCAAAGCCACTAGTGTTATTATCTGTACAGTACCTGGGGTTTATTGTAGGAGTTATTATTTACTCCATTATTTATTAGAGTTTGGTTGGGGCTAATGTAAGTTATAAAAATGAGATTGGACTTGCTATCAACTTTAGTCTTAGACAAAATCTTTTGTTTATTTTAAATGTCAACCCATTAGTTTTTTGCAAAATAACTCTATTAAAATGTCACTTAGCAGAACCTTATATTCTCTTACACGAGATTTATAATTATATATATATATATATATATTTATATATATTATTTAAAAAAAAAAAAAAGTGAGTCAATTCTAAATTTGGTCCTTTCCAACTAACTTGAATTCAAATCAAAGGAATAAAACTTAAGATACTTTTCTAGAAGAATCTAGACTTAATTAAATTATTAAATAACCTTAATTTTCAAATAAAAAACTATTTTAAACTTTGAAAAAACTCTTTGCTAGACGTTTAAAACTACATAGCTTTTTCTTCAATCTCTCTCTCTCTCTCTCTCTCATACTAAATCTACTTTAATCTCTCTAGCTATGTGCTTTGTGTTGTTGTCCGTCAGTGGGCCCATTTTACAGTATTGTCCATTAGTGGACCCATTTTAGAGTATACTTCAACTCGAATTTATTTGTATACTAAGAGCACTCTCATCAGGTCTCTCAAATGTGCCAAATGCTAAAAATTTGGCACATTTAACACATCAAACACAAAAACAAAGGCTCATCAGGTATGCTAGATGTTCCAAAAATTTGGAACGCGCTACAGTACGCTCTCATATTTGAGAGCGTACGGACAGAAATGCCAAACACTGTTTCGCTTATTTTATTCCTTTCTTCTCTCTCCTCCAATCAGATGCTCTCTCCCATCTAACCCATCTCTCTCTCTCTCCGTCTGCAACCCATCTCTCTCTCTCCCCCTCTGGCATTCTCATCGCCGTCTGGCCATTCCGACTCACCATCACCGAGCTTGCCACGCCAATCTCGCCATCACCAGTCTCGCCACGCCGAAAGACAAATCGCCCAGGCTCGCCATCCTCGCCGCGATCTCGCTAGTCGTCGCCGCTGATCTCGCCATCCTCGCCGCGATCTCGCCAGTCCTCGTCGCCGATCTCGCCAGTCCTCGCCGCTAATCTCGCCATCCTCGCCGCGATCTCGCCAGTCCTCGTCGCCGATCTCGCCAGTCCTCGCTGCTAATCACGTCGCCGACCTCCACAGCCGTCACCGATCGTTGGTTGAGTTTGGGTCGGCATTTTATTCTTTATTTTTTTGATTGGTTGAGTTTTTTTTTTTTTTTTTTTCTCTTTTGTTGAGGTTTTTGGATTTGGAATTTGTTGGAGGATCCGGTGATTGTGGGTGTAGTTTGTGGCGGTTGATGTGCTGTTGGTGGTGGTTGTAGCGGTGGTTGTTGGTTGGTTGGTGGCAACTGCCACTGAGTTTTTGGTGATTGTATATTGGCTAGGATTTTGAGATAATATATTATTTTAATACGTAGTAAATATTATTTTAATGTATAGAATGGAAAAATCGAACATCTGATAAATGAGATATTGTAAAATGATGTGCTAAAATGATAAAGTAGGTGTTTGATGTGTCAAAATGACATTTTTTATAGAACAGCTGATGAGAATGCTCTAAGCTACTCTTTATCAAGCTTAACTATTGTAGTCTTAGAACGCACAAACTTCTTGTTTGCTTTATGCTTGCATTGTACTTTGTGTTTGTATTATTATTATTATTATTATTATTATTATTATTATTATTATTATTATTATGAGATCTATATTTTTAATTAATTCAAATTTAAAATAGGTACATTCAACTTAATTTTGTTTTTTTTTTTTTCCCCATTCTTAAATAAACTCACCAAAATATACTGAAGTAAACCAAATGAACCAAGTGAGTCAAAAGACCAAATTGGACCAAATAAACCAAAATAGATTGAATGGATCAAAATGGACTGAAATGCTATGGTTATGTGGCTTAACATGAATGTAACAATAATAAATGTCATACTGCAGTTTTAGATATTATATAGATTATTATTATCATCGTTTGTACTTTGAGTTTATATACCTCATTCTTGTTTCATGCATATGGGGCTCATATCAATTATTGACAATCGAATTGCTTTGGATCATCCTATTTTCGTAGATGGCAATTGTTTGTCATCTTATGAAATAGAGTGTATGAAAAAGGTGATTTTTTTCTCCAATGCTAAATTGAGAGTTAGTCATGATAATGATCTACACTTAATAAGTAGCAATTTTTTTATAAGAAATTTGTAACTTTATTATGACAAAGATAAATTCGGTACATTATAAGTAACAACTGACTTAATTAGCGAATGATTTTTTTCCATCCAAGTTACAAAATTATCATTATATATTGACTATATATTTGGCATGCTTTACCAAAATATGCATTGGCCTATTGCCTTGATGCCTCACATGGGATACTTGAGCTACTCTAAAATCCTAGAGCTGTTGAGATACCCCAACTAAGATATTTGAGATTATCATAGGTGGTGTGCATAAACCCAAAAGAGCATCAGACACAATCTTTGAATCACTTTCAAGAATAACCTCCCTTATACTAACATCCCAAGCAAATGAAACCCCAACCTCCATGGCTTTGGCTTCGATTTCCAAAGGTCCTAGCAGCTATTGAAATTGTTTGCTTAAAGCTGCTATCACCTTACCTACATGGTCTCGAATTACCACACCCACCCGGCCACCCCAGCTTGGCAAGATTGACTAAAAACCACTCCATCCACATTCACCTTATAGCTAGGTGCAATCAAAGCTGCCCAGGATTCCTGCATGGTGTCCTTTTTGGCTGGGAGATGGAATGATTCGCAGTTTGAAATTCCTCCCTTATACCAACATCCCAAGCAAATGAAACCCCAACCTCCATGGCTTTGGCTTCGATTTCCAAAGGTCCTAGCAGCTGTTGAAATTGTTTGCTTAAAGCTGCTATCACTTTACCTACATGGTCTCGAATTACCACACCCACCCCAGCTTGGCAAGATTGACTAAAAACCACTCCATCCACATTCACCTTATAGCTAGGTGCAATCAGAGTTGCCCAGGATTCCTGCATGGTGTCCTTTTTGGCTGGGAGATGGAATGATTCGCAGTTTGAAATTCCTCCAGCAAAACCTGAGCTTTCTGCACTACCTGAGTTGCAGATTGCTGTGGACTCCCATGTTTAGCTACATTTTTATTATGCCACGTACTCCATGCAATCATAGAGAGCATCTCCAAAATATCATTCCCCACTTGCTGGACAAACATAAGATACCACACCAGATCAACAAATTCATTGTACCTAACTCCTTCAGCTTCGAAACTAATGCCTAACTGGACCCAAACTTCACGAGCTGCCTCACACTCCCAAAAAAGATGCCCCCTATTTTCTTTACCCAATCCACATGCTTCACATATATCATCATCAATAACCTGCTAATGACACAAAATTCACCTTTATGGGAATGATATTTCGGCATACCTGCCATGCAAAAGACTTTGTTTTACTTGGTAAATTTAAACCCCAGAGCCTCCTCCAAAAAGTTTTGTGATCCTCACCATTCAAAATTCCCTCCATGCATGTCTTCATAGATTCAGCCTCCTCCAGTGAAGTTTCCCTTTAGAGTGAAGGCCCACGCTAATCTACCTCACGGCATGTGAACACTCAAAGAAATGCTTAGGACAGATTGAACATCGGTAGGGATGAAAATTTGTCTCACAAGCTGATCACACCATCCCCTAGTCTCCGAGTCAATAAGTAAGCTAATCGATGATTGATCTGGTAATGTATTCGGCCTAGTAAGCATACTAAAAGTAACCAGTCCATTTAGTCATTTATCTGCCTAAATATCAATTGATGCTTCATTACCCACTTGCCATTTACACCCTTTCCTAACAATATTCTATGCCACCAAAATACTTCTCCACACATAAGATATATGAGATCCCAATTTTGCCCCAAGAAAATCACTATCTAGAAAGTATTTGGCTTTTAACACCCTATAAACCAAAGATGACGTATTGGTTTGAAGCCTCCATCCTTGTTTAACTAAAAGTGTAAGATTAAATGCTTTAAGTCACCAAAGCCTAAGCCACCCTCCTCCTTTGGGGTACAAACTTTATCCCAACTAAGCCAAGCCATCTTAGTTTTTTCATTTGTTTGTCCCCACCAAAATTTTTGAACCATACTAGTCATCTCATTGCATAGGGTATTTGGAAGTTTAAAAACACTCATAATATATGTAGGAATTGCTTGAGCTACTGCTTTAATAAGAATCTCCTTTCAAGCCTGTGACAACATTTTTTTCTTCCACCCCGATAGTTTATTATCCAACCTCTCTTCTAGTTGCCGAAAGGTGTTACACTTGGACTTACCTACTAAGGATGCTAAACCTAAGTAAGTCTCATGTTGATGGATCACCTTTGCTTCAAACATGTGCTTGATATTGTCTTCAATATCCTGTGGTGCGTTACTACTGAAGAATAAAGTTGTCTTCTCTCGGTTCAATTGTTGGCCTAATGCAATCTCATATGTTTCCAAAGTTTTCTCAAGACTAGAGCAATCCTCGCTTATGGCCTAGCAAAAAATAAGGCTATCATCAGCAAAGAACAAATGTGAAATTTTCGGTCCCCTTGAACAAGCTACTACTCCTTTCATTTAGCCATTTGCCATATCTTTCTTTATCATTGCAAAGACACCTTCTGCATATATCAAAAATAAATAGGGCAAGAGAGAGTCTCCTTGGTGCAAAACCCGGGTAGGAGTAATGTGCCATCGAGGCCTTCTATTAATTTTGATAGAATAAGAGACAGAGCACACACACCACATCATAATATCAACCCATTTAACATGAAAAACCCATCTTGAGCATAAGTTTCTCCAAACAACCCCATTCCATCTGATCATAAGTCTTACTTATATCAAGCTTGACAACCGTCTCACCCACCTTCCCCATTATTTTTGGTTAATATGATGCATTGTTTCAAAAGTAACCAACACATTATCAATAATAAGGCAGTCAGACATAAACGCACTCTGATTCTCACTAATGATTTTTGGAAATAAAAGCTTTAATATATTGGCTAGAACTTGGGATGCAATTCGGGAGATAACAATACTGAGACTAATGGGCCAAAACCGGGTGATCTTTGTGGGATTTTAACTTTCAAGATGAGCATTACGTGTGTTTCGTTAAATTTTGGAGGAATAATACCATGATTAAGAAAATAGAAAACAGTGCTAGTAACACAATTACCAACTAAAAACCAATAATGTTGATAAAACAAAAAGAGCATACTATCAAGTCCAGGAGCCTTTTTGGGATACATCTATTTCAACGCTTTGATGTAGTGGAGATGATTAAGCGTCATTAAGCGAAGACTTAGTGCCTGTTTGGAAACAACTTATTTAGCTGAAACTGAAAACTTTTTTGCTGAAAGTACTATAAATAAAACTAAAAGGTAACTGAAATAGTACAGTGGGACCCATGAATAGTACTGTTGATAGTCATTTTTGTAAAATAGGCCCAAACCTAGCAAAGCAAGTAGCAAATAGGAACAGGCAAGCATAAAATAAAACTATTAAGCCCAAGCGGCAGGAGTAATAAATCACAGGCCCATAACATGAACAAATGGGTCTTGAGGGAGCAAATAAGCCCAAAAAGGCCCAGAAAGAGAAAAATGGCACCCACGAGCAGTAAATGGTATGGAAAAGTGAGAATGGGCCGCGGCAGGCCCAAGGCAATGTAAACAAAGAAAGTAGGGGTTGATGAAAAGCCCATGAACCCCAAGGATGAGAATGAGGAGATTGGGCCGGGGAAGCCCAATCAAGTTAGTAAAAGCCCATGGGAATGCAGAGTTAGTAAATGGGCCGAGAAAGCCCAAAGGAAGTAAATGGGCCGCAGGCCCAAGGGAAAGGGACAATGGAGCCCATAAGTAAGAACATCAGTGGCCATGTTAAGTCACTGGGGGAAGCAATGAAACGGCGGGCTTGAAAAGAGGCCTAGCAGGAACAAATCGCCACAACAGGAAATGTCAAGTAAATGAGGCAGGACATAAAGGCAAACAAGAAATGGGCCAAGAGAAAAACTCAGTATTAAAAGAAGCCCAGCCCCAAAGGATAGAACGGCCCACGTAAAAGAACAAATAAGTATAGCAGACGATGCGAACAAAGCTCCAAACCGCGGCAAACACATGAGCCGCAGGCAGATTTTGAACGTACGTGACAGGAAAGCACACGCAAGGCCCAAACACCACCAGCCTGTACCCAACCAATATGGGACGTGGTGGGGCCATAGGTCAGAGGTAAGAGGTAAGGGGGGGTGTGGTTTGGTGGTGAGGAGAGGGGAAAAGGTCTATTTTTGCGCTTCCCGTCCAAGCCCTTTTGGGAGGTACGCCCTGCTGGGATGACAGACCGCCCAAAAGAGGCAAGGTTGGATGGAAAACGTTGGATGCATGCCATGGAGAGAGAGAGAGAGCATTTACACCAATGGCAGGAGAAAGTGCCACGGCAGACTAAGAAACAACACAGACTTGCCTTTGTCTGGCGAGGGTAAGTGATACACAGATGAGCTCTTGGGTGGTTGGCAAGTACGCCTAGACCAAACAAAGGCCGTTAAAGGGTAAAATGGTAAAATCCGATCACGGTCGGCCCTATAAAAGGATCCTTGCCATGCCCTATAAAAAAGATCGAAAAACAGAGGCAGGAAAAAATATAAGAAAAACCAAAAGAAAAAGAAAGGAAAGAAGAAAAGATAAGAAAACAAAGAGGAAAACAAAGAGCAAGGGTAATGGGCATGCACCAATAAATCGGTTCCTTTCTCTCTCCCTCAAAATCCCACTCTCTGGGAAACGACTAAGTCATAGGAATTCCTTCAGGCACTTATCACTAGGTCTGATTCTCTCAAAACTATTAATCCCCGCAGCAAGATATTCTCCTGGGAGATTAGTTTCATTGAGAGGAAGCGTTCTTCCTTTTTGATTCTTTGCCACTGTAGACTCAAACTTGACTTGACATTTATTTAACTTCATTACCGCTCAATCAACTACTCCTTTTTTGTAAAGGCTATTATTATTACCATTGTTATTATTGTGATTGCCATAAAAATAGAGATCACTCGGTCTGTTTTCATTAAGAAAAAGCCATTGTACTCCATTTTCTTTATTGTTATTATATCTGCCTGCTGTAACCTTTTGTAACAGCTCTGCTTGTCGTGAAAACGTTCCTGACAGACAAGGCTCAGTTTGTGCACAAGCCGGCCCAAAGTGAGTTACAGTTGGGCCGGTCTCAACTCTCCTACTCAGAAATACTCGGGCCTATCACCGCAGGAGGCAGCCCAGCCCAACTCAAAACACAAAAAAGGCCCCTACAAGTACTAAAAAGTACAATGAGACCCATGAATAATAGCAAAAATAAACTAAATAGTAAAAAAAAACTGGCTTTATAAGCCAATGCCAAACGCAGACTTATATTTCAATTTATATTGTTGGAGTTTGACCATCTTCACAAGGCCTATTGTTATACCTTAACTCTTGAAATCTAACAAATTAACTCTTGAAAGCTAACAAATAAACTACTAGAAAAAACTAGAGTCAATTAAACTACTAAAACACCCTTAATTTTCAAATAAAATTTTAACTAAATAAAAAAAATAAATAACTCATTCCTAAACCTTTAAAACATTAAAACTACATAGTTTTTTCTTCAATTTGGAATTTACTAATAGACGCATAAAGTAATTCTTGAATTGGTAAATTTACAAAGTAATTCTATAATAAATTAATCATTCATGGTTGCATCATCAAGATAGTGTTGCTTTGGTACTCTCTCTCTCTCTCTCTCTTTCTCTCTCTCTCTCTCTATATATATATATGCTTTGTGTTATTGTCCATTAGTGCACCTTTTTTTATTTTTATTTTTTATTTTATATATATAGAGTCTCAACCTATAATGTTCACTTTTGATGATTGTGCTCTTTATCATCAAATCAAGACAACAATTTATTTTTTGTGTAAATGAGAATTGAACCTCATATTTCTTATTCAACCATAAAAAATTTTATTAATTAAGTTAACTGGAACTCACTTAGTGGGCCCATTTTATAGTATACTTTAACTCAAAGTTATTTGTATACTAAGCTACTCCTTTTCAAGCTTTGTGGTGCCTATTGTAGTCTTTGAATGCACAAACCTTGTTGTTTGCTTTATACTTGCATTCTACTTTGTACTTTGTGTTTGTTATTATTATTATTATTATTATTATTACATTTTGAGATTTATATTTTAAATAAATTCATATTTAGAACAAGTACTCTCAACCCAATCCTGTCTTTTCCCATTCTTAAATAAGCACACTAAAATGGACTAAAGTGAACTAGATGGATCGAATGGGCTAAATGGACCAAGTGAACATGGACCAAATGGATTGAATGGACCAAAGAAGACCAAAAATTGACCAAAATGATACAAGCTAATGAGGCTTGATAGGAATGTAGCAACAATAAATGTGAACTTCAGTCTTTAGATATTATATATTACTAGCAACGAACCCGCGCGTTGCGCATGATAATTATTTTTATGTAGGTCTTATTAATTTTTTTTTTTTTACAATTTAAACTAATCTAATAATGAATAATTTATTTCGTAATTATATTTTTATTTATTATAGGAACAATCCAAAACACCAAAAAAATGTTAACTAAAAAAAATTAATAAAACTTAACAATGATTAATTGAACCAATATTAGGATAAAATTTTGTTTTTAATAATCTATTAAGGTTATTTTCTTTGTAGAAATTATAATTTCGGCCACCCAAAACATATTATCAAATAAACAATTATTAGCAAAATCTAAGAATTAAATTTCTATACATACATTGTTATAAAATAATAATAATTAAAATAAAATTGCAAAAGTTAAAATTTGTCACCTATCCGTTTATTTTCGTTTGGCTAATATTTGCTTTTATTTAAATGAATGGCATTATAGAGTATTTCTAATACAACTATTAAGAGTACTTTGTCCACCACAAATGATTAGAAAATAAACAAAAATTAGTAGAGTCTCATAGTTTAACATCTAAATTGAGCACTATAAAAAATCATGATATGTAACAGAATAAATACCAAATTATCCAAATCATGCTATGTAATAGAATAATATTATATTTTTATATGCTATATTTAATTCTCTAGAACGCAATAGTATAACATTTAACAATCAAAGATAAATAAATAAAAAATAAAATAAAAAATAAAAAAACAACAACAATAACAATTTAAAAAACAAAACTAAATCGCATTAATCCAAAATAGAGTTTTAAAGAATATAAAAAATTATCAACCTAAAGTACAGATGCAAGAAAAATAAAAATAAAAATCCACCAAAAAATTTAGAGAGAGAGAGAGGGAGAGAGAGAGAACCATTTTTTTTTTTTTTTTTGTGAGGGTAAACTATGCATAGAATAGAAGAGATGGTGACAAATTTATAGTAAGAGGGTGTGAATAAGAAGAGACAAAAATAAAGGAAGATAAAGGGAAATAGAAAGAATGATATTAATGTAGAGGGTAGTAGGAAGATAAAAAAGTACGAGAGGGAGAAAGATTGAAGAAGTAGTGGGGAGATGAAATGGTAAGGGAGAGAGAAAGGTTGGAGAAGTGTAAATATTAAAATAAATATATTAAAAATAATTATAAAAAAAAAAAAAAAAAAAAAACTTGAAATGCTTCAACGTTTTTGTTTTTGTTTTTGTTTTTGTTTTTGTTTTTAAGCTGAAAAGGCTCACACAAAAGCTGAACCCAAAAGACTCTGGATTGGCTTAATAATAGAACTAAATAAATAAGAGGTGAGCTAGATTAATTATACAGATTTATTATAAGGTGATAGTGGAAGTAAATAAATAAATAGTGGACTGAATTTATTATAGGGTGATAGTGGAAGTAAATAAATAAATAGTGGGCTACATTTATAAGACTGAAAATTGTAAAAATCATTTTAAAATTGTAGGACAAATTTTTTTTTTTTTTTAAATGACGTGACAACTGATGTGGTGCAACATGAAAATAGCAACATTAAACACTACGCTTCAGTTTTTAGTAATATATAGATATAGATTATCATTATTTGTACTTTTTGTATTTTTGTATTATATAGATTATTATTATCATCATTTGTACTTCTGAGTTTATATACCTTGTTCTTGTTTCGTGCATATGTGGCTCTTATAAGTTATTGGCAATCGAACTGCTTTGCATTATCCTATTTCTTTTTCTTTTTTTTGAAACTGAATTTTCATTCAAACAAAAACAGAACAGGTACAGAACAGAAAGCATTATCCTATTTCTGTAGATGGCGATTGTCTATCATCTTATGAAATAGTGTATATTAGAGGAGTATGCATGAAAAAAGTGATTTTTTCTCCAATGCAAAACTGGGAGGTAGTCGAGATAATATGATTAATAAGTAGCGATGCTGATGTTATGGAGATGATTAGGCGTCATTAAGGGAAGACTTATATTTCAATTTATATTGTCGGAGTTATACCATCTCCACAAGGACCATTGACGCATGAGGCAACTGAGAGAAATACTAATGAGGGTGGTCCTAACAATGATGATGAGAATGAATGGGATAAAGGGCATGATTCTAGTGATGGGGATGAGTTAGGTGGTGTGGGATTTGGTGTTTGATGAAATAAATACCTGTAGGAATGAGGTTGTTAATTCTAGATATTAAGTGTATAAGGACTGGTCATATAACAGAACCAATCCTTTAGAGGGCAAGTCAAAGGCAAAGGAGGAGGAGAAATAGAAATATTACTATTATGCTTTTTGTTATGCAATGTAATGATATACATATATCTGCAAGTGCACCTAACCATGTATTACCGTGATTGTAGTATGAAAATATAGTGCATTCAACAGTCATCGGCTGAACAAGTATTATGACCTATCAAAAACAATATCTTCGGCTGCCAAATCCAGAATATCAGCACAAGAAACAACTCTAGGGCATAATTCTTCAAAGCTCTGACTTGATAATGTTGATTACACCAGATATGATCTTGAAAGCAGCACCATCATTGAACATTTACCTTGTATGATTTATCAGGCTAACAAATAAACTTTTCAGTCCTGGCCAGCAAGTAAAGATCATAATTCATGATGCAAAACATAAACATAGCAACTTCCTCAGAGACCAACTCAATTTTTTGATAATTCAGATATTCTATTAGCAAAAACAACTGATACTACCAGAGATGCTTATCCCAAATACAGAGCAGTAAGCAAACAACAGATATGCAACACATGTTCCATACAGAAATAATAGGTAAAACAAATCACCAATAGAACAAGCCACATAAATTTGATAAAACTAATCTACATTTAGCACAAATGAAAGAAAAAAAAAATTGCTGAACCAGTATCAGAGACTCAACCAGCAACTAACAACCAACCTAAGCTAGCAGCATGAAGCTACAGTACCAGTGACTCAGACAAAGCTTCCAGCAAACATAACTAAAGAACCAACTTCTAAGGATTCACTAAGACAACCATATAAGCTTGCTAAAACAACTAAAGAAAAGTGAGTTAAATTGAACCTTAGAGGTCGTTAATGCTGTTTCCTCCCAAGAAAACTATGAAAAGCAAGAGCCATACAACCCAAAAAACTCTATACAACTGCCACAAAGAAAGCATGAAAAATTAAAAAGCAAATACCAAACGCAACAGAAGTAGAGCCAACAGCGTGAGCAAGACAAATAAAATAAAAAATAAAAAAAGAGTACGATTTTACCATTCAAAAAGAGTAGGGCCTTTTGGGAAAGCGTGTTTCTCTCACATCCATATACGTGTCAACCTGGAAGAAGATGAAAAATAAATAATTTTTACTATTTTCTCTTTTCCCCTAAAATTATCAAGTTTAATACCTCTACCCGTCGTAATTTTTCTTTAAGTTGCAGATTCTCTTCCTTAAGTTGTTGAACTTGAACATCATCTGCTTTTGCTGTAAGCATACAATAAAACGGAATTTAACTTACACCTAACTAGAGTCAGTATGTTTGCTGTAGATGGACTAAGTGTGGAATATTATTTTAATTTATTTTGTAAGAATAAATCTTAGGCAAGTATTTATATATCACCAATTTTTTTATTTCATGGTTCTAACTTTGATTAAACTTGTTTGTATTATGCAGCAAAATTTATGGAGGTCAAAGATGATGGAGAATTTGGAGTACATTGTTCCAATGATTATAAGCTTCACTTTTATAAAAGTCCAAAAGTGATGAAAAATTCCTGGATTTCTCAAAAGTCGAATATCTACAGCATTGGAGTTTTGCTGTTTGGACTATTGTATCACAATGAAACGGAAGCGAGAAGGATAGAAAAGCTGAATGAGTTGCACAAAAGTCTTACCTTTCCTGATGATTGGAAATATCCTGATCTAGTGAGATAATATCAGGATATTTCCAATCATCAGGAAAGGTAAGACTTTTGTGCAACTCATTCAGCTTTTCTATCCTTCTTGCTTCCGTTTCATCGGGATACAATAGCCCAAACAGCAAAACTCCAAGGCTGTAGATATCCAACTTTTGAGTAATCCAAGAATTTTTCATCACTTCTGGACTTTTATAAAAGTGATGTCCGTAATCATTGGAACTATGTACTCCAAATTCTCCATTATCTTTGCCCTCCATAAATTTTGCTGCATAATACAAATAAGTTTAATCAAAGTTAGAACCATGAAATAAAAAAATTGGTGATATAAATATTTGCCTAAGATTTATTCTTAGAAAATAAATTAAAATAATACTCCACACCTAGTCCAAAATCTCGATGGATTAAACCTTGACTATGAATACAGTCCAATCTTTCGACAATTTGTCGAAAATATCTCCAAGCAATCTCCTCACTAATTCCCTCTCTGAATACTATTTCCAGCGTCTTTGGACAGTATTCCATCAAAATATAAATGCAAGACCTGGAAGGATCTCTCTTCCCACTTGAGTCATCACTCGAACTATCAAATTCCCCAGCAAATTTCTCAAAATTGTAACTGTTATCACCTCATTTTTGTAAGTACTAAATCTCTATTAAAGTAGAAGAACTATCCCATGTATCTCAACAGAGCCTAGAAAATGAAACCATTCAAACAACTACATTATAAAAACTTATTTCAGCTAAACAATGGAGACTTCCACTCTGTCAAATGTACAATGATTCCATTCCCTCCATAGGGTCCACAATTGGCAAAAAAAGAGCTAGATTCCAAACAAAGGAAGAAGTTTACCAAACTAATTCCTCTAACCTGAAAGTAGTTCAAAAAGTTATTTTCTCTTTAAATTTAAGCCACAGCCAGTACTGATCTTAAACATTTACCAAGCCTCAAAACACATGAAGCAAATATAATAAACCCCTAACATAGCCAAAACAAATTAACAAGACAAACCCCCCAATAAAGATATTTGCCACACATAACACTCTTCAGACTGAAACACCATGAGAAAACTAATTACACAATTTAGGGCATTAAAAACACCAAAATCAGTTAGGCAAATTTATTTTTATTTTTTGATAAGTAATAAAATCTTATTAGCAAATTCATCAATTACACTGGAAGTATACGAGCTGAAAGTTAAATTATAGTTCTAAAATTACAAAGATCAATAAGCTCAGAGAAGTTTGAAATGAAAAAAATCCCCGAAGCTTTCATCCACTCTAGCAAAGTCTTCAAAAATCAGTTAGGCACATTAGCAATTGTTTTGGTTGTAAAGCAAAATCAGAACTTTTAAACAAATGAGTAATACAATAAAGATCATGGAAGGAGATTCCAATTTCTCCATTTGCTTGTAAGAAACTAATAAACTAATAGATTTATATCTCTTTTGTAGTATCTTATGCAGAATCTATGTTATCACATGGTTATATTTTTCAATACCTTGATAGTAACGAACGACGTGCGGGTGATCCAAGCTAGCCATAATCCTAGCCTCCCTGACAAACACATGGTAGAATACAAATTCATCACTAAAAAAGCATTAAAAACTAAAACTAACAAAACATCAAACAATAGAGTTTATGTGCTACAAACTTTTGTACTAGTAAACTTACTCAAGGATTTTTTTTCTTCATCATCATCCTCTTCAATAAAAATCTTCTTTAATGCATATTCATGTTGATCTAACATATTCTTGCATAAAAAGACTTGGCCAGAACTACCTTCAGCTGCAAACATTTAATACATTGTTACGAAATAAACTATTAATAGCATCTATATATACAACACAAATTATAATCAATGCAGGAGAAAACAGAGTGAGAGAGAGTAGAGAGAGCAAAACAGAGAGCGGAGAAAACTCACCGAATTTGATTTGTGCCATCGGAGAAGTCAGTGCGATCGGAGAAGACACTGAGCGAGCAAAATAGAGTGAGAAAGAGTAGCGAGAGAGAGCAAAGAGAACTCACATCTGATCGGTGCGATCGAAAAACAAACGTGCGATCGGAGAGGAAAAAATGATGTCAATGAGATAGCAATATAGGGTGAGAGAGAACGAGCAAAAGAGATAGAAGAGAGAAACTCAAATGGAAGAGTGAAAAATGTTCTGCGGGAATGTATTATGTATAGGAATTATAAATAGTGGGAAAAAAATTAAAATTAAGGTTGTTCAAAAAGAATGGAAAAAGAATTTGGATCGGGTATAGGCTATGTCATGGGCCTTATTTATACCAAGGATTAAAAATTAAAATTTCAATATCTATACTGTATACTAGTATATATAAGAAGGTTTTCCTATTTCAACTGAATTTTTATGTAATTTAAAAATACTTTCATTAATAAAAATGACTTCATTTAAAATGAATGAGTAGTTAATATAACATTTTTGAACACATATATTGTGTTTATTTTCCCAACATTTAAATAGAGTGAAAAAATAAAAATAAAAATGTAAAATAACCGCCAATTGTAAAAAGTGTGACACTACCTGATTTTTTTTTTTTTTTTAATTAAAATATTGATTTCAGTGGGTAGGTTTAGATATGAATCAATAAAACTTTGTCAAAATTTTTAATGTTAGTACTTAACAATATTTCTTTGGCTTGTATTATGTGCAAGACCTGTTGGGATGATAACATATAATCAAAAGTGAACATGTCACCATTCCAATAGGTTATATACGCCCTGTAACCTTCTGGCTCATTTCAACAGCTCTATTAGATTTTAATTGATTTTCTTATTTTGTACTTGGACCATATCAAATGGAAGATTGTAATTTTGAATTATTTGATAAATTATTTGGTACTTTGGGTAGACTACGGCAATTATGTCCAATGGTCTATCCACCCAAAATGAATTCCTCGTGTCTTGCTGGTTTCGTCAAATCTTAATCACATAATACTAAGAGAACTAGAGATTTAGATTGGGGGAACGTATGAAACATAGAAGTTTAGAATTCAATAATTAAAAATATGCTAAAATTGAAGACTAAATATACTATGAAAAATAAAACTAGTATCCCTTTAATGTTAACAAGATATTAATAAATAAATAATACACAAAATTAGAACTTTCCCAACTCAGCAGAAGCAAAAATTGAGGACAAGCTAAGACATTCATGACTTTCCACAACTGTAGATGCTCGACAAGTCGATCAGTAGGAAAAAGAGCTTAGTAGTTCATTCTTTCTTTCTTAACTTTCTAATTATGTGGTCATGGAGAATGAGGCACATTAATGGCTAAACTTTTCGAGTTATACATTAGTGAACATCTTGGAGGGGACTTAAAACTTGAGCTAAAGTCACATGAGTACTCTCTGAATTAAAATGTCAGAGAGGCACTCATAAGAATAGAAAAATAAACTTGAGAAAACAGTAAAAATGTAATCCTTAATTTTTGCATTTACTTCATGTGCACCCAGCAAGTCAATGGTGTTCAGAGATGTCCTTGCCTGCGCGCCACTTAGAGAAGCCATTCTCTAGGGCATCCCTCATCCATGGATGCCGGCACCTATCCAGTGCCTCTGGTACAGTCAACCAAGTTCGGTTTCGGGTGCTCTGCTCTGGCCATGACTCAAGCTCCTCCTTGACTAACAAAGCAAACATTGCAGCTTTACATGAACCTTCTGGGCAGAACTCATCTTGGTGGGTTTTACTCTTAAAGGGATAATAACCCAAGAAATCCTAAAACCAAGAAATAGAAACAAACTTAATGTATAACTTGAATATACCATAATCAAAACAAGTGCAGTAATATCTTTCGGTATTTTCTTAAAACCTTTCCGCTAACTGTAACAAATGTCATCAAAAACATGAGTGGAAACTGTCCAGCATTTTGCTAAATCTAGGACTAGGATGCCAAATATTGTGTTTTAAAAAATTCAGTAAACAAACAAATAATAATTGCAACAGCAATCAAAGTTTTATCTGTATTGAAATGTAGGCATCTAAAGCGACAATCACAACTAACAAGGCAGATATATACAAACAAAAAACAGAATATTATTGCCTCTCCAAAAGCAGTCCAAGATAAAGATGGGAGAATTAAGCAAACTGATAATGCAACAATTGAAACATAAAAATCATATCAACTTCAAGACCTTCAATAGATTAAGTGACTGTAAAATAATCAAAAGGGTTTATAACAATATCATACAAGTTCAACGGAAAAAGAAGAAGAAAAAAACATGGACAACATCAAATTTATTAAAATCAAAATCACCATTAGCTCCCCTCGAACTCCAGCCTCTTCAATAGCTTCCCTTACAGCTGCCTCCTGAACAGTTTCATCATTCTCCCAACCACCCTATAAAAGGAAAAGAACAATTCATGAAAACAATTGTATGATTATCACCTCCCACTTTCTAAATGATTGTAAGGAAAGCAAATAACAGATATTTATAAAAACCACACCAAATAGATTTTCCCAAGTAATCATAAACTAGATAATTTGAACTACATTTGAAAAAGACTTACCAATAAAAACTGCAAATAAATATCTCATGTTGCTTCCCAAAAAAGAATCCAAACTTTTGAATTCAATGAAGGAATTCCCAAATTCTTATTACTTGTCAAAAACACACGTCATCAGTTAGGGACCATCAATGATCAATCAGATATGCACCAGCATAAATCTTGATATTGGTTTAATTTAAATTGCATTTCTACATATTGAGATTTGGTTAAAGATCAGTTAGTTTCCTTAGAATAAAAGCTTCCTGCTCAATACCTTCCAAAATATAGTTCTACAGCACACTATGACAGAAGCTAGAGTGTTGACATATGTTGACATATCAACTGCCACAGGCCTCCATGCATTTCTCCAATAGTTAAGTTGGCCTGGCAACTGTGAACCATCTACAAAACTCCCACAATTTCCATTCCCCTACTCATGTACTTGGGTGTCATCGCCTGAATGCCTTCTAATATGGTTTATTTATTATTAAATAGAACTTGCATATTTTCCATGCATAATAGAATCCATGCATAGCTGATCATAAATCTCCACATCCTTCTCCTGTTTAACTGACGTTGATCACTTCCAGTATACCATCTTCATGAAGGCAATGGACCGTGACCTAATCCTGGTAAGGTCCTTTGCCTCATACAAAACTGACTGGAAAATTCCTTAAAATTTTTCATAGGCAATTCACCCAGTCAGAACAAAACAGAATATTTGCTAAACTGAAATGTACAAGTACCCAATAGGATATACCTTTTTCAGTTCTAGTCCACCTCTATACCCTAAAATTCTAAGGTCATAAGATTGCTCCCAAGAGGTTAGTGATAACTAAGGGGTAATTGTACTCTTAAAATTTGATATAGTGCCAAACAAACAATCTTATCAACCGCTAAGTAAATATTACACTATCAACCATCCCTATTAACTTTTGGTCCTAAAATAACTTCAAAGCATCACAAAATTCAACTTGACACATGATTTTGGGAGTGAATAGTAAAATTTAGGTGTCACCAATAAGCTATGGATGGAACAAATGAAATTGATGCCTTCCTGCAAATGGAACAACCTTCTATAATATTAAAGCTGCAGCTTATAGGTACTGCAAGTGTAAGCTAATAATGCATGAAAGCTAAATATGCAGGGACTCCACTTACACTCCCAAGAAACACATAATATTATCCATGTAATTTTACCAGCAAATAGAACTGCCATAAGCCATACAGAATAAAGTTTTGACAGGGGACATATAATCAAGAACTGGACTAACCAAGCAGCTAAAAAAACATAAGGAAAATGGAAAGCAAGAAGTTGGCATGACAACTTCTGCAAAGAATTTGGAGACTGTAAATTGATTTGAAAGTATGTTCATTTCCTATTGAAAAATCCAACTTGTACTGCACTTGGCCTAAATATTAATCTCCAGTGTGTGTGTGTGTGTGTGACAGAGAGAGAGAGACCATAACATTTTAATGAGCAAGCTAGCAGAGAAGTGAACCAAAAATAGATAACAATTCTCATCAAAGTAAATTTTCAGGAAAAAAAACTACTTATTACCTTTGGAAACAGGAGACCTGGCCCACTAGTTGAGTTAATCATAAGCACCTCAACAATCTTCTCAGAATTCGAATTGCCACTCACATCTGAATTTCTATACCTAAATGGAATACACCTGTAATAAATCTGCTCAGTTAGCTTCAGTGCACCAAACATAATAGGAATCTTTTGCCGATAACCCTAATGTTACAACCAATAATATAAGTCCCAACTGAAAAAATATATACATTATGATAAAACTTTCTTCTTCTTTTTTACATTGTTACAAATTTTATTTTTTAAGAAGAAAACTATTTTATTAGAAAGAGGAAATCAATACTTACAACAACTATGCATTGAATACTTAAAATAAGTTACACTTTAAAGTTTTAATACTCAACAAAATCTACAAAAGGAAGTGACATAAACACTGCCAAAACCTGCAACCCACTGATACAAAGATTGCTATATGACTCCACATCAATGAGTATGTGATTAAACCTGTTTCCATATGGTCCACACAAGGCATGAGTTTGATCATGAATGGCCTACAAACAGATGCATGCAAGTGCAACCAAGCTCAACCCCAGAAAAGATGGCACACACAGGCATCTCACATCAACCGTGTTTGGTGCATTCCAATGTCTGTCTATTCCATGTTCATTAGAGCTACTTCACAGAAACTACTGCAGATATCAAGGACACACTAGGCACTTGTTTAAGCAGATATCAAGGATTATCAACTAAACAAATTAGGCTAATTATCAAGAGCAACCTCAACCTCCCTCTTGAAAGAAGCTTTTGAAGAATCGTCACAAATCGATTCTCTTTTCCTCAATTATAATCCTTCTGGCCCTAGCCCTTCATCGATAAGTGCTAATTACAGTGGTAGACCATTGGCAAGTGATATCAAAGGGTCAAGTAGGCACTGTGCGGACACGTGATTAAGTTGCCCTTGTGATGCAGGAGCATAGAGACAGATTATGTGGCAGCCATGTGGGTGACACGTCATTTTCTTCATGTGTCCAAGTGACTTTTATTTGTCACTAAATTTGGTCAAAATTATTATGGAGTCTTGTTGGAAAATGTTAGAGCCTAGCATGTGTTTATAGGAGGTTGTCTACCTAGGAAGTAGGAAGTTGCCTATTGCGTTGGAAGTAGTCCAACCATTATTGTATGACTATCATGCATTGTATTTGCCTATAAATTCAATGAGAAATGAGAAGGGTAGAGAGTGTTTTAATTCAGAAAATTATTTCTTAATTATAAAAATAAAAAAATTTAAAAAAAAATTCAGAAATTTTTTTGCAAGTGTTTTGCCCTGGACATAACACATTGTATTCATTCCTCAATCAAATAATCTACTAAGAATCTCATCTACACTATAATGTCGCCCAAATTCACTACAAAGCTGCTCAAAGGTTATATCACGCTTAACAGTGGTGAGAATCTTACCTTTAACAAATGCACCTTGTTTATGAAGTTGAATAACCATTAGGGTAACCTACTACTTCCAATTCAATAGTTTTATTTCATAAAATACTATCAACCAAGTCATTGCGACTTCTCATGGTGTCAAAGATTCCAATAACACAGACAACAAAAGGCAGAACAGCTGATACGCAAACACAAACAATGAAACAATTCATTGCTAAATAATTTCCTAAATGTGTTCTCTGGATTTTCTCTTTTTTCTTCTTTGTTTTTTGCTTCACACAACCCCTCCTAACAAAACCTATTCTATCACACCACAACCTCACATTATTGAGAAAATGACTTCACAAGGCTATCCTATCCTTACACTTGCATGGTCCTTCTCAAATATAATCCATCCCTTTCCAAATTCTAAATCGCATCCCATAATAACTTTATCCATTGTACCACAGACCAACAAATTCCTCATCCTCATCCTCCTCCTATCCCTTTCAGCAAGCATCCCCACAAAGCCAATATCTAAATTCCCTAATCCAACTTCTACCACCACCCCAACACAACTCATAAAACTAAATACCAAATCAAAAAAGCAGGAATTTACTAATCCAAACAACACCTAAGCTCAACAATCTCATTTACGCCCAAATCACATATTCTTCCAAAACCCACATCTAAAACATCACCACAGATCTCTTTTCTACTTTTTTTTTTTTCTTTAATTAAAAAAATAAATAAATAAATAAAAATCCTCTAAAATTGCTTTCTACGCGCGACTAGCAATCCAAATAACAAAATAAAATAAAATAAAATAAAGGTACAAAATCAATTTTGAACACATTGCCCCAGCTGAAAACGACTTCAATATTCTACAAAACCAAAAGCCACATCACATCACATCAATCAACATTAACACATACATATATGAATAGTTGAGCATTCATACAAACACCACACATGCATGCACATATAAGAGAGAGAAAGTAATTGGAAAAAAAAAACGATGCGTATACCCAGCAACAAGGCGACAACCAGCATCGTAGCGCTGCTGATGCCGACCCGTGCGGGCCACCAAATCACACATAACTACACACTTTCTCTCTCTTTAGATTTCTTTGTCAATGAAAATCAATCTTTTCCTCCCCTCTCTATACCAACAACATTTACCAATTACTCCACTTCTACCACCATCCACGGCGGCGATGGCAATTCTCACTGCGACGTCGCATCAGAAATCTCAAAAACTCAAAAAATCAAAAATCACCGGTGGGGCGATATTATTTTGATATATTGAGGGTTTTTTTTTTTTTTGGGTGTGATCTGGTGGTGCGTGGAGCAGTGTATAACGGTGAGGAATTGAATCAGAGAAGGACGTGTGGAATTTTATTTTGGATGTGAAGGATTTTATTGGAGGGTACACGTGGAGGCTTGTCGTGTTGGTTGTAGGTGATTGGGAAAGTGGTGAGACGAAGTCAACTCAAGGTGGGTTTATAAAAAACTTTAAAAAGCCATGCTGTGTTTGGATTTGCGTTTTGAACGGGACGGTGGGATTAAACGGTGAAGATTTAGTGGGGCCACTTGTCCCTTCGATCTGATTTGCACTTTTTTTTTTTCCTACTATTTTACTTTGTTTTATGTTTTATCTCTCACCCCAAAAAATAATTTAAAATTTTTTTTTTTAACAAACATTTTAGTTTCTCAAAAAAAAAATATTTAACAAACATTTTTTATATGAAGATAATATTTAGGTTTTGTGTTAGTAGTTGGTAGTAATGGTACTTCATGACTAGATAGATATATGCTGTTTTAATGATAATATTTTTTAGAAGATGAGTCATTTTTTAAAAAAATATTTTCTATAAAATAATCTCATTTTTCTATGTTTAATAGCAACCTTAAATAAGTTGAAAAATAATTTTATAACTTCTTTTATTTAGCTTGATGTGAGATAGAGTTATTTTTCACAAAAAAATTAGTAGAAAATAATCTCTAAAAATAAGTTATACTCTCTCTATTAATCCAAGATAGTTTTCTTTTAACTCATTTTTTTAATGCTACCAACCACTAAAGAATACAAAAGATTATATACACAAAGTTCCATTGAAACAAACAGAGTAATTGATAAACTTTTTTTTTCCCTTCTCTTTTCCTTTCAAAAAATAACAACAAAGTATAAATAAGACCCTTTAATAAATAATAAATAAATAAATTAGACCTCCAATAAACCATAAACAAAAAAAAAAAAAAATGATTTTGATTATCTTTGTGCATATAAATAATTTTTTTAGATGGTTTCAATCTTTGACGTCTACTCTTGATAATTGCTATTTGATCATCATTAGATCAAGATACCTATTGGTTTTTGAGGTAGACACGGATTGAAAAATAGTTGAAAAATGCTAAAGCCACATCAGCAGTTTGTAAAAATGTTGTAAAATAGTTTGTGTCTGTAGCATTACTCTTTTTTTTATGTAAGATAGAAATTATATTCTGACCTAATCTAAGTGTATATGTGTGTGAAACTCACTCTTGAAGACTTAAACCCTCCCCCTTGCCCTCCTCCCCACCCCACAAGAACTTTGTACTTATAGAATGACCATCACGCCAATGGTGTCTGGTGATTATTCTATTATTTAATGAAAATATGATATGTAATTATAATTGGGTATTTAAATATCGAATAGAATTTAAACTCAATTAAGTGTATCTAGGTAAGGTAATCATGGTGATTATTAATAGGTATTTATTATGGTTATGTTTGTATATGGAACTATTTAAATTTTTGTATATGGAACACTAATTTTGAGTTATGATAGATCCCAATATAATTTTATTTCACTCTATCTTAACCTATAGTGAGTTAACACTTCAACTTATTATAAATATGTTGTGAGATTTGTTTTTGTCCATAAAAGAAGTGTAAACATATATTACTACAAATTTATAAACAAAAGTTATATATAACCAAAGTTCTCAAATTAGTCTACCCCAAGCAAGTCTAACAACTAATAAGTACCAAGCTTATCAAAATATATATATATATATATATATATATATATATATATTTAATAAGTGCGTAAAAAAAAAATTTTTGTGGAAGTGTATGAGGGCACTTAGGTTATATTTGGTAACAACTTTTGTTTTCTATTTTCAAAAACTTGTTTTTGGGAATATAAAAACAATTCTCTTGTATTTTTGAAATAAAAAACATGTTTAGTTAGTTGAAATTAAAAGGATAGTTTTTTGAAGGAAAAAAATAGAAAATACTAAAATATGTTGTTACTAGGATTTGAATTCTAATGCTATCTCATTAAATGAGACAAATTCATTAAATTAAATGCGTATTTTTATTGAGTTTTGAAAATTAGAAACTGAAAACAACCTTTTGCATGTTTTCAGATTCTTTCACAAATTGAGTTTTGAGAACAATTTTTGTTTTCTGTCCATTTTGGGTTGCTAAACAAGTTTTTTAGTCTCAAAAATAGAAAATTGTTTTTGGAAACAGAAAATAAGGTATAAAAACAATTACCAAACATACCGTTATTTGCTTCTCAACATGTGTGAACCAAACGTGCTATTGTGATTGTCTAACCATTAAGCTCAAAATTCATTGGTGCCTTTTTTGTAAGAGGGTATATGCACAATTGGTTCCCGAATTAGGATCTTGTGCAATACACTAGGTATTGCACGAGGTGCAGTTACTCTCGTTTCTCTCACAAAAACTTTTTTCATTTTTTTATTCAATGATTGGAATTAAAAGTTCCTTTTTTAACTTTCATTCTTAGCCATTAAGAGCAATTTCATGCGGTGCACTTCAGGTCTCAATCGCTAGTTCTCCTATTTCACAGGATTTGATTTCAATAGATAGGATGCCCTTGGACCCATTGGTGGAGGGGGGTCAAGGCCCCCCTGGGTTTAAAAAAAACACCTATTCCTCACAATTTTTCTTAAAAATGAAAAACATATATATATATATATATATATATTTGGTTAAAAGGGAACTTCATTAAACTAAAGAGCTAAAATGGCTAAGTTAGCGGCTGAAAGCTTACAATAGTTCACCCCACTAGCTTCCGAGCACACCAAGGATGCTATAACATCAGAGGGGGGTACATCAAAAATAACAAAATCTTCCTGCAAAGTACATCATTTCCTAGCAAGTGCATCAGCACATCTAGTTGCTTCCCGATACACATGCTTCACCCTAGTTAGAGGAATCCTATCTAGCAATGACCTGCAATCAGCCAGCAAAGAAGAAAATGATGCGTTAGGGCTATTTCCGAATTCAATTAAATCTACAATAATTTTTGCGTCAAGCTCAATGTCAAGATTCTGCACACCGAGTTGGATGGCTAGCAAAAGGCCATCCCTAAGGGCCTAGAATTCTGTTGTGACGCTTGTTGTAAACCCAATAGATCTCAAGAATCCCTTTATCTAGTTATCCACACTATCCCTTATAATCCCTCCTCCTCCCGACTTCCCCGAGTTTCCAAGGGAGGCACCATCTGTATTTAATTTGCACCAACCAGGGGGGGATTTATTCCATCTTACAGGAATAATCACCATGTTTCTCTGATTCTTGGCTTTTCCCACACAGAAATAATACTCCAGAGCTTGACTGATGCACTGCCCATGTAAGTTGGGGTTAAGAGTAGTATTATCAAGTACCACTCTATTTCTATGTTTCCATAGCTCCCAAATAGCAAAGGAAAAGACATAACTCCAAGGGATAGATGAAGAATGAGAAGCCTTACTTTGGCAGTTGTCCCTAAGCCAGATATTTACATCATTATTAAAGGAATTAACAAGAGCAGGGGGAACACAGATCTTGTGCCAAAAATCTCGGGCATATATACAATCCTTTAGCAGATGCCAATCTTTTCAGAGTAACTTTTACACAAGGGGCAGGTGCTGTCAATGGTGATACCCCTCGAGGCCAAAGTATGTTTCACCGGGGCACTGTTATGTATGCACAACCATAAGAAATTTACAATTTTTGGCAGCACATCAAGTTTCCAAATCCATTGTCCCTGGAAGGGAGGATTTGGTTCATGGGGGGTATTTGCAATAGCATATGCTGATTTTGTGGAAAATTCACCGTCTTTCGAATACTTCCACATAATGGTGTCCTTCCCCCTTCCAAATAAGTTTCACTCATTGGCTTCCCTTGATAAAAAAGTTCTAACTTCGCCACTCACCTATCACCTATGTGCAACACATCAGAGATAAACCTCACCCCACCTAGAAAAGTGAAACCTATTATCAGTGTTTTTCTACCGCAATAATCTCGAACTCAACCATACTAAAACCACCTCGGCACTACCTAGTCTACTACCATCAAATTGTTACTTTGCTAGTTGCTACTACAGCGACTATATTGCCACCACGTTACCATAATGTTTTTGCAGTCAAACCACTTTTTTACTTATTGCCATTACAATCACCATATCACCATTCCCCACCATTTTCATTATCATATTGATTACCGTCACAACCAACATACCATTACATTACTCCGAGCATTACGTTTACTTTTACCTTCTTTTTTTGTTTGGAGAAAAAGCATTAAGTTTAATTTTGTTAGTCATACTGCCACTATTATCTTCACCATCTATCACTATCACCACCACATCCACAATACAATTACTATCACTTCATAGTTCATACCACCACAACAACCTTAATACCACAACTAATGTCACTGTATAACAACGTTATCTTCATGTTATTATCAGCAGAGTCTGTTACCTTAACAATTAGCAACACTATCATAGTTGTGTCACCATCACCACTGCCTTTGCCATTCCTTATCATCTATATTTTGATACTGTTATCATTTCTAGTATCATCACCTTCATTAACACGAAATTCCCATCATCATATATTTCCAATACAAGCAGTACTAAGTAGTAAGTACTAACATTATTGTTACCATCATCTCCATCCATCTCCAGCACCACTGTTATTTTCGCCTCCTCCGCCTTGATCAAAATAATCGCCCTACTATCATCTCTGATTGCCGATGTTTTTATACAACCCATCTTCTAAGACAACCATGTTACTCCTATCACCGGTAGCAGCATCATGTTTTCACCACCACCTCTACCAAGATCATATTTTAACTATAAAATATATTCCTAATTTTCAATTATACAAATGAAATGAGGATAATTACTTCTCTTTTGTTTTTCAAAACACAAATATAGAAGCAGCCAAATATAATATAGTGTCATACTACATAGAGTGTCACATCAACCATTACCTTTTTCATAATGGTCCTATGGAAGTGGAAGACAATCCTCCCCGATTAAAGGGTTTCCATGAATTTATTCAAGAATCCATTAAAGTGGGCTTTGTCTCGGGCTTGTTGAAATACAAAGCACTTGCATTTGGTGGGTCGTTTATGAACGCACTGAATATTGAATACCATGTTTCCCTAATGGCTTTTAAGTTAACATGTGTCTCAATATGACTTGGTCGGTTTTGCTTAAGGAAAATAAAGAACATCTGATCTGTAAGGCCCAAAGAAAGAAAGTGGAAGGTTGCGGAGAGACAAAAATGTAATAACTCACAAGATCAAAGGGTTCAATTTGTACAATGATATAAATAATCATATATATACCTCAAAGCTTGTCAACTACAAACATCTATGAAATACAAATAGCCTAATGCACCTTTTCTCTTGGCTGCCCTTGTATTCCCTATAATTAACAGTGAGGCAACCCAATTTCTCCCCCTTCTTTTGTCCACTGTCCATCCCTTGTACTCTTTTGTTTATTAACAATATGCAAATCCGGCCGTCATAGCGCCCATTGCAACAAAGGTATGGAACCAATGTAGGTCTCTGGTTGCACGGCGGAATAGCAATGGCTTCTAGCCTTCCACTTCTCTAAATGAGTTGAGAGGCCAAAAACCAATAGGGCTTAGGACACAACTGGAAGGAACATAGGTTGGAGGGTTGTCATGAATTGCCCATTATGCCAACCGAGCTCTCATCAAGAGCAATATCAGCAGGATCTCCAATCCATGGCCTCCCTTCTCTCCATCGGAACTTGATCCTTAACTTCCCATTTGCGTCTACCCCCACCACTTGTCCCTTACTCGCATGCGTCTCCATTCCCCATCCCCAACGTGGGGTCACTAGCCCTTCTCTAATCCTCACCTTGTCCCCTACTTTGAATGGCCTAACCCGTTCCATCTCCAAAGCCTTGCAAAGCCACAGCCTGTCCAAAAAGCAAAATGCCACCCATAGCTCTCCATCTTCCATACGGTGCACCACCCCAAGGCTTGAATGTCTCACCTCTCCCCATTGGTGGATTGGGGTTGAAACTGACGCCTTAACCCTAACCCAGTCTCCAATGCGAAGCTCCTCTTCTTCTACTAGGTCTACTTCTGATGGATCCAGCATCCAAGCTTTTGACCCAGCTGGAGTATATATTCTCAGCTTTCCATCAGCATCAATTGCAGATATAGTTCCAACACTTGCATGGCTGTGGCCTGACCACCCAAATCTCGGCTGCTTCACAGAGAGTTTAACGCTTACCTTTTGGCCAACCATGAGCCTTTCCACTCTTTGCAGATGGGAAGTAGGCCCAACCCACCTTTCTTGCTCCCCACAAAACCCAACATAAGTGGTTCCATTCCATTCGTCTCCTTCATACCCAATACCTTGCACTACACCAACGCTACCTGGCCCAATGGATTTCCAATTACTTGCATTATCTATCAATCTCACCCATTCTCCCACTTCAAACATTTGCTCTATCTCAAGATCCGCAGGATCTCCTTTCCACAACCCTGACAAACCAAAGAAAGCGACCCTCACTTCACCATCAGCATGGACACTAGTTATAATTCCTCGAGAATTAGGCTGAGCCCCTCTCCAGCCCCACCTTGGCTCAACCAATCCAGACCGGAACCGAACATACTGCCCAACTTTAAAGCACGGAACCTTCTCAACATCAGTGTAATGAGTAATCCACTTCCCTTTACGGAAGCAGCAAGCCAACTCTAGATAACCAGTCTCTTGTACACTATGCACAATAGCTACACTTTCTTTTCCAATACTGTTCCAGTCATAACTTGGTCTAGTTCCCAGGCTTGGTTTTGAACGTACCCAATCACCAACTTCAAATCCAGAAAGTCGTTCTGCATCTCCAGGAGAAACTCTCCACAAGCTTTGTCGGCCAGTCACTCTCACCTACATAAAAATTACCAAAACTATTTATGATCCATAGCAATTTATTTGAAGAAAGAATCCCTTATTAACACTATTATTGCATGCATACAAACAAGACGTGCTTCTACATTAAGTCACCAATCACTGTGCATTAGATGAAAGTGATGAATGGTTCCACTACAGCATATAAGAAATAAAGCTTATGATAATGAAAAACACCATCATGCATTGCTTATTTTTTCAGGATACTGCCAGCATACTGAAAATTGATTGGTGTGGATGATCAGCAAGGGGTTATGATCAGAGAACGGTATTGGATATGAATCACTCAGTCAAGACATCAAGTGCAAAGGTATGAAATAAGCATGCTTACATTCAAAGCCCCATCCATGTCAATTCTCGCAATTTTCCCAACTGTAGCAGCAGTTTCATTTGACCATCCAAGTCGTGGCTGAGTAACAGATGGCATCATGTGAATCTCTTGTCCTACTTCAAAAGGAGACACCTTCTCCACATCTGTCACAGAGCAAGAAAAAGGCTTGCTTCTGAAGCAGAAGGCAACTCCCATATCACCATCCTCCTCCAAGCTATGAATTATCCCAATGCTGTTCCTTGTAATGTCCTCCCACCCATATTTTGGAGATGGTACTGAAGCTTTTACTCTAACCCAATCCCCAACCTGCTCTTGGAATCAATATTAAGACTTATGTTGGGTAGGAAATCAATTAACATCCACCATGGATATTTAAGATCATACATATAATAAGAATGAGCAGTCAGATATTACCTTAAAAGCTTCCACCTTTTCCATGTCAGAAGGATCAGCCTGCCATGGTATTGGTCGATCTGGTATTTCAATTATTAAGAGACCGTCATTCTCTATCTCGCTTATTCTTCCAACACTGTGATGTGTCTCACCCCCCCAAGCATATCTAGGTTCTGCAACAGATCGCTTGACACATACCCGGTCACCAATCTGTAAAATCATAATGAATTAAGTGTTGAAAATATAAAAAAATAAATGTCATTATGGAGAAAGGAAGTACAGACTGTTTCTATGCAACAGAAAAACCAATCTATCTCACTAACCCTGAAAGGGGAGACAGACTCAACCTCCTCTGGTTCACAATGCCATGGATTTGGAAGATAGCACAATTCCAACAACAAACTACTATCTGGTCTGATACAATACACAATACCAATGCTCCCTGGTGTTACAGATCCTAAACCATGCTTTGCTGTTGTAAGAGTGGGGCGGATGCGAACCCAATCCCCAACCTTGAATTCTTCAACTCTTTCCATTTCTGCAGGATCAGCTTTCCATCCTCTTGATGCTCCAGGAAACCCAACACGCAGGATCCCGTCATCATCTACACATAGTACAGTTCCAATACTGTCACGTGACTGCCCACGCCAACCAAACCTGATAATGACAAAATCAGCATCAGTTATTATTATGTGTAGTTAATTAAAAATCCAAACATACGGAGAATGATAGAGGAACATCAATCATATTAAATGATCATGCTTCAAAGGATGCATAACACAAAGGATTATAATGGATAGTGAATTGAAGTTGATGAGACAAATCTCCATGATTTATATCATTTTATTAAGATTGATACTGAAATTCAGTGATGACAATTTTGAAACAATAAACAAAAGGTTTCGATAACATTAGAAAATCAATTTTTTTTTTTGAGTAAATAATTCATTAAAGGGAACAAAGGGGCACAATGCATGTACACAGGAAGTAGAAGTGGGTATCTTTGTTGTGGAAGCATGATCCTATTTTTTTTTTTTTTTTTGGGATAAATAAATGATCCTAAAATTCAAGACACAAAAGTTGTATTAAGGAGCGCATATCTATTTATGTATATACGTACATACACACACTCAGCACAACAAAGAGACGCTAGCCTGTGGTGCAAATACAATGTCTATACAAAATCAAAAAGTAACAAACTTCATTAATAATTAACATTAGTTACATATGAAGGAAGAAAGAGAGAGCAAAAAAAGGGAGTAATACCTGTTGGCAGTTATTTTCTAGAGGGAGAAAAAGACAATTGCTAAAAGGGCAGAGACATAGTAGGCGAGCTAGATGCCAAGAAATTAATATTTTTTATTATACTATCATATCACTATAATATCTTTGAGTCTTAGTCATCAAATTCAGAGAGCTAACTCAGAAGGAGATTGTTTCTATTTTTAATATTTCATTGGTAGTGAGTTATATATATATATATATATATATAGAGAGAGAGAGAGAGAGAGGGAGAGAGAGAGAGTGTGTGTGTGTGTGTGTTGGCATCCTTTTTTTTTTTGGGGCGGGGGGGTGGGGTTGTTGGGGGAATATTAAAGGAAAGTTGAATCATATAGATTAGTCATCTTAGTTTCTTCTCAGTGCATCTCAAATTTTGCTTCTTTAAACTAACCATCTCATCTTTGTTCTTAAATCCTTGATTATTTTCTTTTCAGTTATCTCTCTCTCAATCCTATTACAAGCTTTGGTCTATTAGTTTTAGGAAATTAAAAGCGTCTGTAACATGCTGTCATATTTTTTTTTGTTAAGTTAAACACATGCACCAAATGAATTTGAACCCACATCCTCACCTTGCTTCAATATCTGTAAGAGGAGAAAGTTCCATTTGAGCCAGCACCTTTTGCTTTATTATATGTTGTTAATTCAATCAGTAAATGTAATGAATTTTGTTTATCTTCAAGCAATCAACTTGTCAAATAACTGAAACACAGAATTCACAGCCAAAGTGAACTTCTCAAGACACTGGAGCTCATTATCTGAAAACAATTGCTTTCAACTTACCAAGGAACTTCCACAAAGGTGGCTGATAAATAACACACACGCATATTCAAGTCTTAGTCATCAAATTTAGAGAGCTAACTCAGAAGGAAATTGTTTCTATTTATATTTTAGAGCCAGCAGTGTTCTTTTCATTGGTAGTCAGTTTTATATATATGTATATATATATATAGAGAGAGAGAGAGAGAGAGAGAGTTTCTGTGTGTGTGCGTGTGTTGGGGATCCCTTAGGGGGTAATACAAAGCTCCCTACAGTTTTGGAATAGCAAATTCAGTTTTAAATGGTTTAATATTTTTTCCAAGGACTCCTTAAATGACTGGTATATGAAATTAGTACGCATAAACACCATAAGAACAAACTGTGAACGCTTTCAGCAAATTTATAGTTCATTACCATGAAGTAATAAAAAAATGGTAATGAATTTAAACTTCCAATTAGAGGTTTTACAGGATTTCTAAGGCTATGGTTTCTTCAATAATGATCTTAATTTTATAATTCTATGTAAAGCACAAAGAAAACCAAGTTAAAACTTAAAACAGTCTTCTTCTTCTTTTTTGGTTTATGAGTTACAAGTGTCAGGTTCCTAGGGTAATATGTAAATTTGATGTTGAGAAAGCCTACGATCATGTGAATTGGAAGGCTGTTCTGGATTTGTTGAATAGGATAGGCTTTGGGGTGAAGTGGTGTAAGCGGATTCTTACTTTTATATCCACAGTTTAGTTCTCTATCTTGATTAATGGGTCTCTAGCTGATTTTTTTGGTAACTCAAGGGGCTTAAGACAAAGGGATCCTTGACAAAGGGCCTCTAGCTGATTTTTTTTATATCCACAGTTTAGTTCTCTATCTTCATACCTAGATTGATTCTAGATTTGCTTTTTGGCTGGTAGAATTGGTTGGGGAAGTATTCTTCTCATATCTGGAATTTAGTTCCGTTGTGCATACTATGGTGTCTTTGGAAGGAACGGAATCGACGGACTTTTGAGGATTTGGATAGTTCTGGTGATCAGATGCTTGCTTCTTTTGATGGAACTCTTTTTGATTGGTCTTGGGTTTGGGGACTCACAACTAGTGATTCTCTTCCTTCTTTTCTTAGCTCTCTTTCTCTTTTGTAATTAATCTGTTGTTTGATTTTCTTTTATGTATTTTCCCTCCTTTTTTTTTTCTTCTTGTAATTTTCTGGTTTGCTCTGTGCTTCTCTTGCATAAAGTAGCCTTTCGTATATATATCATTCTTACTTATCAAAAAAAAAAAGTGTCTAAATCAATCATTTAGCATACAAAACAAACCATAAATGCTGACTTCAACCAGGAAAAGTATAACTTGCAAAAATTTTTTTTTTTTTATAAGTAACAATCTTTATTAAAACAGCAAAAACTTCCAAGTATACGGGGGTATACAAAGAAAAACCAACATCAACATTTCCAAGAGCATAGCTCTAACAAATCAAAGAAAGAATAACAAGAGAAAGCTGAAACAGCTCTAACCCCATTCCAGCAAACAAAAAAAGAAAAAGGATTTAAGCTCAACAATAGACCGATTATAACCCTCAAAACATCAAGCATTTCTCTCCCTCCAAATGCACCACATTAAGCAATGTGGCACAATCTTCCAAATTGCAGCATAGAAACTTGAAATTTATATTTGATAGGTGAAAAGTTTAACTTGCAATTAATGGTGCATTAGACTTAAAAAGAAAACTACTAGTCTAGGCTCCACAGATGAATATCATCTGATAATAAGCTCTTGAATTTTGACCCTACAAGTATCATTTTTCCTTTCTGATTACATGTTGCGCACATGGTAAATTCAAACTGTTAAGGAAGTAAAATGATTTGACATTCTGATGATAGAATAGCCTAATCTAAGGAATTAGATATTGGTACTAAACAAATAATTTCAAGCCCAAGCATGAGGAAAATACAATATCAACCTAAACCATTTACTAAGTTAACTCAAAAGCTATAAATTAGCAATTGTGCAAGATCAAACCTGGGTTCTTTGACATCTGGTTTCAGCATGACGTGTTGTCCCCTGTCTAATGGAATCACTTTTATAACTTCATTTGCTAAAACACGAGCCTCTCCAGAACAAAAGGAAACAATGAGATTGTCTTTGTCTGGGACATTTTGCACAAAGCCCACACTTTTGTGCTTTGCACCTTGCCACCCATATGATGGAGTTGTAATGCTTCTTCTAAATTTAACCCAGTCTCCTACTTCAAATCTAAAGACATTAGAAAATAAAATTATTTTAGTAACAGAAACCAGTTCAAGTTGCAACAATTTCAAAACAGAACTATATGCTTGAATTTCTTCTCACATTGTACGAGACAGATGAAGTCCCCTATTTATGAGTGCCTCCATCAGATCTTCAGAAATCCATTCACGGGGAAGAGCCTCCAAAAAGTCTCTTAGTGTCTTACCACTGTCACCAAACATACACATAAATCTCAGTAATGTTGTAGAGTTCAACTCTGTAACCATAAGTTTTAAGGCTAAATAAGTACATAAATTTGAAAGATAAGAAAGCTTTGAGAATGTAAGTAAATCCCCGTGAAGAAGCAAATCCATGTGAAGTAAACAGCTACTTGCCTGTGGTTTCTAACTTCAACAGCAGCATTTGGATTTCTGAGCATATCAATAAGCCATTCAAGATTTTCACGTATCATTCTTGCTGCATCTGCTGCTATGTGGAATGCATTGTCACCTTCATCATCCTGATAAATGATAAGCAAAGAAACTGTACATTAGTGGACCACAAAAGAAAATTTCGCTTGGAAGCACCAGCAAGAGGATGGGATGAAATCATCATGCATTTCATAGTAACCTACAGTGAGTAAGAATAAATATGTCCCAATTATGAAGATGACTATCGAAGCTTTTTTATTTTTCATAATAAGTATTATACCTTATTGAAGAGAGAAAAGGTTTTATAAACATGTACACAGGATGCATACATAAAACTCTCTTAAAGAATTACAATCTAAAAGAAAGAAAGGCTATAGCTCTACAGGTGAATGCATATTGCCAGTGCCAAGGATAAGAGACACTCAAATAAAAATCTCAAGAACAAAGATTTCTGCCCAATGACGGAGAGCTCTACACAATTGAAAGTGCGATTGTTCCTCTACCTCCATATTACCCACATTAGATATCAGGGGAGCAAAATTCCAAACAAAGGAGCTACCATGATTGTTGGAACTTTTAAAAACTAATAATAATAACAACTGCACAAAAAAGAACATACAAAGAAACCGGTAGGGTGGAATTGAGAGGTACAAAGGAATCATTTCCTAAATCTGCTGAATTCACTAAGAAAGTTACAGAATTTATGTTTTCCTATTGCAATCACATGTTAGTACATATAATGCAACCACTTATAAAGAGTCTTACAATATTAAAATATGCCCTGTGATATATTTTCTGCCTAGTTATTACACATCAAGATTATCTCAAATTTTCTTCTCTCAACTTCCTAATACTTTTGAGTCTTTAAGATAGTTCTCTTGTGAATTGATATGATCACAATTACAACTAAATAATATGATTTATCTGAATTTCTTCCCCTTTCAGAGCTCTTAGAGTGCTAAGATTGTATGAGTAGTACCATTGCATTATACTCTTTCTAGAAGAGTTTAGAATATCCTAGTGTTGAGGTGTCATTGGTGAGGCACCCCGATTGTCAAGAATATACTCTATTCCTTGTAACCAACTCTCCCATATATGTATAATATAGCGGCTGAGGGCTATATCAGATTTTCAGCTCCTCTTTTGAATCATCCTACTTAAATTATCTTCTCTATAGTCTTCAATAACATGGTAATGTAGAACCAAAAAAAATATGAAGAAAAAAAAAGGACTTGAGAGATTAGAAAAGGATGAACCAAAGTGTTCAATCCTGCTATGATACCATGCTAGTGAGGAGAATATAGAAGAAAATTCAAAATGGTGACGTAAACAAGCTTTCCCACCAGTCAACAGTATCAAATAGAATCTAAAAACAGGTCTCCTTCATTTCACTAGAGTTTGTAATTTGGATCCATAAAAGTGTCAACAGGGAGAGAGCCCAACATTCTAGCGTCCTCAAGGATATCAAGTACATACTTTCTCTAAGAAATTGATACCTTGCTTGGATCTTACCACTTCAATTCCCAAAAGTACTAAATTTGCCGAGATCTTTAGTTTGGAAGTGTTGTTCCAATTTGATAATGCCTTCAGAGTTGTTTCTGATAATCACCATATCATCCAAAAAAAAAACAAGTAGGATGTATCCAGCATCAGTGTGCAAGTGGAAACTAAATGAACCGTTTGACAGCAATAGAGACCAAAGCCCAAGACAACCTTAGAAAACTCACCAAACCAAGCTCTTGGTAACTGCTTTCCATATAACGCTTTCTTTAGCTTGCAAACCTTACCTTGATACCCCCCCAGTGAAACAAACCCAAGTGGTTGCTCCAAACATTCTTCCTCAAGGAGATCACCATGAAGAAATACAAATTTGACATCCAATTGATGTAGAGGCCAGTAAAGATTGGTGGCAAGGAATATCAAGACTTATATAGAACAGGTCTTGGTCATGGGAGAGAATGTCTCATCATAATCAATACCATAAGTCTGAGTATAACCCTTGGCAACTAATCTAACTTTGAGTCTATCAACAGACCCATCAAGATGGAATTTAATAGTATATACCCATTTAAATCCAACAGTATGTTTTCAGGTAATAAAGGAATATGATCCGAAGAGCCATTCTGATGTACACCACTATACCATTACATCCAACCTTTGTTCCATGAAAGGACCAAGCATCCTGAAGTAGACTTTCATTTTTTGTACAAGATATGTTACTTAGTAGAGAAATCACTATACCAATTGTAAAGTATGAAGATCAACTTTCCAATAGCTTTACAAAGTCATTATGTAGTAGTCGATTAGAGTCTATACGTTCAAAATTGGGATAATATGATATATATATATATATATATAACTATCTTTAGTGGGGAGTGTTAGAGAGCTAGTATTGTCTAAGTAATACCATTGAATTGTACTCTTCCAGAAGAATTTAGAATATTCTAGTGATGAGGTACCCCCAGTAGCTCTCATTGTCAAGAATATTCTCTATTTCTTGTAACCAACTCTCCATATATAGTCGTTGAGGGTCAGACATTCAACTGCTCTCTTTGAATCTTTCTTCTTGAATTCCCTTCTAAATATACTCCTCACTTATAGTTAAACTACACATTAAAGTTCTTATTACTGATCACAAAACCCCAAAGAAACTTGACCTCAACCTCTAATATTTCACCCTATAAAAGATCGATGAGAACACTTCCCAAGACACCAACACCTAGTTCTAGTCAAGAATGGCTCTTACAAAATGGTTACCACTAAAGAACACCACCCTCCATCCCACAAAATAAGATAAGTATATTTTATTTTTTTAAAGAAAAAGACCAGCATATAACATGCCATTGGCTGCATTTCGTTTTGTGCAATATGAAACAAATCAGACAAACCATCAGGATTAGAACTGTCTCCTAATCAGAAGTAGTTAGGATGGTAGCGAATTCTGGTAACTCTAATTTGAGGAAGGTTCCAACTATAAACTCCCATGTCTTGGCCAAACTTTCTGATTTCCATTCTCACAAGAATGACTATTCCAAACCAGAACCCATACTCTTTTAAGTAAGAACCGTATCTCTAATTGAAGGGAAGGAACGGTCTATTTCAGATCTTAGATCTCTCCTTATTTACACCTTGCTGGAGTGGAGTTCTTCCTTTAATCTTTTTCCTTGTTTTAATTTTTTAGAAATGCTTGATCTTTGTAATTTAAGTTTTTGACGTACTGTTTTTCATGTACACCCCTGGTGTACCTGGTTTCTTATTTAATACAATTCCGTTATTTATCAACCAAAAAAAAAAAAAAAAATTGTATCTCTGAATTGTATGAGCAACTCATGTTAGTTTTTCATGAAAAGGCTGGCGCCTCTTAGGAATGAAAGTAGCTCACTAAAGTAAAGTTCATTAATTAGACTGATTCGGATCACTAATATGAACCTCAAGTACAACGAAATCAGAGCTGGATGGGAGAGCATCATCTTGATTGATGCAAGCAAAACAATATAAAAGATTAGTCTAGTATGTTGCAGTGATAGTCTAATAGATACCAATTCTCTTGAAGCAAAATATTGACTCAGATATGATTTTGAGTTAGACATCCGCAACGTGCCAATAAAACTTCATAAGTTTGAAGAAAGACCTGCAAATTACAGTTTGTCCCTGCAGATAACAGCAATCCAACACATGACTTTGCCCCTCTGGCCAATGCTACATGAAGAGGAATTGTATTGTGCACATTTCGGATGTTCACATCAACTCCAGCCTCAAGAATGATCTATTCAACATTTCAAAAACAAAAGTAGGTTAATTGAACGTTAGAAAAAACAAACAAGAACTTCCAAGGTTCATATGCACAATTGCACAAAAACGATATGACTTACCAACAATAACAACAAAACCTTAGTCCCAAAACCTTGGGGTTGGCTATTAGACTTACCAACAATGTAAAAATAAATAAAAATGGTTAGCTACCTGTATAAAGTATTAGGGAAGCTACTTTGCTTACCTTGACCAACTCAACATCATTAGCCATTGCAGCGGTATGCAAAGCTGTCCGTCCATGTTGAGCATCTTGGGCTGTTGGATCTGCTCCAGCAGCAAGCAATGTTTGCACCAGTTCTCTTCCCTCTAAAAGCAGCAAAATGAGCAATTAGAAGAAACAATAATATGAAGTCAAATACTAAAAGTTTAAGAAATCAATAACAAGGAAAAGAAATAGTTCAGTGAAATCAATTTCCAATTAATACTCCGGGAAAAAAGGGCCGGTGAGAGGGGGGGGGGGGGGGGGGGGGGGAGAAGAGGAGAGCGAACATGCAAGCAGAGAAAGAAACAAATTGTTCTCTAATATGATCCCATTGAGAAATGCTGATATATCAAGAAATTCACAGGAAAAATTCGTATTAATATATGCAAGCCATCTAAGCTTAATTTGATAAGACTATGATTGGCTTTGAAGTGCTTAAATTTTTTTTGATTGGTAAGTTTACACAGCTAAGCAATAGGCAAAGCTAAACCCTTTTTTTTTTAAATCTGGTTTGCATCAATGTTAAATAGCATGACTTCTTGAGAATCTCTTCTAATAATGAACATAAGATCCAGTAGGAGAGGGAGATATAAGCTTCATGATAGCTAGATTTTTTTTTTAATCATCAATTTAGACTTACACCTTTTAAACTTTTAATTATTCTTATCCCTCGTAAAATTAATTAACATAAAACTATCCATTGGTTAGTTCTCTACTTTGTAAGAGTATTATCTCACACAGGCCACAGCTATGATAGAGTTGAAAAATGATTTCATAACCATGTTTGCTTCCAAAATAGTCACAATAATTCTTTTGGGTGGATTTCACTGCAACACGAATAACATGGCTACTTCCACCTTTGGATTTTATCGGTTGCTCAGGTGATCAGATTGTCTCTGTTGTCATGATGACTTTGCCCCCAACATAAGACAAGTCCCCCATGGATTTTCTCAGTTGCCATGGGGGGCTTTGCCAGACCCAATATAAAATGAGGTCCCCTTGGATTTTCTCAGTTTCCCAGCACTGATGATCAGAGGTAAGGTGAGGGGTTGCGTCTCAGTTGCAATAGTGACTTTGCTTGGTTCCCCCAACATATAATAAACCATCCCCATCCCATCAGCCACCCCCCTGATTGTCTTAGGTTGGAGAGACATAAAGTAATTAGTAGTAACTAGGCTGGAGATATTGAGAAGTGTTGGTTCAGAGTTCCATCATAAAAATAGAAGTGTGGGCATGGAGATACAGAGAAGTGCTAGTTCGAAGTTCAATCAAAGCAATCATCAAAGTTTAGTCTACACTTCTTCATTTATTGTCATTAATTATTGTACAGGCCAACATGTTCGTTCCAAAAAAATCCTGCTTTGTTTGCCCCTCTTCTCTTCTCCCTATTATAGTAGTAGTACTTTTGTTGTTTTTTGGGGGAGAGAGAGAGAAGGTTGAGTTTTGGGGGGGGGGGGGGGGGGGGGGGGGTGTGGTTGTGTGGGGGCGCTCAAACAAGACCCATTACTCTTCCTTCTTTTGGTCCATGCCCATCCATTTCTAAAGTCCAATTCTCTTGTGCCATAAATAATTTACAATCTATAATGTTTACACAATTAGGACATACATTATATCTGACATTTACAAGAAAAATACAGTAGTCAAATTATCAGCACTCAAAAAATGTTGCAGGCTGCATTTCAACATAATTAACCTTCAAATGTTCTTCAGGGGGAAAAAAATCACATATTTAAATGCCACAAATTGTGCTCCAAATCATCCCTAAGCCATTTTTTAATCCTGGTTGATAAAATTTCTTAGAAATAAAACACAAAATTTCTTAGAAATAAAACAAACTACATTTATACCCACATTTTACTTTCAAGAACTTATTATTTTCTTTTTCCAGCTATTTCATCACTTTAAAAGTACTTGATTTCATCACTTAAAAAGTACTTTCATATCGATATCAAACAGACATTTCTAAGATTCTTGCATTACCAAATTCATGATCTTTCTTTACAGCAGCTGCCATACACAATGCAGTGCCAACTGGGCTTGGTATATCAATTGCATCAGCGATCTCTTCAATGGTTGCAACTTCCACCCACCTTTTGACAACTGTCACATTCCATGTTGCGACACACAAATGCAATGGTCTGTAGCATTCGGAGCATATTAACGCACAATCAAAGCTTTTATGAAAAAAAATACATAAATCTCATAAAAAACACTCAGCATTAACATAACAGCATTAAATATATCAAAAGGCAAAGAGGCCACACAAAAACCAAGCTGAAATTTAATTAAAAATAGAGAATAAAAATAAATTAAATTTTAATAAAATTAAATTAAATAAACCCTCCTAGAATTACTGTTAAGAATTCCACATTATTGCTAAAACTGAAAGCAAATGCTACTAAGCACATAATCTGACATCCAACCTACAGAAATACAGCCCTGGTTTGATTCATAAGAGGCAAGATAAACTAATCAATGATTCCCCAAGCAGAAGCTTCCAGTTTAAAAGAAAGTGGGAACAAATGAATTTTATACAACTCCGGTTATTAAAACCAAGTAAAAACCAGCACCGGCTTACTTGGGTAAGGGCCTCCTAATGAGCACTGAAATAGTAAATCCATCTAATTTCAGTGATTCAATTACAAGTGAGACAAAGAGAATGTGATTTCCAAAACAGCTGCAGCAGTCAGCTATCAGCAAACAGAGCAAGAAGGCTACAAATTATTTTGCTTGTGATTCCAATCCAAAATTTAAGCTACTGAACTCTAGCTCAAATGGCACATCTTTCCCTTGTAAGAGCATGGCGGAGGGTGAGGTTGTGGGTTCAAGACCCAACATGCGCATCTAATTACCAAAAAAATTGGGAGGAATAGAATTTTTACAAAGTGTACAGGACAAATGGAGTATATCTGCTAAATATCCAAAAGTTAACAAACAGGATCAAGAAAACTAGAGGTAAAATTGAAGTTGCCCATTAGAAAGATGTGAATTAGCTGAAATCTAACTCCACTGTTGTGGGGTTTATCTTCCAATGGCCCATGCGTCCAAAATATGGAATGATGAAACTTAAAAGTTAGCTAAGGAACTGGATGACTTCCTCCATGTCAAGGTATCATTCTCCCAGGTGACATAAAGTCCATGGCAACCATAATGAGTAGAATGGATATTCTCAAAGATAGCAGTTCTCCCTATCAATTCTCCAGGATTAAAATAACCCAATTGTCCCCCTTGAGGCCAGCTATTGAAGGTTTTGAGTCTGCTCCCTCTATTATAAAACCAGTCCCTTTTCTCTCCTGACCTAACATGGCAGCTCCCCACCATGGGGCTTTCTATCAGCTTCACAGTGATTCTGTAAAGCTTCCACATAATTTCATACGGATTTAATGTCTACAGGACTTAAATATTCTTTCTTTGAAATAGAGGAAATAAGGAAATTAGCAGTCAACTGTATGTGAAAATGTATGCAGCTGTGTTATGTGCATGTACAAACATTTTTCATCCTCATCTTTTTGTCTGTGTATCTAGTCTGAGCAAAGTAACAAGCCACCTCCAACATAAAACAAAGCAGGAAATCTTCCCAAAGTCTCAGTAAATGTATCATAAAGCTAAACAGAATCATTACCAGGGAAAGGAACAGCAACATGAACCAAAATACCCTTAGCAACTACAATCCCCTTGAATCAAATATGACCACCCATGGCAAAAAGAATAAAGCATAATAGAAAAAACAATGCGCGGTTATTCATAGATCATTGTGCACAAAACACTCTACAAAAACATCAAAACCAATAAATGAGATTATAGCACACACACACAAAAGCAAACCTATGGAAAATATTAATTAAACATAATAGGTCTGAAACCCGTTTAGAAGAAGGTTTTTAATCTGATCTCTTCTTTAGGCATGACAAGATGCTATTTATTCTCTTTTATACAAGATTTAATATCATGATGAGTTCATATTGTGTGTGTATATATATATATATATATATATATATATGCAAATCCAATAATTCCATTATACAGAACAAGTAGGTCATGATTTTGAAAGTAAATCAAATATCAGCTCATTTGCAATTTCCAAAAAAAGTTAAATAATTTGTGTTTTCATTCCCACACCATCCCTTTTTCCCCTACATATAAAAGAAAAGGAAAGCTGACAAAATCTTCCTTTTCAACCATTGAAGTAAAAGAAAAGATAATAATTTATACTTACGTCAAATTTTTTGAATTCAAAACAGCCATTGATCTACAGCCTCCATTTTCCAATATGACCAGAGCACAGTCAGAAAATTTCTTGGCAACAGCTCTGTGCAGCACAGATTCACCTTCATCATCCACTGCATTAGGATCGGCTCCAGCCAAAAGTAACTCCTGTAATTAATTGACATGTGAAACAGTAGAAACTTAAAGATCAGGAAGAAGCAAAAGTGATTAACAATAATATGTATCCCATAATTGAAGGCCTACACGCATGCAGTCAGGTTGACCATGGTAGGCACAAACATGAGCAACAGATGGACCAAAGCCTTCCCTCAACCTAGATCTCACATTAGCACCTCTTCTAATGAGAGCACGAACACATTCTGGCGATCCAGCTGCTAACGCAAAAACAAGTGGAGGATCCCCATCTTTATCCAAAACATCCACATTCGCCTCTCTGTACTCTAAAATAGCCTCAACAAGTTCTGCACTACCACGTCTACAAGCCAGGTGGAGAGCAGTTTGACCTTCAGCATTTTGAGCTTCTAATAGCGAATAGATTGAGCTGCTGATTTTTCCTGATGCAGCCTTTACAAGTAAGTCTCTGCACAGGAAAAAAGGGCATAAAGAGAATAACATACAAAGGCTAAGGTTATTCTAGAGGAGCTAGCTCAGGCAGGTCAGTACCAAAGTGAACTAACCTAACACCACTCACATCACCTGCAGACATAAGTTGATGCAAATGGTTGGAGTAATCTTGAAAACCTTCTGTATCTGATACAGGAGATGGTTCTGTCGGAAGCCCAGAGATTTTAGCAAAGTCGCTGCACTCAGATACAAAATGTAAATTTACATAAGACAATTAACACAAAATAAAATTCAGGCTAATCATATCAATCTCTCTCAAACACATGCCCAAATGCAAATGGCAGGAAACCAATATCCAAGCATTAGCTTTTATCTCAGTTCTTATCCAATGGCCCAATCAAGTTCAATTATCCACTAACAATTAAACAGACATGAGATAAGAAAATGTCACAATCAATATTTCAAATTCCTTACTTATCAGGGCTTGCAGGGGGGCTGCGTGGTATCTCTTTCAAATGACGGAGGAAAGTCGCTAACATTGCATTAAAAGTTGGTCTTTTTGATGCCTTGAACTGCAGGCATTCACCAATCATTTTCCATAATTCTCCTGGTATACCAACACCTACAACACTTGCATACTGTGGGGGCAGTTTTCGAGCCTTGACCACAGCCCGATAGATTTCCTCTGCACTTAAACCAGCCCACCTGCAGAAAGAATAGCAACTTGTAAGCAGAAACATCATGCATAGGAGAAGAAAAGGAGAAATTTAAAGTAAAGAATATGTTGTTTCACTTACGGGATGGAACCAGTGCACATTTCTACCAATGTACAACCAAAACTCCACGCATCTGACTCTGTAGATATACCTATTGCATCATCCCAGAACAGATTCAATGACTTTTTTACCGGTTCCCATGCCTCTGGAGCTGCATAATTTGGGCTGAGCATTGTGCACTCCATACATGAATGAATTTTTAAGGAATCACCCTCTGATCGAGCTTTCCGACAGGAAGGTTTCTTCAGAATGCCAGCAAGTCCATAGTCAGAAACCACTGCACGACCACTTGCATCCAAAAGAAGATTGGATGGTTTTAGATTCATACAAACAACGCCTGCTGCGTGTAGTTCAGCCACCCCACGTGCAATGTCAGCCCCATATCTACAGTTGGCAACCACTCATTATGTCACGACAAGAGATGTAGACATAATAATTACCAATCTTAACTTAAAGAATCAAAATGTTCTGGCAAAACAGCTGGAACACAATTAAGTCTTTAATAATATCATGAACATATTTAAATAGTTACCCCAATCAAATATCAACTTGCAAAAATGGAATGGATAAACATATGGTTTAAGTATAATCATTTCATAAATTAAAATTTTGAGGAAATAGCAAAAATGCCAAATACATTGAAAAACCATTTTTGGCTGCTAGTGACAAACCCAGTAGATATCTTGCAATTGCTAATGAAAGTATATATATTCAAGTCTTCTATACCATTTCTAGTAGTCTAAAATTTAGCGATCGACATCAGCATTTGCACAATGAGTTCTGAAAAATGACATACTTCCCTCCCCAATATGGGATTGAAGTAAGCTGCCACTTTGCATAAAAAAGAACTCCTTTATACTAGAAGTTGTCCCATGAATATCTTTAACAAAAGAAACCCATATTAACTGGAAGTTTTTCTATTAATATCTAGTGATATGCGGGACTGGAGATCTTTCCAGAACAAACTAAAACTCCTAATAATCATTAACACATTCTAACCGTTTGATTCTGGCTGCTTGTTTGCTAATTTAGGTAGTAAAAACATCTGCAAATTTCACCAAATTAAATTCATATAGCAGGTACTACTGCAAACCAAAGCCTACTTAACACCATAAATTTGGTCTTAAATGGTATTGGATTGATGTTCGCAAAGAAGGGGGAAATTTTGAAATTTAAAATTTTTTTATTCATAGAAATAATCAAATTCAGGTGTCTGATATGCTTTATCTACAACCACATTCAAATTTTATCTCTGGTGGCAATAATCAAGTATTATAGCCAGCTGATAGCTATAAACAAAAAGGAAATACAAACTTGAACATGATGAGCATCACCTTGTGAAACACATGGAACTTGAACAGATCTTAAGCATTCCATTTTTTTTTTTTTTTAAATTAACACAATCAGAAATTTAGCATGCAAGGAAGGAAAGTAGTATATCTCTTGATAGCTATGCCAGACCATAAACTCTATCCGTCTTGCTAATGGAGAAATTTGAAGTATGTTTTCTTAGAAAAGTGCTTCTAAACTTTTTAGGCACCCAATGAAATCTAAGGTTCCCAAAAGATCTTTTTATTTTTCTCAGTAAAAATATGAACTTTTCCAATGCTGCAATCAATAAGTTTGGGACTTGCAAAATGAATTCAGGGACATACATTTACAACATCGCTCTCTATCTCCACACCTCCACTTTTTTTAATGAAAATATGTACTTTTCCAATGCTTCAGCCAATTAAATTTGGGACTTGCAAAATGAATTCAGGGACATACATTAACAACATTGCTCTGTCTCCACAACCTCCATTTTCCTTTCCCTCTCAAATATAATATTAAGGCAAGCCTCACTCTACACCAAAAAGGGAATGAAAAGAAAAAAGCTTCTGCCTTACAATTCTTCTCAAGCAGCTATCCTATGAACCTTAAAGAGTTTAAAGAGAATTTGAATCTTGAAAGTTTACAATTTCAATCAGTTTAATTTCCGTGCTTAGGTTGATTTTTGTTGCACTAGAAAAAAAAAATTAATATCACTGACATGCCCTATTGAATGTCCCCTAGCATTTTTTATTTGTCCAACAATGCTCATCCAAACTAGAAAAGTAATTTAGTACCCTCACATTCTACAATAAGCCTTAGTGACAATACCAACATTCTTAGAACACTTATCCCCACATTTTAGTGTAAAAGTAGGAGACCACGCTTGGGGAGTGGCGGAGGAAGAAGCAGGACAAAATTGGAAGACTGAAATAAATGATATATGAAGTGAAGTGTTAAACTTTCTTAAAGGGTTTTAAAGAGGGGAGCCTTTTTTTTTATTTTTCAAAAATGGTGTCTTCTAAATTTGGTGGGTTGGGACCTTGTTTCCTAATTGGTCACAGCATTTGCATTGGGCAGCAACTAAGACTAATAGAGAGAGTTTGTTGTAGTGTTGAGGTCAAATTCTCTATTTGATACATCACAATTCACACTTGGTACATTGATGCATACATCATTTGACTCAGTATCTTTACATTACGCATATTCATAAAATACTCCAACATACACCATATAATTTAGCAATATCTATAAGAAAACTTTGTAACCCACACTTGTCACAGATCTCAATCAAACACTAGATTAGTGTTTTACACAGTCAAACAAACACACACTGAATCATGTTGTCAGCAAACACAGAAATCCTTTTTCCTTTTGGTGTTCATACTCACTTTTGCAATTACAAGCTTTTTTTTTATAGATAACAAAAAAATTTTATTAAAAAAGAAGCCAACCCAATATCAAACACAACCACACCCATTTGGATTACCTCGTGTATTCACATTACACTAATTGCAATAAAACTACACAATTTCCTATCCCCCATAAAAGCAAATGCACTGAAATTTCCAATGTGCAATCACTTATAAAACTTGCCTGACTAATCCAACATCAAAATTCAATCTTTAGTCCCTAAATCCAAACTGTTCACTAACCCACAAGAATTCAATCCACCAATTCACCATTTTGAGCCAAATTTTTCAAAAAAAACCCCACTAAGCAAATTATACAAAACCTTTTTTTTTTCTCTAACAAAAATTTAAGACAACCAACCAAAAAAAAAAAAAAACACAAACACAAAACCTTAGGATTTGCTCCAATGTAAGCCTTCCCTCGTTGCGCTGCATCTCGGACTGAACTGAACCGCAACACTTGTCCATCACAAGACACAAGCTCCTTTCAATCCTCATTGCCCCATGAAAAGTGCACACATTTCGACACCACATGGAGGCACGCCGCAGGTTCTCCAGCTGCCCCAGCACCCAATCCACATCCGTCTCCTCCGGCACCACCACCTTCTTCGCCACCACGCGGTGCCGACACCGCCCTCCCACGCTGCCAATCACCGCCGCCCACATTTCCACCCCGGCCCGCCTACTCTCCCCTATTCGCCGCACCAATCTCAAGTCCTGGTGCACCCCAACCTCAATCACCGGCCCGCACCCACCCGCCGCCGCCGCCGCCGAGGAGCTCGACGCAAGCGACCCCCGGCTACTCCGTCGGTGGTATTCCACGTCATCGCCGTCGTCCTCGCCGTCGCCGTCCTCGTCCTCGTCGTCGGTGTAGTCGCAGTCCAAATTCGCCGCCGAAGACGGAATCGGACCGGAGGAGCTGAGGAGAGCCAAGACGGCGAAGTTCTTCTTCAGCGCCTGAACGGAGTTTCCAACGACGGACACGTGGCGACACCGCGGACACGGGAGCGTCGTGTCCGGACACGCCAGGAACATCTTGGACAGACACTCCTTGCAGAAGCCGTGTCCGCATTGGAGCAATAGCGGGACTCTCTCCTCCTCGTTGTACCGCGTTTGGCATACCGAGCAGCACGGTACCTTCATTCCTATCAATTGAAAAAAAAAAAAAAAAAAATGGAGCTACAATAATCAGAGAGGGAGAGCTTGTATATATATGTGTGTAAATTATTTGAGCTTAGAAGATCTTAAGAGAGAGGTGGAAGACTGGAAGTGGTAGATCCATAAATGAAATAAGGAGAGAAATGAAAGGGGAGTTGGATCAGTTGAGCTGATAAAGAAATAAATCTAGAGAGAGAAAGTGAAGAGGGTTTTAGAGAGAGAAATGAGGGTAGATTGTAGAATAGAAGAAGCAAGAGTAGAGATCAGTAGAGAGATTGTGAGGTGATTTGTTTTTGTTTTTTCTACTTTTGCTGTTTTGGGTTTTTTTTTGTTTTTTTTTTTTTGGGTTTTCTTTCTCACTTTCTTGGCCTTTACTTTCGGTTTCTAAAAAGTGGGCTATAGTTTAGTTTGGCTTTGCTGAAACTTAAAACTTGAAACGAGTCCACACTGTTTTACAACTCACAAACCCGTTTCTTTAGGCTCAAGTGCTTCTTCTTCTTTTTAAAAAACAAAAAAAAAAAACACTTTTTAGTTTGTGTTTTGTAATGGGTTTTTGGTTTTGGAAGTGTTAAAGGGGTTGGGTGTTGTGCATGGGCTATATTTGGCAAGAGGAAAGAGGGCCTTTTTTTCAATCTAAGCCGTCCATATGGACTAACTTCAATGAAGGTGTTGTGTAAAAAGATTCTATTCTAAAGTCATGTTTCTTTTTGACATGAATTACGAGTAACTTCTTGATTGGATGATTATCTAACTTTTTTATAATATTGTAAAAGGAGATTAGACAATGTTGTTGCCTTGGAAACTTCTTTTGATTGAATGTTTTATTATTGTTGTTTAGGGTCATCCTAAATAATCAAAGAGTGTAAATTAGACCATATATATCACTAAACTTTTATATAAGATTTTTGGCAATCTCTTTCAAATTTAACAAAATTATTATTATTCTATTGAATTGAATGTTTTATTATTTGTTTAAGGTCATCCTAGACAATCAAAAAGGAAAGAGTATTCTCTAATGTTGTTTCTTACTCATCCAAACCTTTTTTTAAAAAAAATTGGATTCAATGCATGTTTGGTACAGTTTGATTTTTAGCTTCACAATTGGGTTGTTTAAAAAAAATATTAGAAAAAATAATTTAGAAATATGTACTATAGGGTCACAGTTTGAGATCCAAACCCAATAGAAAGGATTGGATAATGGCCCAATGAGCCCGATACAATAAATTTATAGAGAGTGGGTTAAAGAACTAAGTTCAAACAAGGTTACTACGACTAATATGACTTTGACAAAAGATCACATAAGAATTATACATTCAAGATTGGAAAAATGCCGGGTCCGAGGAGGACATCCTTTACATAAATCAACATTGAGGATTACAAAAGCAATTCTGATCACAATTCTGATTGTTCTCTCCCACCTCCCCCTCCTGATGGAGGGTCTTTCTCTTTATATAGGTCTTTTCTCATGATCCTAGCCTTACACCTGTGGGTCATCCAGACCTCTACTTAAGTGCTTGTCCCATCATACGCTCCTTTTGGCCTTCTGTGAGTCACAGTGGCCAAGGAAGCACTGTTCAGAAGTCTTCTCCACATAAATGCGGCCAGAAAAGCAGCTGCAACGCATTTAATGCGGAGGTAACAGCCCATCCTCTAGATATTTTTTGTCCCCTTCCATCTTGTGAGCTTATGTGGCATGCTCTTGACACTAGCGTCCCCATTGAGTTCATTCTAGTTGCTAGAACGTATGAAGAAACGGGGCTAACATAGTCCAAGGAGGTCCTTCTCCTCGAAACATCCATTTTCATTCCCTATTTATGAGGCGCTAACTTGGAATGTCCCTTCATCATTTCGTCTCTCCTCGAACGCATAAACGATCTGGGGTGAGGCCCAAGGCCCAGTGTACTATCTTTGGGCCTTGTCCCTACATGTACTTTGTAAAAAATGTAGTTTCTAACTGTTAAAAAAAGTTTTTTGCCTAATGAATACATTTTGTTTGATTTATTAATTTGTAGATGTTTTTATTAATTTTGATGCACTTGTATCCTTTTCGTATAACAAATATAATAATAATAAAAAGTCATCCATTGAAAATTGTTTTTAATAATGATTATTATTGGGTTTTTTTTCACCTTGGCGTTGCATGGTCACCTGATTCAGGATGTCCAAAGTTTACTACACTCTTTTAATTTCTTTAATATTACTCATGTACATCATCAAGAGAATAATGTCGCTCATGCATTGGCAAGATGGGCTATTAAGAAGCTTAGTTTAACTGTTTTGATAGAAGATGTACTACCAGACATTCACCAAATTATACTGGTTGATTCAGCCACTTTTGATTAATGATATTTGAAAGTTTCATTCTTAAAAAAAAAAGAAAAAGAAAAAGAGTTCACTACTCACATCAACACTAATAGGTAGTTATTGCTAGAAGTTATAGTAGAAGTTTACACAAAAACAATAAGCCCGCCAATAAAGAATTTACGCAAAACTCATCAATAATCACATCTTTTAATCTACAACTCAACAAAATGGGTATGTTTGAAGCAATGCTATGAGAGTGGGAGAGAGAACAACGCTATACTCATCTACCAAACACAAGTGCTCCAAGCCCAAAGGTGTTGCAAGTGTTCTAAGCCCACGTTGCAACTTTTCTCTTGGGCAATTGTTGAAGTTAGAAACCATCTTTTGTCTTCCATATCATGCTCCTCTAAACATTTCAAATGGATTTTCTATGTGCGCTATAGCTACATCCTACCTGAAGAAAAAGAGATGTTAAAAGAGCCCATGTGGTGAAAATAGCCAAATAGCATCTTTTTTACAAATTATGTTACAATCTATCACTGTTTCGAAAATATATAGGGATCTACCACTTTTTGGGTACTCGAATTTAGCGAAATCGAATTTTCCATGGTACTTGAGTTCTATGAGTTCATGAAACTCAAGTACCATGGAAAAATTTTCCGAAAAATTTGAAATATATTTTTTCAAATAACTCGAGTTTTTGGGACTCGAGTTCCAAAAATATGGTAGATCCCTACATATTTTTAAAACAAAGGTAGATTGCTAATTTTTTTGCTAAATAGTGGCAGTAGACCATTTTTGCCCATATAATTGCTTCACAAGAAAACAGTAAATACTTTAAGTAGAGAGAGATTTGCTTTATCTTATCTCCGTGCTCCAAACAAGTATCTGACAAGGCACATAAAATCAGAAGGAAATAAAATAAAGAAGTTGAAGTTTACAAACTATGACCAGTATTTTTTAAAAGTAACAACTTACTGTAATTGGGTTGCAAATTTTTTTGTAGAAATAACGATCTTGGTAATGCTTGTGTGGTGGTTTGATGGTTTAAAATAGCAATTTAGGGTTTTACACTCTAATGTTAATGCTCTAACAACATAGAAATGAAATAATGATGAGGATATTGTCAAATAATATCAAGACAAAAATACTCATTTGTAATCAAACCCAAAGAATTGCCAGGCCAAGTATTAATATTAGATTATTTTTATAAAATAATAAAAAAAAGATCTTTTAGTAGGCATAGGACGTGGTTGAGTCCAAAACCATGGTGAGCCCAACTTCAGGCCCACAACCCAAGGCCTAGAATCCAAATCCAAATCTAGAACCGTCTTTTGTCTTCCATATCACAATCCTCTAAGTACGTGTTTTGATTGCATCTATAGAGAAGCATCTTGCGTCTAGCATTTGTATATCCATGGGACCCACGCAAATAGTAGCTTCCAAAAACACCAAGACTAGAACTGAAATGCATAGCTTATTTTTCCTTCAACGCACCGTTTCAATTAAAAAATCCTCCACACGTGTACACGTCTCCCACATCTGTTGGAGATTCCTATTAGCTGAACAGTGCGTTTTGTGGTATTACTCATCACCCACGAAACAATGGTAAAGGATTACAAATGCTGGTGCGTTGGATTCTCCTTTTCTCCAACGGCTAATTCCTCTTCTAAGCTCATTTTGATTTTGAGAAGACTGATGTGCTAGAGATGGAATCAATGCACGTGATGCAAAGTACTATTCTAAAATGAATTTCACCTACCCACCACACTCCAAACAACCATCAAAACAGAGGAGTTAGTGGAAAAAACGAACCCAGCCTCTGTTCTTCCTTCGCTCGAGCTCACCTTTTCTCCGCTTAGGACGTCGTTACCGCCACTATAAGTCTTTGCATTCACAGGTAAGTTCTGTCTTACTTCTCATACTCTCTGATCTGTTGGTATGTGGTTATATTGTTTTCCATGAGGCTTTAATCTGTGGTTTTGTGTTCAACGTTTGTGTGTGGTTTTTGTGTTCAACATTTATGTGTGGTTGTTTGTGTGAGAGAGAGATACACCATCACAAACCAACGGCCTCTGCAGCTGAAACCAATGGCCCTGCCACAGAAACACAAACACAAACACAGTTTAATAACTAAACACATTCAGTTAAATATCAAACACCATCACAATTCACAAACTCAAAAACTCATTTACCTAGAAATTAAACAATTGGGTCAGCAAGTGAAATTGGAAGAGGCGTGAACTGGGTTTATGGGAAGAGAGGTGTTAGGCTGGGAGAGGAGTGAAATTGGAAGAGGGTAAAATGGGTTTATGGGAAGAGAAGTGTCATGGGTGGGAAAGGAGTGAAATTGAGGAAGAGGATGAAATGAGTTTATGGAAGGAAGAGTACACCAGAGGGAACCCGATCTTCACCGGTGTCGGATTGGGTTGTCTTTCTCGTGGATTTCTCTTCTGAGCTCTTCGCCAACGTCAGACCGATGTAGGTCTTTCTCGTGAATTTCTCTGGTGGGCATGGAACTCTCTTCTCGAAGACATAGGCATTAGCTAGGGTGGGTGAGGAGTGAATAGGAGAAAAAAAAAAAAAAGTAAAAACGCGACCCTTAAATACTTTCAGCTAAGCTACAATACTTGGACCCAAAAATAATTAGCTGGCGTTTTTCACTTATTTGCTACAATATTTTCAGTTTTCAGCAAAATTAGTGGTATCTAAATGGACCCTAAATATTTCCAATGGATTTTCTGTGTGGGCTTGAACTACATCCTACATGAAGAAAAAGAGACAAAGGGTTCTTTTGGATACTGCTGATTTTGCTAAAAACTGAAAACACTGTAGCAAATAAGTGAAAAATGCCAGCTGATTATTTTTGGGTCCAAGTACTGTAGCTCAGCTGAAAGTATTAAAGGGTCACATTTCTAAATTTTTTTTTCTTCTATTCACTCCTCACCCACCCTAGCTAACACCTGTCTTCAAGAAGAGAGTTCCACGCCCACTAGAGAAATCCACGAGGAAGACCTACATTGGTCCAACGCCAGCAAAGAGCTTAGAAGAGAAATCCATGAGGAATACAACCTAGTACGACATCGGCAAAGATCGGGTTCCCTCTGGTGTACTCTTCCTTCCATAAACCCATTTCACACTCTTCCCCAATTTCACTCCTCTCCCACCCATGACACATCTCTTCCCATAAACCCATTTCACCCTCTTCTAATTTCACTCCTCTCCCAACCTAACACCTTTCTTCCCATAAACCCATTTCACGCCTCTTCCAATTTCACTTGCTGACCCATTTGTTTAATTTCTGGGTAAATGTGTTTTTGAGTTTGTGAATTGTGATGGTGTTTGATATTTAACTGAATGTGTTTAGTTATTAAACTCTGTGTGTGTGTGTTTGTGTTTCTGTGGCAGGGCCGTTGGTTTGTGATGGTGTCTCTCTCTCTCACACAAACAACCACACACAAACGTTGAACACAAAAACTACACACAAACATTGAACACAAAACCATAGATTGAAGCCTTATGGAAAACAATATAACCATGCACCAACAGATCAGAGAGTATGAGAAGCTAGACACAACTTACCCGTGAATGCAGAGACCCCCAGTGGTGGCACCAAAGCTGCAAGCAAAGAGAAGGTGAGCTCGAGCAAAGGAAGAACAAAGGCTGGGTTCATTTTTTCCGCTTACTTTGTCTTGATGGTTGTTTGGAGTGTGGTGGGTAGGTGAAATTCATTTCAAAAGAGTACTTTGCATTCTTGTGCATTGATTCCATCTCTGGCACATCAGTCTTCTCAAAATCATAATGAGCTCAGAAGAGGAATTAGTTGTTAGAGAAGAGGAGAATCCAACGCACCAGCATTTGTGTTCCTCTGCCATTGTTTCGTGGGTGATGAGTAATACCACAAAATGCACTGTTCAGCTAATAGGTGTCTCCAACGGATGTGGGAGATGTGTACATGCATGGAGGATTTTTTAATTGAAATAGTGCGTTGAAGGAAAAATAAGCTACGTGTTTCAGTTACAGTCTTGGCATTTTTGGAAATTACTGTTTGCGTGGGTCCTATGGATATACAAACGCTAGACGCAAGACGCTCCTTTACAGACGCAATCCAAATGCATACAAAGAATAAGGGCCCGACGATATTTGGTTTTACAATTTATGCTGTGCTACCTGAACTGGGCCCGGAAAAAAGGACCCTAGCAATAGTTAATGAAAATTGTTTATTTAAATTGAATACTATGTTTTTTATTTGTTTATATAGACCAAATGGCTAATACTGTAGAAAACAGTTTCAAGTTAATGTTACTTTACATTCAGACAAAATAAAATAATAATAAAAAGTTAATGTTACTTTACTTGCTTGTGCAATTTTGAAGGTTTTTTTTTTTTTTTTTTAATACCTTTTGGCAACATCGTAAATTGATCAAACATACAACCCAAAAGCATTTTATCCCATTTGAATATTTAAGGGATTATTACCTAAGGAGTAAGGGCATCATATCCATGATTGTAAATTTGTAATGAAAGACCTTGTGGTATTACACTTAAATACTAATCATGATAGGTCTGCTATAAGTAATGCGGGCTGTGAAGATGAGTGGCCTTTAGTAGAGGCCCTAATCTAGGTGGAGGAGTATGGTTGCTAATCTTTATGTTGATCCATCTATTGGTTTAGTGTAGATTGTTGTAAATCAGGGATTTGGTCATTAATGGTATAAGCTCAACATAACGAATGAGCTATATTTGGGCCCCTGATTAGGTGAGCCGCATTTAGCTCGACATAATGCTTGATGATCAATTGATTTCATAGTCTTGGGCTCAGTTCATTGGGCTAGGGTGCCCCATCTTGGGCTTGCATGATTTCCCCCTCTAACAACATAAAAATGAAATGACAATGAGGATATTGTCAAATATTAATCAAGACAAAAATTAAAAATTTTATTTATTTAGTAAATTCTATTAAATTTGGGCTAATGCCTATCAAGTCCAATATATATCAAAATTGAGAAATTTGGTTCTTAAAACCAATTTAAATCTTAAACACTGTTTAGCCTATTAGTCATCTTTTCTTTTTCTATTTTAGGGACCAAGTTGGTTTAGGGACTAAATTAGTCAGTTTTGAATATCTTAGACTTTTTTTTTTCCTCGAGATAATTTCAACCTATAGCGTCTGCTCCTGATAATAGCTCTTTATTATGATAATAACTCTTTATTATCAGACCAACACGCCAATCAGGTTTGATGTAGGCGGAGATTGAACCTCAAATATTTTATACAACCATCAGAGACTTTACCAGTTGAGCTAACTGAAACTCACGAATATCTTAGACCTGGTTAGTGGTTAGCATTAGCTCAAATAAATTAATGGAATTTATCCTCTCTTTTTTTGGGGTCCTTTTTTTTTATTAATTTTTTTTCCTTTTTTAAAAAACTCTTAAGTAAGCAGTGGCTGAGTCCAAAGCCACAGTGAGCCTAAATTCAGGCCCATAGCGCAGGGCCTAGAATCGAGATCCATCAGATGATATCGGGTCTCATCATCGACCAAGCCCCAAGCGAAAACCCCTAACAAGAAAAACAAAAGGAAGGGTTTTTTGTGGGTTTTTGACTATTTGGAAGTTCTTCAAGCTATCATCCATGGCGTCCATCATCTCCAGAAACGTCAATAAACTCCGCTTCCTCAATAGCCGTCTCGTTCAATGCCGATCGCCGATGCCTTCGCCACCTATCCCCGACCGTACTCTTCCTCTTCTTCAACCGGTTCGTTTTCTTCTCAAATTTCTCTGAGTTCATCGTTTCCATTTAACAATCACCGTTAATTCTCCGCCTCGCCTTCTGCGGAAAACATCGAAACATGCTTTTCCTGCAGTTTCTCAGCATCCAAACACAAAACATGAGATTTTACACATTTTCCACATTATTTCATTAGTATTTTAATGAATCTAACAGTTAGATTGCATTATGTTCTTAAAATGTCAGGATGATTGGAGATTGTTCACTAACTCATTATCAAATAGTTACATTTTTCATTTTTGTTTGGATAAACACATGAGTTTGTGGATTATATAGTAAATAAGATCCGATTAATACAAAACTTTGACGCTCGTGTTAAAGAGCAATGAAGATGTATAATCCAATAGTTGGGTTTTTAAAGTATTATATGTAACTTTGTATTTCAGGCTGTGCCTCTAGGAATTGGAATTCAGTCATTTGCAATGTATCAGAGATGCTTGTTTAGTACTTCTACTGCTACTGTTAATCCCGAAAATCAAGGAGATGCTAATTCGGGCGAGGGGGAAAAGTCTGGGGAATCAAATAAGAGCAGTGATGGTGGAAGAGCCGTTCGCGGAGGGGTATTATATTATTCATTGCTCCATATAATGCCATTTTGTTTTTTTGTTTTTGTTTTTCGAAATGATGTTAATATTAGTAAAATCTATTTTTGTTTGAGATGATTTATGATCAACTCTCCTTCTACAGCCCATTTCATGGTTGAGTTTTCTTTTGCTCGTTGCTACGGGAGCAGGAGTGCTTTTCTACTACGACAGGGAGAAGAAAAAACATATTGAAGGTAGATTACTATGGTGAGTTGGGTATATGTTAGTTGTAAGGGCAGAATCATCTTGTGAGTGGGGATATATGGTTGTTAGTTTTGCCTTTTGAATTGGTCTTGTGAGTTGGCAACTCGTTTGAGATCCTATGCTTGATTTTGATGAGTCTCTTGTAAATATCTTTAAAATGTGACAGGGAGTTTGAGGGGGTGTCTAAGTGAACAGGTAACACGTTCCACTTTGACTTGAAAGGCTTACATGGTAACTCATGATAGTCATCAGGATGTGTGTCAAAATGGTTTATGAGGCTAATTAGTTGTCTCCCTCTTTCATGCAAATATGTTACGTGATCCATCATACATAATGTAGCACAATCACAAGTATTTTTTGACTAGCATTTAATGGAGGATGGTGTTAATTGTGGGAATAAAAAGTATTCTAGGAATTGATTTTGAAGCTGTGAGTTTTTACTTTTTACTAATTGCAGAAGTCATCAATTTTTGAGGCTAATTGAGCCAATGAGCTCTAGCTCATATAGCACTTCCTCCCCTATAAGTATGGGGTAAAGAGTGGGGCTATAAGCTCAATACTTACTAGGAATGTTTGTAAATCCCCAATGAAAAGAAAGTGTTGTCTAATTAACATTCACTCTTGGACCATTGTGTGTTTTGTATGCTTTTTATGATTTCTATCACTTGGAGCATAGACTTCGGTATAATTTTGTCTTTAAGATGGATTACTAGAGTTTGTTAATTTAACCAAGATGCACTCAAGGGCAACCAATTTTCTGGTTGTGCTTGGTCTGCTCAAGTTTTAGTGTTTGACACATTTGAGAGGGGTAGGGATGATTGCTGGATGGGGCCCACTACATTGATGCAAAAGTAAGGACCTGAGTTCAGGGTTCAAGATATAAAAGACTAATTTCTGTCAATATTCTTTGCATTTTTTTTGTACATTAAAGTGTTTACAATCAAAAACTGACACTTATGCCCATATAAAATGCTGGTGAAACTATATTTATATGCCATAATATATTTGGCATATAGGGTTTTAGCAGCATGTTTATTTAGTGTATCTCTTGATGCATGGAAAACGATATAGTTTGAGTTCTAAATGTAAAGTAATACATAGGATGAAGTGTACACCACTAAGAAATTTATTTTGGAGCATGAGCTAGTGGCTTTTGGCTGAAATTTTAGATGGCCAGGTCAATTGCTGGTGATCAAACTTATATGCCATTTAATATCTTAGGTACTATGTACATGTATGCCCATTGAAATCCTGAAAACAGCCAAAACAAAAATAAAGGCCCGAAAACTTCACCCAGTCATGCCAAGCCCTTTGGACCTCATGTTCTAGCCAATTTATATAGTTGGGGCATTTGAATTGTGATGCAGTTTTGCTCAACTTATTGAATATTTTATAGATCTATATACATTTTTTAATGTTTATATGATTTTTATCTCTTGCTCCTTTTCAATAATATGTTCACTCTTAGTAGAGGGAGAAGAAAGAATGTAAACCACCTAATATTAATTGTAATTTTAATTACATTAGCTGATTGTACAGGGTTATTTGGATTCATGAACAGCCTGTTTGGTGATCTGGTTCTTGATTTACAGCACTGTAAATGCTTGTCCTCTTCTGTATATCGTGCTAACTTTTTCTTTTCTTTTCTTCTTCTTCTTCTTTTTTTTTTTTTAATGAAGTTTTTGAATTCATATTGCTGCAGAAATTAACAATGCTTCAAAGGCTGTGAAACAGGGACCTTCTGCTGGAAAAGCAGCGATTGGAGGTCCATTCAATCTTATCAACCATGATGGGAAGAATGTAACTGATAGAGACTTTTTGGGGAAATGGACGTTGATATATTTTGGTTTCACTCACTGCCCTGATATCTGCCCAGACGAGCTACAGAAGTTAGCCACTGCAGTGGATAAAATAAGTAAGTTGCTGGTGTTCATTCGATGGACACCAGGTGGATCTATAGTTTGCTAGTGAAAAAATTTCTCTATACCATCTGATCCCACAACACGTGTCATGTTGACATTCTCTTAGTTGCTCTGATTCTGATATAACACAATTAGAACAATTCCTGCATTTGAATATATTATGATATATCTGAAGTTCATTTTCTTGGTGATTGGCAGCAATTTTTCTCTGCGTATGGACTTGTTCTATGATGTTGTCTGGTGTCATAACCTTATAGAAGTCCTTACTTTATAACATAATACTAGTGGACATTTGTAACGCCATGACTTTGAGATGGCAATCAGGTTTAAAATGGGGGTGAAGTGAAGGGCTTGTTTGATATGTGATTTGTATAACACACACACACACACACACAAAAACCAACAACAACAACAAATACTCTTTCCATAATTTTTGTCGCTGATGTTTTTGGTATGAGGTTATTATAGGATTCATTTTGAATAGAACAAAAGCTGGTGCTCAGAAATTTATCCTGATTCCATTTGCGGACTATGCATTGTCTCAATGATGGTAACCACACCATGCCTGGCCAGGCCAGGCCAGTCAGATTGTTGAATTGATGCCTGGCCTAGGCTGACCCAGTGCATGCAATGGACTATACTAATATTTGCCATTATGCTTATAAATTGAATTCTTGTAAATGGGGGGAGTTGAACTCGGGCTGAATATATTTCATGGGAAGATTCCAATCATGCATTACATGCCTTTTTGGGTGAGCTATGTGCAATATTAATTCTTATGGCAGAAATGAATACAATCAATACATTTGGCCGACTCTAATGAATTTGTTGAGGATCCATAGCCGAACTCAAAAAATTTAGGACTAACCTTTGGTTTTTGTTTTTGTTTAGTATTATATTGTACTAGATATTATGTATAATTTAGTTTTCCTACTGGTCTAGAACAGTGATTTGATCACCTGGAATCTTGACCGTGTCAATATCTGGTCTAGGATTAATAATTATGGCAAAAGCTTTGGTTGCATGGTGGTGGATTGATGATCATTGTATTCTAAGTTTCTTGATTTAATGCTTGCAGAGGAAAAAGCAGGGATTGAAATTGTACCTGTTTTCATCTCTGTTGATCCAGAGAGAGATACTGTTGAGCAAGTACGCGAATATGTCAAAGGTGATTCTTAAGATGTAGTATACTGCTTAAATGCACTATGTAAATCTAGTTGCTTTTTTTTTTACTATGAAGTTTAATTCTGCAATTTACCTATCCAGAGTTCCATCCGAAGTTAATTGGGTTAACTGGTACCTCGGATGAGATAAGGAGTGTTGCTCGTGCATATCGAGTTTATTATATGAAGACAGCAGAGGAAGATTCTGATTATCTTGTCGATCACTCTATAGTCATGTATGTATAACCTTTTTGTGCTCTCTTATGCCATACCCTTTTTTTTTTTTAAAACCTAATTGAGTGGTTTATCTGTTGTCAACTTCATCATTATCAGCATATTAATTAATCTGGCTTATTCTACTGTTAATGTACTTAATGTCTGTTAATAAATTTTCCTGTTGAACAATCCTCATTGAATCAAATATGATGATATCTATGGAAATCTTGTGCAGGTACTTGATGAGCCCAAACATGCAATTTGTAAAATTCTTTGGGAAAAACAATGATGTTGATGCACTTGCAGATGGCATAGTGAAAGAGATCAAGCAGTACAAGAAGCAGTAGTATTATCATCTATGTTCCCCCCTAAAAGCACTCTTGTATGGTTCATTTTTAAGCCTATCTTCCTTCAGACACTACCTTTTTCATTTTTTGAATTCCTGGAGTATTGCAGGTTCGATAATGAATTTTGTTCCCAGAAGGTAATTGTCCTACTTGTGATTGGAAAGTTTAGATTGTTGTTACATGATTGCCAAGTTCATTGTTATGAGCCAAGGTATTCTCTTGGTAGATAAATTTAAAGCTGAATTATTTTTCATGACTGAATCAAAACTTCAATCAGTTGCATGTGATGATGGAAACAGCAGAGTGGCTGACTGAGATATTCATTATTGTCAGTTTTGCAAAGTAGTGACACAATAAATGCCCTAACTTTAGAATTTCCATACAAATTGTTCTAAAAAAATCAATTTCTGTACAAATTCAGCACAATTTGTTAATTGACGGTCTATTTTTTTTAGGGAAATGTTAACCAATTTTAGGAACTATTTTTAGAAACATTTTATTGAAAGAATGATAAAATAATAAATATTATTGATAACTTTTTATATTTCTCATAAAAGTAGTGTCAAAATTTCCTTATCATGGTTTACTAACAATTGCCTTTAGGGCATCCGTTATATCCAACCATTATATGAGAGCACTTGAACTACCAAATCCTAACTCAAATTACACTTCTTTCTCCATTTTATGTATATATTCACTCACAATTTTCACACCAAACTATAATTATTTGCACTTTATATATTTTTCAAGATTAACATGTAATGTCCACGTCACCACGTAATATATACTTATGTTGACTTCGACCATGAGTCCTTTTTTGTTATCTCTATTGCATAATGTAGAAGCTTTATCCTATTCATTCACCATTGGATTTATCCATAAATTAAAACTCCATCGTATCTATATATAAAAAAAGTTGTGATTTGTAACTTATTTTCATAACTTATTCTATGAAATCACAACTTATTTTCATAACTTTATGCCCTTACAGAGATTAAATTATGATTATATGAAAAATTATGATTTGAAAATACTAAATTTTACATTATTTTCACAGAAGTCAACCACAACCACCATTTTTATTTCCACTAATTACAACTCATTAACTCAATAATTTATGAAAGAGTTTGACCCTAAAATTTTGTCAGCTCCATTATCAAGAATTCAAGATATCCGACTCTTTAACTAGTAAGGAGTAGGTTAGCTACTTAGCTTAGAAGGAGTATCGAAGAAGTCCATGAGTTTTTTTTTTTTTTTTTTTTTAAGTCCATGAGGTTAAGAAGCCCAACATATCGAAGAAACAACACTGATGGGCTAGCTATGCAGCTCAGCTGAAAAGACAGCAGGCCAGGCAGCCCAATATGATGAGAAGGGTAGAAATTGAAACATATATAAACAATAAAGCCAAGTCCAACAACCCGACCAAGCCTGGATAAGAGTAACTAAAGAAAAATTGGGCTAAACATTCCACTTGGTAAAGCCCAAAGCACAGAAAGACATGAACCTTACAAGGCAATGAGGCATCAATTCAAAACTAGTAAATTAACATGAGATGGGCCAACTTAAGATTTAGATACATTTTTCAAGCTGGAGCCATCTAAAACTCATGATTCAATTAGGATATGGGTCACGTACGAAGCCCCAGATTCAGTCTCATTGTTAATTAAATTTGGGCAAATTACGTTTTTGTTCCTTAATCTTTCAGCCTAATTACATTTATTACCTTAAACTATTGAAATTTGAAACCCAAGATTGACTCCCATAAAAACCCTCTGCCATATGTTTTGGTGATAAGTATGACAAAATTTGCTTTCGTGTGCACCACATTGACTTTTGAATTCACTTGTTGAGCTAGACTATACCACTTACAGATACAGTTAAAGATGAAAAATACCCTCCCCATCTTTGTTTGTTTCCCGATAAAATTAAAGAAGAGAAAGAACAATTGAGTATCCTCAATGACAACAACTGATAATCCTAAGCAAAAATGTGATTTCATACAACAACCGATAATCCTAAGCAAAATATTTTTAAAGGGCCAAGTTATTTGTTTTGAGTATAATTGGTTAATTGAGCTTAATTTTTTTAATAGTTTTGTTATTGGTAATTTTTATTGTTGGCCACTAATTGGGCCACGAGATCAAAATCAATCATTTCACATACTCTTATGACTTGAGTATCCAAATCGATCATTTTACATATTTTACAAAGAGAAATGCTATGGTAGGTTGTTATTGGTTATTATTGGTGAGTAAAAAAGTAATTTAAGTGATTAGTTCAAATTAGAACCAATAACAATTTACCATCTATGATTTGCTGTGAAAATGTTATAGACGTAATACTTTTCTTCTACAAATCATAAATGTTGAATTTAATAAGGAAAAATATAGCTTGCAAGAAATGATATATATATATATATATATATATAAGTTGAAACTTAGCATTTATTATTGTTATGTTCTTGTTGAGTCACATCAATGGCCACATTATCAACCCATTTTTTTCTTTTTTTCTTTTTTAGTAAGAAAAAAAAAAGAGTTGGGTTGTTGGGGGGGGGGGGGGGGGTGGGGGTGGGGGTGGGGGGGAGGACTCGCATGGCTACGCTGGGAGTTACCGTAACAACACCTAACTTGCCCTAGGGCACAAATGGATAGAGCACCCACAAAGTGCTAATGCCTGATGGGCGTGCTCGAACCCATGCAATATGCATGAAATGTGAAGCATAGTATTTATTGCTATTACACTCTCGTTAACCCACATTATCAACCCATTTTCAACATTCTCTCTCTTATTTTTTTTTCTTATTAATTTCTCAACTTATTGTTATACTCTCTCTTATTTTTTCCATCCATTTTACCTTTTTATCTCCCCACTACTATCTACCTTAATATCACATCTCCTCTATCCCTTTATCTTCCTTGATTTTTTGCTTTTCTTGTTCTCCTCCTTTTACTATAAATTTACAATTCTCTTTTCCATTCTATTCATAATTTCTTCACACACAAAAGATTATTTCTCTCTCTTTCTCTCTCATTTTTTTTTCTATTTTTGGGGGGTTTTTTTAATTATATTTTTCTTGTATCTCTACTTCATGTTGATGAATTTTTGCATTATTTGAAACTCTACTTTGGGTTAATGTGATTAAGTTTTGTGTTTTTAAGTTGTTATTTTTTTTATTCTTTTCTATTACATTTATTTTATCATATTGCATTATAAAGATTGTATATAAGAATATAATATTATTTTATTACATAATATGACTTGGATAATTTGGTGTTTATTACTCTATTTTTTATTTTTACTTTTTTTCTTCTTACATTATTTTCTATAAATTTCTCATTATTCTATTTCACATTCTCTCTTGAAAAATGGTTATTTTATTTATTTTTATTCTTTCTTTCAACTCTACTTTATATTAATGAATCATTGTGATTTTTAAAACTCTATTTTGGGTTCGTACGTTTTGGAGTTGAATTTTTTAGTTCTCAATCACATGTTCTCTCTCTCTCTCTCTCTCTCTCACAAATAAAATTTAGAGAATAAATTATACATATTTAGTATAAGTTTGATATGAGTTTTGATTATCATGATAATCTCTTTTAAGAGAATGAGTATTTGAATAATTTATTTAAATAAAAATTATACATACATACATACATACATACATACATGTATATATTTATTAATTTTGCTTAAATGTATAATCAACCTCATGCCATTTAAAAGTAACAATGTTAAAACAAATGAATAATTAACCTAAATATTATATTTGTATATTCATAGCCTTTATGTTTAGAAAGACTTTCGCTTAAATTTAGCCGTACCAAAGTGGACTAAAATGCTACATTAATGTGACTCAACAAAAGTTTAGCAACAATAAATGCTATGCTTAAAATTTTAGATATTACGAGTTTGAGATATATATATATATATATATATATGTGGGTGAGAAAGCCCAAAGCCATATGTTGGGCCTGGGGCCCAGTCCAAATACGATTATCCATCCGAAGAGGCTAATAGTATCAGCGCTTCACCATCCTGATGAGAAAGCAACCTATGAGGGACAAAGGCTCCGTCCGAAGACAACTGGTTGAGCCGAAGGGGCCATATCCATCGGATCAGCTCAGAATTTGATCAAACGGATATGCTGAGGGTTTCCCTGCGAGGATTAAGCTCTGCGCGTGTCTAACTGAGTGGCTATCATGAAATCCCCTGCTAATAAAGCTGCCACCACCGCATTTAATGCGCTGCAGCAACTTCTCTGGCCGCATTTATGTGGAGAAGACACCTGAACAGTGCGTCCACACCCATCACCACTCACTGCAGGATAAAGCAAACGGCTGATGTGACTGGCACTCAAGTGGGCGTGTAGATGAAGGACAAGTGTGCGGTGGAGATGAGAGGGGAGCGCATATATAAGAGAGGCAAGCCTCACGGAGGGGGGGGAGGAAAAAATTGTATTCATTAAGTTCTTAAATACTAAAGCTCTTCGGACCGAAGAAATTCTTGTTAAAGGCTAGTCTAAATTCTTTTTATTGGTCTACTTGCATGAATCGTTGCTAAATCCAAACCCAGCCCAGTTGTTTAACCCACTCTCTACAAATTTATTGTTGGGAATTTGTTGGGCTCGCAATACAGAGAGTTGGAACCTGACCCAACAAATTTGGACCCTACAATTGGCGCCGTCTGTGGGGAACAGCTAGAGCAAAGGTGGAAGCAACACCTCAAAAGATGGCTGAACCAAGGCAACGACCAGCTGAGTCCAGGTCATCTAAGCACACCGATCCGTTTCTTCATTTGGAACGTAGGCAGGACCGTGAGGGAAGTGTGCACACCGCACACGACGATCAAAACCATTCACATGGAGAGAGCCACATGTCCCATGCAGAGAAAAACAAGGACATGCAGAAGGAGATCGACAGGTTAAAGAGGGAGTTGCGGCATGCGAAGAGGAAGCGCAGTCCCTCGTACTCTCAAGAAGATTCTGGCGACGAACGGGATATCAGCTACAGACGGAAACATCGGCCGCCAATCAGCGAGCCCTTTACCTACGAAGAAATGTGTTATGGCGAGAGGAACCCTCAGAGTCCCTTACTGAGGGGGGCAGGGAACGATGCTATGAGTAAAGCTCTAGATCAAATCTCCAGATCTCCCTTTACCCGTAATATCGAAAACGCCAGACTCCCTCGACGCTTCCACCAGCCCACATTCACCATCTATAATGGCCGGACCGACCCAGTGGAACACGTGAGTCATTTTAACCAGCGAATGGCAGTTCACTCCAGGGACGAGGCCCTCATGTGCAAAGTTTTCCCATCCAGCTTGGGACCAATAGCCATGAGATGGTTTGATGGTCTGAAGCCCAACACTATCAGTTCTTTCCAAGAGCTAACCCAGGTTTTTGGGTCCCGTTTCGTCACCTGCCGAAGGGTACCTCAATCCGTGGCGTCTCTACTGTCCGTTATCATGAAAGGAGGTGAGACTTTGAAGTCGTACTCAGATAGGTTCTGGGAAATGTATAACGAGGTGGAGGAGGATTGTGAATCGGTGGCCATCAGCTCTTTCAAACTGGGCCTCCCCACTGAACACCTCTTGAGGACTTCTTTGACGCGCAAGCCTGTCACCAGTATACGCCAGCTGATGGACAGGATCGATAAGTACAAAAGAGTTGAGGAGGACCAACAGCAAAGCAAGGGCAAAGAGAAGGTTATCCCTCAGCAAGGGAGGGATTTCAGGTCGGACAGGCAGAATCACAACAAGCCGAGGAAAGACTGGGCCGGACAAAACACGGCGAACTTCCAGGCGGTCAATGCGGTTTTCCGCGAACCAGTGCACCAGGTCCTCGATAAAATAAAGAACGAGCCATTCTTCAAGAGGCCGAACAAGATGGTAGGAAACCCCGAAAGGCGCAACCACAATCTTTACTGTCAGTACCACTTAGACCATGGGCACACTACCGAAGATTGCAGGAGCCTGTGGGATCATTTGGATCAGCTGGTCAGCGAAGGAAGGTTGAAGCACCTCCTGCACCACTCATGCGGTCAGGGAAATCAAACGAGCACGGGGCCCAGGAGAGGCGACTTTACAAAGCCCCCCTTGGGAACAATCAATGTCATTTTCGCTGCGCCAGGAAGGACAGGGTCTTGCCCATCCAGGGTATTGTCAGTCGCTCAGGCGCCCTTGGGCAAGGTTAACAAAGAGCCGAAGAGATCTAAGACAATTGTCCCAGTTTTGGGCTTCTCGGAAGAAGACAAAATAGGGACTACGCAGCCGCACGATGATGCCCTGGTAATGACTCTGAGAATAGGTGGATATGACGTGAGGAGAGTACTAGTAGATCAAGGCAGCGCTGCAGAAATTATGTACCCGGACCTATATAAAGGGCTGAATTTGTCCCCCGAAGACTTGACTCCGTACAGTTCCCCATTAGTCAGTTTTGATGGAAAGGTGATCCTTCCGAGGGGCCAGATCAGGCTGCCTGTGCAAGCCGGTACTGAGGTTGTGGAGGTAGACTTCATAGTGGTCGACGCTTACTCACCGTACACTGCTATAGTAGGCAGACCTTGGCTCCATACCCTCGGGGCTGTGCCCTCCACTCTGCATCAGAAGATTAAGTATCCATCCGAGGGGATTGTCGAGGAGATCCGAGGGGATCAGGCCATGTCCAGGCAATGCCTAGTGGCAGCAATCCGACACGAGCAGCATGCCGAACCCTCCCACTGTCATAAGGAAGGCTTATAGCAATTAAAACCTTCGGCGCTGGATGCCGAAGCCCCTGCCGAAGAAGCAGAGTGCGAAAGCCTGACAAGGGTAGTTATTGGCGATGATCCAGAGAAGTTTTTTCAAATCGGATCCATGTTGCCTCCTCAGGAGCAGGGGGAGTTGATAGAATTCCTCAGGGCAAACGTTGATGTTTTTGCGTGGGACCCTGCGGAAGCCCCGGGGGTAAGCCCAGATTTCATTTGCCACCACCTAAATGTAGATCCCACCATAGTCCCCAAGAAGCAACCCCTCCGGCGTCCATCGAAGGAGCACGCAGATGCAGTCAGGGAGGAGGTAACTAGGCTCAAGCAAGCAGGGGCTATTAAGGAAATTTATTACCCCGAATGGCTAGCTAACACGGTGGTGGTAAAGAAGAAAAGTGGGAAATGGCGGGTGTACGTGGACTTCACTGATCTTAATAGAGCTTGCCCGAAGGATCCGTTTCCTATGCCGAAGATAGATCAGCTAGTTGACGCTACTGTTGGGCATCCTCGGATGAGTTTCTTAGACGCGTTTCAAGGTTATCATCAGATACCATTGGCTCTCGCCGACCAGAACAAAACGGCTTTCGTGACTCCCGTAGGAAACTACCATTATAAGGTAATGCCATTCGGCTTGAAGAACGCAGGGGCTACCTATCAGAGAATGATGACCCGGATGTTTGAGCCACAGCTGGGCAAAAGCATAGAGGTTTATATCGACGATATGGTGGTTAAAAGCAAGGTTGTTGCGGGACACATTGGGGACCTTAGGGACATCTTCGAAATATTGAGGGGACACAGATTGCGCTTGAATGCCTCCAAGTGTTCATTCGGGGTTGGCTCGGGCAAGTTCCTGGGGTATATGGTCACTCACAGGGGAATCGAAGTTAACCCCGATCAGATAAGGGCCATCAACGACTTGCGAGCCCCTCGGAACCCCAAAGAGATCCAAAAGCTGACTGGGATGACTGCTTTCCTTAATAGGTTCATTTCCAGATCCGCAGACAGGTGTCGGCCTTTCTTCTTGTTAATCAATAAGTGGAAGGATTTTGAATGGACGGAGGAATGTGCTATCGCTTTCCAGCAACTTAAGGACTACCTGGCTAGACCTCCCATCATGTCCAGTCCCCTTCCTGACGAAGTGTTGTTTGCGTACATTGCCGTGGCACCTAACGCTGTAAGCTTGGTACTGATCCGAACCGACTGTGGTGTGCAAAAGCCAGTTTATTATGTGAGCAAGTCGCTGCAAAAAGCTGAGACCCGCTATTTGCCACTGGAAAAGGCCATTCTGGCAGTTGTGTTGAGAACCAAGAAGCTGCCCCATTATTTTCAAGCTCACATGGTCATAGTCCTTACCCAACTCCCCCTTAGGGCGGTACTCCGAAGCGCTGACTACACAGGAAGGATTGCCAAATGGGGGACGATGCTAGGGGCTTTTGATATCAAGTACATGCCGCGCACGTCAGTGAAGGGCCAGATCCTTGCAGACCTGGTCGCCGAGTTCACAGAGCCCCATTCAGAGGAAGTAGTTCAAACTCTAGGCACAGAAGGGAGGCAAGTCAGCACAGTTTCGTCAAAAAACACCTCGCCCTGGGAAGTATATGTGGACGGCGCATCAAATCAGAGGGGCTCAGGCATAGGGCTAGTGCTGATATCCCCTGAGAAAATTATCATTGAAAAAGCCTTAAGGCTAGACTTCTCGGCAACGAACAATGAGGCAGAATATGAGGCTCTATTGATGGGGATGAAGATGGTGCAAAGGATGGGAGGAAAGTCCGCCGAGATATCCTCAGACTCAAAGTTGATCGTCGGCCAAGTGCTGGGGGAGTTCGAGGCAAAAGACGAGAGGATGCAGGAGTACTTGGACCTGGTCAAGTCCCTACAGTCAGAGTTCGAATATTTTTCCCTTCGGCACGTCCCTAGAAGCGGCAACACGCATGCCGATTCTCTGGCTACACTCGCCACCTCTTCGGCGCAAGAGTTACCGAGAGTCATCCTGGTTGAAGACGTACGGAGGCCCACGAAGTTAAGAAAAAAAGTACTCCAAGTTCGCAGCGTCGGAACCAACCCATGCTGGATGGACCCCATCATCAAGTTCTTGAGGGACGATGTGTTGCCCGAAGAAAGAGTGGAAGCAGACAAAATACGGAGAAAAGCTACAAGGTTCTGGCTGTCCGAAGACCATAAACTGTACAAACGATCCTATTCTGGCCCGTATCTGTTGTGCATGGCCCCCGAGGCGGCTGAATCGATGTTAGAAGAACTGCATGAAGGAATCTGTGGGAGCCATACTGGAGGGAGATCTTTAGCTCACCGAGCCATTACCCAAGGCTATTGGTGGCCAAATATGCAAAGAGAGGCGCATGAGTACGCTAAAAAGTGTGACCAATGCCAACGTTTTGCGCCAAGCATACATCAACCTGGTGGAACCCTTAATCCGCTATCCAGCCCGTGGCCTTTTGCTCAGTGGGGGCTGGACATCGTTGGCCCTTTCCCTAAGGCAGCAGGAAACAGGAAGTTCTTGCTGGTCGGAACGGACTACTTCACCAAGTGGGTAGAAGCTGAGCCTCTAGCAAATATCAGGGACGTAGACGTGAAGAGGTTCATTTGGAAAAACATCGTCACCAGATTTGGAGTCCCACACACCCTCATCTCGGACAACGGGCTTCAGTTCGATAGCAAAGCTTTTAGAAGCTATTGCAGTGAGCTGGGGATCACAAATAGATACTCCACCCCCGCCTATCCCCAGGGAAACGGGCAGGCCGAAGCCACCAATAAAGTCATAGTTAACGGGCTAAAGAAGAGGCTAGACGATGCGAAGGGTAGATGGGTAGAGGAACTACCCCACGTATTGTGGGCATACAGAACCACGCCTCGTAGGTCCACTGGGGAGACCCCTTTTTCAATGACCTATGGAGCTGAAGCCGTCATACCTCTCGAGACTGGGTTCCCAACGCACAGGATTAGCTCTTTTGACCCAACCAACAATGACAGGCAGCTGGAAAAGGGTCTAGATCTGATTGAAGAACGAAGGGAAAGCGCGATGGTCCGATTGGCACACTACCAGCAGAAACTCAAACAGGGCTACGACATCAATGTGAGGTTGAGACCCCTCGAGCCTGGTGATCTTGTCCTAAGGAAGGTGGTAGGGAATGCAAAGAATCCAGCATGGGGAAAACTGGGGCCGAATTGGGAAGGTCCGTATCGTATCACTTCGAGGGCCGGCATTGGAGCATACTTCCTGGAAGACCTGGATAATCACGTAGTGCCCCGGCCATGGAATGTAAATAACCTCAAAAGGTACTACTATTAAAAGAATTCTTCTTTCAGTCATGATTGTTCTTTTGTTATACTAGTGTTTCTCAAGTGTTTAAACTTAAATCCCATCATGCCTGTAGTCCTCGGACCAGATGATGTGGGTTAGTTAACACTCCTTTACGTTCCTCTCAAGTGTCTAAACTTAAATCCAAGCATGCCTGTAGTCCTCGGACCAGATGACTTGGGTTAGTTAACACTCCCTCACGATTCTTACAAGTGTTTAAACTTAAATCCCAGCATGCCTGTAGTCCTCGGACCAGATGATGTGGGTTAGTTAACACTCCTTTACGATTCTTACAAGTGTTTAAACTTAAATTCCATCATGCCTGTAGTCCTCGGACCAGATGATGTGGGTTAGTTAACACTCCTTTACGTTTCTCTCAAGTGTTTAAACTTAAATCCAAGCATGCCTGCAGTCCTCGGACCAGATGACTTGGGTTAGTTAACACTCCCTCACGATTCTTACAAGTGTTTAAACTTAAATCCCATCATGCCTGTAGTCCTCGGACCAGATGATGTGGGTTAGTTAACACTCCTTTACGATTCTTACAAGTGTTTAAACTTAAATCCCATCATGCCTGTAGTCCTCGGACCAGATGATGTGGGTTAGTTAACACTCCTTTACGTTCCTCTCAAGTGTCTAAACTTAAATCCAAGCATGCCTGTAGTCCTCGGACCAGATGACTTGGGTTAGTTAACACTCCCTCACGATTCTTACAAGTGTTTAAACTTAAAATCCCAGCGTGCCTGTAGTCCTCGGACCAGATGATGTGGGTTAGTTAACACTCCTTTACGATTCTTACAAGTGTTTAAACTTAAATCCCATCATGCCTGTAGTCCTCGGACCAGATGATGTGGGTTAGTTAACACTCCTTTACGTTCCTCTCAAGTGTTTAAACTTAAATCCAAGCATGCCTGTAGTCCTCGGACCAGATGACTTGGGTTAGTTAACACTCCCTCACGATTCTTACAAGTGTTTAAACTTAAATCCCATCATGCTTGTAGTCCTCGGACCAGATGATGTGGGTTAGTTAACACTCCTTTACGTTCCTTATAAGTGTTTAAACTTAAATCCCATCACGCCTGTAGTCCTCGGACCAGATGATGTGGGTTAGTTAACCCTCCTTTATAATCCTTACAAGTGTTTAACCCGTTCTCTACAAATTTATTGTTGGGAATTTGTTGGGCTCGCAATACAGAGAGTTGGAACCTGGCCCAACAAATTTGGACCCTACAATATATATTTATAAATTTGGATTTAGATAAGGTGCTTTCAACTCAAACATGTCTTTTCTCATTATAAGTGCATAAAAATAGATCGAAGTGGACTGAATTGGATCAAATAGAACAAAGTGAACTAAATGGACAGAATAGGACCAAATAGGAACAAGGTGGAACGAATAAGACCAAATGAATTGAGCAGAACCAAATTGGATCAAAGTGGACAAATTGAACCGAAGTGGACCGAATAACACCAATGTGGACAAAATAGAATTGGAGTGGATAGAATGGACTGCATAGAACCAAAGTGGACAAAATGGATCAAATAGTACCAAAGTGGATTGTATAGGGCTAAAGTGGATCAAAGTGGATAGAATGAACCGAATAAGACCAATTTGGATTGGATAGAGCCAAATAGAACCAAAGTAGACAGAATGGACCGAATAGGGCCAAAGTGGACAAAATCGACTGAATAGGACCGAAGTGGACAAAATAGGGCTAATGTAGACTGAATGGACTGAAGTGGATTGAAAAATACCAAATGGACCAAATTGGACAGAATAGAACTTTAGTAAATGAAATTGACTATAGAGGACAGAATGGACCGAATAGGATAGAATGGACTAAATAGAACCAATGCGGACTGAATAAAACTTTTGAATATTTATCATTTTTATTGCATTTCTGGGGTTCATATTTCTAATTTCTAATGTCTATTTTAGTATTTTATTTATATTTTTTTAACTCAAAATAAAGATTGTAGCTCAAATATAATAAAATTTCATACTTTTCAACCATAAATTGAGGGGAAAAAATGAATTTTTGAGCTAAAATTGAAAAGAAAACCTAAAAAAAGAATCAATTTAAGGCCCAATTAAAATGGATTGAAGAGGGACCTAAATTGATCGAGTGGACCAAATTGGACCGAATAGAAATCGTTTAATTTTCAAGGAGAATAAATTATCTTTAAAAAAAAAATTTAGAGAAAAAATTATACATTATATTACAATACAAAATAATTATTTATTCCCACACATCGCGTGGGTTTACAACTAGTTTTACTAAAAATGATCATTAATCAATCCTCCATAGATTAATATCATCTCATAATAAGTTCTCAATTTTTTTAGCTTACAATTGTCATTAAACTTTACCAATTTAGCTAATTAGAACCACATAGAATTTAAACAATTAAGGAGACAAGATTGAGTCTAATAATTGAACAATCCAATTTTTAAAAATATGTATGATTACTTAACAAATAGTTTTCAGTTAACTCAACTGATAAAGTTTCTTATAATCAAATAACAAATTTGGTTTGAACTCTACATGCGTCAAAAATCAATTAGTGTATTGGCCTAATGATAAACAACAATCACTATGGAGCAGGCGTCATTTGCAAACAACTAAAAAAAAAAAAAAAACTATGATTGAATATCTTTTTCATATTGTGGTGCACATAATGACTGTTTACAAGTGCATTCATCCTTTTTCCCAACAAAAACCCTATAAAAAAAAAGTCTTGTAATGTCTTGTGACCAACACCCAACATAAACATATCGATTTTAATAATGTAGAATTGCGATAAAGGACTAGTTTCCTAAAATTACTAAACCTATATATTTCCATTTTTAGCCAAGTGCATATAATGCAAATAGATATAGAGGTCTTACACAAATATAACATATTTTTTACTTCATTTTCTTTTAGGACAAAAAAAAAAAAAAACTTATGATAATTGGTAGACATACCAATTCTCTTCAAGTAAGAGATGACTTACACAAAATGAAGATCTTTACTAAAAAACTTCTTTTTTCTCAAAAAAAGGAAACATCTCTGTTCTTAACATTCATTCTTGCGAATCTGTAGATTATCTCTGTTCTTAACATTCATTTAACCAAAAAAAGAAAAAAGAAGATTGAACACTAGTTCATCAAAACATTCATTTACCTCAAAAAAGAGAAAAGATGAATGCCAATTCATCAACCCAAAATCGTCCATTTAACTCAAAAATAGTAGCCTCATCTTGCGGATATGCACATCTAATCATTTTTATCACAATCTTCATTCTGGAGTAGGGGGTGTGCCTTCTGTCCAATAGAATGATTCAACATATAAATGAACTTCACCCAGTAGTAAGGCGGCATTACAAATTTCAGATATTGCAAATGGAAAGGTGACCTTCCAATACTTTCAGCCTATCCATCACTATTCTCGATGAAGAATCTGAAGAAATTTTAGCATCAATGACAAGAAAGATTCCCTTTGTACTCATCAGATAATTCCTAGTCTGATGGGTAAAAATCTTCAACATTGCCTTGCGAAGAAATTCTCTGCGCTTTTGGGCTCTCAAGAGCCTTATTGTCTCACTCATCCTTTGCATCTCCAAGAGAGATTCATCCAATTTCTGCATCTCAATACTAACCCTAATTTTAACATACCTCCTCCAAACCATCATCCTCTTCTTCACCAAAGAGGCCATGGCTCTAACCCCTTCCATGTGAGATCTGAGCTTCATGGTTGAGAGTTCGTGAGTGAGCTTCGGGAGCTTTGTGAGTAACGGTAATACATGTGAGTGAGAGTGAGTAAAGGCAATGGGCCCCTCAATTGTTCACGTTGGCGTTGACCTTCCGGGCAAGAAGCACCAAATGCACATGTTATACTTCAAGTATAGGTAAGGTTAATGCTATACTTCAAATATAGGTAAGGTAATGCTAAATGGCTATCAGGCTAATGATTTTAGGTCATTCTTAAGAAAACACTTCATAAAAACATCACCATGACACTTTTTGTTTTGAAATCAACATGGCTCATCTTGTCTTTAGTAAAAAAAAAAGTCACTCCAATTAATAAAATTACTATTTTAAAAAATTAGATCATTGCTAGATCGATCCATATGATTTGATGAAGGATGACCAAATAATGAATGGTTTTTTTTTTTTTTTTTTTTTTTTTTTTTTTTTTTTTTTTTTTTCTATATAGAAAAAGGGAAATTAAAATGCTTGGGGGTAGAAATGAGGGAATGTATACAATACCTGGGTTTAATCAAATACAATTTAAAGGGTTTTTTAGGTTCATTGATTAGGGCTTAACAGAAGAACTTTATAAGTTTCCAAAAATGGAAGATATAAATCAAGAAATTGAATTTCAATTATTTGTGGAAACATATCAATTCGTAGAACCGGTGATAAAAGAAAGAGATGATGTATATGTATCGCTCACATATTCTTCTGAATTATATGTATTCGCAGGATTAATTTGGAAAAACAGTAGAGATATGTAAGAACAAACAATTTTTATTGGAAACATTCCTCTAATGAATTCCTTGGGAACTTCTGTAGTAAATGGAATATATAGAATTGTGATCAATCAAATATTACTATGTTACAAAATAACCACTTAACTGTAGTTGATGCTATACTTCAAGTATAGGTACGGGGTTGGTGTTTGAAGCGTTGGTTAATATGCTCTCTCTATTCTGAAAAATAAGTTAAACTATAACAACTAAGACCTTTTAAGTTAATAAAAATAAAACAAATAATGCATTATCTTCATAGTACATTTATGTGCATCTTCCATCGGTTTTGAAATAATGCCAAATATCTTAATAATGTTTTTACATAAGCATTGGCACAATTGGGCAAATGTAACTTCCAAATTAAAAACCAATTTCCTTAGGAACAAGAATAATAGGAGGAAAAAAAATATTATTTAAAGTAAGAATAATAAGCGGCGCGATGTGGGCAATGCTCCAAAACTTAGCTAGGTTCCTAGCACTCTCTCTCCGTTGTTGAGGTAATTTATTTTCTATTCTTAACTTTGATCTCAGGTTTGAATATTTTGTTGTCAAGCTACCAGTACAAAAAACTGGGCCTATAGTGGCATTTTTTTAGTGGCATTTAGGGAGTCCTATAGTAGCATTTTAAAATAATGGGTCTATAGTAGCGTTTTCAAGGACCTATAAAACGCTATTATAGGCCCTTGTAAGAGTAGAACCTATAGCCATTTTTTTATAATAAGGGCTAGAGGAGGAAAAACACCTGTAGTAGCATTTGACAAACGCCACTATAGGCACTTTTTATTTCAAATTTTTTTTTTTTCGGTTAGGTTTTTTTTTTTTTGGATAAGGGTTAGAGGAGGAAAAATGATCTATAGTGGCGTTTGACAAACGCTACTATAAGCCCTTGTAAGAGTAGGACCAACCGCCACTATATGCACTTTTTTTTTTTGTTAGGTTTTTTTTTTTTTTAATAAGGGCTAGAGGGGAAAAAAGACCAATAGTGGTGTTTGACAAACGCCACTATAGGCACTTTTTATTTCTTTTTTTTTTAATAAGGGCTAGAGGAGGAAAAAAGACTTATAGTGGCGTTTATTAAACACCACTATTGGCTCTTGTAAGAGTAGGACCTATAGTTGCATTTGACAACCGCCACTATAGGCACTTTTTATTTTTTTTCGGTTGGGTTTTTTTTTTTTTTTTTTTTTTTTTAATAAGGGCTAGAGGAAGAAAAAAGACCTATTGTGGCATTTGACAAACGCCACTATAAGCCCTTGTAAGAGTAGGACCTATAGTGGCGGTTGTCAAACGCCACCATAGGTCCAACTTAAAAAAAAAAAAAAAAAAGTAAAATTGAAAGTTTGAATTTTAATTTCTTCTTTTTAAATCTCTGGCACGTAGTGTCCCATTTTAGAATTTTTACATTTAGTTTTTTTTTTTTTTTTTAATTTTTCCTCTCCTTTTCTCCTCCACAAGTTTTACTTTTTCGCCTCCACATGTTTCACTTTAAGTCTAAGTACTTTGCTTCCCCAAATGTTTTACTTTACTAACTATTCACATAAACACACAAAACAAATGGGTCTCATCTTAACTCTCTCATAAGTCACTCTCTCATCTCTCTGTCTCTAAACTCTCTCATTTCTAAGGTTTTGTTTGGATTTTGAGATATGAGTTAACAAAACTGAGTTTTGTTAACTCATATCTCAAAATCTGTGGGCCCCACATGCATGAAGTTTGTTTGGCTTTTTTTTCTGAATGTGAACTCAGTTAACAAATCTGAAAATTTTGGGATATGAGTTATCAAAGTAGGAAACTCCTCCGAGCTTGTTTTCATTTTTTTGAGTTTTGAGATTTGTTAACTCAATGGCAATATGTGTAATTTTAGAGTTGCTTTTGGGTCCCACAGCAGTGTTACATCAAATCACAGCAGACCCACTTTCACTTCCAACGACACTTTGAGTTTACTTTCCCAACTACCTTCAGCCTTCACTACTTCACTTCACTACTTTTCATCACTTCCATTTTCCTTCTCCCAAACCCACAGCACAGCAACAAGTCTGAAGCGCCACAACACAGCAACAACTGAAGTCTGAAGCGCACCGATCAGCACCTTCGCAAAGCTCCGTGAACCTACTTTTTTTTTTTTCTAGTGAGAATATTCAGCCCCTCCATCTGTTGGGTTTTATTTTAATATTTTTTGTTTTTTCCATGCTCCTCCATTTTTTGTGTTGTGCTTACTGAGACCTTGAGGAATGGCTGTGAATGCTTGTTTATTTATGCCTCTTTTTTTACTCTCTACTCAAGTATAGCTTTTATGCCTCTTTTTATGTTATTAATTTTTTTTTTTTTAGAAGTTTTTGGGTTTGTTCCTTTGTTACAGCCATGGTGAGTGAACAATGTCTGCTTTGCTCTGCCTTTGGCTTGGGGAAAAGAAAAAAAAAATTTGTACTGAGTGTTATGGAAATTTTCTGTACAATGTCTGCCTTTGTTACTCATTTTTTTATTTTATTTACGGTATGATTTAGAACCAAGAGTCATATTATGCATGTTGTAGTGCCTCTTTTTATGTTTTTATTTTTTTTTTTTAGAAGTTTCTGGGTTTGTTCTTCTATTCCAGCCATGGTGAGTGAACAGTGTGTACTTTGCTCTGCATCTGGCTTGGGAAAAAAAAATTTTGTACCGAGTGTTATGGAAATTTTCTGTACAATGTCTGCCTTTGCTCTGCCTCTGTTACTCATTTTTTTATTTTATTTACGGTATGATTTAGAACCAAGAGTCATTCGATGCATGTTCTATGACACATTTATGAGTCAAATGTTAGTGGACAAAAATTAATAGATATGTGCAATGTCTTTTATTTGGTAATGATATTGATTTAATGCACATTTCTCACTTTAGACAGTAGGTTGGTAATTTTTGTTGAACTCATGATGAGTCTATCTATGAGGCATTTAAGAATCTTTAGATTTAGTCTGTTTAATCATCATTTTTTAAGAATCTTTAGATTTAGTTTGTTAAAACTATTGCACCTTAAGTTAAGACCCCTAAACACTATTGTCTGACTTTGATTGAATACATGGAAATGTTTCTTGTTTATATGTGATTGTTACATGATCAGAGGTTGTTGTTAAATGGCTGGGGATTTAAGGAGGTGGGATGATGAATGTGTCGATGAACTTTGTGACATTGTCTTTGGCCAATGGATGCTGGGTAATTTTGCAATTGGGGTTCCCCATGACCATTGTGGAATGTGATCACAAACACTCTCAACGCTCAGACTGGGAAGGATTTCTGCAAGAGGCAGGTTATGCGTCAGTTCAAAACTGTCTGGAGGGAGTATTGTTCTGCCCACTGAGTGGATTATGGGTCAAGGCATGGGTGGCTAGTGATGGGTCCGGATGAGGGGGCTAGTCTAGATAAGGGGGCTGGTTCGTCTCAGTAAGATGCAATTGGTGGAATCATTGTAGTGCATAGCTAACCATTTTCTTCATGCTAACTTATTTTGTTCCCACTATAGTTTGTACACTACTATAGTGTTGTTAGTGTACACTTTCACATGCATTCCCCTATGGCTATTAGTGACCACTTTTGTAGTAAAACAATGCCAAAGTCTTTTGACTTTTTGTATGTTACATGGTCACAATGTAATGTTGTAGCTACGAACTGGAGTATACCTATGTATGGTGTTGTCTTTAATATTCCTTGTTCATTTATTTACAAAGTAACATTCCTTGGTCACAGTAACACATTAATATTCCTTGTTTATTTATTTATCTGTCAATACAAAGTGTGTTCATCTTACCATGTGAGATATTTGAATTAGATGGCACATGAATCCCAAGATATGGAAGACAAAAAGTGGCCTGCCCATGTAGAACACATATTTATAGAGATTATGGTAGAGGAACAAATTAAGGGTAACATGGAGAATGGTGTTTTTAAGGGCCCTATGTGGGAAACAATGACACAAGAACTTAATAAAAGGTCTGGTAAACTTCTAACCGCTAAGCAAGTCTTCCAAAAGCACAATAGGCTTCGGGGTAAACAACGCAAGTGGAGTCAATTGCTGAATCGTACGGGGTTGGGGTGGGACGAGGCCACCCAAATTGTTACATGCATTGATGAGGTTTGGGAGCATGTGGTGGCGGTATGTTACTTTACACATTTCAAGTTTCATGTTAGTATTAAATGCCTTTGCATTTAAGTGATTACTTTGCTACCTAACAATTGTTCCTATGCTAGTGTTGTTGTAGGCTGATAGGAACACAAATAACCTCCGAAAAAAGGGATGCCCTGACTATGATAAGTTGAAGCAGTTGTTTGCCCCAAGTACTGCCACTGGGCACCTTCAGATTTCATCAAACACACCTGCACTGAACAGCGATGAAGAGCGTGCATTGGAGGATGAGCTTGTTGCTAATGCTGCTCCTATCCATCTTGATGATGACTGTTACACCCCGAACTTGGATAGTATTCCTCGGACTACGGAGGAGACTGATGGTGTTGACCAAACCTAAGCTGCAGGTAAGCGTCCTGTGCAAGAAGCAAGTGCCAAGGGTAAGAAAGTGGCGAAGAAGTCCGACACAGTGAGTGAGATGACTGTGGCCCTAAAGGAGTACACCGCAATGACAAGGGAGAGGTTTAGCGGTAACAAGGGCAAGTCAAGTGACACTTCTGAACAATTTGCCGAATCAGCAGCTGGAGGTGATCCATGTTCTCTAGGGAAAGCCATTGACATGTTAATCAGTATGCGGATCTCAATAACAAGGAATATTTGAAGATCTTAAGGGCTCTCCATGTGAAAGAGAATAGGGTGGTGTTCATGGGCATGCTAGAGAATAGGAGGCAAGCATGGATGGAGGAAATTATTAACCCGGAGGATTGATACTTGGATATTATTTTATTATGTGATAGTTATTGTAGTACTTGAACCTTTTGTCACAAAAACATTGATATGTTTTGTTGGTTATTATTTTCTATACTATGGATGTTTGTCAGGTTGTCTTCTTTATTTCTAGACTTGATGCAGTCCTGTATGTTGAATATTCTTAACTTATTATTCAGAATATTTATGATAATTTCCTGTATTTGCCTTGGTTTGTCGTTGAGTGCTTGTTATTGTAAACATGTTTACTGTATAAAATAAAAGGGGTTAATAGTATGTCGTTGTGGTGTGTAGGTGACAATGACATCAAGGAGTGAATGGTTAGATGCATTTCTGGCTTATGATTTTGATGAATCATACTTTGATGCCATGGATGCTGATGATGCTAGTGATGATACTGATGATGATAACTGGTGGGATTCAGAGTGTGATAGCGAAGATGAAGCAGAGTTTGACTTTGTGAATCCTTTGGTGGGTGAGATGTTCACCTATATGCAACGACATTATGATAAACAACCCATGCGTGATAGTATCCTCACAGGCCAAGGATACATGGATGAACTTGACAGTAATCCTAATAAGTGTTTTGAGATGTTTCGCATAACACGCCCGTATCTGTTACATTTAGTGGATGAGTTGATCGGTCATGGATACTTAAAGGAAGGGCAGGGTGATGTGGATGCCACGCAGGCGGTTGTCATGTTGTTATACATACTTGGCCACAAAACCTGAATGAGGTGTGTTGCAGACAGATTCCAGCACTCAACTGAGACAGTGTCCCGCCACTTCCGCAGGGTGTTACAGGCTCTTCATTCGTATGCGAGACATCTGATTAAGCCAGATCCAAATGTAGTTGGCCTCCCCGAACATCTTCAGGTGAATAAGTACTACCCATGGTTCGAGGTAATATATATCACTTAATTATATTGTAAACGTATTTTGTTTAACTAGATATGTACATCATTAGTACTGATGTCATGTGCATAACTATGTTGGGGTAATGGATGGCACCCATGTGAGTGTTCGGCCTCCTAAACATGTGACTCAAGCATATAGGTCGCGAAAGGCTACCGTAACCACAAATGTGTTGTGTGTGTGCAACATGGATATGCAATTTATTTATGTTCATACAGGGTGGGAAGGTAGTGCTAATGACTCACAAGTGTTTGAGGAAGCGATTGGTGACCCGAAACATGGATTCCCATGGCCACCCACGGGTACTACAACTAATCTCAAAGGCTATCAATTTTTACATGTTTTTGTTATAGTTTTTTATGCCAATTCTGAATAGCTTCATAAACATGTAGGATTATACTACTTGGTGGACTTAGACTACCTATTGGCACAAGTTTCCTTCCACCTCACAAATCAACTAGGTATCATGCCTAGGAATTTCATTCTAGTAACAGGACTCCAACAACCAAGAAAGAGTTGTTCAACTATCGACACTCTTCCTTGCGAATGGTTATTGAACGATCGTTTGGGGTGCTAAAGGCTCGTTTTTCCATCCTCAATTTAATGCCCAACTTCAAGCGCAGTAGGCAGCGCTATGTGATTACTGCATGTTGTTGTTTACACAATTTTATGCGCATTAATAACCGTTGTGATGAATTGTTTAGCACATGGGACAATGTTGAATATGAAGGAAATCCTATTGTTCTGCCCGGTAGTGGCAACAGTGGAGCTTCCACCAGCACCGCAAACTAGAGGCATGTTGTGGAGATGTCAGAAGCATGAAAGAGACGTATGGCTCACTTTAGGGATGACATCACCGATGCTATGTGGGCTGATTATGTCGCCCGTAGGAATTGATGATAGCACATGAATTCTATTGTAAATGTTTACATTTTGATATTTATAGACTTGGTAGCATAGGCCAGGTGATTAGCATTTACTAGGTGCATTTTCAGCAGATGTTATGTATTTGTTTATAATAGTATTGCGCTATGTACACTGGAATGTGTTGTTTTGAAGTTGGTGGTATAAACTGAATTTGTGTACACTGGGGTTATGTATTCTTTATTGTAAATTTCCATTTAGACTTGCTTTTACCTTGGTGATGATTATTATATAAACTAGTCGCAGACTTGCGCATTGTGCGAGTTAATTTTTTTTTAGGGTAATCTTATTAAATATATTTGGGGTAATAAGTAATAATACTCTCCCATTTTGTTTATATTAATAACAAAATATTTTAAATTTATTTAAGAATTTGTTTATAAATGTTTAACCATGGTTAGTAAAGACATTACTCATAACTTTAGAATTAAAATACAAATTTATAAAATACCAAAAGATTTGAATTGACAAATCTCTCCATAACTCATTGGGAAAAGAAAAGGGGGGAAAAAAAAGAAAAGCAAAAGACATTACTTAATATTTTGAAATACACTTTAATTTAAAATTTTAAAATAAGAGAATTTAATTTTAAAATTAAGGATAATTTTGGAACCTACCTTAAGCACAAGCAGGTTAGTACACAATATTTTAATATTAATTTAATAAAGTTTGGTTAAAAAAATGTAAAGGATGAAAATATTTTTTCCTTTCAAGTTTGGGGTAGAGTGTCATTTCTTCAAACCTCAAGGAAGGGGAATGTAATTACCCCTATATTATTATTATTATTATTATTATTATTATTATTATTATTATTATTATTATTATTATTATTATTATTATTCTTGTTGTTGTTGTTAATAATAATTGATTTTTCATTTTCTTTTAAGTTAATAAAAACCTTGCATATACCTTTTTATTTATTTATAAAATATACATTTTTACATATCTTTTTTTTAATGTGAATCTTTACATATACCTTAAGTAAACTCTATACATTCCACTTCTTTAGATGTGTAAAATCATAGACTATTACTTCATAATGATAGTAGCTAATTAGTTTTATCACTTTTTTTTCCATAATTTCATTTATAACATTTTTTATCATTATCATATATTTACTGGCTAATGATTTTCATAACAGAGGTGTTAAATGAGATGTAGCATTGTTTATTAGATTTTTAACTGTAATTGTGTATGAAGATTACACACACACACACACACACACACACACACACACACACATATATATAAAGTTAAATGAAATGTCAAAAAAGGGATTTTAAAATTTTCTAACTTTATATCTTATGTAATTTCTATTATTACATGAGAACATCTCCTTTTAGTTATGAATTAGAGTTTGATTAGTTTTAAGTTTAAATATATTGTTATGATTGTGTATAATTATTGATTATTGATTCTTTTTTTTTAAGTTAATGTAACAGTTGATTTTATTGCACTGTAAAATTTTTAATATTCTCCATATTGGTCATATTTATTTTTTATTTTTACTTCTCTTTACAACCTCTTTGTTTTCCAATTAATAGTTACTAATTGACATTTACTTTTTTTTTCTTTACCATCTCTCTCTCTCTCTCTCTCTCTCCATAGGCAGCCTACTATTTTCCAAAATTTGATGATGATTTTATTGCATTAAATATGCATTGTAGTTTTTTTTTTTTTTTTTCATTTAATTTTGCTACCCTTAAGTTAGTATATCCATAACTATTAGTTTCTTTATATTATATTTGGTTTGATATCCTCATTATTTTATTTTTTATTTTTTAATTTAGTGTTTCCCAATTGGCATTTGTTTTGTATTATATTTTTTCTTTGATGTATTGGGTTTGAGAAAGAGTGTGTCCCTAGTATTACTCCACTTTATGATGACACTTTTATTTATTGAAATTAAGTATAATTTTTAATTTTTTAAATAAAAAGGAGAGAAAAATATAAATAATTTAATGATATGGAAGATGTGGGGAGATGAATAGTGATATTAAGGTAGAAGGTAGTGGGGAGATGAAAAGATAAAGGTAAGGAAAAAGCTTGGACAAAGTGTAAATGTATAAAAAAAAAAAAAAAAAAAATAGAAGAGTACAATTTTTTAAGGATAATTTTATTATTTAAATAAAATATTCCATGTTTAATTATTAAAAATAAAAAAAGATAGAAAATATAAATAATTTAATAGTGTTGAAGATGTGACTGAATTTAAATGTTGAATAACATAAGATGGGAAGAAAAAAAAAGTAAAAATAAAATATATAACAATAAATACCAATAAAGAGAACAATTGCACATAAAAGATTTTTGGTCCTTCTTATAACTCAAATTAAGATTGATGGTTTTTTTTTTAATATGTGTTTTAGGATTGTGCTTTTTTAATTTCCCATAAGAAAGTCTTTTCTTTCCCTTTTATAATTTTGATTGAATTTTGGTATGGATTAATACTTAGTTGTTTTTGGAAATAGAAATTTGAATATGCCTTCTAATTTTTTGACTAATAAATTATTATAAAATCTATTTTTTTTTTATTTCTGTAGTTTTATTTTAATTTTGGTTAAGTTAACACTGTAATTTTGTGATAATTTTTTATTATTATGATAATTTCCTTATTCCTTAAGAGATGAGTTGTATATTAAGCAAATGTAACACACTACAACAAAGTTAGAAGAATATGGTTCACCTTAAAAATTATTAATGAAATACACAAAAAAATATTAAAATGATATATTTGTAGAGATAAAAAGATTTAAAAAAAAAAAAAAAAAAGTGCAAAAATCTTTTTTTTTTTTTTTGAAAAAAAGACAATGCTTGAAGTAATTGTTACTTTTTATATATTACACTTCATTGCATAATATTTATATTCCCACGCATCGTGCGAGTTTGTGGCTAGTTTCCTATAAAAACTAAATGATTCTACAAGTCTTCTATTGGGAATAAATTCTAATCTTAGGTTGCTAAATGCAAATGTGGTAGAAACATGGTGAGAGAGAATAATGGGTTGTGCTCATGGTTAGTGTAATAAGCATGCGATATGATTGTGGGTTTCCTTTATAATAGGATCTTTTGTTACTCTTAGAGCAAACAAAATGACGCCCTTATCCCCACCCAAAATGTTTTCCTATAATGACAAGCTTTACTTTTAACCTCTAAGAAATGCAATGCAATGGCCAAAGGATATGCCCCTTTAATATATTGTCTCTAATAAAATAAACAAAGGCTCCTGTCCCTTTTAGGTACAGGTTTATACAGAATTCAATTGCTTTCAATTTTTTCTTTTCTTTGTAAGAAAGAACCATCAACCTTAACTAACCAAAAAAATAAAAAAAGAACCATCAACATTAATTAGAGTTATAAGGAAGAGCAAAAAAATGGTAACATTTAACAATTAAAGAGGGAAAAAAAAAAACAATTTAAAAAACAAATCTAAATGGTATTAACCAATGTGGAGTTTTAAAGAACTCTTGGTTTACCTAGAATATAATAGAGAGAATAAAAATGAGACTAATACTAATTCTAGGAAACATATATAGAGAAATAATAGAAACTAGTCGCTAACCCGTGCGATGCACGGGATAGTTAAATAAAAGGACAATTAACCAACATCACGTTAAGATAAAAGAATTAGTGAGAGACTGATTTGCCCACCAAGAATTTAAAAGAAAAAAAGATTGATATAATAAAATCTAAGAAATTTAGAAATAGAAAATTGGGTTAATAATATGCATATTATAGACATTTTGCTAGTTAGCGTTTAAAAAAAAATTGGATCTGTCATAATTAAATAAAATACAATGGGAATAAATATTTAACTTCTATGCTTTTTATTTGTTTAGAAGTGTTGTCTAACGTAGAATGTTATTAGGTTGTAAGAAAGATTTTTATAAAATGTTAATACCATATATATATGCTTATATTGTCAATGTCTCACTGCAGGTACATAGTTACTGAAACCTACAAAGTAATTTACAATTCTTAAATTAATAAAGCAAAATTTCCAAAAGTTATATATATACACACACTCAAAACTGATATAAACTATAAAGATAAAAACAAATCTTATTTAGTTGTGTTAATAACAATATAAACAATTCAAAACATGGAACATTATCAAATTTATAACACATAATTCCATTATCTTTTACGTTGAATCCAAACAAATAATTAATTGAAATTAATTCAAACAAATAATTAATCAACCAAAAATCAAAGTTTTAATTAAGAAAACAAAAAATCACATGAACCCAAAATAAAAATTCTCAATAAAGAAAAAACATATAAGGTAAAGAATTAAGATCAACCTACTAATATGCAAATACCAAAAACCCCAAAACTTAAACCTTCCAAATTTTATAGAATCTCCAAATTCTACTTCAAAACCAAACAAAACCCTTCAAATTCAAAAAATTCATATATAATATACCAAATAAAAATTTACCACACCTTGGGTTGGAAGACATAGGTTGCAGCTTTGATTTTTCTCCAAAAAATAGAGATGTTTCATCTGCTGTATACAATATAAAATAATTATTAGAAATTTCAACCAAAAAACCAAACCCACAAAAACACTATCAAAATATAGAGATTAACCCAAATACTTAGAAGAAAATAAATTCTAAACATAACAAAACAATAAGATAGAATGAAAATTTCAGGCACATATGAAAGCAAATAAAAAAGACAAAACCTACATTTTTTTTTTTTTTTTAGTTGAGTCTCTCTCCTTCTTATTTTTTTAATTTTAAAGTGAAGTTAAGTTTAGGGTTTTGAGAGGGTAATTGCTAGGGTTTTAAGGAGAGAAGAGAGAGTCCTACCAGGAGTCTAAATAATATAAACAATTCAAAATATGGAACATTATCAAATTTATAATACCTAATTCCATTATCTTTTACATTGAATCCAAACAAATAATTAATTGAAATTAATCCAAACAAATAATTAATCAATCAAAAATCAAAACTTTAATTAAAAAAAAAAAATCACATGAACCCAAATAAAAATTCTCAATAAAGCAAGAACATATAAAAATTTACCACACCTTGGACTGGAAGACATAGGTTGCAGTTTTGATTTTTCTCCGAAAAATAGAGATGCTTCATCTGTCATATACAATATAAAATAATTATTAGAATTTCAACCCAAAAACCAAACCCATAAAAACACTATCAAAATATAGAGATTAACCCAAATAGTTATAAGAAAATCAATTCTAAACATAATAAAACAATAAGATAAAATGAAAATTTCAGGTACATATGAAAGCAAATAAAAAAAAACAAAACCTACGTTTTTTTTTTTTTTTTTTTTTTTTTTTTTTTTTTTTTTTTTACGTGAGTCTCTCTCCTTCTTATTTTTTTAATCTTAAAGTGAAGTTGAGTTTAGGGTTTTGAGATGGTAATTGCTAGGGTTTTAAGGAGAGAAGAGATTTTGATAATTTTATGCAAAAAACGTTATTTTAGGTCTAGGTGATTTATTTCCTTGTTTTTAGGCTCTTTTAATGTTTTTTTAGGTCAAATTTGGTTCCTATTATGGTTAGGTATTAATTAGGGCTTATTTTAGAATATATTTTCTTGTCCATCAAGTTTTATGGAGCCCTTAAATAGGCCTCCAAGTTTGTATACGTTTTTCAATATTATTGTTATAAGATATAAAACCTAAAATAAAAAGAATCAAAAATAAAAAGAAAAAGAAAATAGTGATGATGTGGAAATTGTGAGAACTTCAAAAGTTTCGGTTTTATATATATATATATATATATATATATAGATAAGGATGCTAATTAAAGAACATTGGCAATACCATCAATCCCGTTTGAAGCTTAATCATAGCTCCACTAATTCGCCGACTTTCAACTTTTGGCTGGTATATATTCAAGCGTTCTCTGATGCCGTAAAATTCCTTATTGTTTGGTTTTACTTGAATTCTTGCAAACTACCCGATTAAATTAAGTGAGAAAATGAGCATAATGATTCTAGTGTAGAAAAAAAAAATTTCCAAAGATTAGTAATTTGGCATAAATAGAAGAATGTATAAAAAATTCATCGAAAAATTGAGAGAGAAAGAGAGAGAGAACCTTTTTTTGAATTTCGGCAAACTATCTGATTAAATTAAGTGAGAAATGAGCATAATGATTCTAGTGTAAAATAAAAAAAAAAAAAGGATTCCCAAAGATTAGTAGTTTGGCATAAATAGAAGAATGTATAAAAAATTCATCGAAAAATTGAGAGAGAGAGAGAGAACACCTTTTTTTGTGAGAGAAAACCACGCATAGAATGGAATAGATAGTTACCAATTTATAGTAAGAGAGTGTGAATAAAAAAAACAAAATAAAGAAAGATGAAGAGAAAGAAGAAGAATAATATTTATGTAGAGGGTAGTGGGAAGATGAAAAGAAGAAGAATAATATTTATGTAGAGGGTAGTGGGGAGATGAAAAGGTAAGGATGAAGAAATGTTGGAAAAATTGTAAATATTAAAATAAAATAAAAAGTAAATGTTAAAAACAATTACAGGAAAATTAGAAAGAAAATGATAATGAGGTGGACGCTGATGTGGCTCAATTGGAGCGTAGCAACAATAAATGCCACGCTTCAGCTTTTAGTAATATGTAGATATAGATTATATGAATCATGCATGGATATGTAACCGTTGGTGACAATGTGAAGATGCATTAACAAAGCTGAGTTATATTCTTTGGAGTGTATATATTTGAAACTGCCATACCATTTGTAAAATAATATGATATTTTACAAAATTATAATAGTATATATGCAAGGATAGTAAACTGATTGAAAAGGAAATTTAAGGTTGATTGTAAAGGTTGGATAGCTGAGTTTGAAGATAGCTCTACCTCCAGAATAGAGAAGAAATAGAGAATGAAAGAATAGAGATAGGAACAACGGTAACAACAGTAACAAATCTCAACCTAACTAATCACAAGTACAACCAACTAATACAACCATCAGCTTGTACAAACCAATACAACAGTTACACAGTAGCATTATAAAGTGATCCTAACAACATATAAGTTGTTGACAAAACATTCCCACAAAGAGTTCAACACATACAACAGTTTCGTCAAAATGAAAGTACGTACAATATATTGCTAGGACCAACACCTACACTACAATTTATGGTCCAACACGTACAATACATTTCCATGTGCAAAACAAAAATAATATTATATTATGCAGCCCACGTAACCATTTAGATTCATGGCAGACACATTTGCCGTAATCCAAACTCACTAGACATACGAAAAAACACAAACAATATGTCAAACAATATGGCAAAGTTCAGCCATGAGATAATTAAAGAAGTCTTGTATTTATGTGCCCGGTCATTGGCCATACGCTGTGCAACCCTTGCTTTTTCAGCATCACGTTTTGCTGCTCTTACCCTCTGAAGTGCTTCTGTTAACAATGCATGGGCTTCGGTCTCATTGTTTTTTGCTATAGCTGCCTTGGCCTCTAGCCTAGTAAATTTAGCTATTACAATTGGTGCTGTTTTAGCACCACGCCTACATGTGTTGCTATCCAGCCACTTAAAGGACTTACAATGTTGGTCACTATCCTACAAATTTAACAAAGCAAGTATGTACATGAGTTGAGGAGCATGATGGTTTTAACCATGAAGCGAAAACAATAGTAAGCGCATTTGATACTCACAGGCTTCCAATGTCTACAGCCATAGAACCTCCTATCAAAATTATGGAGCTTCAAAGACGTCCGCACCACGCATTGGTCCATGTCACACGAATGTCGACTAGAATTGGTGTTATAACTACTTGCCTCTGACATTGTTTGAAAACCCACCCCTACATGTATAGACAACCCAATTCAAAAGGCACAAAGATAGAAAAAAAAAATCAATATCCCTCAAAGGAAGCACAATAGAGTGAATATTTCATAATACTAATTTGGTATTTCCTCTGCCGGACCAACCCAAGCAGAGATTCATGGTCATCCCAGACTCACAATCCTAAGTTTAAATCCAAGCAGAGAGATCCTAAACTGCGTACATGGCCACAAATTCTGAGTTTAATATCTAGCTTATGTTATCATATAAGCTAGATATGTGTATACACTAGTACCAAATGAAAGAGAGTCTCAATAATAAAACTAAATCCTAGTGTCTCTAGTCTGAAGTCTCTACTTGTGTGAAGTCTTCAGCCAATATGAAAGGATATAGTACCTAACCCATGTACTGGAGCAATTGAGTCATTAACATAAGCAAAGATGGATTGAATTTATATATATATATATATATATTTATATATTTATAACCTTTTATTTTTTTAGATTCAATTTTATTGGAGACTAACCTGACATATGGTAAATGCTGTTTCAATAAATGGGAATAGACAACATCAACAAAAACAATTTTTGAAAGTACATAAAAATTAGGCCATTTAGAAAACAGTCATCACAACATAGTACTACATAATTGACTCTGAAGAAACAAGCATTAGGTAGCAGATATTGGAGCCCACAAAAGGTTTGGTTCTCATTCAAATAACAACATAGCCTTAAAAATTTTGATGACCCTACCACAGGTTTCAGACAAATTCCTAAATAGCCATTACTCCTTTAATCAATCAGGATAAATTACTCCTATAAAAGATTGGCCCCCAAATTTCTAACCCCGTTAACAAAATTATGAAATATAGACCCAACATCATGAAAACGTTTTTCCAAGCCTTGGTTTAGGTGGTAATGGAAAAAAGTTGGCTGGAGTTAGTAGTACCTAGGACATTTGTCTTTTTACTGAAGGGAAATTATTTACAGTTTCAAGATTTGTTCAAAGGGACTGTTTTTCAATTCTTGCAGATATTTAAATGGTCAAAGGTGCTCCATCCTCTATATCCATATTCAGTTTCTATCACTTCAAAGCGTTTGTTCTGATGTCAATTAACTATACAGAAACAAACAAAAAAAGCTCTTTTGATTCCAATGTAGTGTAGCCATTACCAGCTTCTACTAGTTTAAAATGTTTGTTCCAATGTCAATTAATTATAACAGAAACTAAAAAACCTCTTTTGATTCCTGCGTAGTGTAATCTCATAGTTATTTCCATTATATATATATATATATATATAAAACCCTCAAAGTAATTGAAAACATCATTCTGGTTCTCAAAATGGTGTTAGATTCCAAAGCAATGACCACAAATAGGGCACATAATTTTGGACATCAAGAAAGGAATGGTATTGAAGGTGTGGCTGAAACAACATAGATTGGGCTTGGTCATTGGTTTAGGAAATCATACATGTTAATAAGTATACACACGTAACCAGTTTAAGAAATCAGGATGACAGAAGCTCGGGAATGCTTTGCAAAAAAAATTAAACTAAATCCACCTCCTCTCTTTAACTCAAGAACTAACTAATTTCAAAGTACAGACACTTAAGTAATGAGCAAAAGACAGAGGTCTCACAACTCTCTGACCTCAGTAGACCCACAGAATTGAAAGCAGAACAAAAAAGATGTCTATTAACACTCCATAAACAAGATACAGAAATTGAACCCCCCCCCCCCCCCCCTCTCTTCCCCTTCAATTGAACAACACCTTACAATCTTCATATTAGTGAAAACCTAACATAAAAATTTTTAAATCCAACCTTCTATTCACAGCATTTGATTGTTCAAGATAGATTTACTTATTTTGAAGTAACAAATTTATGAAATATATAGACAAAATCATAAAAACGGTAAGAAATAAGATCATACCAATAGAGGGCTCACAAATTTCTCTTCGGCAGACCCACAGTGCCGCGATGGGTTTACAAGTTGAAGGTGAGAAAGATGAGCAACGTGGGATACCTCGTTGAAGGTTGTGTTCAGAGTTGGGAGTCTAGGATTCCTTCGTTTGGGTTTCTGGAGTTCGAGATGAGGCAGGACAGGGGAACCTTTGAAAGCACCTTCAGCCCTCTTTGTAATGGAGGGATCTAACGCAGTGGAGGCGGAGTTCTGAGGGGCAGAAAATGAGAGGCGGAGTGAGGGTTTGAAAATCTCAAGATCGGTGGTGAGAGAGTGGAGACGTTGCTGTGTGCTCAGAGAGTGTTGAAGTTGGGGGCAGAGTGATTTGTCGTGGAAAGGGCGTGAAGAGGAGAGAGAGAGCCAACGCGGGTAGGCTTGTGACTGTTCTGTGCACCTGTTTTGGAATTGATTTTTGTGGGACCCAGTGAGTGACATAGAGGTGAGTAATTGAATTGAAAAACCCAGCGAAATATTTCACCCAAACAGCCCACCAAACTGAGTTATAGAAATTTGGGTATTTTTGAGTGAAGAGTGATGAATTATCAGTGATGAGTGAACAAAAAAAATAAACCAAACAGGGCCTAAGTCTCTCATCTCTAGCTCTCTCATTCTCATCTCTCTCACGCCGTCGTGAAGCCTACCATGCCGCCAAGCCCGCCGCTCAACGCACATGCCATCGGTCCCGCTACTCTCCCCTTAGCTTTTTTTAGGTTTTTGTTGATAGTAGATCTAGCTTCTTTTTTTTTTCTTTTTTTTTGCTTTTTTGTTTGGGTTATAAGAAAATGGAGGAATATTTTGAATGAAGCAAATATTTTAGCCATGTTTTTGTCTATGTTCATGTTTCTAATCTCGGGCTTATGTCGAAATTTGGGTTTATGTTCTTGAGCTTGGATTTTTATGAGATTGTGGAGCATGTTGTGTTGTGTTTGACTTTGAATTTTATGGGTTTGTGCTTGAATTTGAATTTGTTGGGTTTGTATTTTTGTTTTGAATTTCTTAATTCAATTAAAATTGAAATTTTAATTTTCAAAATTTGAAAGCATTAATACTAATGCTTTCAAAATTTAAAAGTTAAAATTTCAATTAAAAAAAACTATTAATTTTTTTTGGTGGGTTTTTTGGCTATAGTGGTGTTCTAAAATGCTGCTATAGCCTTTTTTTTTAAATTAAAAAAAAATATGGTCTATAGTGGCATTTTACAAAACTATAGGTCTATAGTGATAGTACAATAGTTGCGTTTGTAAATGCCATTATAGCAAACGCTAATATAGCCTAAAAGGGCGTATAGTGGCCTTTTTAGTACTTATAATGGCCTTTTTTTTTTTTTTTTAATAATTTGGATGGTAATTTGTTGAACAAAGTTTTTGTTTTTGAAGTTTTTTCTTGAAAGTTTACAATTTATATACACAATTTATCTGAAAATTTCCTCAAAAGTTTACTACTTCAACAAAAAAAACAGTTCAAATCCTAATCTCTACAATAAGATTTTTGTAACCTGTGATTATTTGTTGTGTGTGCGCGTGCATGTGTGTGTTCTAGCTTGAGTTTCCATTTATGAACTTCTTAATGTTTACTTTTCATTTATGAACGAGTGAGTTAATAATTTTTTTGAATCTTTTTTGCTTATCAGCTGAACTTTTGAACTACATTTGTGTTCAGAGAATTCTAGCAATGGAAGTAGCGGACATTCCTTTCTTTAATGTTGATATCTCAACTGCAATTTTGTCACGATTGTTTGGCAAGGACCTTTCTGCAAGTGTGTCTCGAAGGGATGAAATTCTTTCATTTCTTATCAAGAATGATAAGCAAGAAAAAGTTGAAGAATGGGAGTTAAAGGCAAAGAAGAAACAGTGCTAAACAACAGGCATAAATAAGCTTTAAGATCGTTCAAATAAGATCATTCACAAATAAGCTTTAAGAATTTTTTTTTTTTTTGAGAATGAAAATAAGATTTAAGATCATTCAAAATACAAGTTATAGATTATTAATTGTAACACTCAATACCAGAAAAACCTTGAATATTATAAACTCCTCTACTATCTCTTGTCCAAAAAAAAAAGTGAAAATCATTTGTTGAACAGTTACCTCGTTTTGAAACCACTTTAGAACAACCATCTCCTCCCAAAACCAAAACAAACAAAGAAAAAACTGCCTAGGTAGATTTTGTTTTCTGTTTCTTTTCTTTTTTCTTTTTTCTTTTTTTTTTTGTGGGTTGTTTTTATGAAATATTTCTTTCTTTCAAAAAAAAAATTTGAGGAGGTTATTTCTGGCCAGTTATATGAACTGCTTCAAATTTTCAAAACACATCCTCAATTAATCTATCACCAAAGAGTAAGAGCAAATCATCAAACACTAGGCTGAGCTAAAATCTAAAATATTAGTATTAAAATTAATATGATTTGTTACATATACAAGCGTAATTAAACTCATACCTTAAAACTAAAAATAAAGCTTATACAACATTTTTAGATTGGACCCAAGCTTCCAAGCACATCAAAGTGAAGATGTTCATTAAATGGCTTGAAATAAGACTGTGAGTAAGGTAAAAACTCACCACAGGAATTTGACAAAGGCAACTTATTAGACACCCCATCATTAATATCAACCCCAATTGTTGGTCAGAAAATGTAAATGAACCTTGATTAGCACCACCATTAACCTCCATACACCTTGCTGCGTCTGAGTCTTGACCAGTAAGCTCTTGAACAAGGACCCTGAACTTTGAGGCAGTAGTCTTAACCTTCATGGGGCTTGCTATGTACACAACTTTGATAACCTTCATGGGACGTAGGTACTTTTGTCTTTTCTCCTTCTCTCTGTTAACCAACATTTTGAATTTCTTTTGCATTTAGCATTAATTTTGAAATATTTTAGTTAGTTGTCAAATTTGCAAAACAAACTAGCATCTTGAGTTTTTGAAACTTGAGTCTATAAAACTTGATTTCCAATCTAAGGTGGAAGAAAAAAATTCACTTGGAGCTCGAGTCTCTACCTTCAATAAGAAATACTGTGTTCCTTCGTTATGGGTTTCTTCATTTTCTTGGGATTTTTCTTCTTCTTCATCTTCATTTTGTTCTTCTTCGTTTTGGGACCTATTTATTCGAGGCCCTTGTTGTTTGATTTTCGATCGGTTTGGGCAACGGCTAGACAATCCCAGGCCGAATCAGTCCACAACTTCATTGTTAAGGTTGGTTTTTTTTTTTTTTTTTTTTTTCATTTTTGAAAAAATTTTCATGTGGGTTTGTGATGTTCTAGGTTTCTTCTTCTTCTTTTTTGCTTTGCTGGGTTTCTTCCTCTTTGCTTTGCTAGGTTTATCGTCTTTGTTCTGCTGAGTTTCCTTCTTCGTTCTTCTTCTCATCTCTGTGGAACTCAAGCCTTTACAACCTCAATTTCCATGTGACTTTTTTCTTCCACATCAAATTTAAACTTGAGTCTGAAGGACTCGATTTTTGTCACTGATCTCAACCCTTTAATGCTCAAGATGCTAGTTTGTTAAAATGTTTCCAAAACATGCCAACTAAAAAAATAGTTGCTAACAATAATGCTACTCTCCAAATTACCCCCAACATTTTTTACAATCATAAAATAAAATAAAAGAAATTTAAATAAATAAAAAAGAGACAAAATTATAACTTGCATCCTCTAATTTTGTTAGGGTAATTGGCATAAAGTATCCTAAAACTACAGTGTTTTGCTTTTCTTTGAATATTTTTAATTTGAAAAATGCAATTAATTAATAAAGATAACTATATATATATATATATTAAATATATGCTCTTGTCAATTAAAATATAAAATGGCAAAAATACTGAACTCTAATAGAATCAAATTGTAACAATTACCAAACAAATGTCAGAGAGGCAATAACCAACGCTTTATTTGCTAACATTTTCCTTGAATCCAAATAACATTTTCCAATTTCAAAGAGAAACAAAAGAGACATTTATGAGAGAAATTTATGAACTTGTGGAAAATTAGTACAGGGGTTTGATCAGAACCAGATCTTAGATTCTAATTTCTAGTGGCCAGAGTTGTACACAAGTCAGGGATTATTAAGTATTGAAGAGCTCATTTGGGGCAAGCTAGGGATGAGGGAAACCTACCACAAAAAAATGCAAAGTTGTTCATTAGCCTTTTATTTATTTATTTATTTATTTATTTTTATAAACAAAATAAAAATTTTACTTTAACCTAATTTAACGCTCAAGATGCTAGTTTGTTAAAATGTTTCCAAAACATGCCAACTAAAAAAATAGTTGCTAACAATAATGCTACTCTCCAAATTACCCCCAACATTTTTTACAATCATAAAATAAAATAAAAGAATTTTAAATAAATAAAAAAGAGACAAAATTTAACTTGCATCCTCTAATTTTGTTAGGGGAATTGGCATAAAGTATCCGAATACTACAGTGTTTTGCTTTTCTTTGAATATTTTTAATTTAAAAAATGCGACTAATTAATAAAGATAAATATATATATATATATATATTTTTTTTTTTTTAAATATATGCTCTTGTCAATTAAAATATAAAATGGCAAAAATCACTTAACTCTAATAGAATCAAATTGTCAATTGCCAAACAAATGTCATAGAGGCAATAACCAACGCTTTCTTTGCATACATTTTCCTTGAACCCAAATAAGATTTTCCAATTTCAAAGAGAAACAAAAGAGAAATTTATGAACTTGTGGAAAATTAGTACAGAGGTTTGATCAGAACCAGATCTTAGTTTCTAATTTCTAGTAGCCAAAATTGTACACAAGTCAGGGATTATTAAGTATTGAAGAGCTCATTTGGGGCTAGCCAAGGACCCATTGGTGTGCTGAAAATTAGCTAAAAAGTCAAATACTACGATTATTGTTCATGAACAGTATAAAAATAAAAATAGAAAAAAAAAAGATGAAATTTTGAGTGCACATTTGGATATGAACTATCTGCGTATGGTGTTTTGAGTTTTGCATTTTCCTCTTCTTTTTTTTTTTTTTTTGGCACACGATTTAAGAGACAAATTTCACTGTTCATGCACTGTTCATGAACAGTAGCCGTAATATTTGACTTTTCAACACACCAGTAAGTCTCATGCACTGTTTACAGAATCCGCAAACTTCACTTTTCAGCAACTTTTTCATTAAAAATTGGTCTTACAGTACTATTCATACATTTAAAAATTATTTTGCTACAGTGTTTTAGTTTTCAGCAAAATAAATTACATCCAAACGGACCCTTAGACTCAACTTTTGTGATTGTGAGGTCTCCTGAGCATCATGCAAGCTATGAACAAGCCACAAGATTTTACAATGTTATTAAACCCGTTCCGTTCCGGCCAAGATGGTTGGAATATTTTGTACTGGGATGCAATCTAAAACCATCATACCACCCATTCCACATCGGGTCCAATTCCAGCCAATTTCGAGTCATTCCAGCCATTCCGGTCAATTTCAACCGAAATTAATTGATCGGAATGTAAATTTCAGCCGGTAGCAGTTTTTAGGAAAAAAAAAATAACCTAACAAACCCATTAGCACAGCATGTTTCCACCTAGCACTAATCACCTGAAGCAATTCAAATCATATCTGAGTAACTGATGGAAATATGAAATCAAGAAGAAAGAATGGAGGAGAATGTTTAAGACATTGCACGTGGGTAATGGATTGGGGTTAGGTGAAAAGGGGGCTTCCTAGAAGGTTCCTAGTTGATAAATATCCATGTTTATTTATTTACAAAAATACCCAAATTTGAATTTTAAAATAATCAATCTAATCACTTTATTATTATAGTAGTATTTATTTTAAAACACTATTTACATTCATTAAATGATAATATTACATTTATAAAATATGGCTTAAGAATAGCAAGGAGTAATAACATTTTTTTTATTAATTATAAGTGTGTGTATATGGGTTCGGTTAAGGCACACAATAGTATACCATTTTTGAAAAAATTTTATCAAGAATTGATAAAGGTGTCAAAACTTTTTCAATTCTCGATAAAATTTTTCCAAAAATAGTATACTATTGTGTGCCTTTAGGGCACACGTTAGTAAAATCCTATATATATATATATATATATATATATATAAAGTGGTAATTCAGAAACGATCTAAAACGATACGTCGAAATAAGTCACTACCAATATTCTGTTCTAATAGACAAACCGAAATGGACACTGGAACGGTATTCATAACATTGAGATTTTGTTTACTAAATAATATAGCAATTGTTGCCATTATTTAACACTGGTTGAGATTGATTAATAAGGCACGCTATATTATTTCGGAAACAAAACCCATAGCATGCCCACAAGTGCATGATGCAACTGTGAACAAGCCATGATGAGATTTTGTTTGATAAAAAATATAGCAATTGATGCCGTTATTAGCAATTGCTGACATTGATTAATAAGGCACGCTGTATTATTTAGAATTTTGTTCACTAAATAATATAGTAATTGCTGCCATTATTTAGCAATTATTGAGATTGATTAATAAGGCACGCAATATTATTTAGCAAACAAATAAAAAACAAAACCCATGTTAGATCCACAAGTTGCAATGTTGCATCATTTCAAGAGTCTCACAATGCAAAAACTAAGTCTAACTCAACTAGGACAAACCCTTCTAGACACCCACTTAGACAATATATGTACTTATGTTTAAATTGTTATTTTAAAAGTAAGCACAAATAAATTTTTAACATAAAATTTAAAACCACATAAGTAAAATAAAACAATTCATTTTAGAAAGCAAAATGTAGTTGAATAGCATGCAAACATAGCTAAGGATGTGGTTGCATGGAATTTACAAAGAAAGCAAAATGCCTAGGGAATTAAGTAAAACTTACTTCACTCCATAGCATAACATACCAAGTGCAATTTCCCAAAATATTTTATCTCATGCAAAGGCAAGAAAAATAACAAGAAAATCTTACAAAATATGAGAACAACGTCATTTGACAATTTTATTATTTTTAAGAAAAATCTTTTATTTTGGCAAAACAAGGATTGAAAATGTGTTTAAGGATCAACACGCAATTCTAGGAAGTTTAGGGCCACCTTGTAATATTATGAAAATTTTGGGGATCAAAATGTAATTTTCAATAGTTTTGGTTTAAAAACGTCATTTGGTAGAAGTTCAGGGGTCAAAGTGCAATTCGAGAAAGCTTTGGGAATCAAAATGTAATAGTGAAAATATTAGGGACTGGAAAGGTGTTTTGGAAAAGTTGTGGGTTAAATTGTAATTTTGAGAAATTGGGGGGTCGAAAATATAATTTGGGAAGTCGCAGGTTGGGCCTTTGTGGTGGAATGGGAATAGGAAGTGGGCCGAAGTTCATTTGTTCTTGGATTTGAAGTTTAAATTGTTTGAATGTGGGCTGAAAGGATCTTTGTTAAAGGTTGTGAGTACATTGGGCTTCTAGCAATTACCGATTGGGCCTGACTGGGTGAGGCCCAATGGGCTGAAGCTTTATTTTCCTTGTAGGCTACGCTCACAAGTATCTTGGGCTTGATCTAAACAACTGAAGGATTGACCCGACCCGACCCGAAATTATTTAATTTAATCAAACCCTAATCCTTGAGCTCTCCTTTGTGTTTGGTTTTGAAAGGTGGGGATCTTTTTGGGTTTGAGTTCAAAAAAAGGGGATTTTTTTTCCTGGGTATGGCCGAATGGTGTTTGTGTTTGATATGTGCGGGTGTGTGTCTTTGATTTTCTTTGGGTTTTGAAAATTTCATGATCTTTTTTTTCTGGGGTTTGAGAGAGAGAGTTTTGGGTATTGTTATGACTGTGTGTGTTTGTGAAGTTGAAAGTGCACAGCCGTGTGTGTTTACATGAGAATGATTGAGCTAATATAGCATGTGAGCATGTAATTCTACACTCAACAGATAAAAAAACAGATTTATTTAGCATAACATGAAAATGAAATAGGTGACAGATGCTACCCATTTTTCAGTCTCTGCTTCCCCTTCGGTTGTTCTGCTTTTCCATTCTCTTTTGTCCTGTTAATAGACACAGAGTAAAGTTAGTGTTCAAATCCAAAATGGGAAAAGAAATGAATAATGATTAAAAAGGAAGAGGCTTGTTACGAATCTTCTTTGTTTTCTGCTGGTATTATCTCTGCTCTGCTTCTCTCTAGCTTCTCCTTTCTTTGTCTTGTTTGATGCTTATGTTGTGACTGCTGTTGTGTGTTGGAGTCTTGGGTAAATGGAGAAAGGAGGGATTTTTATGTGGTTTTTGGTTTTGATTATGAAGCTAAACAGTAGGGTTTTCTGGGATTTTTGGCTTTGTTTTGAGGGTTGTCTTGTTTTTGTAAGAAAAAAATGGGAAAAAGAAGGATGATATATATGGTTTTGGTTCTGTTTTAGGAGGGTAGAATGGTTGATGTTTTGGTGCTTTTGAGGGGGTGATATGGTTTTGGCTTCTGATTTATGAAGGAAATGTGGGAGCTTTTTGTGTTCTTTGCGCTGTTTTTGTAACTTTGGAGGGGCTGGTTATAACTGCTGTAATTGGTTTCGGGTAGAGTCTAGGGAGGAGGATGTTCTATGTTGGTTTGGCTGGGATTTTTGGGTAAAGGTTGAGAGTTGAGACCAGCCGTGGGAGTTGGGACACTGGAAGAATCCTTTGGGTTTGTGCCTCCCAAGGGGGTGCTAATTGTTGTGGGGGATCCCTAGGGTTTTTTGAAGGAGAAAAAGAGTTTATATATGGAGGATCCCAGTGTTTTTTGAGAATAGATAAGAACGATATCACACTTCACACCACATGTATCAGTATGAGGATATGAGATTTTTCTAGCAATTGGGATTTGGGACATGCTTAAATTATGGGATTTAGAGATCAAGTTTATTTAGTGATTGGGACAGGATTTGGTTCACCTGTCTTAACAAATTAGAACCTGCAGTGCAGATAAGGAAACTTGATCTCTAAATAAACTACATGTAGGGCCAACTATGACCAAGTGCAGTTAAGTAAGCTTGATCTCTAGATAACCTACATGTAGGGCCAAATATGACCAAGTATAAGTGGACCTAAGTTATATTTAGTACCAAATTTTCTTGAAAATCATGCTAAAATTTAGTGTGTACTTGGCTCCAAATTAAAAAGTCAGTTTATTTTACTATTTAGTTTATTTTTACTATTATTCATGGGTCACATTACACTTTTCAGTACTATTAATAGGTATCACTGTATTATTTTAGCTAATTTTTACCTTTATCTACAGTATTTTTAGCAAAAACATTTCAGTTTCAGCAAAATAAGCGGATCCCAAACGAACCCTTAGTATACATTCCATAGAAAATTATGTACTATTTTTTCACAACTAAAATGCAAATTTGGTATTTTCCTTAATTGACTGACATTTCATTTAATTTCAAGCTTGATTTTTGTCAATAACTGGTTGAATTAAAGGGAATTTCATGATCTTAAAATGTAGGGACTAGTTTTGAACTCTCAGCCCACTACATGGATGGACTCAGACCCAAAAAGCCCAAAACAATGAATTTGTAGAGAGTGAGTTGGAAAACTGAGCTTTAGTTAATCAAACGAACACTAAAAAGGATTCAGATGATAAAAGAATGAAAAGAAAGAAAGTTGTATTGAAGAAAAATCGTCCTCTGCAAAGTCCAAGGAGGTCTGTTCTTATATATTATTCTCAATTCCGTTTACAAATTTGGTTCTGGAATGCTATAGTCTTTCTCCCTTTAATTTCCGATCTCTTGTCTTGTTGCCTCATTTTCCTTTTATATTGTCTCTCCCTTTCATCCCTACCTTCTACGTGCATGCCAGATGGTTGGTGTTAATACTTGTCTTATCAGCCTCTCGCATAAGTTTTCATGCGTTAGTTGTAAGGCTGGAATACACTGTTCAAGTACCATCTCCACATTAATGCGGTCAGGAAGTTGAGTGCAGTACATTTAATGTGGAGGCAGTAGCTTTCTCCTTAGATATTTTAGGACACTTCCCTGTCCTGAGCTCTTATTGTGCTTATCCATGTCGACCAAGTGTTTCTGTGATGTTCCCCTGGATGGAAGATCACTTCCGTGGACCTCGACTTAGACTAGCTGAGGAGGATTTTATCCTCACCACCACGCCTTGGACTGTTATGATCGCAACTAACTTCTCCATTTTCCAACATGGGCCCTTTTGACAGTGTTTATCACCTCTAGACGCCTTTAGTCCTCGGCTTGGGCTTCAGACCCATTATACGCAAATTAATAATGGGCTCTGGGGCCCAACGCCCCTACATTAAATATAGCTCCAAAATTAATCTAATCACACGGTTAGATTTCAATTTAATCTTAATTATAGTTATTTATCCTTGTAACAATTGATGGAAATCAACAAAAATGAGGTATAACTATCAAAATCATAAAATCCTTTTAATTTATGCCTAAAACCTCAACAAGATATTAGGGGTAACAATTTGTGTTCGCATGTTAGGCCAACTCATACGTGTCAAACTATATGGGTCAATACTAACCCGACATGTTTATTAAACAAGCCAAGATTTCTCAATTCTAACACAATAAATTTATCAAACGGGTCCATCGTGTCAACCTAAATCTGACACGAACTTATTAAGCCTCAACTCATAACCTGCTAATTTCGTGTCATGTCGTGTCGGGTTCACGGGTCGTGACCAATTTTGCCACCCCTACAAGATATAGAGCCGAACAAAATACAGTACATGAAGTACACAAAGGAATGATAATGGATTAGTCACGGCAACTATGTCTCAAACTTTTCCTCTACCCCATTTTGTGGAAGAGTCTGAAGCTCTAGCTGCTAGAAGAGCGCTTACATTCTACCTGGAGGTTTGTATTGCCAATGCAGTCCTTGAGTGTGACTCTCAAATCATCAAGAAATCTTTAAGCAACTGTTAGAGTTGTTTCTCACCTTTTGGCCATCTTATTCAGGATGCTCTAGTCCTAGTATCAACTTATTAGAGGGTATGGTTTTCTCATGTTTGTAGACAGGGCAATGTACGGTTCAAGTCTTCAAGAGAAAATTTCACATGCATATATATTTAAATTATGTTAGAGTAGAATTTTCTATCTTAAATCAAAATGATAAAGTTTGTCCAAAGTATCTTAGGAAAAATTTAATCATTCTAGAATTTAAATCTTATTAAATACAAACAATTAAATGAATTCTTGACAATCAATCACTAAATAACCTACTAAGTATTGCATGAAATACAAACGCGAATAGGAATTTCTTATTCATTTTATTTATAAAAAAAATACGTATAATGAAATTCTAAATTTTATTGGATCTAGAAAGGTAAAGTCACATATTGCAAATTTAATAAACAAAAATAACCCATAACTTTAATGGAAAATGTGTGTGTGTATATATATATATATATATCTGAAAATAAGAAGAAAAAGAAAGGAACAACTTAAATCAAATGGTTGACATTTGAGATTACTCTAACCTTTTGATTCTCTTCTTAAGTTATAGTATTAATGACTTAAATAAATCACTAACTACCGCATGCAGTTTTGGTGTTGACGTGTGAGTATATTCCCTTATTTCATCCTCCTTCCCCTATATATATATGTGTGTGTGTTTTTCTCAAAAAAAAAAAAAAAAAAAAAAACTACTCTACCAAATGAATGTTAGTTTTTAATTTATCAACTACAGATTCCTCCCCATCTTTGTTGATGGATACACTTCCTCTTCATCAAGTTCATGGGCAATTTCTCCCATCAATGCATGCAAAGACACCAAGATTGTTGACTCTTGTCCTTTTTTCCCCCTTAAATTTAAGCATAATAATTATATTGTTTTTGTCTAATTAATGTGTATATTGATCTTTCAGATGAATGTTTCCAAATTGGCAATTTTGCAGCTATGAGTTTGCCTTTGGAATTATTCCGAAATTCATACTAATCATGTATTTACAAATCCAGGTAAAATTTGTTCCAAATCTCTATTAAGAAGTTTTTTTTTTCAATTTCTTTTTTCAACTGTTCGGTTTATTTGTTTATTCTCGAACCAAAATCTTGTAGTTCCTATGCCTTTTTCTTTGAATTTTATACTTGAATTATTTGATACGTAATTTTGTATTTTTGAATCATCGATTCATTTGTTTTCTTAAAAAATTATGAAGAGGATTCTATATGAAGAGTCCTGTGGTATACAGTTATTTTAATATTCAACTTAGCTTTTGCATATCACCATATATTATATAGTCTAAGCTCTTATTCTTTGGCCTGATAATGTTGGAATATTAGAGCATGCTCCACTTATTTACTTGGGAAAGATGAAGTGGCCTTTTCCCCTACCTGTTTGACTAAATACTTGGTTTTTAGTTTTTTAAAAAGATGTGTTGATTTTATAGGTTGATTATAGCAGTACTTTCTTAATTGATAGGCACTGTCTTATAATTTCATAGATGGGATTTTTCAAGTGTATATTTGGAACTTCATATTAGTAAATTCCATAACAATTGGGTTTTTATTTATTTATACAAATTAGCCATATATATTTGGTGGTTTTCCTCACTGCAAAGGCCATGGAGGGATTTAATCACTTCAAAGAAATACTTAGTCTGCATGACTGGAATTGGAAGTTTAGACAAAAGGGTTTTAAGGGTTTTATCACTTAAATAATAGGAGCCATACAAAAGTTTACAAACTTAAATTTAGTAGTCACTTATAATGTAGTGAGATTCTGTACAGTTGCTACAGATTGCAAGTATTTTATAATGCTCTTTAGTTTTATTTGGCATGTTTGTTATATATCTCATCATATGTCGTTTTAGGAGCTTGAACCCAATGAAGAGATAGAAAACTATTTCAGCATCATTTGTCTGTAAAGTTGCTATTTAAATATTAATTTGGTATTTTAGACAATGTAATTCTTTCATTTACCTTAGGAAATATATGATACCAATACAATCCATGTGACTTCGTATGCAAATATTGAATATAATTACATGTGATATTTGAATGTATAATTTTAAAATTTACAATAACATTTTTTGTGCATCACATGTGCTAATTACTAGATATTTAGATGACATTTGTCACTATAGCATGCTTGGAGAAATTGTATCTATTTTTATAATTCATTACATTAGAATTATATGTAAAATTTTGATTCATTGCATATGTATTATATGTCAATAGAGAATTAAAGGGGTTAAATTTTGATATATATATATGTAAGGACACAAAATTTAGGGGCCCAAGTCCATTTAGAATGGTGAAGCCTATACCGCCTAACTAGGTCCAAACAGATAAAAAATTGTTTAGAAAGTGGATAAAATAAGTCAGGCTCAAGTCCGAAGATTCAAACAAGAAGGGAATGAATAGCAATTAAAAACAAGTATATTGATGGTTCATTACAAGCTCACCCGAGGACGATGTTTTTATCTAAGGATACGCACTGTTCTTTTTCTCTTTCTCCTTATTGTTATTGTTCTAATCTCTTTTCCTTGATCTTTTTTTTGGTGGTGGTGGTGGGGGGGGGGGGGGGGGGGGGGGTCGCTTTCATCTGGAAGTTCTCTTCCTTTATATACTCCCGCGCTTCTTGCATTCCAGCCCTCTATCTGCAATCCTCTAGGTCCTCCTTAGGACACTTGTCCCATTAGATTCCTATTGAAGGTGGTAGAATGAGCTGCTTAGTTGTGAACCTACTGTTCAGGGGTCATTTTCTCATCAATGCAGCTGATAAAGCTGCTGAAAATCATTAATACGGAGGTAGTAGGTGAGCTTTCATAGGAAACTTCTTTCAACTACCTCAAATCTCTCTCTAAACACCATTATTCTCTCCACCTAGATTTCAGGAGTTATTTTGTCTCTTCCCCTCCTCTCCACGGACGACCTCCCCTCCTCAGGCTTAAAGTGCTTTCACTCGAGGAACGAACGATGGTCTCAGTGGTTTTATCCTTCCTTGGTTCTCGGGCCCCACATTATATATATATATATATATATAAGGTATTTAGAAGAAAATGAAAGGATATTTTAAAGGAAATAAAATGAAGAAGTAAATGAATGGTAATTTTAATTTAACTCTTTAAGAGTTTTTTTAGTTTTAAGAAAAGAGTAATGTGTCGTTATGGTATATTTGGAGAAATGGACGTGTGTTTGTGCATTATTCAATTTGGAGATCCAACATTTATAATATATATAATAGATAGTTCTCCATTCATTCAAAACTTCAAGCACGCAGCCTAGTGGTTAACATATTGGACATTGATCCACTCTTACAAGTTGGAGGTCCTAGTCTTGGCAGAGTTATGGTGTTAGGATATAAAATTGCCAATTTTCAATATGATTTTTTGTGTAGATGAGATTTGCTTCTAGATCCCTTATTTACCCTAAGAAATTTTTTTCCTTTTATAGATTCAATAGGATTGAAATTTAGGGGCCTACACCATAATAATTAATCTTTACCATCAACCAATTTATACCAATTGATTTTTTACTAGGTGGGATTCGCATCTAAACCCCTTATTCACAATTAAACTAATTAAAACCAACTTGAAGATAAAATTAGTATCTTAATTTACACTGATTTAAACTCACTATTCTATCTCAATTAGGTAATATAACACTTAAAAAATTCCGATAATACTATGTTTAGCATTCTTAAGCAAATTCTAATTTAAAAGTTTGATTTTTTTTTTTTTATATAGATTTTCCAAATTGACTTCTTTATTAATAATGTACTAACATATATCTTATGTAAATATTTTCAATAAACTTTTCCATGCATTAAATTGGTAGTGTACACTACGCTGTCTACACACACTATGGCGGAATACGATTTGTGTGTGTTATCTTAGGAATTTTCACAAATAAGCTTTAAGATCATTCAAGACACTAGTAATAGATTATTAATCGTAACACTCAATACCAGAAAATTCTTGAATATTATGAATACCTCCTCTTCAAGACCACATTTAATAAAGTGAAAATCATTTGTTGAACTGTTATACCTCGTTTTGAAACCACTTTAGAACAACCATCTCTTCTCCCAAAACCAAAAAACAAAGAAAGAAAAAACTGCCTTGGTAGATTTTGTTTTTTGTTTCTTTTTTTTTTGGGTTTTTTTTTTTTTTCCGAAATATTAATTTCTTTCAATTAATTGATCAAGCTTGGCCAGTTATATGAACTGCTTCAAATTTTCAAAACACAATCTCAATTAATCAATCACCAAAGAGAAGAGCAAATCATCAAACACCAGGCTGAGCTAAATCTTAAATTTTAGCATTAAAAGTAATATGATATGTTACATACACAAGTGTAAACTCATACCTTAAAACAAAAAAAATAAAGCTTATACAACATTTTTACATTGGACCCAAGCTTCCAACCACATCAAACTGAACATGTTCATTAAATGGCTTGAAAAAAGACTCTGAGTAAGGCAAAAACTCACCACAGGAATTTGACAAAGGCAACTTATTAGATACCCCACCATTACTATCAACCCCCAATTGTTGGTCAGAAAAGGTAAATGAACCTTGATGATCACCACCATTAACCTCCATATACCTTGCTGTGTCTGAGTCTTGACCGGTAAGCTCCTGAACAAGGTCCCTGAACTTTGAGGCACTAGTCTTAACCTTCATGGGGCTCGCTATGTACACAACTTTGATGCCCTTTTTGCTTCTCTGTGCTTGCCTTTTGCTTTTCGCTTGATTGACACCAAGTACATCCATAGCTCCAAAGTGGTGTGTGATTCTGAATGTTGTAACTGGTTGAGAGTTTATTATTATTATTATTATCAAAGTTACTGGGTATATGGGGTTTATATAATGGTACGGCAAGGTGTGTTTTTTAGTCAAAATAGGGGGTTTCGTGGAAGGGGATGAGATTTGAAGAAATGGGCTTTTCATTAAGCAACTGGAAGCCAATAGGAAAGTGAAGCGATTAGAAGATTCCATTGCAGATACTGACCTGACCCGTAATCTTATGGAGTTTTGGTGACACCTATTTTAGATTATGACTCGTGGCGTTCTTTTGTAACAAGTTAAATTAAATGGATAGAGTCTTCTTTCTTTAAAAAAAAAAAGAGAATGGATAGAGTCACGTGCGCAGCCTCCTATGACTATGTGTATTGGCTTGGTACATGGAACCAGAATCACACACGTAGTGATCAAAGCATTTGGGTATTTTTATTTACCAATTTGGTCAAAAGGATAATATAGATCCGATTCTTTCAATAAATATAGGTCTGGCGGGCTCAGTCTAGGCCTATAGGTGTCATGAATTCATGATTCATGAGGTCATATTGATGATTCATGAGGTCATATTCAAGCTGTTGATTTGATTAACAAAGACTAGGTTCATTCACCCGAAGATAATAATAACAAAATCTTGGTTCTAGAAAGAAAGGATGGGAGTTTCAAAGGAAAAATAAATAATAAAGGAAATTCATATTTGTTTATGGTGTGATGATAAGAAAGATGGTATGAAAGTAATCTCAATAGACAATAGTCATTAATGACTTCTAAAATGATCGATTTATAAATGTTATGTACTCGTCAATTGGAGTATAATTTGAAAGATGATAACTTTTTTTTTTTAGGAGAAAGATTCAAAAGTTAACTGGAGTAAATTATGTAATATTATAGGTTGAAGAAAAATCTAGTACCACAATTATGTGACACAACTTTGCCACAGTTTCGTTGTAGCAAACTATAAGTAGTGGAGGGAAAAAATAATAGGTCTATATGAAGTAATCAGTTACAACTTATCACGTAAAATAATTGTGGAAAATGTTATAATAATTGTTGTAGTCTTTGAATTGCTCTTACAAGTTTGTAGATTTATATATTTTTTTAAGTATATGAAAGAGTTTTAGCTAATTGACCATCCGTTTTTTAAGTTTGTAAGTTATAAAAGAATACTATAGTTAAATTTTATTTAGGAAATTAGTGTTCAATTGAAGTTATATGTACTCTTGATCAAATCTAATACGTGTATTGACTATTGAGAAGAGGAAAGTCAATGGGAGATGAATAAACAATCAAGCCCAAAAAGAAGGCGAAGAAGAAGCATGAATCGGAAAACAAAACCATTGAAAGTAAAATTACAACTGTAAGATAGACATTGAATGCAATGTAAGTTTTCCCATTGAAAAGTCGACATATACAACACAGAGTTGCTTTAGGAAGCTCAAAAAGAATCTTGTAAGCTTGAGAAGTTTTCCCATGTAAAATGTTAAGTAGTGCTTGACAAAAACTAGTTGAAGAGGTGGAATCAATGGCAGCTTTCCTAGAATCCTAGTAGTAAAATTGGCTTTAGATATTGGAAGGAGACAACATAATAATTACGCAAGGACTACAAGGAGATGAATATGAGGATGCAAGCTTTGGTCATTTATTGAATGATGCAAAAAGAATCATAAGATAAACCCAGGTTTGTATCTATTTCCCATTTAAGGACAGAGGGTAATAGTGTGGCTCATCATTTTTTTTTTTTCCGAGAGATAGTTCAATTTTATAACATTTACTCCTGATAATTGTTTTTTATTATTAGACTAATACACTAATATCAATTTTGATTTAGGTGAGGATCAAACTATAGATCTCTTAGTACCCATTTGTTTGCGCGTTTGAAGTCTAAAAGTTGGCTTTTCAAAAAAGCCAGCCCAAAACGCGCATTTGGTAAGTATAAAACGCAACTTTTTGGAAAAAGTTATGTTTTATATTTGTGAAGAAATGCACATTTGCGTTTTGGGTCTGCTTCGGTACATAAACGAAAAGTGTGGTTTAGGCATTTGATATATATCCGTTGGGAGAGTTCAATTACGAAATTGCCCTTGAATAGAGGGCAAGGCGTCTTCTTCAGAGTCTCACGCACAACCTTTTTTTTTATTTTTTTGGTAGAAAAAGGAATTTCATAAAAGCTAAACAGAGAACACAAAATCAGTACATTGCCTATAGTAATACGTTCCACGACAATTAGCCTCCATAATAGGAATAAGATCCACAGGCGGATCAGAAAAAAATCTCAAAATCAGAATCTAACACAAAAAAAATCCAAACACAAAAAAATCTATAACAAATTTCCAAATCCAAATACAAAAAAATCTATAACAAATTCCCAAATCGGCTAAGGAAAAAAAAAATAATCCCTTGCAAATTAGGATTCCTCAAAATGCAAAACAAAAAAAAATCAGAATATTGCAAAATCTTTCAAATGGAGTTTGTACCCATCTTGCAGTGGATGAGTTCCGGTGGAGAAGAAGTTGAAGAGTCATGAGTTCCGGTGGCTTTTAGAACACGCTGAGAACACAATCATTGTAGCAACCGGCATTGAAACAGTCCCTGCCATCGCCGTCTCCGTCGGAGGGACCCTCCAAATCCCAACAACCACTCGTTACTCCTCCACCACCGCCACTGCCACCTCCACAACCACCACCGCAAAGAAATGTAAACAACCGTCGAATAGCGAATTCGTGGACGTTGTAAACAACGGCAAGGAAAAAAAAAAAAAAAGAGGAAGAAGGAGAGCTTGGAACGTTCTGGAGTTTGGAGGAATGGTAGGGAAAACAAAGGAGAAAAGAATGATAAAAAAAAAAGAGTAAGGGTACGTGTGTGGAGGAGAAAAAAAGAGGGGAAAAAAGAGAGAGAAAGAAATGCCGTGTGTGGAGGATAAAAAAAGAGGGGAAAAAAAAAGGAAAAAAAAAAAAGAAGGAAATGTTATCACAATTTTTTCACAACAAATCTTAAGTGGTAGGTTAGTATTAGCTAATATTGGTGAGAAAAAAATAATTTTAATAGTACATTAAAATTAAAATTAGTATCAATTTTTATCACAATATTTTCACAATACTTTCACAATAAATCTTAAGTGGTAGGTTATTATTAGCTAATATTGGTGAGAAAAAAATAATTTTTTTAGAAAGAGAAAAAAATAATTTTAATAGTACGTTAAAATTAAAATCAATATCAATTTTTATCACAATATTTTTACAATACTTTCACAATAAATCTTAAGTGGTAGGTTATTATTAGTTAATATTGGTGAGAAAAAAATAATTTTTTAGAAAGAAAAAAATAATTTTAATAGTACGTTAAAATTAAAATTAGTATCAATTTTTATCACAATATTTTCACAATACTTTCACAATAAATCTTAAGTGGTAGGTTATTATTAGCTAATATTGGTGAGAAAAAAATAATTTTTTTAGAAAGAGAAAAATTGATTTAAGTATGATGAAGTAGTTGATTTTTTTTTTTTTTTTTTTTTTTTGAGAAAGAAACTGATAGATTTTATTAATAAAATTCAACTACATTCAATTGTAAAATTGAACCAATATGAGATGGGACATCTTCCATCTATATTTGAAAATCTGGTATGCATAATGCATTTTTAGCCATACTATAAGCAACCTCATTGTCGTTTCTCTTAATGTGAGAATACAACAATCCTTCTCTACGAACATGTGAAAACCTAACACAATGAAATAAACTTGCAAAACATTTAACATAACGACTAAGTAAACCAAAGGATTCCAAAGACTGCGAATCTGCATTCAAAGCGTTCATTGCAATCTCTTAAACTCCCTCTGGGGTGACATCTTCCAAACTCAGATCAGCATCAAACTGTAAAGCCTTTGATATAGCCAAAGTTTCAAGCTCTATGACAGTTAGGGGGAGAGGGATGATTCCGACCATGTGTGCCAAGCCTTTTCCTTGGCATTCTCAGATGATCACCCCAATCCCTGCCCTATCTTCTTCTTGAAACATGACCAAGAATGACTTTTTATTTTGTTTCGTTTTGATCATCCATGACAGCAACTCTTTGAAATCCATGAAAGTTGCTTCCACAATAGAATCACTGTTAATCAAAGACTTAGTTGTACTGAGGATATGCTCTAGCCTTGCTTTGTCTATCCATGTTTCGGCTATGAACATGGCAGAGGGATCTTTTGCCCTTAATATTTCACCAGGCTCTCTCTCTGTCCATGGGTTCCCAAGCCCATGGCAGATCATTACTAAGAGAATCATTGCATCTGGCGGAGCTGTGGTACAGCCTCCGCCAATATCTGTAATTGAGAAACATCCTCCTTGGAAACTTGCCTGGTCCACAATTGACACATGATACTCTTCCAAGACCTAATGATTTTTGGCTGATCCCCACTCTCCACCGTTGATGGACTTAATTTTTTTTTATCCAAATTAATTGTCACGTGGTGCTCATGTGTTGAGGCGGCTAGGGTTGTCTCCAAAGTAATTGATTTTCTCTCCATTACTCCTGTTTCTACGAGATATGCATTCCTTATAGGATTTGTATTCAAAACCCCAGAGTTAGGCACTTTATCCGTTACCATATCTGATCCTTCAAGAGTTGGGCTAGCATCATCTATTGTGTGATCAATCACACCAGCTGTTGCTTGTAATTCCGGATCATTGCTCCCTGAATTTGGCGTTATTACTTCCTTATTTGTCGGGCTGGCATCATCAATTGTGTGATCAATCACGCCATCTGTTACCATATCTAGAGTAACGCTTTCCTTCCCCATTCTTCGCTGAACATTAAAGTGTGTAACGGTCTCTTTGTTCAAACTTGTCTCTAGCACTTCCCCAACTATAACAGAAACCACCACCGGAGGCACCATGGCTGAATTTGCTCCCACCGTGATCTGGGCATCCTCCTCCCTTCGCTTTCTCCACTGAGATTTCCAACTCGCTTTCACAAAAAAACCTAGAACATAAATAACATTTTTACCGGTAGTTTTGAATGGAGAAACGCTCAGATATGGACCAAACTGTTGTTGCTCTGTCGACAGTGTACCATTGCTCTCCATCCCAGCCAACACCTTGTCTCTCCACAGTGGCTTAGATGAGCATTTTTCAAAAAAACCTAGAACAAAAAACACATCCTTACTAGCAGAACGGTAGGGAGGTGCCCTAAGACTCAGTCCAAACTGCTGAGACTCAGGGAGGACGAAATGATCACCCTGGTTGCGTATCTGAAAGCCATTTGTGGGACACCGTATCTGCTTGAGAGTTCTAGCCATCACTTCCATGCTCAAGAATCGTGAAGAGAGAAACATTGCCACTAGTATAATCTCTCTAGGCCGCTGATCACTCTGAAGAACAAAACTAGTATCTTCCATAATCCAGACAGATAATTGAAGACTAAAGCAAACCAAACAAGAAAAATGTTTTCCTGTAACCCAGAAAAAGCAAAACCACAAGCTCGAGAGACAAACCTGTTGTCTCAAGAGAACAAAACTCTCCTTCATCAAGAAGGGACAAACAAACTTCTACTGCCTAAGAAAGAAGGGAGAACCAACTTTCTTAGAGACAGAGGGACAAGTAGTAGTTGATTTAAGTATGAAACAAACTCTTTTATATTTACATTGTCCTTTTTAGTAATTTACCACTCAAACCACTACTTTTATAAGTGTCAGTCAAACACTCAGCTTTTTCAAAAAGCACTTTTTAACAGTTTTTACCAAACACTCAGTTTTTTAAAAAAGCACTTTTTCATCGTGCACTTTTTGAAAACTCCACTTTTTCATTATGTACTTTTTCAAAAAGCTAAACCAAACTCACCCTTAGAGTCTTATTCAATAACTCATTAATTTAGCTAGAAATGCAAATAATGTAAACCATGAGGAAATACGGATAGAAGATGAGCCTAGATTCTTAATGAAAATCACATTCTTCTAGTAAAAAAAAAATTAGAGAAATTTTTATTTTTGGTCTCAGTACAAAGGGTGAATACCACTAGGCGACAAGGCCACTAATTAGTAAAATGCATTTAAACAACTGAAAATTTAATTTTAATTTTTTTTTTAATTTCTCTAAAAGCTTCAATTCAAATGTGGAATGAGTAATACTAAATACACAAATTTTTTTTCACAATTAACAAGTTTTTGCATCATCGCGCACCCTTGGTGCGATGGACCGATGGTCACTCTAGAAATATAACTACTTATAAGATGTGGGGGCAGTGCCGACTGAATCTATAGGCCATTTAGGCCACCGCCTAAGGCCTTCACTTGTAAGAGGGCCCCAATAGTACTAATATATTATATAATGTTGCTTTCTCATCTTTAAAAAAAAAGAAAAAAAAAGGCCTGCCCAAAAAATGTAAGACTCTGCCTAAATTATTTAAGCCCTTAATTGAAAATTGAGAACAACAAATTATTTCTAACCGCTTCTCACAAAGCAAAAAGGCTAAAATGACATTAAGTCTAATCACATCACCAAATCATTAACTTTCTCATAAAAAATATCACCACATTCAAGTATCCTCTGGATTAAACTTTTGTACCACATTTCATTAAGAAAACCCATGTTTATTACTTGAAATGTAGAGAGGGAGAGAAAGAGAGACACTGATTTTCTCAATATACAAGTAACAAAATGTGGAAGAAAATATAATAAAAGGCAAAAAAAGAAGAAAGAAAATATAATAAAATGCAAAAAAAGAAAGAAGAAAAAAAAAAACACTCTCTCTCCATCTTGATTCTAAAAAAAAAAAAAACAGTCTTTTCAGTTGGCTTACTCATCAATTGGTGTTGGCAATAGACTTGGTGTGTTTACAGGTCTTCATTTCAGGTTATTTTTTGTTTTCTCTTACTTTGCCTCTTTCGTCTTCTTCATGGTTTGGTTTAGTGCTGGGTTTTTATCCATCCTAGTCCTACACTTTTTTTTTTTTTTTTTAAGAAATCAGATTTAGTGGTATAGTTAAAGTATTGATCCCAGTCCTACATGTTTATTTATTTATTTATTTATTTTTAAGAAATTAGATTTAGTGGTATGGAGGGATAGTGGGCTGGCCTTAGTCTTAGTGGATCAAGTTTAGTATCTTCAGATTTTGGGGATTTTTTTTTAGTCAAATTTAGTGGTATGGATGGATAACGGGCCGGTCTTAGTGGATCCAATTAAGTTTAGTCCTACATATTTTGCTAAAAAAAAAAAGGGTTTACTACTACAATCCTACAAAAAAAAAAGGAGTATTGATAACAAAATTATAAATTTAGAATAATTTATTTTGTATTAATATTAATTTTAATTTAATAAAAAGTCTCGTTTAAAGCTTTTGCCTAGGGTCTCCAAATTCGTTGAGCTGGTCCTGGTAGGGGGCAAGGGTCAAGGTTTAAGTTTTCAAGAGAGGGTTTTACACACATATATATTTAAATTAGGCTAAAGTAGAATTTTTATCATGTATTTAAATAAATAAATAAAAAAACAAGTTTTTGTTGGTTTTCTTAATTTCTTTTAACCTAATATTAATATTATCTTTTAATAACTACTAATAATTTGTCAGTTCGGCAGTTATGAGATTTTTGTGTCTTTAAAATCATTGGAGTGGAAATCTGGTTTTTAAAGCTTTTATGGGTAGATTCTCAAAAAAAAAAAAAGCTTTTATGGGCTGAAACAAATTTAATGATATTTATGAACTAACCTACATATCATGTCATCTTGGTATCAATACCAGTTTTACTAATTCAGCAAATATATATATATATATATATATATATATATATATATTATTAAATACCAAAAAAGAAGAGTGACAAGACAACCAATAGTGCCCGTAATATGTAAAACAAGTCAACAACGAGGGTAGATAAAGCCGAAATAGGTGAAATTCCAAACTTTAAGTGCCCGTAAGTCCTTAACTCAATCTTTGATTTTAATAGTTTGAGCATCATAAGCCCTATTAGGCAACTATTGAATTTGGAAACCTTGTGTAGGTTTTTTTCAACCTCTACCTCCACCTAAAACCATTGGAAAATTTCAAGAATTGACCAAATTGCCGTATCAACTATCAACCGACTAATTTTTGAGTTTTATTCTTTAATCTAATTTTTGCTTGCAACTTCTTGGACATGATCCTTTATAAATTAGATTCAAGTTATTTTCACTCAATTTATTTTGTTTTTACTGGATTAATTGATTTGCAAAATTTGGGTTATAATGAACTTAATTTGGGGATTTTGATCTTCCAAGTTTGTTTTCCTTAAATTCAAGCTTCTAGTCCACTTGGAAAAAACAAAAATAATCTAGTCTCTAGTATGAAATGAGACACGGAATTATAGATGAGATAACCACAATTTTGATTTGAAATGGATAAATCCTTGGTTAATTTTGGAAATTTCAAATTTAGGGCTCAAATAATTTAAATAATTTTTTAGATAGATAGTAGGAGAGGGAAAACTGGAGAAATGAGGTTTGAACCATGAACATTGAACAGTGAACATCATAAATGATGTTATTACAATTATGCTATTATTTGAATCCCAAATTTGTGATTGTCACCATAAGTTTGAAGATTTTGAATCTCTTACTTTTGGCTCTAAATTCATTACTTATAACAAAAATTGAACTGGATTAATTTTGATAAACTTTTAGCTCTAAATGCAATTCTCTCTAAAAACTTACATCAAAACCATCAAAGCCACACAAAGAAAACTTTAGATTTAGAATAAAAAACCCACCCTTGCCATGAAATCACCAGTACTCATAAGCCAAAAGGAGAAACCATCCGATATTAGAGCTCTAGCCATGAGATCCAAACCATTTTTTGAGCAAAGGGGCTTAGATTCAAACCAGTCTGTGATTGATTGAAAACCAATTTTGAGGAGAGATGCAACCCTCAAAGCCAACATGAGACCCACCTTAGAGATAGATTCTACAAAGAGGGGCATAAACAGCTTGCCTATAGGAGGAGAAAGACTCACACCAAGAGCAAAGCTTGTGGCGGGGCCAAGCATCTCTTGAATGAGAGGGAGAGAAAGTTTTCATTTCTTTGTTTTTTTTTTTTAATTTTTAATTTTAATTTATGAATAGTTGGTGAATGGTAATGAAAGGAATGCAAATCTGTCATTTATGTTTGGAAATAGGGAGAGTAGGAAAGAAAAGAGAAGAATGCATTTCTATTTCATTTGTTTGGATTGCAATAGGAAAGGAAATGAAAAAAGAAAAATGTATTTTTTTATTACTTTTATGTCCATATAAATGCGAATGATGAAAAAAAGTTATAAACAAATATGTAATTTCAGGTCATAATATGTTATTTATTTGGGCTCTATTTTTTAAAATACCATCGTCTCCTTTCAAATCCGCCCAAATTGCGTGGATTGCAAAACCATGGGCTCAAGGGAAATAATTTCTACCATGGTAAGTGGTAACCAAACAAAGGAATCACTACCTTTTTTTCTCATTTCTCTTCTCTTCCTTTCTCTTATGGCCTTTCTAAACACACGATCAAGTTATACTCTTTCGTTACTCCATGCTTAGCCAAGTCTCTCTTTTTTATTTATTTTATTTATTTTTTCGAGTTTAGTTACCAGACAGTTATGTAACTGTTTAAAGCACTTAAAAATTTTAATTACCAAATAGATAAATAGCTTTTTAGCAATAACAAATAAACTCTGCAAACATAAACTTTGCTAGTGTTCTCTAAATAGCTTTTTCTTTTGAAATGGCACACACCTATTTTAGCATTTGCCGACAGATAGACTAGGGATTCACCCTCTTTTTATTCGTGCCTCTCCAAGTCCACTAACAGATCTGCCACTTCACATATTAAAAAAACACCAAAGTCCACTACCTGAAACTCACTTTTTCCCTTTGTCTCCATTGTAAATTAATTTTCATTGTATATCTTGCATGGAAAGAAGAAGGTATATCTTTTACTTTGAATTTAGATACTATTCGATTCCTCCTCTCGAAGAAGCATAAGCATAACATAGCCGAGCCAAAAGTTGATTAAACCCCTTAATTAATTAAGTATGGGATAAAATTTAGTTAAGTATGGGATAAAGTTTAATTACAAAATTGGTTATAGTCTAAAGTTACAACTTTGTCTGTAAGTATTTCTTGTAAATATATTTTGACAAATAAAATTTGGGATATTGATTAATTTTATATAACGTAACCGAAGAAGTTTGAATAAGTATTTACACAACAAATTTGACGATTATTGAGGTGACAAGTTATTATTGATAAATAAAAAAAGATATTAGTTGTGACTTGTGAGCTAAGATAAGAATTAGTAAAAACTTACCAACTCAATTGTTGTGAAAAAAATAGTCGGAATTATTGTGTTTGTAGTGAGGAAGTTTACTCTATCATGCATTCATGCCACAGCCAATGATCAATCGGTTAAGCAAACCAACTCAATGGCATTTGGGCTGAATGTCACACTGCATGGGTCTCAACTCCGAGAAGACAGGTTCACAGTGGCCCATTGTGTCAACTATTATTCAAAGCCCATTGTACACTTTTCAATTATTTCTATTAGTAGAAGATAAAAACCTCAATATTCAAATAATAGGACAAAAATTCGTGTAATCTTCTTTGTTTCTCTCCATCTAGAAAGGAACAATACATTCTCAGCAAAAAGAAGAAAGGGGCAATACATAGCCACTAGTTCCATCTTTCTCTCCAAATTTCCAACTCTGAGGGCTACCTAATGTGACATATAATTATCAAAATCAATATTTTAAATTTCATGAACTTACCATTTAGTATTTACATTAAACATAAAATTTTGATATCTTTATTTATATTTAAATTTATTTATTTGATTTATTAAGAATGCTAGAGTTAATATCAAAATTACTCCTTCTCAAAAAAAAAAAAAAAAAAAAACTTAATTGATACCCTAGACTAGTTGGCTTTTAAATTTTCTTATAAGATTATACCTAAGATAATACAAAAGTATGTTGCTAAATCATTGTTAACTTTTAACATCATTCATATATTTATATGTTGAAGAAAAATATACGTGTAACACACACTCATATCAAATCTTAATTTAAACAATTTTTAATTATAATATATAGTCAAGTAAAATATTTATATTGAAATTATGATACAAAATTGAAGAATGACATTGTTAATATAATAAATTACTTAATTAATATCCTTAAAAGATAAATTACTTAATAAATTACTTTCAAATTTGATAAAATATTACAAAACAAATTTCTTAATTAATATCCTTAATTAATTGGCTTTGATAGATGCAAATCCTCTATGCCACTTTTTATGTACCACTCTATGTTTTGTCAATCACTACTTTCTATGTGTATGATTGCTTTCCATTTGAAACTTTAGTTATTTTACGAGGAAAGTGAAATCAAAACATGGCACGTAGTAATTGGTGGAACATAGAGTGATACACAAAAAGTGTTACAGAGGATTTGTATTCAGCTTTAACAATGTCAGATTATACCTAAGGTATGTAGCAAAACGCATTATAGGTCAACTGGTTGGCACCTTAGTATTCAAAATATCTCTATTTTATTATAACTACCAAATTGTAACAAAATATATATATATATATATATATATATATATATATATATATTGTAGGGGTAAAAGCCCAACAGCCCAATTCAAATATCACTATGTGTTCGAAGAGAAGAAAGTGGTTAGAAAGGAGTTCAGGTGGGAGAAATATACCTGGAAATGAACGAGGAGAATAGTCCGAAGAGAACCCTAATGGTCCGAAGAGGTCATTCTCCTCGGACACCAAGGGGACTTGATTAAGCAAATATACGGAAGGTTTGAGTGATCTTCCCAACAACTTCCACGATAAGGACAAGTTTTGGGCATGCCTGGAGATGATAAGAACGAAGAAATATTTAAAAGAAAAAGCTGCTACCACTGTATTTAATGCACTGCAGCAACTTTCCTGACCGCATTTATGTAGAGAAGACCCCTGAACAGTGCAATCTCAGCTACCACCATTCACGGAAAACTAAAACAGATATCTAATATGACATGTATTCAAGTGAATGCTTAGATGAAGAACATGTGTACAGTAAAGATGAGGGAGAAGAAGAATATATAAATGTAATAAGCCTCTAAAGAGGGAGAAAAAAACGGGAAGAATTGTATTGACCTTTCAATCAATAACGAGCCTTTTCGGGTTTGAGTTTATTTAGTTTTCAAGCGTGTTTTTACGTTAGTTCATCCTAGTACATCATAGTTTACCGTTGCTAGATTCACAACCAGCCTAGCTTTTTCACCCACTCTCTACAAATTCATTGTTCTTGGTTCGTTGGGATCACAATCCTGACCTTTTGGACTTGGGCCACGAAATTTGGACCCTACATATATATATATATATATATATATATATATATATATATATATATAAGTATGTTACTAAATGAGGAAAAATATGTGTAGCACACATGTATAAAATCTTAAGTTCAACTATTTTTAATTTCGATATATAGTTAGATAAATAATTTATATATTTTTTTCTCAAAGAAAAAAAAAATCTCTCTCTATATATATGTGTGTGTATTTATTGAAAGTCCCACATTGCCTAAGAAAGTGTGTTGTGTGTAATATAACTTGCCCCACCCTCCCTTAAAAGTTACCATGCCTTTTGAATGGAGTTGTGGTGTATTTTTGTGCTAGAACCTCCTTTCCTCTCCCTTGTGTGTGTGTGTGTTTGTTTCTCAAAAAAAAAAAAAAAAAAAAAGTTGACTTTGACGACATCTTATGAGATTATACCTAAAGATAATATCAAACTATGTTACTAAATCAAGATATAACTAAAGAAAAATTATTGCATAAATAGTAGTTTTTTAACATAAAATTTGTCATTCAAATCTGTAATAGCCTTATATACAGAATTTACCTTTTTTTCACTTATGTTTCTTTCATGCCATATAAAATGTGTAAGTATTTTATACCATATATATATATATATATATTATTGAAGCATTAATTTAGAATATGGATGACAATTTTTCCTTACCTCACCTTGACTAGTCCCATTTCACTCCGCTCTGTAAAAGCAATGGAGTGGGGATGAGATAAGATTTTTTCCCCGCACCTTGGGAATGGGTTTAGGCTTTTTAGCCTTGCCTCACCCCGCTCTATTAATGTTAGAAACTTATTTTTTATTATTAAGTATTTAAATGCATGAATATTAAGATTTTTTTTTTTTTGTTTTATTGTGATATTATCTTATTAAACACTTTGAATAATATTATTTAGTCCTTACGGAATATTAACTTGATTTGATGTAATAAATTTAATTGTAATTTCACGTATATTTATATTAATGGAATATGTTTTATAATTAAAAAAAAAGTTGTTATAGGTGTGGGGCAAGGTGTGGTAGATTAACATGAAGTAAAGTTTAGCAAGGTGGGGCCGAGATGGGTGAAGACTGCATCCTTCGACCCTACCTTGCCTCACTCCATTGCCATCCCTAATTTAGAAAGTTTAGTATGCAAGATGATTGGACTAGTTATAGAAAGACATTATTGATTTTAATCATATGAGTTTGACACAAAATTTTTTGTTTATTAAACTGGGTAATTAGGGCAAGCATATGTTTGGTTGAGTTTGACATATTTTTCAATCTCAGCATATTTTTTTTTCCTAATTAAAAATTATAATAATAATAACTCGACTTCATCAAGTTGAGAAACCCCTAATCCTACTAAATTCAACCCATGTCAACCTAAAAGGCAATATAACCCTACATGCACGAATTGAGTTGGGTGTAAGGTTGTCAATGGGAGTATGGCGAAGTGGGATAAGATTATGGACACATTTGTCCCCTATTTGAAGCAAGAGTAACGAATGTCAAGATAGGGTAAGTAGAGTGATTTTTCCATTCTTAATGAGTTTTTGTTAGCACTAATTAAAGTAAGCATATGAGAGAGAGAGAGAGAGAGAGAGAGAGAGAGAGAGGATAAATGTTTTGTAGATGATACTAGGGCATATATAGGATGTTAAATTACTGATTGTCCCAAAAGTTTAAGTTATTGTAATACGGTAAAAATTTAATCATTTAACTAGTAACCACATACTTCTAACACATAAAATATCATATATATACCCACATGGGACAAGAACATCTTGTTATTATTAGTTCATTTAGTTGGGTCATTAGGTAGGAATCATTTGTTAGACCTAATAAAAATTGGATCTTTATTCCATTATTTAAAACTCATTATTTACAAATAGATTACAATTCATACAAATTGGGCCCGAGATTTTAAGTCATCAAAACCAAAATTTAAAAAAATCAAATTAATCAAATTAAAATTAAGCCTCAAAATCTAAAAATTACATATATATATATATATATATATATATATATATATATATGTGGGTGAGAAAGCCCAGCGCCATATGTTGGGCCTGGGGCCCAACTTGAGTATAACTTCCTGCCCGAAGAGGTTAAAGGGATCAACGCTTTACCGTCCTGGTGAAAATGCAACCCAGAAAGGAAGGGTATTGCGTCCGAAGACAACCTGGCTGGTCCGAAGAGGTTCCACTCGTCGAATCTACAGAGAGCTTGATCAAGTAGAAGATTTCTCAGTCAGAAATTAGTCCTGGTCATGCCTAAGTGCGGGGAGATCATGAAATATCTTACAAATAAAGCTGCCACCACCGCATTTAATGCACTGCAACAACTTTCCTGGCCGCATTTATGTGGAGAAGATACCTGAACAGTGCAGCCTCAACCATTACCACTCACTGCAGGTTAAAGCAAACTTCTGATGTGACTAATACTCAAGTAGATGCTTAGATGAAGAACAAGTGTTCGGTGAAGATGAGATAAAAAATGTATATATATAGGAAACAGGTCTCACGGAGAGGGGGGAGAAAAATTGTATTTACGGAGAGGATAAATGCAAAACCTCTTCGGACCGAAAAAACTTTTATTAAATGTTGGCCTGAGTTTCTGTTTACCCTTGTTTGCCTGCATGAACCGTTGCTAAATCCATAATCAGCCCAGCTGTTTAACCCATTCTCTACAAATTTATTGTCGAGGATTTGTTGGGCTCACCATACAGGAAGTTATTGCTTAGTCCGTCAAATTTCTACCCTACAATATATATATATTTCAAATTATTATACATTGTGGATTTTTTTTTCTTTGAGTCAATTATATATTGTGGGTTGAATTGGATTGCATGGGTAAAAATGTTTCTTAATCCGAACCCAACCCAACCCAACCCTTTTAAAATCAAACCCATTAATTCACAAAATAGTTAACATTTAAAAAAAAAAAAACACACACACATACACACACACACAAGTAAAAGAGAAAGATGTTCTAACACAAAAGCACACCACAACTCCACTCAAAAGTGAAGATTAAGCAAGTTATACACAAAAAGTTAACTTGAGGTAACATGTTGAACTCTCTATTTTTAATAATTTGAAAGAAGAATTAAACCCTAAGGGGGTGTTTGGTACATGTACTTAAAAACTGAAAATTGTTATTGAAAAATATGTGTGAAAATACTTGTAGGTAAAAAAGTATATAAAATACATGTAATGTTATTTAAAAACTAAAAATTATTATTTGAAAATATGTACCAAAACACTCTCTAAATGTTTTTATCCAAAAAATACAAATAAGGGTACAGTCTTTCCATTTTCATCCCATGGGCCATGACCGTTGCGATCCTCAAGGATGGGGAGCGGAGCGCCAACCAAGGCCCACAGGTGATTGATGATCACATGCTGACGTGGCAAACGTTGAGAGAACAGCATCATCAACTGTTTTTACACTAACTCCAGAGGAACAGAACTCCACACTGACAGTAAGCTGTAAGCCGAGCGATTGGCTGTATTGTTACTGTGTCAGTATCTCTGACACTATTAACAGCGAAGAAAACTTAGTGAAAATAATTGTAAAAACCAAAAAAAAAAAAAGAAAAAAAGAAAAGAAAAAAAAAACAATTCATGTCAAAGCACTACAGATTATAAAAAAAGAAAATAAAAAAATCATTGGTCATTGGAAAGTGGAAGATTTCCACAGAAGAAGACGTCTAGAGATTGGAATTATCCAAACGTACCCCTCTCTCTCTCTCTCTCTCCTCTCTCTCAGTTAATACACAGTCTTACAATCATCACCACCATCACCACCATCATCAGCTTCATCATTCAGCTGTATCCATTGAAATCCCAGGTGGGTTTGAGCTCAAACTTTGTAGTAATACTTGCACAAAATCATTTTCCATACTAAATTTACTGTGTAACTTAGAGTTGGTGATTTTGATTTTTCTCAAGCTTGGAATTAAAGGGTATCTTTTTTATTTCTATTTTTTAAGCTAATTGGGCATCTGGGGTTGTTGGGTTGGCGTGAGATTAGTCTATGACAAGTCAGCATAGGGAAGTTTGACTTGAAAAGAGCTTCTTTTGTTGTGGGTTTTGGTGAGTTTGGGCTTCTGGGTACCGTTGGGTTTGTGCCCAAGTTTGTGTTTTTGTGACTTCAATTATGTGCATTTGACTTCCAATTGCTACTGTAAATTTGGGATTTTTCTGTTTAAATTTTGTTAAGTTTGGTTTCTGGGTATTGTTGGGTTTGCTTTAAGCTTGGGTTTTCTTGAGGCCCCAAATGGGAATCTTCTGTGTTGAGCTGTTGGTTTGGTGACCACTGACCTATGCAAGTGATCTTAGAGTGTTTCTGTAGTTGTTGGTTAACTGAGTTCTTTGTGTTGGTTTTAACTCCTGGATTGAATTTTGGTGGTTTTGAAAGTTGTTCTTTGTATTTTCAGTTTTGCAGGTTGCTTTAGGGTAAGGGTTTTGGGGTTTTCTTCTTTGTCTGAAAGGGGTGGACTAAGAGCTGATGAAGATGGTGATGTATAGGAAGTAGAACAGTTAGGGGTGGTGCAGAAGATGAGACGGGAGCAAGCGTGATGCCGAGCTTCGATTCTCAGTTAGCTGTTTCCAATGCAGTGTATGCCTTATGAGTATCTTCTTTTTTTCGTTTTTTATGCAGTACTTCATTTCATAGCCCTGTCAGAAGTCAAACTGGATGTGTGTGTTTGTGAATTAGAAAGCCTTATGTATACAGCTTTAAATAGAAATGATGTAATTAGAAGTTATATACTGTTTGGAAATTTTTATGTTCGGTTTTTGGCCAATGATGCGTGTTACATGTTTGCTGAATATATACATTTTTTGAAGGGTTGGTTAGGGTATGAAAAAGGATTCAACCAGAATTGCTGTTGCGGACATATCTATTCTCAAGCTGAAAAATGAAGGGGCAGACGTAATGCTTTATAGCATAGATGAAATACTTTTCTTTCAATCGGTTTTTATAAATTCTATAGTTTTCCTTTTTCTTTATCCAGAGTGTTTCTCTTCAGTTTACTTATTGTGTACTTGGCTTTCAAATTCACCCCTTGGTGATTTCTTTTAATGTGTTTATATTTACAAAAATATGATTTTTTTTTGGATAAGTAAATATGATTTTAGTTTCTACTAGTTTGTAGAATCCAGGTAACTCCAGTAAATAAAATATTAATAGTTTTAGTCAGTGGTTGGAAATCAATCTTGGTTTCTTATGTGTGGCATTAGTTAACACCTGAAAATGCTTATCAAAAAAAAAAAAAAAAAAAAAATAGTTAACACCTGAAAATGTTTCTGAGATTCTAGCTAGTACAAAATGAATAGAAGCAAATTGACACAAAAAAAATGCCATAGTAAATGTTTATAACGTTCATGAGAAATGTGTTTCCTATTATTCTCATTCTTTCTGGTGAATACATTTTTTATTTGATAAGTAATTGAATCAGATATAAAAAAAAATCTATAGAGGATGTTTTTAGTGGCAAAACTATTGATAAATAATTTCAATGCATTTCTAATACTGATTAAACATTTTGCAGAAAGTTTCCTATGTCCCTATCCTGAATCTGTTACTCTTCCATATTGCTTGAAAAAGCTTCGTTTTAGATCTTCAATAGATCATTCTTTTATATTCCAATTTGTTCCATTTCCTGTTCACAATAAGTTTTTTAGGCTGGGCTTCCAGATTGTAATCTGTTTTTGCCATCACTTTGGGGGTATTTTGACCATGTATTGGTCCTGGTGTTCATTACATAAGACAGGGTGATCTATGTATAAAGAGTTTAGGTCGCTAGGGCTGGAAGTTTACTCTTATGCTTCCCTTGGGTTGACCCTAGCATGGCATGACTGGAACCTCATCTAATGGCAACGATTATGATTATATTTCATGACCCGTCAAATAAACTTGCATGTTTTATTTTCTGGTGTGAGCAATCACTTCTATGCAATATATAAAATAAATACTTTGTGTAACATTCTAGGGCTTTAATCAAAGCTTTTAACTGACCAATATGTGCTTTTCTTATATATTTTACTAATAAAAAAATCATTGCTTTTCTTCCACAATATTTTCACTTTTGAAGTTCAAATCAAAAGGATATATCCAATTTGTAACTCTATAGTTCTTTTGTTGAGTATAGTATGGGGTTGGCCTAGTGGTTTTGAAGGCCGTATGAGATCCATGAGGTCCTAGGTTCAAAACCTCTAGCCTACATCTTTGAGCAACTTCCAAGGGATTACTCCCTTGGCGTGTGTGGGATGAGGGGACTACACTCATCTAAGAGAACAGTTAGGTGCTTGAAAAGTGGCGCCCCACCCCCCCCCCCCCCCCCCCCCCCCAAAAAAAAAACCAGAAAAAAAGCATCCAATATGACATTACTTTATTGTTCTTGGGTGTAACATTTTGGGTGGCTATAAATTGATGGGAGTACTGTTTTCAGTTGCACAGAGGGAAATACAACCCATTCTTTTCGCATTTCTGATTTCGGGGTGTTTGATCAAGCAGTTGGATTTCGCTTAGAGGATGCGGTTAACGTGAGTGGAAGTAAGTATTCAGTAATAGAACTCACATTGATTAATTCAAGAGCAAACAGTCTTAAGTTGTTTTGCATTGTTTCATTCTGTAGGAGCATAAGAACTATTCTGCATCTGGTGATCTTAGTGGAACTTTACTTTTTGACTTATCACAGAACTTCCTTTTTGGCTCTGAACAATCTTTTTACATATAATGGAGAAAAGTATGTCAAAGTAAAAATATAGCATGTAATTTGCAAAAAAAAAAGGGTTAATAAAACTGTGTATCTCTTTCAGATTGATATATGATGTAAGAAAATCATGACTTATGAGTAATAATCAAATACATGGAGATTCTGTCTATTTAAGCAATTCAAGTCATCAGAGTACATGCACAGTACTATTAACTTTTGCTATGCAAGAGAAACATGGGAAAAGCTGTGTTTAATGATGATTGTTGCTTTTTCTTGAATGGAATTTTAAATGAAAGACTAGAAAGAAACATTTATTGTCACATGGACACTCAAACTCTGTTTAACGTATAGAAATCAAGAAAGAAAGATTTCAACATAAACTGCAGCAGTCCTTGATTCAATGCAAAATATGTACTTTATTGAGAATAACTTAAAAAAAAAAAAATGGTCAAATACAACTGGAGATATCATATCTAAAGAGACCACATCAATCAGTGGCTTTGATATGCAGGATGGAATGATGGAACTAAGTCCAATCAATTAAATTTATTACCTTTAATTTAGAACAAGAGACTCCAGGATAAAACTGGTAGCACCTAATATAGGGTTGGGTTAATATGAGTATGACCTTTAATAATATTCCAGTAACACCCATAACTTTCTTGTACTGCAGTTAAGAATAAACATATTGAAAATCTATCTCTTTTCTTCTCTCCCTCACTTTTTTTGACAAGGAAATTTGTATGACTTGATGCAGATACTGTGTTTAGTTCTACAAAAGTTAGCGGTCAAGCAATTTCTTCTGATCCCCTTCATATTTACACTTCTGATAAGGTGAATTCCTCTTAAGTAGTAAACTTTCTTATTTTAAGTTGTAGGTGAACTATACTAGCCTTACATCCTTTATTTTCTTCTATTTATATGTTTTTCTTTTGGCAAAACAGTCACCAACTTCACTTGATATAAATCCATCTACCTTCCGAGTGGAACGTCAGAGGTTGCCATTAGAAAAGGGTCATCCATCAAATCTGGTTTCTGTATCAAGTGGTAATATTGAGAACTGGGAAGAGTCTGCCATGGCTGATGCTAGTCCAAGGACTGATATCTCTACAGATGTGGAGACAGATGATAAGAATCAGAGGGTAATGCTTTGTTTACCTCCACTCTTGAAATATTATTTCCTACCTTTTAATTATATAAATTAAATTTTTTGTTAAGTAGTGGATGAAATCCCTTGTTTTGCACCCAGACTCTCCCCTAATGGAGAGAGCCCGGACATGCCAATGGGCTTCAAAGCCCTTAGCGTATATTTAACGTGTTATTTTCTCCATTCTGCATATCTGGACTCATAATTAGATAGTACCAAATATCTAGAATTATGTAACACAAGTCTAAGGTTCCCAATTTAGATACTTATTTGTGCTCTTTTTTCTTGAATAGAAGTTTTTTTTGCCCCCTACTCGTTTGAAAATTTGGAGGATGTTAATCATCATTGCTGGCATTCTGACATTTAGGCTCTCAATTGTGCAGTTTGATAGAAGTCAATCTATTGCTAATGTGGCTTCCGATTCCAGTGACAGATCAAAGGATAAATCAGATCAGAAGGTTATATGTATTAAACTATTTACATGGATTATATATGCACTTTCAAGAGGGAATTCATGATCTTTTGCTTGATTGCACTTTACAGACTCTCCGCAGGCTTGCTCAAAATCGGGAGGCTGCAAGAAAAAGCCGATTGAGGAAAAAAGTATGGGCTTATATCTTGCTGCCTTAGTTTATCCAATTATTGTTCTTTCAAAATTTTCCATATTTTTTTTCTTATTTGTTTGTGTTAGTTGTGAAAACAACTATAAAACACAGTTACTGTTTTTATTTTTTGGCATTTAATTGCCAGCATGTAATTTCATTAGTTTAAGAATTATCAAGACCAAGTTTTTTTACAGCTTTGTAAATTTTCTTCTTCATATAAGAATCAAACTGTTACTCAGTTTTTTAGTGGGATTTAAATTTCATAGGAATTCAAGCTCCTCTCTTTTATTTGGTACTAGTCTACTAGAATGATAGCATACATAAGCTGAGCTTGGTGTAATCTGAACTAAATGTACCAAGCTTGACCTAGCCCTGGCCCAACCAAATGCGAGCTCGTTGTCTTCTAGGGAAAGCTTTGCTGTTAAGGCTCTATTTTCAGTTTATATTATCAGTTATGGATGATAAAATGTTACATCTCTCCCTCTCTCTCTCACGCGCACACACAAACACACTTGCAAAGGGAAGAGACAATAAATATAGTAGTGGTGAGGTGCTTATGGGGAAGCCAATTTGAAGTTTCCCTACTCTAGCATGGGATTTGCTAGTTGCTAGAGAGAATGGGTTCCCTACTCTTTTTTCAACTTGATGTTTCTAGGTTTCCTATTAATTGTAACAAAAATCCTCAGGAAATGAGGCAGACCTTCTTTTTTGCCAAGAAAGTATTTACACTGAACAAAACTCAATTTACAGATTACTCCCCTCTAATGAACGTGGCCCTAGCTTTATAGGTGTACAGATTGTTTATTTCTTGTGGGCCTATTCCATTATTGTCCCAATGAGAAAAGATCTCTTTTCTTTGGTACATTTTTTCTCAAGGGTTCCTTATCTGAAGGGAATACGTTCCTTGCTTTGGTAGGGACGGCACTGGGTTTTTATACTTATGTGACAAACTTGGCACAGATCATGGCTTTCTGGGGTCTCAATTTATGGCCCTCTCTAGACTGAGCCCCTGGGGCTTGCTGCAGTTATGGCTTGTTTGGAAGTTTAGAGAGGGAGGAGAGTAGAGGGGAGTAGAGGGGAGGGGAGTAGTGGGGAGGAGAGTAGAGGAAAATGATTCCCCTCCATCTTGTTTGGAAGTTTTTAAAATTAGTAAGGGGGAAGGGAGTAATTAGCCCTTCCCCTTGTGTAATTTTTTAATATAACAAGGGTAAATGAGGTAATTTACCTATTCAATAATTTATGTGTTCTACTCTCCCTCCAAATCTCTCCAATTTGGGGGAATTAAAATTAGGGAGTTGGAGGTAGTTGAAACCCCTCCAAATCCCTCTTAATCCCTCCCCCTCCTTCCTTAAAAAACTTCCAAATGAGGTAATTAGATTACTCTCCCTCCCTCTACTCTACTCCCCCTCCATTTTTAAACATCCAAACAGGCCATTAGTTTCCTATCATTTGGGGCTTAAGCCTTTTTCTGCTTGTTTCCTTGGCCTTCATCAGGGTTAGATGCTGTTGCTGTTTCCTGGATTTTATTAAGGACTATGTTTGTCTTGGCTGCAGCCCTGTTCACCAATCATTTTTATTAATTTGTTTTCAGCAGCTAGATCATCACTAATTGGCCCATTAATTTAAAAGAAATGCTGTGAAAATAGATATTATTGGTAATCAATATTTTTAAATACCTCGGAGGGATTTTGCCAAGTAATCTATCGTTACATGAAATTTCGAAGTAGTACTTATGTGTCACATTCTTGCAGGTTTTTAATAATTGTAACCCCTGTTTCCAAAAAAAGCACGCTTCTTGGTTATCTTTTGGCCATGGAGCATTTATAGTTGCACGCATCCCTAGTTTCAATAATTCCCTTTATTTACTTGCATTGATTCTGGTGTAGGCATACGTCCAACAGCTGGAGAGTAGTCGTTTGAAGCTGACCCAACTAGAGCAGGAGCTTCAACGAGCAAGACAGCAGGTTAGTTTTGGTTAATTCTTCATAATTAGATTGCCTAGTTCTGCTTCATTTTTGGTAATTGATGTACATGTTAGGTGTGCATAGCTTGAATATTTGCTTATTTATTTTCAAAAATCTTTATCCTTTGGCCTTTGGCTTAGTTGATAAAGGGTAGGTTGGAGTTCTGGTAGGTCTTAAGTTCATCTTACCACACCCTTCTCAAAAAACTTACTTCTTCATTTTGTCTCCTGTAGGGAATCTTTATATCAAGCTCAGGAGACCAAGCCCATTCAATGAGTGGAAATGGTATCCTTCCTTCAACTTAATTATTGCTCCTACTTCAGTGTGGTTCAATTTTATTTTATTTTTCTGGAACTAAAGAGACTGCTTCATGATGATTGAGGGATCAGTATTGGATTATTATGACAAGTTTATTGGAATAACAAATTCAGGGTCGTAGCTGTCTTGTATAAAAAAAATGAAAATTTGGGATGGCATACGCAAATGACTTATCTTATATGTACATTAGACAACTGTTTTTAAATCATGTTCTTAGGATTACGGTTAAGTGATTAAATTTACCATTTTTTAATAGCTTAAGCTTTTGGAAGAATTGGTAATTTAAGACATGTATTATGTGGATGCACCAATGCTTCAAATGGTAATGATAAAATCGAACTATATTTCAAAATGTGTGGGATGATTGCAAAGCTTTTTTCATTGGAGTTTGTAAAGTTTATCCATTTTCTTAATCAAGAGAAGTTTATATCTGTTTTATATCTCTACATTGTCCATTATACTCTGTTTAGTGTTATTGTGCTTCATTTACGCACACACACACACTCTCTCTCTCTCTCTCATGTGTGCAAGCTCTCACACATGCAGGATTTTTTTAGTTGTTAGCTTTTAGTGTACCACATTTGATGCATATGTGCAATGAAGGGGAGGTGTACTTTAGGCAATTGCTGGATATGCAGAGGTAGCAGTGGTGTTCAATGTAGTTGTGGTGATGGTGCTTGTTGCGTTACCACAATTTAATTGAGTGTAAGGTTGATTTTGGTGGCATTGGAAATAGTTTAGGTCATTAGCATGGAGGAGGGAGTTGTGGGGGAGGGGAGGTGAGTTGGACTCCTGATATATATATATATATATATGTATGTATGTATGTGTGTGTGTGTGTGTGTGTGTGTGTATGTATGTATGTATGCATGTATGTATGTATGCATTTTTAATACATTTTCATAAACCCCCACCGAATTCAGTAATATCTATTAGCTAAATAAAATTCCTTCTTAGCTGATCATTAATGCAAAGCTTTCTTTGGAAAATTTTATTATTGCCACCTTTGCAGTGTCAAAAATGCATTGTAAATGCAAATATGTCTGTGCATGTGGGCAGGCAGAGACTATGATGTAGTTAACTGTCTTCCAATTTGATCCTCTTTCTCTTAGTTAAATTTCATCACAAGAGGTAGATTATCTTGTTAACTGTGTCCTTTTGCAGGGGCCATGGCATTTGATGTAGAATATGCACGGTGGCTGGAAGACCAAAATCGACAAGTTAATGAACTGAGATCAGCAGTCAATTCTCATGCAAGTGATGCAGAGCTACGTATTATTGTTGATAATATCTTGGCTCATTATGATGACCTTTTTAGGTTGAAGGGTGTCGCAGCCAAGGCTGATGTTTTCCATTTGTTGTCTGGTATGTGGAAAACACCAGCTGAGAGGTGTTTCTTGTGGCTTGGTGGTTTCCGCTCATCTGAGCTCTTGAAGGTGAGTTCATTTTGATGTTTTGATGGTCTCCATGGGTTGGGGGTAGTTGTTGAATATTTAGTAGAATTGGGTGGAGTCGTTAAATAAACTATAACAGTTATGTCACACTGAAAAAGGAATGGCCTTAAAATATTTTCATTTCTAGTCCTCTAACTTCAACAAGTGAGTCTATTAGATGTAGAACCAATTTGTGCCAGTTTTATGCAGTACATCTAACTATACTTATGCATTTCTTGGGGTTCGGCTTAGGATTGCTGACAGATTACTGCCTCATTAAGGCTTTGGTTGGTTGAGAGAATGGAAAATCGGGAGGATAGAAAAGTGGAAAAATACAATATATTTGTGTTTTGTACAATGCATATTTGGTAGAGAGGACCAAAAGTTGGAGGATAAAGAGTAAATTACTATAATGTACTTATTGTTAAAAGTAGAAGGGTGGTAAAGTCTGGGTAATTTTTTACTTCCTTCTCATGACCATTTTCTCTCCTCTTTTCTCCCCAATTGGAAGGAAAATAAATGGTGGGCTAGGGTGAAAAACTCAAGCTGCCCCATTTTATTCCCTCTCCCTTTTTCACTCCAACCAAATAATGGAAAATTACATTTCCTCTCCCTTTTCACCCAACCAAACATAGTGTTAGTGTTGTGCCTTTTACCAAATAAAAGAAAAAATGTTGCTAGAGTCATTTGTAGGCGTGAAAACTCTCGTAATGGCTTGAGCTTTTTGGTCTTGAATGTATTCATCTTTGGTATGGTCCATTATTTAAGTCAGGTTTTTAAACACTATATTTTAAGCTCTTAAGCATTGTTAGGCCCATAAAAGCAGTGCTATTAGTACTGTTGGCTAGTCCTGATAGCTTAAACTTAAGGTCTGGACTGTATTTATCTTTGGTGTACTCTCCATAAGAGACTTTTTCTTTCCTTTTTTGCTAAGCGGAAGGTATGATGATTGTGAAACCCTGGCCAGATTAGTCATTTAAAGTATTGGCATCAACAATTAGCACTCTATGCAGGTTTTGCTATGAGTTATATTAGCAGTACAGTGATCAATAAACTATTCCCGCAATTTATAAATTATTGTTTTTTTTTTTTATATTTATTTTTATTAGTAAGTAGTTTTGATCTTTCTATATTTTTTCTTTCATTGGTTAAATGGCTAAACTGTGAACCAGCTGCTTGGTTCTGATAAGCAGTTGTTTTTTGAAACTTTGATAGGATGTTTTACAGATTTTAACATATGTTTTACTAAATCCTAATTAGCTTTTACATTTTGTGTTTTTTCGTGGGCCCCCTCACTAATTGGAGTTATTCCAAACAACTCATTTGTTTTTGTTGGTAGTTATGCTAATTTTCAGATTCAAACCCAAAATTCTCTTTTATTTTTTTTATTTTTTTTTCACCTGTCATTTTTGCTATTGTTGTTCTTAATCTAATATAACTTACTAGTCCATGATTAGGGTATCCTCTTCTGAGTCAATGTGGACTTTTTGGAGTTTGCACTACCTGTTCATTTATTTTGCATGATCTTAGATTCTGATGTGAAGTTTGTATTAGAATTTCCATAAGCACCAATCTTTAACCAAAACTCTAGAGAGATCAAGTAATTATTTCAATTAATGGTGTGATTCCAACTCCTTCATATTTGGGTGCAAAGATGCATTGCATTTCATTACTGGTGCTGTGCTTGGTTGCTTCATCTATGTTCACTGATTCTTTTCTAAGCTTTTCTATATTCTCATATACTCGTTGGTTTGGTTTTCCATAAATTGACAATCAACAATCTATAGTTTATCAGTAAGTTCATATCAATCAAGAAGTTGATAATTGTATTTGTACTTGTATATGGACCATTGTATTTTTGTTAGTCTATTCTTAACAGTATTTCTCAATAGCTTAATTCATGTGGCTTATTGTTGTGTCTGACATCCCAAACCATTTCTTAGTTCTTCCATCTAATACAAGTGAAATGAATGATTTTGGTTGCAGCTTCTTGTAAATCAATTGGAGCCTTTGACAGAGCAGCAACTGGTGGGCATTAATAATTTGCAACAGTCCTCCCAACAAGCGGAAGATGCATTGTCTCAAGGGATGGAAGCATTGCAACAGTCCCTGGCTGAGACACTGTCTAGTGGCTCTCTCGGTTCCTCAGGTTCATCTGGGAATGTGGCAAACTACATGGGTCAAATGGCCATGGCTATGGGTAAGCTAGGGACCCTTGAGGGGTTTATACGCCAGGTATTTTCTCTTCTTTTTGCTTCTGCCCCTTCTTAACTACTGCATAACTTGTGATCTAATCTTGTAAGATGCCTTTCATATTACAATTTGGCTTTCATGGACTAGAAAAAAATAAATTTGTTGTAAAATTCTTCACCACAAAATTTGGAAATGTTAAAAATTGGAACAGTTAGAAGTTTTTTGAGTTTTGTAAATAATAATTTACGGTTTATTCATGTGAAAGTTTGGTGACTTCTCTAATATATTTGGTAAATTTTGGGATTCATTGTCATTATTATAAGGCTAGTACCAAATTATCAAAAAACAGAATAAAAAGGAAGAAATAATGTTGTAGGAATTTTTCCCAATGTCATTTCTTTTCTACATTAACCTTATCTATAATTATTTTTTCTTTTCTTTTGTGTTGGTTAATATAACCAGGCTGATAATCTCCGGCAACAAACGCTGCAACAAATGCACCGTATACTGACAACACGACAGTCAGCTCGTGCCCTCCTTGCGATACATGACTATTTCTCCAGGCTTCGTGCTCTTAGTTCCCTTTGGCTAGCCCGCCCCAGAGAGTGAAAACCTTGTGCTCCAAAGCTGATCGGTAAAACTATGTAGCTGGAAAAAAAAGAAAAAGAAATCTCACTGCAATATTGACTCTCTAATCCAGTACCAGAGATACGTGGTCATCATTACAATTTTTTCCTTTCTAAATTTTCTTGTGTTGTAGTCACAAAATTCCTGTGTATCATTGGTGTTAGTGTTGCAATGTCCATCATATTTAAATTATTGTATGATCTAGAAATAGTATTGTCAGGGAGCTACATGTATTTTGATTGTTATCAATAATAATGTCATTATTTATGCCATGTGACTTGAATTTTTAAAATGAGTACGAAATATGGAGCATGATCCATTTGACTAGTTATGTTAAAGGAGTTTTCCCATCAAACTCAATTTAGTGTGTCAAGATTCATTTCTATACATTCCACATTTCATTGCTCTTGTTTTCCTTGCCAGTTGTTCTAGACTTATCTGCACATTACCGCTTTTTCCTTAAGTATTTCTAAAAGAGCAATGTAAGGGACATGCCATTTTTCTTTATATATATATATATATATACATATATGTTTTGAACTTGTTAAGATGGTAAGTTGTGATTAGAACGTCACTTTTTTATGGATTGGTCACTTTTTTATGGATTGATCACTTACGCCACTTTATTATGCACTAATTACAACATGTCATCTCAGCAGTTATGAAAATTTTTGTGCCACAAGATTTATTGTATTTGGTGAAATTCAAGCAAGTCCTGGCAGTTGTATCATACAGAATCCATGCTAGGGAACTTCATGCAAGGTACCATTACTCCCTGTAGTGCAGTTGTGTCATACTACAAGTATCTTTTCAGGATCACGAGCGCTTTTTTGGTGATGGAAAACAATGAGCACTGCAGGGGTATGTCTGAGTTTCAGCTTCCTAAATGCAGAAACAGAAAATTCAAGAAAAGGAGGTTCACCTCTAACATGAAGTTTAAGACCTTTAAACTTTTGGCTTCTTGTATTAACTTGTGTACTATCATTTCTATTTTTTTTGTTGGTTAAGAAAGAAAGGAAAATAACCTGTTTCAAGTGATTTAGGAAATGGGCTCTTGAATTTATCTTATCTAAGTATGTTAAAAGCCACTGATGGGTTCTCTTCTACAAATTTAATTGGCGTGGGTAGCTTTAGGTTTGTGCGTAAAGGAAATCTTAATAAAGAAATATTGTGGCAAATGGCCAACAAGGTGCTCAACCTTCCATGCCGTGGAGCTTCGGCTTCCAAGAGTTTCAATCCAGAGTATGAGAATTTGATAAAAGCTAGACACTGAAATCTTGTAAAAATACTCTCAAGAAGTTGGGGAGATGATTATCAAGGTAATGAGTTCAAGGCTTTAGTCTATGATTTTATGGTTAATATGAACTAGTTGAGTGGTTTGACTGGTTGCATCCAATTCCTAGAATAGATAACATGAATCCGCTTCAGAGATCGAATATCGTCATTGGTGTTGCTAGTGTATAATCATAGTTGCCAAATACCAATTGTTCACTGTGAACTTAAGCGAAACAACATTCTTCTCCTCGATGAAATCACCAGACATGTAGTCTCTTGGCTAGCACAGTTTCTTGTTGAAGCTACTAATTATTGTTATAGACTTCTAGTAATCAATAGCACCTTATGCAGTACGAGGAACTATTTGTCATTCCTCTAATTTAGTTTCCTTTTTCTTTTCCTCAACTTTTTTAGTTACTGTTTGAGCATGAAATATGTCATTCTCTCCAGTTTTTCCTAGTCTTATCCCATAAAAGATCTCCTTTCAAACTATGGTTTTATTTTGCCCTCTTTTTGGTGTGGATGTATGGACCATATTACAATGTATTTTATATGCAGTTCAAGAGTATGATATGGGAAACAATGCGTCAAACATATGATAATGTGTACAGTTATAACATACTGTTGTGGATGTTCAAGGGAAAAAAAAAAAAAAAACTAAAAAAGGTCCGCACCGGATGACATGTTCATAACTTTGAAAAAGCACCTTTGCTGGAATTCAAGAGTGCTCGATTTGTTTATCAAAAAGAGTGCTTGATTTAGAACTGAAATTGCTTTTCCGAGCGAGGAAGAACATGAGTGATGTTGTAGCTGAGTTACATTTGTTTAGAGCCAAGCTTCTTGGAATTAGAACACGTCCATAAATACTTCAATTCGCATGTAAATTTGGTGTGTCAGTAGCTATTCTTGTAAGGTAATGAAACCTTCCACACTGATCTAATTGCCTATCCAGTATCCACCTTGTTTTTCATGTGGCTATACCCGTCAATTTGCACGGCAAAACAAAGCAATCAACAAGCTAAATACTTAGCTTCTGTTGAGTTATAGAAGGAGCCGGTTTTATTGATGAACGATATGAGGGTAAGAGCTAGAAAAGCAGCTCATGAGCATCTAGGGTTAATATCGAAAAGCCTGCGAAACAAATGTGAGAAAACAAGCCTCAAAGTTGATTAAGCTCCCTGGGTTTTTGTTAAGAGGATTCTGTCCACTTATTTTGAAATGAAGGACCCATTTTATGGATCTAATGGTGTAGAGGTACATCAATTAAGGCCTCCAAATCATTAAGAATATTATCTTGGAAAATTCCTAGGTACTCTTGGAAAATAGTGAAATGGTACTTTCTCATCTCACATTCATGATGGACCCCACTATAAATTTAATGAGTGGACTCCACCATGAATCTAAGAAGAGGGAGCACCATTCTCCATGTTCCGGGAGTGCCTAAGAATTATTCATTTATCAGTTACTAAACTTTGCAAATTTGAGAGACGTTACAACATCACATTGGTGGAGCTAAAATTTTTTGCATTAAACACTTCAAAAAACTATTTTATCTTTTTTAACAAACAATTTCACAATACACTCTACATCAATTCTCTTATTTTTTTCCATCAGCCAAATACTGTTCATTTTTTAATTAATTACTTTCTCCCTTCCTCTCTACCACATAACGGAACAAAATGCATAAAATAATATATATTTTTTTATCCCTTCTTGCTATTGTGAACGGCTAGTCTTGGAATTTCACTGTAGCAAGTTGCCAAAAAAATTTGGCTTAGGCACCATTGATATTAGGCTATTTTTGGTGTATGAGGTGGTAAAATAGCTAAACACAAATACTTGACAAAAGTTGTATAAAAATTTAAAGTTGTGAAAAAAATTGTATTAAAATTATTAGACCAGCTTTGTTTGATTAGGATCTAGTGTGCAATACCCTAGGTGCAATTCACCCACTCTTCTCTCACAACGTTTTTTCACTTTTTATTTTTTTACTGTTGTTAGTTATGTGCGACGGTTCTAACCTCTAGCTCTACTATTACTTAGCCGATTGAGGGATTTTTATTTTTAAAATTTTTATTTTTATTTTTATTTATTTGTTTATTTTTTGTGTGTGACTTTGATGTTGCTATTGGGTAAGGACAAAATAATTTTATTTAAATTTTTTTAAAGAGCCGGGTTTGTTTTAGGTAAAATTGGTTAATTGGGCTTAATATGTTTTAGATTTACCATTGGTAATTTTGTTATTGTGCTAATTTTTTGGGCTTTTATATTTTGTTTTATATTTTAGATCTATAAAGATTTTTATGGTCTGTACAAGGAGGAATGCTAGAGCTATAAGTTTTTTTACAAATTGCTGATGTAGCGAGTAGTTATTAGTGAGTAAAAAAAATGGTGTAAGTGGTGTGCCAAATGCGAATGAATATCAATTTGCTACTTCAATGGTTTGTAAAAATGTTGTAAAAAAGTTCGTCTAAACCCTGGCAAGAAATGCATAAATTAAATTGTATTGCATATTATATGGAGGTAGAATTTACAAGGATTTAATGGAGAAACTGGTTTGCTAAAACATGCACCTAGTATTTAGGACGTACTTATTAAAGGAAAATAATAGAAATACACAACTAAGGCCTCCTTTTAGAAAAGTGTTAGAGATATGCCTGAACTATATACAATCATGATGATATTCAAATTAATCTTAAATTAACAATTAGATTGATCTAGGGTTCAAATCTTTTGAGATTCTGCCACTCACACCCTGGAAAGTTTTTTTCACAAGCAAATATCCCCTGAACATATTTGCAATATTGAAGAACAAATTTGGGGATTAATTTGTGCTTTCACATGTCCAAGTCTCCTAAAACTTGTTAGTGCAACTCTGACATTTATTTTTGAAATTCTCTTGCATTTGCTAGTTAACACAAACTCGCTGAAAATTATTTCCACTGGCCGACACAGACAAATCATAAATCAACTCCATTTTACCAAACTTAACAATTAAGGGAAAATGTCACTATGTTTAAGGAATCCAAAGTTTATGATAGCCCCAGGTTTTTTACTAAAAGATGAACATACTATATATAGTTAGACCAGTTGATTAGGACAAGTAGAGGACGTAATATGAGTCTTTAAAAATATATTATATACTTATATGTTTTTTAAGTAAATATATTTATTACTACTATTAGTTTGTTAGTTTTAGTATATTAAAAAATTATTATTTATTCATATAATTTTAAAAATTATTAATTAAATTATTTATGATATCATCGGTTCGACCACTGGTTGGACTCTGGTTCGAGCAAAAAAACCGATAACTAATCCCTTTTTTGGTTCTTTCACTGTATTGGTTTTTAAAACCATGAGTACAAGTACTCATGTAAAAAAACTGAGAATATTTAAAACTACTCCTAAAATAAATTTAGAGACATATAAGGATAATTTCACTTAGGCATTTGTATCTCTCCTTCAAATCGAAAAAAATGAGATTCTCTCACAATTTCTACCTCAAAATTAGCCCATTAGTCTTACACCACCAAAATTTTTGAGATACTACCCAAAAATTAAATCAGTACTAAATTTCTCATTTATCTCAAATTGTCTAATTTTAAGTTTTTTTTTTATTATTTTTTTTATTTTAAAAGAAAAACTTAAAACAACAAACTACCCAAATTTTTAGCTTGTGGAACAGTTCAAAGAGGACGAATTATTTCCCTTAAATTTTGACCAATCCTATAAAATGACATAGAAACAAAAGGATGGCAATAGTCAATAGGAAATTTAACAGGAAGTTTGTGCTTAAAGCTAAAAAAATTAAAGTAAAACTGCTAAATAAAAGCCTCATTTAGACATGGCCAAAAATAGGGTGATCCTCATTATAGAAGATTTTTTGTGTGTATTTATATTGATAAATAGCATGTGGAACAGTTCAAAGAAGATGAACAAATGCACGTTTAAGTATTGCAAAGGGAACGTTTGAAGCTAGCTATTACATCTCTATACACTACAAACTCAACACTTGATTTGAGTATTAGCTAGTCACTCATGGCACTGCCTTGTGGAAGTGGGAGGAGGTGGTCGGGGGTAGTAAAGATGACCTGGTGCTTGTTCTTTCTCATACCAATGTCATTAGCTGGAGATAGAAACACTGACACCATCAAACAGGAGATTCAGGAGCAATTGAAGCGCCTTAACAAGCCTGCAGTTATATCCTTTCAGGTTATTAATCACTTCATCTAATATGTTTGTGTTTTGTATAGTATTTTCATCTTTAGTCTTAGAAGAATCATTCACTTTTGTGGGTTGTGGTGCTTCATGACTCCAATGTACAATAGCAATGTAATTTTGTTACAACATTGAGAATTTAGTCTGATATCTATTTGTGTGAGATGAGAAAATGTATTTGATACAGAGCCCGGATGGAGATATAATCGACTGCGTACCTATCAACAAACAGCCAGCTTTGGATCATCCTTTGTTAAAGAATCACACAATTCAGGTGACTAGTTTAATTAACTAAATTTCATTTGGTATCACGAATAATTTGATACTTATTGTATGTATGTTATGGGCCGGGTTTGAGTTGGTATTTATGCCGAATGCCATAGATGAGACCAAGCTCTTACCCAAAAGGGTTTTCATTCGATGAGAGCAACGGTGCCTCTTCAAACTCCAAGCCTGAAATAACTCAGCCATGGCACTTGGTTGGAAGGTGCCCAGAAGGAACCATTCCCATAAGAAGAATTAAAGAAGAAGATTTATTAAGGGCAAGCTCTATAGCAAATTTTGGAAGGAAAAAATTCCCTTCCATCCCTAAGTAAGGAGAAAGAGGGAAAATAAGAAGAGGAGAATTATTTTTTTCTTCTCTTCATGTCACACCAAATGTACCTACAAGTCATATGTGATATGAAACTCTCCGAATCATTAATGAAAATAAAGAGTTATTCTATGGAGTAGTAAAACTTTGAAATTGTGTAATTTAATATAGTGGAAGTTAAGATTGCATTTTATAGTATATATGCTCATGCTTTCCTCCATTCCAAAACAAGAGTTCTCATCCTCTTCTCCATTCATTTTATCTTCCTTGGTAGGCTTTGGAGTGTGTCTCTTACATTATATGTGGTGTATCAGTGTTTGGGAATGTGATTATGTAATGGCCCACCAACTTCAAAAATATGGTATTAGAGCTAGTTGATTCGTGGTGAGAATGACATTTTCCAACTAGATGGTGTTATTATAATTTTCATAGGTTACAATTTTTTTTTTGGTGATAATTGAAATATCTAAATGAAGGTGTTACTCAAATCCCAACATGTATGGTAGATAGTGGTAACATGACCAAAAGAATGTTAAAGAGCATGAGAATGTCCAAAGAAGTTTGGGATGAACTTGCTCATGCAGTCTATTTGTCCAACTATTGTCTCACATAAGGATTATACGAGAGAGAACCCCACATAGCAAGCATGGAGTTGAAAGAATCCTACAATTTTTCACTTACATTTGTTTGGGAGCATTGCATATGTGCACGTACCAGATAAAGAAAGGTTCAAGCTAGATAACCATAGTGAAAAGCATATGTTTATTGGTATGATCCAAACTCTAAGGGCTATAAGTTATGAATATCAAGCATAAAAAATTAGTTGGGATGTGGAATTGATGAAGAATGCATATGAAATTGGCGCACCCAAAAAGAAGAAAAATATCATTTTTCCCTCTATTTAATGATAGTGAGCAGATGAATGCAGTTCTAGAAGAGCTTCCACTCCACCTTCATCACTAGCACCTCTTATTTATCAAATTTCATCATCAAGATTATCATGAGAAGGATTCTAGTGAAAGACTAAGGAAATTGAGAATTTTCAAGGAAAACTATGATTCAATGGAGAATATAGATGATCTCTCTCTCTCTCTCTCTCTCTCTCTCTCTCTCTCTCTCTCAAGTTGTGTAAGATTTTAAAAGGAAAATTGCTAAAAAAAATTATAATAGGTTACTAGACGTTTATTTGAACCTTCACTTTAGTCTTTCTAGTTTCAAAATTCATTGTTACAATAACTTATGTTGGAATTTTCATGTGTGCAAAGTGTTGTTAGTTGAGTAGTGAAATCCCACATTAGATACTAATGAGAAGGAGTGCTTAATATAGTATAATTGGACCAAACTCATTGGCTTAAAATTCTTGGTTAGGTGGCGTCCTTATATGTTATAATGTCCCCTTAATTGAAGTCTCTCCAAGGTGTTTTCTCCCTAAAAACTGGTATCCAAAGTCGATGGTTTGAGGACAAATTTTTGTTAGTTGATCCCATCAAGTAGAATGAGAAAGACTCCAATATCAGCTCCACCCATGTTTGAGTAAAGGTTCTACTAGGTCTGTGTTGGTGTTTCCTATAGTTGTGCAAAAAAACTCCCATGTTTGCTCCACCCATGGTTGGATAAAGGGTATTCTATTGGTGATAGCTGTTGATACCATATTTTTTTTGACCTTGATTAGTGTCCCAAAATGTTGATTTAGGCCTTAAAAAGTGAAATCTATGCTTTTAAAACGTAAAGGTTCTACTAGGTTTGTGTTGGTGTCTCCTATAGTTGTGCAAAAAAACTCCCATGTTTGCTCCACCCATGGTTGGATAAAGGGTATTCTATTGGTGATAGCTGTTGATACCATATTTTTTTTTACCTTGATTAGTGTGCCAAAATGTTGATTTACGCCTTAAAAAGTGAAATCTATGCTTTTAAAACGTAAGAAAATGAAGTATAACATGAAAAAAGCTTTTAAAAAAAATTTATTCCAATCGAGCCTTGGATTAATCATTCTAAAGATTTAAGAGTTCAAAATCCCAAGCTTGTTATTTTTTGCTAATTTTGACCAACATTGACTAACCATAATCGAGATTAGTCAAAATGTCGACATTTTGATCGAACCGTCCGATTGACATATATTTTTAGCATATTAAAGATCATAAAATTATCTTCAAAACAATAGTTCATGGGCCAAAATCGAAGTTAAAACGGATAAAATATCAAGAAAACAACAAAACCCTGATAAAAAGTATTATTTTACACATAAAACGGCTGTTTTTTGGGGTGTTTTCATGCAATAAACCGTACTAATCCAGCCACAACTAGTGCAAATTGTCTAGACCAAGTTGAAGCAAGATGTTTAGCTACCTTTCAATAGAGGGTTTGAGAATATCCTCTCCGTATTAGGAGGAAATAATTTTCCAAGAAAAGTGTTATAAAAATTTTAAACTGTATCACCTCCCTTCAAAGTGCGATATCTTGACGACGGTAGCTCCAAATTGCTTGAGGTTAGAGACTATGGAAACGAGACATTCAGATCTTTTCAGGGACACCAATTTTGAAGAAATCCTAGTCTTAAAGTCCTCCAAACAGTAGCTTGAAAATAGGGTTGGAAAAAAGGATAAACCCAAAAATCAAAAAATCGAAAATTAAGGGGATGAGGATGAAAATTGGTGAGGTGGCAAGGATCCCAATGGGTAGCCGCCTCTCCTTTCACTCTTCTCTTGGAAAATCATGAAGAAAAATCTAAGAAAAATCCTATCTTTCTCATTTTCTCTAGACTTTTCTCCACATCTATTTCCCCTTTCTTCCCCCTAGAATATCCCTCTAAAACCAAAAATCCCAGCCCATCCCTTCCTCCATTTTCACCCTCCAAAACCCATTGGCAAGTCTTCAATTTTCTTCATAGAGCTAGGGTAGTGTAGCTACTACCCCAGCTACCTCTTCTTTTCATTTTTGTGTTATAAACACTCTCTATCTATATATATTTCTTTTATTGTGGATACTCTGTGCAGGGGCGGAAGGAGAGAGGGGAGCTAAGGGTGGCCACGACCCCCTTGTCTTTTTAAAAATCCTCCTCCCTCTTGTATTTTTGGCAAACAAAAAATTGAATATAAATTTCAATAATGGCCATATATATATTTATATATATATAGCCAAAACTCAGAGAAAATTCAATCAGATTTCAATTGGATTCTCAATTTTGCGTCACGTGTCCCTTTTAAATTTTAATTTTTGTACCAAGTGAATTATTGAGTATAAAAATCAAAGAGTCTAAATCTACTTAGATTCTAAATTGGATTTCAATTAGAGTCTAATTTTTCATTACGTATCCATCTAATTTTTTAATTTTTTTGGCAAGTGAATTATTGGGTGCAAAAATCGAAAAGTCTAAAACCAATTAAATTCTAATATATATGTGTGTGTATATATATATATATATATATATAAGATGAGTTAAAGTTATACATTTTCTAAACCATTGGATTTAAGTAGATTCAACGGTTAAAAAAAAAAAGACTCATTAATACTGATATTTTGATTGATCTCATTTATTATCTCTTATTTATGATATTTCATACTTATCTCTAAACCCAAAAAAAGTATACGTATTTCTCTCTCTGTCTCCTCCACCGCAGTACATTTTTTCTAACAAATTGCTTCTCCAATATAAAATTTATCCAATTTCCATGCCATTTAAATATTGCAATTTGAATAAAAAAATTTAAATAAATAAATAAAAGCACTTTAAAAATTGGATTCTAAAATGAGAAAATGATTATTTTAAATGGCAGTAGCCAGTAGGTATGAATTTATGAGCATCGAATTCTTATGACTTAAGAGAGGTTATTTTGAGAGAGTATGTTTACTGCTAAAACTTTCAAGGCATTCGCACTTCTTGGATTTGTTAGGACTTAGGAAGGTTATTTTGAGGGAATATGTTTACTGCTGAATCTTATGAGGCATTCACACTTCTTGGTTTTGTTAGGACTTCTTGGCTAATTGGGAAAAGCATTATTTTTTGCATTTTTTAAGGTTATCACCAGACTTAGCATCTATTGTGTATCTCTGTTTTTGCTTATTTTTAATAAAAAAATTGCAGATTATAATGTAAAATTATGCATGATTAATTGGTAGAGTAGAGTTGCCTCTACTTTTCCTTCATTTGATAGAATATACAATCATCACACCAACATATCATGGTAGAATATAAGTTGTACTTGGCTGTGGAGGTGGAATCCGAGAGAGAGAGAGAGAGAGAGAGAGAGAGAGAGAGAGAGAGGAGAGAGAGAGAGAGAGAGAGAGAGAGAGAGAGAGAGAGAGAGAGAGAGAGAGAGAGAGATCTTTTTTTTTTTTTTTTTTTTTGGGTTTAGAGATAATTATAGAATGACATAAATCTATATCTATATATATATAATAATAGGTGACACTGAGAGAAACTCAAATTAGAATTCCAAATTAGAGTTCCAATTTTACGCCATGAGTCCTAAATTATTTATTCTTAAAGAGTTTTATTTCTTAATTTTAGAATCAAATGTGAGACCACATCATAAATATTCATCTAAGTAAGTTATTAAGTACAAAAATCAAAGAGTTTAGAATAAATGAATTGTAAAAAAAAAAAAAAGTGCTTCACAATAATTAAAAAAAGGATAATTTATATTTTATAATTATTAATATTCTTACAAATTTTTTTAAAGAGTTAACAAAATATAAAAATGACTATCAATAGTATTTAAATTATATATATAGGAATTATATTATGCATCTTATTGTATATCTTTAAGTATATCTATGCATATGCATGGGGTTACAAGCTAGTATATAATACTAGGTGAAGTTGAGAGAAACTCAAATTAGAATTCTAATTTTGCGCCATGTGTTCTAAACTATTTATTCTTAAAGAGTTTTATTTCTTAATTTTAAAATCAAATGTGGAACCACATAATAGATATTTATCCAAGTGAGTTATTAAGCAAAAAAACCTTTAGATATACACCACTGTAAGTTTCTTTAAAAAAACCTTCTCCCTCTCTCCCCGTGTGTGTGTGTTAAAAACATTTAGTATTCTAAAAAAAAAAAAAGTACAAAAACCAAAGAGTTTATATAATAAATGAATCATAAAAAAAATTCACAATAATTTTTTAAAAAATGGACAATTTACATTTTATACCTAATAATATCCATACAAAATTTTTTAAAGAGTTAACAAAATATAAAAATGACTATCAATAATATTTAAATTATATATATATGAATTATATTATGCATCTTATTATATATCTTTAAGTGTATCCATCCATATGCATGGTGTTACAAGCTAGTAAGGGATAATAAATGAGATCAATCAAAATATTAGCATTATGAGTGTCTATTTCTTAACCATTGGATCTACTTAAATACATGGTTTAGAAAAGGTGTAACTTGAACCCATCTCTCTCTCTCTCTCTCTCTCTCTCTAAATATATATAAAATGAGAAACTATTACATATTTTAGAAATGTATAATTTTAAAAAGTGTAAGCTAATACCATGTATAATTTGAACATCTTTTAAAAAAAAGGTATAATTTGAACCATGTAATTGTGATTGTTTTTAATTGTATCCGTGCATGTACGCGAGGTTACACACTAGTTGAGTGTAAAAATCGAAGAGTTCAAATCCAGTTATATTCTAAATTTGATTTCAATTGGAATCTAATTTTGCACTACATATCCATCTAATTTTTTAATTCTTGTGGCAAGTATATTATTGGGTACAAAAACTGAAGACTCTAAATCCAATATATATATATATATATATATCTATCTATTTAAAAATTGAAGTGTAGTATTTATTATTGCTGAACTCTTGTTACGTCACCTCATCACAATGTCATTGGCCACATAATTATTATTATTATTTTTTTTTTATTTCTATATATTTTTTTACAAAAAAATATAATTATTGACTTTACATATTTATATTTGGTGGTTTTAACATTACATATAATTTTGGTTTTACATGTTCATCTACTCTAATTTAGATGTTTATAACTAAATAATGAAATCAATGAAGAATTAAAAACAAAAAACAATGTCTATACACATCTATACTATATATAATAATAGAAGTTTTGTAATAAATTTTATAAAACTCTTTATGCACTGCATCTTTAGCATCTTTTCTTATGTTTTGTTTTGTTTGTTTGTTTGTTTGTTCGTTTTTTTTTTTTTTTGGTTTTGTTTTGTTTTTTTTTTGTTTTTGTTTTTGCAATTCTTACTTTGATCAACTTTTCATCTTCTTTAGCCATTGTCATTTTAGTTCAATCTTTCATCCCCACCAATATATATATATATATATTTATTTATTTATATAAATTTTCATTTGATTCCCTTCAGATTTTAAAATATTTTCCTTTATATTTTCTTAATTCTACGGTTTCAATTTGTTTAAACTTTCATCTACTTCCACCTTTCCTGTTCCATCTTCATTTTCATATAAATTTATTCTTACTTTATTTCCACCTCTCTCTTTCCTATTCCTTCCAAGTTGTCCATGACAAAAATGTAAATACTTTATCTCTTTCTCCAATTTTGTTTATCTTTTGGTGGATTTTTTTTTTTTCTCATTCCAACCATTTTTTTTTCCTACTAATAGTTCTTTTTGTTATTGTTGATTTAATTGTCACATCACATTTGTTTATATTTTTGGTAAATTTATATCAATTTTTATGCATATTTAGGTAGGTTGGTATTCCAATTTCTGATCACAAGTTCTTTTTTTATCCCATTGGTTTGATTTGATTTGGGTTACTAATTAGTTGTTTTGCAAGTTAGAATTTGATTTTTTATGGTGTTCAATTTAGATGTTAAACTGTGAGACTTTACTATTTTTTTTTAATCCTTTGGGGTTGGCAAAGTACTTCTAATACAACTATTAAGAGCACTTTATAATGCCATTTATAGAGTATTCTATAATGAAAAAGTACTTTTAATAGTTGTATGAGAAGTACTCTATAATACCATTTATTTAGAGAAGAGCAAAAATTAGTCGAACAAAAATAATCGGATGGGTGACATATTTTAGCTTTTGCAATTGTATTTTAATTATTATTATTATTTTGTAACAATGCATATATAGAAATTTAATTCTTAGATTCTGCTAATAATTGTGTAGTAGTGGTATATTCATCCTTAGGCCAAAGGCTTATAAGGCATGAGTGGGAGGCGTCTCTCCTCGATGTGGGATTGAGCAAACCCTTGAGGACTAAGGCTCAACACCATTTCCAAAGAGGACAATACCTGATTGGGGGCCAAGATGAAAGTCCTCCCACATTTATGATTGTTCCAAGAATAGATAAAAATATGATTATGATGTACATTACTTTTATTAAATTGGTCCAAATTGTAAAAAACTAAATTTAACGAGGCTACCATAAACAAATTATCAAGCGTAATGTGCAGGTTCGTAGCTAGTTAAATTCTAAAATAAGAAACCATTACATATTTTAAAAATGTATGGTTTTAAAAAAATGTGTAAACTAATACTATGTATAATTTGATCCTCTTCTCAAAAAAATTTATAATTTATAATTTGAATTATGTAATTGTGATTGTTTTTAATTATACCCGTGCATATGGACGGGGTTACATACTAGTTTAAATAATTGACTAATGCATTTTTTTATTCCGTTTCCCTCTAATTACTCTTATGCCATACATAGTTCATTAAATTCAAGTGTGTTTAATGTATACCATTCGTAATTTAATTATATTTTTTTTATTAAATTGACTTGTATATTTTAGACATGTCAAGACTTATCTATTTATTTATTGATTTTTTGCAAAGATGTAAAGACTTATTTGATATAAATATTTTTGTTTACATAAGAAAATATCATATGTTAAATCAAAATTACAAATATTCCATGTATAAGCAATAAATAAATATTATATATGTGTGTGTGTGTGTTATTCTTTGGATATATATATATATATATATATATATATATATATATATATATGGGCAAGACTTAGATACGGTATTTAGGTGCTATTTCTTAGGTCTCCCTTTTAAGATTCTGCTATGTGAATTTTTTCTAATGTGATGGAAGTGTATTTTTTAATTAAGTATCTATATGGCTGAATCTTAAGAGAAGAACCTAAGGACAGTATCTAAAGTATAGTACATAAGTTTTGTCATATATATATATATATATATATACACACTTGATCCCCTCTAAAAAATTTCTTTCTGTCATTGCAGTTATGTGAAATAGCGGATGTAAACTAGCGTGAAAGAATATTTTTCTTTCATCTTAGTATAAACTGTATCATCCAATATGCTATGAAGGTAGAAAACACATGCATATAACTTATAAGCATATTTAGAATACATCACAAACCAAAAAAAGTATTTTTATATCACCTTCTTATCATCTAACCCAACATAAAGAAACAAAAACTTACATCTCAACTAGTCTCAGATTGTTTAATTTTCAAAGCAAAAACTAATATGAGTTTTCCGACAAAGGTAGATTAATTTATCCAGATTGATTAATTTTGAGTCTAAATTTCCATATGCTAACACATTTATTAATGATTGATGCTGGAATGACATTTGCAGTAAGTTTTATTTTGGTATTTGCCAATGACATGACATCAAGAGATGTCTAACAAACACATGAAATTACAAGGAATGCCTATTGCAGGGTCCTTGGCGTGGATTTGAAGCAGGAGATGGCGGTGGATCCAAAGGTTCCCCGTGACCTTTGAAGGCCTCACTGACCGAGAAGATTGAGGGTCTGGTGGTGGCTGCTCCACCACAGCTGGTTGGGCAAATTTTCTTTGTTTTACTGTGATGGCTCCAGACAATTCTTCCTCATCTCTTGCATAAAGTAACTTCTCCATTTTTTCACCCAAGTGTTGCATTAAAGTAATTATGCAACATATATATTCAGAGAAACCATTAAAAAAAAAAAGCAATTGTGTTTAAAAGATCATAACACAGTACACAACTGGAAGAAGAAATGAAATTATACATGGGAGTCAAGTTCAACAATATTAATGGGAAATAAAGAATCAGAGACGTATAGGTGTATTGTATATACTTTGGTTAGTGAAGCCTACAAATTTCTGGTTAGGACTCAGGAGCCTATTGCTAGAGTTCGTACAGTCGTAAGGCTTTTCACAGCCTAGTTGCCTCTTCGGTTCTTAAAAGAGCATTATTATAAAATAGAGCACTAGTATTATTATTTTTTTATTCCTATTTATAAATGGTGTCACAAATTTGCATGTCTTTGGAGTTCATAGTCTCTTTTGCTTCCGTAAATTAAAATCCGAAAACATTGGAGTCATGAATGCTGCCATTGATGATACATTCCACCCTACTGAATTATTGTTAGACCAATTCAAACAAACTCCAACATGAAAATGCAATCATTATGCCACATGTGGATTAAGATATAAACCAATCTAACTAAATGAAAACACAGTGGTACAGCATGCAGCAGTAGTAACATAACACATTGCTACTTGCCTCATCCAATAGTACTAACACCAAATTTCTTGAATTTTGAGAACAAAAACAAGGTTTCAGTAGTACTTTGGTTCCAACATACTGACCATAACAGAAGATACAAGGATCTTTATCCAAATGCAAGATACAAAACCAATTTCAAGTACATCTTTATTAGGGGAGCCCACTTACAGAAGCAAATAAGGCACATCCATCCAACAGTAAAGATTCAAAAGTAGTTGCTCTTGTAGAAATTTTTGAGAAAGTTAGAGTCGCCTTGATCCTTGGTGCCCGAATCCTGCACAAGCCCTTTTTGACCCACCACATACTGGCCAATTATATGATGCCGCTGCTTAGCGTGCTCCACTATATTGTTGAACTCTTCAACTCCCTTGAGCAGCAACATATCAATCACCTGCACATTTACTAAAAGTATCAGGATGATGGGGGGAGAACTTTTTCGAGTCAGAATTTATAATATCATAAGACATCTTACCAATATATCTAATAATGTGCATGCACCATTTGAATTTTTAATAATACTAAAACCACTAAAACTATTAGACTCAACATAAAAGATTTATTTTACAAGTGCATGAACCATGAATGACTCATTTCTCTATAACATAGTGAAAACTTGGTTCAAGGAACATTTAAACCAGAAAATTCCCCTTAATCTGGCAGTAACTAGATTTCTTAAACTTAAGGAAAAGTCCATACAATATATGAATAGACACTAGATTAAGAGACAAATTGATTAAGATAACACATCAAACACCATCTGCTTCAAGGCTATACAGTCACAAGAAACATCGCAACAGCAACAGATCTATTCAAATGAAAATATTTCTCTCACTAAAACTTCAAACAACTAGCTGAAATAAGATCTATTACTGGAGCTTCCAATAATGAATTAACACAGACAAGTAACATCCAACTCATGCTCAAATAGTCCACTACAAGCTTGATATTTATGACCAAAGTCATACTCTTTGTTACCCCCTTAATTGACATGCTCCTTTTTACTACTTCTACTAATGTTATTTTAGGTCTTCCTCTACCTTTTTTGTTTGCTTGACTTGCATCAACTCACTCTCCCTCACTGATGTATTAATCATTTAATTGTTCTCCTCTACACATGATCAAACTATCTCAAACGATCCCCCTCATTTGATCTCAAACGATCTCCCTCATCTTTTCATCAAAAGGGGGGGCCACCCCACAAATTTCCTCTTTTTGAATCTTATCTTTCTATTTATTTTCACTTATCCATCTTAAAATTCTCATCTTAACATGAGATTTCAGCTACACAAAAAGCCCTAAAGGACAACCTTCTAAATTAGTGAACTTTTATGATGATTAAACCTTCCTTGCCAACACTCCAGGAGCTGAATCACAGTTTTTGGCATGACCCAAGATATCCCAAACAAAGCAAATGCAAAAGACCAGATATTTATAGCCACTGAACAATGATGCAAAAGATACCCAACAGATTTCCCACTATTTTTACACATGCACGGACGGCTGAATGGTAGACCAGATATGATGATTAAACCTTCCTTGCCAACACTCCAGGAGCTGAATCACAGTTTTTGGCATGACCCAAGATATCCCAAACAAAGCAAATGCAAAAGACCAGATATTTATAGCCACTGAACAATGATGCAAAAGATACCCAACAGATTTCCCACTATTTTTACACATGCACGGACGGCTGAATGGTAGAGCAAGAGATGCGATCGCCTAAGGCCCTAAGTAAAAAAAAAAGAGCCCCCAAATTTTAACCAATAGGGTTATTTTTTATAGTCAATAAATAAAATAATATTCTTTTACCAGATGAAAAACAAATAAAAAATAGAGAAAAATACAATGTCCACAATATTTTTCACAACACTTTTACAACTAATGCTAAGTAGCAGGTTGTTACAGCCTGTTATTGATGGCAAAAAAATAATTATAATGATATTTTTAAATAGAAAACAAAAAGCAACTTAAAACCTAGGATTTGTTGTAAAAAAAATTGTGAGTGTTGCACTTAAAAAAAAAAAAAAAAGAATATTAATAAGAGTTTAGTTAGCAAATTTTTACTAGCTCTCATCTAAGTATACCATTAATACCACTAATTTACTTACCACTATCAATCTACCACATAAACAAGTATGAAAAATTGTCAATTTTTTTTTTTTCTATATAATTTCTAAAAAAAGAAAAAATTCTACGTAGTTCATGTTAATTGGTAGTAATTTTGCATCTAAAACAAGATAATCAATTTTCGCCTTAGGCTCTCAAATGCATCAAGCCGCCCCTGTACACATGCAATACTGATCAGTAATTATGATATTTCACTACTGCAGATTTCCCACTATTTTTACACATGCACTTCTGATCAGTAATTATGATATTTCACTACTGAAGATTATACACTATCAGTAATATACCTACTGCTGTTGTCCATGTGAAAAAAAAGGAAATCTTGTTTGGTACCTTTAAACCCCATGTACTCAGTTAAGGTTTAATCTTTCTTGTGGTGCATATCAAAACACCACAATACAATCTGACTTCAAATCTGTCATTTTTTGTCGCCTTACAAGACGCTCACTCCTCACATTGGGTAGTAGGCTAGTTAGCAACTTAGCGTACAAGTAGTCAAAAAGATGCCCATTGATTCTGGTTCCCAATCTTGTAGTTGTGAAGGATTAATAAATTAATGATTCCAATACCACATTGCTCTATCAATTGAGTTGCCTAAATACAAGGCAATTGAAGTTATAAAAAATGGATATGTACAACATTAGCCTACTAGGAATCTAAGGATAGGTCCTCAAGAGAGAGCAGATGTGATACTTTCAGCTTTAAGGTCTATAAACCAGCTTATTACAAAAATCCATATGCAAACTTCAAGTCTCTAGAAAGCTAGAAATGTTACTAGGCCCTCCACACATTAAAATCGGGACATAGCGCAAATCTCAATTGATTAAGGATGCTTATTACAATCCAAACAATCCCCATTGACATTATCATAAGCCTTCTCTTAACAAAACATCATTACCATAACTTTTATAACCACTCACCACTGACATATGAATGACAATCAAACAAAGAAATCAAGAAAGAGAAAAATTCAAACCTTGCCTAATCTTTGGGCATATCAGCCTCAATATTTGATCATAAATGTTTGGTTATGCAAACCTAGGCATCATCAAGTAAAGTTCCTGGATTCCCTAAAACATGTACAAAACGTAAAAGAAGGTACAGCACAATGATGTAAACAAAGCCAATCAATTTAATTAGGTTTAAAAACCTTCAACATAAAAGATGTACAATCATAACAGGTCTATACTTTGATAGCATGAATTTTGAATGTAAGTGCAATTTAGTTTGAAGAAATCCAATATTTCAATTTCACTAAAAGCTAACATTGTTTATTTGATTTGTGACTCAACACGGCCCAAAACATAGGACCATTCAAACAGTGATCTCATAAAAGACGATTTCAGCTAGATAACCAAGACTGCTTCAGCACATTAAGGGGCTGTTTAGTAGTGTATTTTGAACAACAGTTTTCAGTATTTAAACAACATTACACGTATTTCTACGCGCTTTTTCACCCACACGTATTTCTAAAAAATACAAGCAACGTCACTAGTATAACATTACCAAATGGACCCTAAGTTTTCCAATTATATTCAAACACTTAGCCAAATTGAATTCAATTCGGGAACCTAACATACTACACCTAATGAAATCTACAATAGAATGTAACTCGGTAGGGGCCAAAACTCGAGACCATTCAAAAAATGATCTCATGAAACATGGGTTTCAGCTAAATATCCAATTCTTCTACTGCAGTTCCTTAGATGCAACACATTAAATTCAATCAATTATGTGTTTGAATTTAATTGGAAAACCTAATGTACTGTAACTAACGAACTGAAGTTTGACCCCAATTCCCTGTTTCACATGAGAAGCATGGACGCAGATACGGGTATGACACGGTGACACGAGTAATTTTTGAAAAATTATAATATAAAATGGCTGGTATGACACCGACATGACACATGTATGACACTGATAGACACACGGTACCGCGTGCTAAGCACCTAAACTTGTCTGAGACTTCATAGTTTATACCTAAAATTCATACTAATTACCAAACAGCCATTTACCAATCACACTGGCTAAATTTACAATAATGTTAACGAATAATCTAGAAAGATCTGGAAATGAAGAGAGAGAGAGAGAGAGAGAGAGAGAGAAAGCAGCGAGACCTTGGTGTTGGTGATGTGAGAATTCTTGCGAATCTGGGCGGCGGCGGAGGAGCGGAGCTCGGAGACGGTAGCGACTTCGTCGAGGTTGTAGATGTCGATGATGGTTGGGATGGATCGGCACACTGTTTTGAAGAAATCGATAACTCGGTGCCTCGCTTCCTCCAAACTCGCTGAGTTCGGTGGTACTTTCACGGCCCGCCGTGTAAACGACATTTTTTTCTTGCTCCGAGTCAACTCGTTCGAGCTCACACAACAACACCACAGTACTAGTAGCTGTGTAGTTTTGTATTCGTGATTGAATGAATTGGACTGCCAATAAACAAAACAAAAGAGATTAAGGGAGGTTGTAACGACGCCGTTTTTAGGTAGTTGATGGTGTATGGGAGAGAGAGAGAGAGCCCATGGGCCTGGGGATGGGATTTGGGTTGGAACTTGGTGGAAAAGTTGTGGAATTGAAAGAGGAACGTGTGTTTCAATTGTGTAAACCCATGGTTTTGTTGGGCCTCTAATAGACTTTAGAAAGCCTAAAATAAATAAATTTGTTTTTAAAAAAAAAAATTTCATTTGCTTATATTAAAAAAAAAAAAAAAAATATATATATATATATTTTTTTTTGAAAAAAATTTCTTCCACTTAAATTTTGATGTTGTCGAGTAAGAGATTTGAGGCAAGAATAAGAGGTAGTAGTCTGATGATAAAGAGTAATTATTATGGAATAGACTTTATAAGTTAAAATTCTATATATATATATATATATATATATATAAAATCAAATGAAATCCTATCATCATATTTCTTGTTTCAACTTTATTTTATTTTTTGATAATATATTTTTTCAACTTTCAACTTGTAAACAAGGTGATAAATTAACATGTTATATTTCTATATATTAAGATAAGTATTTACTACCATTATATTTTGGATAAAAAAAGTTCCCATGTTGTGGAATTGATTTATACATGAATTGTTGAACAAACAATTTACTAAAAAATTTGCCAGAAGTCTTATACCTCAACTAGCTCCTTTTGATATTTCCAATAGAAACATTTAGCGTTCAAATCCCCCTCACCTCATTGTAATTGTTTAATTATAATAAAAAAAAACCTCAAACCAATTAACTATTGAGATTACATTTTTATATCTTTTTATCCATGTAATAGTTATTGGCTTTTTTTTTTTTGGCTGAGAACTTCTTTATTTGAATTAGTAAGTCATAAAATTAAAAGAGACATTAATGATAATTTCAATAGGCATGTGTCATGGATTAAAAGAGATTCATCCAAATAGGTTGGTAGGAAAACGTTCTCCAAAATAGACATTAATGATAATTGTATCATGTTTTTATTATTGTTATTGTTCTTGTTGTTGTCTTTGTTCGAAAACCTTTAAGTTTTAAGAAAAAATCATATGTCCCATACATGATGTTGGATACTTTTAAGAGGGATTGGAATTGGCATAATGTTATTTAAGGCAACCAAAAAATTGGTCAACGCGACAACGACGATTCTTTTTTTTTTTTTTGAGAAAGAGACAACGACGATTCTAAAGTTACAAAACCCACCTCAAATGTTTTGACTTTTGAGTGTCAGTTCTCTCACTTGGGAATCTGACGAAACTGGCTTGTCTGAAGAGTGTTGTATTTCCGGTGATATTTCCTTCTAGAGTCAAGATTAGTAAAGATCTTGAGTTTTTTGCTTCTCCCCATCATTTTTTCTTATCCGTGTTGCTGTTAGCCAATTCAACCAAATTAGACTGCCACAGGCGGAGAATCGCATGGTTGAGACTAGGGATGGCAAACGGGTGGGTTTAAGGTGGGCATAATTGAGTTAAGTATATAAAACCCATTTACCCATTAAAACCCATTTAACTAATTGCTTTTAACCCAAATTCAACTCAACCCAATAATTATGAGTAAACCCCAATCCACCCAATTACCTAATTATCAAAATTAATAAAATGTCACTAAAGTGAAAATGACCAAATTACTCTAAAATCTTAAAAAATGACCAAAAGCACTCTATCACAAAAAAAAAAAAAAAAATCATAAATAAATAGAGAAATTGTCAAATTCATTTCAAATTATTAAAAAAATCAACAGTTAATAAGAAAATTTATACTCACAAGGATATCATTTTTGAAACAAGTAGAATTTCAATATTCATAAAAAAAAAAAAAAAATCAAACTCAATCACAATGATAAATACATGCTGAATGCGCATAATTAGATCTGAGCTGTGCTTTTTGTGGAAGTGATTCTTGGTAAAATTCTCGCGAGCCGCCTCGATCTCAGCGAGTTGTTTTGGCGATCCGAGCTTGGGATCGAACTCCCAAACTTGTCGTCCTACGTGATCGTTCAGCGTCCTCAACCATGGACTCCCTCCCTCCCTCCACGATCTTCAGCTTCCACATTTTCTGCTACTATGCACAATGCAACAAACAATCAGCAGTGCAACTTAGAGAAACAAAATTTCGAGAGCGTAAAAAAGAAATTGACAATGGAGAGTTTTGCGTTTTACTTTCCAGTAATTGAAAATGGAATGTGCATGTGAATGAGAGAGAAGAAATATCGAGAGAAAGTTAAGAGTGTTTGGTTCTTGAGAAAATGAAAGAAAGAAAATGCGTGAGAGAGAGAGAGAGAGAGAAAAAAAGAGGAAAAAAGAAAAGGCTAGGTTTTTTTTTAATTTTTTTTAATTTTTTATTTGGTGGGAAGGGCTGTGTTGAATTTGGGTGTATTATTTTTGGGTTAAATGAGTTTCAATGGGTTTTTAGTTAAAACCCAATAATTATTGGGTCTAATTGGGTTGATGCCCATTTAACTCAACTAATAATTGGGTGAGTTTAGGTTTAATTAGAGTGGGTGGGCAAATGAGTTTGGGCTTACTTGGCCACCCCTAGTTGAGATGATGTTTCTATTTGGTTGATGACATGTTTCCTCTTCCCCCACCCAATGTGATTGGGTCAAGTGTCGAGTTGAGTCCAAACCTGACTTAGTTCGACCGTAGACACCTCTATTGTTATTGTTTCTTATTTAATTTCATTTAGTATTAGAACTAGGCATAATCGTATCTCTTGGAGTGACAAGAGCTATACACTCTGAACTCTTCCTTAAAGTGGTGGAATTGAAAATCTTTTTTGGGAGCTCAAGCTAAATATACTAATAAATTTCAAATTCACAAAATAACACACACACAAATATATACTCTTTCTAAAAAAAAACACACATATATACTTTATACTTAAAGAATGTCTTTAACATTAATATTATTATTATTATAATATATATATATATATATTATTTTCACATGTATGGAAAATTTCACCAAGTCAATTATATAATTAAGACAAATATTTTATTTTGTTAAATCATTTGTAATTATCCTTTAAATTATGTATTTATCACAATTAGTATTAGTTAAATAGTTAAAATAAAGGTTTTGCTTTTGCAGAGCGTGTTCCAAATTTTAACCATAAAATACATAACATGTTTTCTTCTAATGAGAAAGAATCTATGCATTCCTGTATCCCTAAACTCTAAACAAATACAAAAAAAAGAAAAAGAAAAAAGAGTTCTAATTTGAGAAGAACAGTAGATCTTACTAAAGATATCTACTTATAAATTTTTGGAAAGATGTGCTTTAATGCTTTTAATTTCCATATGCTTTAATGCTTCTAAAGTTAATAGTTATACATGACCAAAAAAAAAAAAAAAAGAATATTAAAAGAAAAAAAATGACACCTTAGTACTTTACATTTTAAAAGAGTGTTAGTACAATTTTTATTTATTTATTTAATAAAAAGAAGGGGCAATAAGTAACAATTCATTTATAAAATTTAAGTAGTAAAATAGAGGGAGAGGGGATGAATTTGAAGGTCAATTCTTTGTAGAGTTTCAATCTAGTCCTAAGGTATTGGTCTAATGGTTTTGTAGGCCTTATAAGATTCATGAGGTCTTGGGTTCAGATTTCTTTGTTAGCATCTTAAGACCAATTCTAAATGATTCATGTAATTACTTGGTATGTATGGGACAAGGGATTATATACCCAAGTGAATAGTCAAACTTTCTAGAGCATTGGACATTTATGATTGAAAAAACAATTTTTCAAACTGATGTATCAATAATAACCAAAGTAGCTAAGAATAATGTTGCTCAATTAGTTGACATCTCTTAATGTTTTAATAGAGACATCCAAAATTTAAATTCCCTTTCCTCCTTTGTAACTATTAAATTATAAATTAAAAAATCATAAAAATAATTAAGATATTTATTTATTATTTGTTGAAGTGACCAATCACATTTATTGCCACACATCAATCCGTAATTCTTTTTTTTTTTTTTTTGATACAAGATAGAATTTCTACTCTAGCATAATCTAAGTGTATATGTGTGTGAAGCTCATTTCTGGAGACTTGAACCTCAGCCCTTACCCCCCACACCCCACACCCCACAAACACTTATACTTGTGAAGTGACCATCGCACCAAGGGTGTGCGGTGGTAATTTGTAGTAGTTTTAGTATCTTTCCTAAGGAAAAATGTAAAAACTTATATGACAATGAATATGATTTGTGTCACTTCAAGACATAATAAATACATTTATTAATTAATTTTTTGGGAGTATGATACTAGAGATATTAAAATTTATTATATAGTCTTTACAAAATGATATTTTAACTAGCGGTAATCACACTGCATCCATTTGTAAATCTTTTCAACTAAAAACCTTTTTTTTTGTGTGTTGTATTTTAAAGTTCACACATTAATTTATAAGGTCTATGTAGTAAAATCTATAATAACCTTAGGAGTAGTTTAATATAAAATGCCTTTTTTTTTGGCCGAGAAATTATGATAGAATCTTTTTCTCAAAAAAAAAAAAAAAAAAGAAAAAAGAAAGAAAGAAGAAGAAGATAAAAGCATCAAGCATATATACGAGATTATAACGGTGCATGCTGTAATAAGAATTTGCACTTGATGTATGAACTGTGTCACCGTTTTGGTAATTGATCATGAGGTATGGAGATGAAAATGAGGGAGAGCCCATGGTTGGATTGGATCGAGTTGCAACATGGCTGTAGTTTTTCCATTTCGTAACCCATTGTTTTGTTAGGTCTTTCAATTGGAGGTGGTATTTTATGAGACGATTTTACAAAATCTTACTCTCTCACTCATGGTCTAACTCATGAAATTTTCTTATGAGATAATTACTACTGCAATAAATCTAAAGACTATAAATAGCTAAATTTGAAATTTTGATTTCATTCATGACCTTTTTTTTTTACATTAAGTATTGTTTTAACATGGTATTGGAGAAAGTGTCCACACATTGTAAATTACAGCCACTACTTTGACAGATAACATATAAAAATTTTCATTCCAACTTCAGTTTCATCTTACAAAGCCAAATTTTCATGCTAACGGGTGTACTAAGGGCATTCGTTAATAATTCATTTTAAGAAAGTTTTAGCATCACTTTTATGGGAAATGAAAAAATTTGTCAAAACATTAATTATTTGTTTTTCTTTTCTTATAAAAACTTTCTTTAACTGAATTCTTAACCAGTCCCCTAAAGGCACTCGTTAGCATTTTCCATACTTAATTTAGCCACTACTTTTATAGTATCAGTTTGGATACCGGGTTAAGTTGCGGTGCGTTTCCACAACTGCGTTCTCAGTTTTTTTTTTTTTTTTTTTTGGCCGGAGTTATTGACTTTTGGGAGACAAAATTTACTGTGCATGAACAGTGCGGCACGGTTCACGCACTGTTCATGCACTGTTCACATATTAAAAAATATTAAAAATGGGTCCCACGATACTATTCACACATTTAAAAATTATTTTGCTACAGTGTTTTCAGTAATAATCAGTTTTCAGCAACTTTCAGCAACAATAAGCTGTATCCAAACGGACCCATAATCAAGTCAAAAGATTGACAGCGGCTATGGGGCTTGATTCTATATGGCTATGCTGATCAATCCATTTGAGGAAGCAATGGATTACTTTTGGAACTTTGATATTAATCTCAACGCTCACAACAAAACTTTGTTTCTGGTTTTTTTTGGTGAATGTCAGAGTATTAGGTTCGACTCTGATTTTCATTCCGTCTGGAATGTCCTCCAAATGTGCTTGGTAAACAGATGTGTCATTCCCAACATTTGTCACAACCCTGCTAAAGTTCATTGACATTGGATGTGTGGTTTGGTTGGAGAGTACAACCATAAAAGAAGGGTAGTTAAGCTCATGACTAAGCTTCTTGTTGCAATGCCATTCATTTCGTTTAAGGACAAGTCTCATTTGCTCGTTAGTGTACCCCAGGCCGCAAAGAAAGTCCACATAATCTTGAAAACTTGTGTCATAGATGAGTCCAGGATCCATGGCTTTGTTGGGATCGATATGTCTAGCTCCAAACTGTATAGGTGTGGCAATAGAATTAATTAATTGGGTTGTAAAACTTGCACCAGTATTGTCTTTGACATAGGCCGTGGTCATTAGAGCAGATCGGATGGCTGCAGGGCTCCACTCAGGGTGAATTGCTCTCAATAAAGCTCCCACACCAGCAACAATGGGTGTTGACATTGATGTGCCCCACTTTAATGCATAATCTGTGACCAAATCATAGTTGCCAACAGTCACAAATGGTACATTGGGATTAAATGCCGCCAGCACATCCATTCCTGGAGCGATAATATCTGGCTTTAGAATTCCTGGAGTGAATGGATTTGGTCCTGCTGAGGAGAAAAAGGCTACTTGAGGTGCTGGCTTTGTACCCAATTTCGTCAACACAAACCGAATGCTTTTCACTTTCGGGTTTCTCACCCTTGCCACATACTCTTTAACTAAAGTCCCTGAAGAATCTGGTAACGTAAGGCATGGAAATGTGTAGTTCTCTAGAGATAAACTGATTGATATATTGGACAAGAAGATGGCCGCATAAGCACCTGCCCTCTCGACCTCTAAGATTTGTTGAGAAGGATCTATCAAATAGCTATCACAGATGACTACCTTTCCAGCAACATCATTTCTATCCAATGAATGGCTTTGCTCGCGTTTCCTTTGCCATAGTACAATGTTAAATTAGTAAAGGAAACGCTCTCCGGAAAGTATGATGTACCCTCCATAGTTACCCCATTTCCTAGAGTCATTGTTGCAAGGTAACTTCGATCAAGCGTACCAGCCCCTACCGTTGTGATCCAAGGCGCTGCATTCATTACTGTTGCGAAATGACCATCATTGCCGGCAGCACAGGCAACAAAAATCCCTTTCTCAATTGCAGAAAGAGAACCTTTGGCAATGGAATCAAGGAAATAAGCTGACTGATTAAAGCCCAAAGACAATGATATGATATCAACCCCGTCACGAATTGCTTGTTCCATGCCAGCGAGTACACCCAGTTACAGCAGTGCTTTTTGTCTCTGTTGCCCAACTGACCTTGTACACGGCAAGATGTGCACGGGGAGCCATGCCTCTGGCTGTGCCTCTTGCATATCCAAAGTAACTTACACCGGGTACATGGTTACCTACTGCTATGGATGCTGTGTGCGTGCCATGACCAGAGAAATCTCTTGCAGAATTATAGTCATCTTCCTTTGATATCTTAATACCTGCACTTCTGAGTCCTTTGCTGAAGGATCTAGCCCCAATAAGTTTCCTGTTGCAATATGAAGTGCTAAATTTTTTGCCCTTCTCGCACTTTCCCTTCCATCTTTTTGGCACTGGTGGCATACCCTTGTCGTTAAAACTCTCACACTCTGGCCAAATTCCTGTATCTAAAACGCCTACAATCACACCTTTCCCATAAGAGGCAGCAGGCGATATGCCTGATTTTTGTTGTAGTCCGAGAAACTTGGGTGCGTGCGTCGTCAACAGCTCGCCAAATGACTCTGGGTATGTGGCAATATGAGCTGAAGAGTTCTGAATCTTAGATAGTTGAGTGGGTGTGAGCCTTGCACTAAAGCCATGCATGACATGGCTGTATGAGTAGATCAGTAGTTCTTCCTCATCATCAGCTGGAGATGATAATAATGACTTTAGGATGGACCGATGCCATGACTCGTGTGTTGAGTGTGGTGATGGCTTTTGACAATGGTCCATATGGATGATGTATGTCTGGTATTCTTCTATTGCTGAAACGGAATACATGTTCACACCAAGTAGCAATAGTAGTAGCCAAGGCAGTGCGCTCTGCAAAATCAGATGGAAGAGATTCATGGTTATGATTTTGTTGACAAAATTGGATTTGAAAATGATGAGAATTGGTGAGTTTATATTGCCGCATGTTTTATGAAAGATGGTGAATTGTTGAAATACCCTTCAATCAAATTTGAAATTTATATTCAAATAATTATTAAATCATTTATATATATTACAGTTTTTTGTTTGTTGAGAAAGTATCTATATTACATCTAAGAGTTCTTTATTGCATTGTTTTACATGATTTATGAATCCAAGACCGTTTGATTGGGTTAAACCTTTCAAATTGGCAGACCTTGTATGTGTGTGTTAAAGACGAATTAGAATGAAAGGAAATCAGAGAGTGGATAAGTTGTAGAGAGAATAAAGAGGAGGAAAAACACATTTACCTGATACATGCCATGCTTTACTTCCATGGTACAAATGATTAAAGGGCTATTATTTCTTCTTTTAATTTATTTTTTTTTCCTCTTGATTTCAGAATGGAAGTGTGCTAACTAGCAACTGCTAAGGTTAAAGACAACCATCATTCATGGAGGATATTTAAATTGATAAAAGAAACTTCACTTAAAACCTTTGATTTCTGTATTTGATATTTAGACACACTTATTTATATCTCCAATCTGTTTAGACAACCTAATTAGACTCGGAGAATTATGGTTAACTAACCTCTTTTTGGAACCCGTTAAATGTTTTAGTTATGAGTTCTCCATTAAATTTTGAGATTTTTAAAGTTGGTTAGTCCTTTGGTGGTGATTAATTGACCTTTCAGTTTTCTTTTGTTTTCGTGTTTAGCTACGAACCCTTGATTAAATTGGGTTATTTAGTTGCCAAGAGCCTTACTGTTCAACTGACATCTTCTGATATTTTCAATGAAGACATTCTGGATCTTCTTCCTTTGTTGTAACAAAAAAAAAAAAAAAAAAAAAAAAAAAGAATTGGATTGGTTGACGATATTTTCAACTTAGGCCTTTTGGATCTTCCTATATTTTTCTCTTTATAAACTTTTTTTCCCCCAATTTTATAGTAATTTGATGTGAGGTAAGTATCTATTCTTGCCCTTTGAAATTGTTCTGTACAATCTTTTATTGGCTGGAAATGAAGAGAAAAACTAGACCTTGGGATTTGGAGTTGGGAGAATGAAGCGACGTCGTCGAGGTTGAACAAAGTTTCTCTTCAAATTAGTTTGGAGAGAAACTTTACAAACTCTTCATATATCTCTATATTGAGTGTGATTTTGAAAATCTAACCGTTAGATTGCATGTTCTTGTTATATTCTTCATACATGTAAAATTTCAAGAAGATAAAAAATCAATTGCTATCTCATCAATAAATGTTAAAATTTCAAATTTTTATGATCTAAAATTGTATATAAAAAATAAGTTTATTGATCGAATAGTAAATAATATCTAATTTGAACAAAATTTGATATGCATGTTAAGAATATAAGGAATATGAAATTCATCGGTTAGATTTTCAAAATTCACACAAAAAAAGAGATATATGATAAGTTTGAAAATTTTCTCTTCAAACTAGTTTGGAAAGAGATTTTGTTTGTCGAGATTGTACTTGTAGATGGCCATGATGGTTGGTATGGGTAGAGCCCATGGGCCTGGGGTTGGAACCGTTGTATTTGGGTTGGAACTTGGAGGAAAGTTGTAGAATTATGTAGCCCATGGCTTTGTTGGGGGTTTAATAGATTTTTTATTTTATTTTTATTTATTTTAAGGAAAGCCTTTAATAGACTTTAAAAAGCATAGAATAAATAAATTGGATTTTTTTTCTTTTATTTGGTTATTTGTTTATTTATTTATTTATTTTTATATATAAAAATTCTCATTTGCTAAAAATTTTGATATTGTATTAAACATTCAAATGAAAGAGTAATTATCATGGAGCAGATTCTAAAAATTGAAATTTTATTGTATTTATATATATATATATATATAAATTTAAATGAAAATCCTATCTTCAATTTTTGGTGGTGTTGATAATATCTTGTTTCAACTTTCTACTCGTAAACAAGGCGATAAATTAAAATGTTATATTTCCAATTATTCATATGAGTATTTTCTACTGTTATATTTTGGAGAAAAAAAAAGTTCTCATGTTGTGGGATTTATCTTAACATAAAATTTTGAACAACATATATTGATCATAACAAATTGAATAGGTATTTCCTTCAAAATAGTTTAGTAAAAAATTTATCAAAAGTCTTGTAGTCCAAATAGCACATTTTAATGTTTCCAACAGAGACATTCAGAACTCAAATGCTCCAGCCTGTTGTAAATGTCGAAATATTAAAAGAAAAAAGCCCTCAAACCAACTAACTATTGAAATGATATTTTCATATCTTTTGATCCATTTAATAGTTATTGGCTTCTTTAAATTATTATTATCTTTTGGCTGAGAAATTCTTTAAATGAATTAGTAAGTTATAAGATTAAAATAGACATGAATGATAATTTAAATAATATTGTATCATGTTTTTATTATTATTATTATTGTCGTCGTCGTCATTGTTTGAAAGCCTTAAGTTCTAAGGAAAATCAAATGTCTAATGCATAGTGTTGAATCCTTGTAAAAGGGATTTATATTGACATTATATTATTTAAGGCTAACCATAAAATTAATCAAACCAACCCACCCTCTAGACTCGGACTCACTTGCCATAATTTGACCAGTTTCAACTTTCAACAGCAGTGGTGATCAGCCCATTCGGCCAATTTGGACTGCCACAGGTGGAGGCCCGCATGGTTGAGATGATCTTTTTGTTTGGTAGACAATGGGTTTCAACTTCCCCACCCAATGTGATTGGTCAAGTGTCGGATTAAGCCCAAACCCAACTCCATATGACTAATGGACAGCTCAATTATTGTTCTCTTCTTTTTATTCATTTGCATTTAGTGTTTGAACTAAGCATAATTGTATCTCTTGTAGTGGCAAGAGCTATACACTTAACTCTTTCTTATAGTGTTAAAATTGAAAACCTTTTTTGTATAGTTCGAGCTAAATAGATCAATATTTTTCAAATTTACAAAATAACACACACATATTTATAATTTATACTTAATGAATGTCTTTAACATGATTATATATTGAAAGTACAAAACTTAATTATTTAGGTTTAATTACGACTAAGTTTATTAAGGCTAATTAATGATTAATGCAAAATTTACGAAATTAACCAAGCATGCTACTACTAGTTTTGATGAAACTTAATTAAGAAATGCAATCAGTATAAAGGGTAGAAGGAAAAGAGGATGCAAATCAAAGATAGCACCCAATGTGTTATCAAAAAGGACTTAATATAAAAACCTCTCCATGAACCTCAAAGTCGGAAATGATCCACTAAAGAATGAGTTGGAGTACAAGAATATGCAAAAACCCTCAAAGTCTGAGCTACTCAATCACAATGTACTTGAGATCTACAAGCCCCAACTACAATGGACTTCCTAGAGTCTTGTTTTTAAGCTAAATCTATCAATAATTTTTAAGTTCACAAAATAATAAACACAAACGTGTAATTTATACTCAAAGAATGTCTTTTATATATATGTGTGTGTATGTTATTTTACGTATATGGGAAAATTTCATCACATTGGACATATAGAGTGTTAATGTGTGAAAGCCCATAACAGTTGAGAGAGGAAGCCTATAATGCATTAGGCTTAGACAAAACATTTCATATGCATTGGACTTTCATTCCAATCACACTGCATACTCATGAACGCATAGAAGCTTAGAGGGAGGAAGCAAAACATATTTTAATTTTACACACTATCTATAATGCATTATTACTAAGTAATCTATTTCTTTTTTTTTTCAAAAGTAATCCAAGATTAATAGCTAACAAAAGCTGAAATTTTTTTTTTAAAGTGTAATAGTAAATGTAGACTAATAGGGAGAAAAAGAGTTTTCTCTCTCTCTCTCTCTCTCTCTCTCTCTTTTTTTTATTTTTTTTTTATTTTTTTTTTATTATAGAATAGGGAGGATAAAAGTTTAGAAAGAGAAAAATAAGAGGTAGAAAATAAGTGGATGATGTGACCGTTGGTGTGGCTCAACAGGATCGTAGTAATAATAAATGTTACGCTTCAGCTTTTAAATATAGATATAGATTAAAGCATATCTTTCCAAAAATATATAAGTAGATATCTTTAGTAAAATCTACTTTTCTTCTCAAATTAGAACTTATTTTTGTCTTGTATTTATTTATACATGAATGCAAAGATTTTTTTCCATTAATTTTTATGAAAAACTAACAAAAGCAAAATCCAAATTTTGATTCTAATTGAATTTCCTCTAAACTATGGTTATATATATATATATATATATATATATATATATATATATATAACCTAGTTAGTAATAGACCGTACATAGTCATGATATATTACATAAATGACTTATAAATTTGAATTTTTTTTAGTTATATGATTAGGTTTTTTGTGGTTTATTTATATTGGACTCCTCGTTTTTTACACTAAATTAACTTATTTGGCACAAAAATTAAAAAACTTAGATTAGATGGAACATTTGGCGCAAGATTAAACTCTAATTGAAATCCAATTTTTACATTGAATAACTCCCTTGGCACCAAAATTTAAACTTAGATTAGATAGAACATGTGGCGCAAAATTAAACTCTAATTGAATTCCAGTTGGATTTTCTCATATATAGATACATAGATTACCTAGGCAAACAAAGAGTCATTCTTATAATATTTGATGACTTTTATATTCAATGAATCGTTTAGAAAAGACTTTGATTATTATTATTACTATAATGCATTAGAGTCACAAAATATTTAGATCGTTTATTCAAATATGATGTGGATAATGAAAATAAATATTGATAAAAAAAATGAAGTAGTTATTTTCATAATAAAAGTTGACACTCTAATTACAATTTTTTATTCGAAATGGTGGTGTACATTATTATGAAAGGGTGTAATACATATACATCTTTGGTCACTGCCTCCAACAGAAAAGCGCGAGATTCCTCAAGCCAAACTCTTGCATCAGCAACATTCCTAGCATATTTTGCTAAGTCACACAAGCTATACAACACTTCAACGCCTATGAATACAACTGATCTTCCATTGTTGAAATGTTCTGAGTAGATGTCTGATTTCCTGAATAACATGACCACACTTGAGAAGCATGGTTGATTCTGATACAAAGTTGGATAATGTCGCCTTCTAACCGAATATATTGAATTCCGACATCTCTAACAAACTTTGGAGCCAACAATAATGCAATGGATGCAATTTTTTTTACAACCATTTGACTTGGTTTGTTGTTCTTAGAGTAATATCATTTTTACTTGGGTCCACTATGGACATCATTTTTATTTAGCACCAATTACAACAGATAATGTAAGCAGTTGAGAAAAATGTTGTCCCTAGGCTTGTACACCTTAATTAATAGTTAAAGACTATAAATAAATAAATTTCACATTTTGATTTCTTTCACGACCAATATTTTTTTGATACTAAGTTTGTAACGCCCTAAAATCATAAGCAATAAAAGTCTATTTAATCTGAATAATTCATAAAAATATTAAATAAAAGAAACTAGCAACCTTAAATCTCATCACAAATGTTAGAGCTCTAATTCACCAAAGACAAAACATCCTCAAAATAATTTTCCAATACAATGTTTAATGTCATAAAAATAATAATAAAATCCTCAATTCCACAAAATAGTTTGTAATTGCTGTCTTTTAAGAATCTCTACTCCAATAATCCCTCTAATGTATTTGTAAGGGAAAAATAAGGGGAGGGGGGGGGGGGGTGAGATAACTCAATATGTGGAATTCACTAACATTGGGGTGTGGGAACAAACCTTTCAAATAAATAATTCTTTCAACGAATTCATAACTTGTAACTCATCAATATTTTGTCATTAAATATTTCACATAAAAAAAAAAAAATCTTTATATTGTGAGCCAACATAATATATATACCATCATATAAACAATTTCCTAGGCTTTTCTCGTGGTCAACGTTTACGTCCCGTTGACAGGATTGTGCTGTCCTCTTTTTGAGACTGGAACCTCCTTTACATCTCTTTTCTTAAGGATGGTTCCTTTGGAACGTAAAGGTACATTCCCTTGCTAAGGAGCTTCCTTTTTGGATCCTCAATAGTATACTCCCTTGTTAAGGAGCTATCAAATGTGCACTGTCCTTTTTTCTGGGACTGTTCCTTGCTAAGGACTAGCTGCAGCATGATTGTCCCTTGCTAAGGACGAATTACAATACTGAGCTTTTAATCACGACTTGCCATAGGTTTTCAAAACATATTCAATATGCTCACAAAAATAATCCATTCATAATTCTCAAAAATATAAAGATATATACACACATACAAGTTTAACTAAATTTAGGTTGTCCCACAAGTTTTTAATAAAATGAATACTAAATGTGCACATCAACCATTTATAAAATACCAATTTATATATATAGAATATTAACATATTTCTTTGATTTAAAATAGTTTAATAATCGACATTGTTTTGGGAAAATCCCTAAAATTAGTAAACACCACTTACCTCTTAGTTGCAAAATAAAAGGAATCAATCACCCTTGAGTCACAATGAATTAGTAGAATTAGAGCCTAGCAACACCAATAATAGGTCCATCAATACACGAATTTCCTACTAAAATCTGTTTTCTTATTTAGACAATATAATTTTAGACAACACTGATATTTCCAAAATTTTATATTTATTTACGTAACTCTCCAGTTCACTTTCAGCTTTAATCTAATTGTTCTATTTCATGTATTTTTACTATCCATTAATAAGCATGATTGTACTGCAACTCTATAAAACTCTAGTAATTCACTATAGGTCTAGCCATCATATATTCTACTATTCCTTAGAAGCCACATGATATATAAACATATCTGATCAACCTAATATTTATATCTATTAATCAAAAGTAGAAGTCACATAATATAGTTCTGCCAAATCAATCTTAGAGCCAATGGAGGACCATTTGGCTATACATACTATTCATACGTAATCAATTTCAAAGCCTGAACCATACGGCTATATACAAACAATTCCTATTATAATATTGTAATCATCAACCCAAAGACCCATAATCCTCTTGATGCCATAAAGCATAAGGGCACTGCTAGACACTTATGGAACAAGGACAACGTGAAGATACATGGCAGATGGGTGGTGATATTTAGTAAGGCCGTATACGGTCATATAATGTCCACAAAACAGCCTTTTTCTATCAACATAATCATAGCCTTAGATCCATAACAGCAGCCCCTATTTTTTTTTTTTTTTTTTCTATTAGGTATGCCACTAATAGATTCTTCCAATAAGAGTGGGATGAGAAGCTAGCCATTGAGTATTACAATTTTCCTAAGTTTAGAGCAGAAGAGAGCCGTACCTTTAGTCTCCACTCACAGCAACAGTGAAGCAAAGCAAGGTCCAGTAGTGTGAAGCGGTTGCAGCAAAAGGAGGCACCATCAGTAATTACACGTGTAACTTAAGAGGAAAAAGGCTAGGGTTTTTAAGGCCCATATATTTACTTATGCCACCTCACTTGGGCTTCATATTCCATAGTATTTATCTTATTTTTAATATCTTAGGCCCAAATCAATTTAATTCATTTAATTGTAGGTCTCCTTTATAATTTACGCATAATAATTAAATTGGTATCAAAATTATGGGGTGTTACAACAGATAATGTAAGCAGTTGAGAAAAATGTTGGGTCCCTAGGCTTATACACCTTAATAGTTAAAGACTATAAATAAATAAATTTCAAATTTTGATTTCTTTCACGACCAATATTTTTTTGATACTAAGTTGGAAGCGACAAGTTCAATTGGTAAATCTTGATAAGCATTATGTCATCATAGTATCAGAAATAGTGATGAGTGATACATTGTTTAAAAAAAAAAAAAAATTCTACTTCTACAGACACAGAAGTACTTTCATTCTAACTGCAGTTTCATATCACAAAGGCAATACTTCATTCAGCCACTGCTTTTACTATCAAGACACCCTCTACAATTTGACAGTAACATCTAGAAAAATGATTTGGGGGCCTCATGATTTGCAGCCGCTATGGGGCTTGATACTATGTGTCCATGCTGATCAATCCATTTGAGAAAACAATAGATTATCCTTGGAACTTCTTTATCAATCTCAACACTCACAACAAAAATTTGTTTCTGGTTTTTTTGAGTGAATGTCAGAGTACTAGGTTCGACTCTGATTTTCATTCCATCTGGAATGTTCTCCAAATGTGCTTGGTAAGAAGATGTGTCATTCCCAACATTTGTCACAACCCTGCTAAAGTTCATTGACATTGGATATGTGGTTTGGTTGGAGAGTACAACCATAAAAGAGGGGTAGTTAAGCTCATGACTAAGCTTCTTGTTGCAATGCCATTCATTTCGTTTAAGGACAAGTCTCATTTGCTCGTTAGTGTACCCCAGGCCGCAAAGAAAGTCCACATAATCTTGAAAACTTGTGTCATAAATGAGTCCAGGATCCATGGCTTTGTTGGGATCAATATGGCCAGCTCCAACTTGCAATGGTGTGGCAACACTATCAATAAAATTGGTCTTAAAACTTGTGCTGTTATTGTCTTTGACATAAGCCGTGGTCATTAGAGCAGATCGGATGGCTGCAGGGCTCCACTCTGGGTGAACGGCTCTCAGTAAAGCTGCCACACCAGCAACAACGGGTGTTGACATTGATGTGCCTGTTGATAATGCATAATCTGTAACCAAACCATAGTTGCCGACGGTCACCCTTGGTTTATTGGGTACATATGCGGCCAGCACATCCATTCCTGGAGCGATAATATCTGGCTTGAGAATTCCTGGAGTGATTGGATTTGGTCCTTTTGAGGAGAAAACGGCTACTTGAGGTGCAGGCTTTGTACCCAATTTTGTATGCACAAACGTCATGCTTTTCACTTTTGGGTTTCTCTCCTTTGTCACATATTCCATAACTAAATTTGCTGAAGCCTCAGATAACAAAAGGCTTGGAAGTGAGTAATCCTCTGGACTTAGACCAAGTGATACATCAGTCAGAATGATGGCCGCCAAAGCACCTGCCCTCTGGACTTCTTTGATTTGTGGAGAAATATGAAACGATTGGCTATCACAGATGACTACCTTTCCAGCAACCTCGTTTCTATCCAATGCTGTGTCTTTGCAAAGTTCTTTGCTCTTGTTTCCTTTTCCATAGTACAATGTTAAATTAGTAAAGAAAATGCTTTCTGGAAAGTACGATGTACCCTCAATGGTTAGCCCATTTTCTAGAGTCATTGTTGCCAGGAAACTTCGATCAAGTGTACCAGCTCCTACAGTTGTGATCCAAGGCGCTCCATTCTCTACTGTTGCATAATTAAACTCATTGCCGGCAGCACAGGCAACAAAAATCCCTTTCTCAGTTGCAGAAAGAGAACCTTTGGCAATGGCGTCCAAGAAATAAGCTGACTGATTAAAGCCCAAAGACAATGATATGATATCAACCCCGTCACGAATTGCTTGTTCCATGCCAGCGAGTACATCAGTTACACCAATGTCTCCTAGTTCGCCTGCCCAATGGACCTTGTACATGGCAAGATGTGCACGGGGAGCCATGCCACTGGCTGTGCCTCTTGCATATCCAAAGTAACTTACGCCAGGTACATGGTTACCTACTGCTGTGGATGCCGTGTGCGTACCATGACCATAGTAGTCTCTTGCAGAATTAAAGTCTTCTACATTGGATATATTCTTTCCTGCACCTCGGAATCCTTTGCTAAAGGATCGAGCCCCAATGAGTTTCCTGTTGCAGTTTGAAGGGCCAAATCCTGTGCCATTCTCACACTTCCCCTTCCATCTTTGTGGCACTGGTGGCATACCCTCGTCGCTAAAACTCTCACTCTCCGGCCAAATTCCTGAATCTATAACGCCTACAATCACACCTTCTCCATAAGAGGCAGTGGGCCATATGCCATAGTTTTGTTCTAGTCCTAGAAACTTGGGTGTGTGAGTTGTCAACAGCCTACCAAAGGACTCCGGATATGTGGCAACATGAGCCGAAGAGTTCTGTATCTCAGATAGCTGAGTGGGTGTGAGCCTTGCACTAAAGCCATGCAGGGCATGGCTGTATGAGTACAGCAATAATTCTTCTTCGTCATCTGCCGGAGATGATGACAAGGATTTTAGAATGGACCGATGCCATGACTCATGTGTTGAGTGAGGTGCAGGCTTTTGGGAATGGTCCATGTGGATGATGTATGTCTGGTATTCTTCTACAGCTGAAACTGCATAGTTCACACCAAGTAGCAATAATAGTAACCAAGGCAGTGGGCTCTGCAAGATCAATTGAAGAATGGTGAATTATTGAAATGCACTTGAATGAAATTTGAAATTGAAATTCAAATAAGGTAAGATGCTAGTGCACATAAGCTATTACATACAAATTTGCACACAAGCCAAAAAACATGGGAACTTGTGATTCAAAGTCATGATTTCGTTGATAAATACAAGTCTCCAAATAACGGCTTGACATTATGAGATCTTTTAAATTTATATTACATTTAAATTTTTTTTTTTGGGTGCAGTTTTTACATGATTTATAAATTCAAGACTGTTTGATTGGGTTAAACCTTTTAAATTAGAAAAACTCTTATGCATGTGTGTTAAAGATGAATTATAATGAGAGGAAATCGCAGAGTGCATAAATTGAAGAGAGAATAAAGAACAGGAAGGACAAGCACATTTACCTTAGACATCCCTTGCTTTACAGCCATAGTAAAAATGCCCAAAGGGCTATATATCTTCTTTCAATAGATGTTTTCTCTCTTGATTTTGAAACTGGGAGTCGCTAACTGCTAAGGTTAATGACATTCATCATTCATGGAAGGTATTTAAATTGATAAAAGAAACCACCTTAACTTGTGATTTCTGTATTTAGTTTTTTTGTAAAGCTTATCAATTCCTTGAATCTGTTTAGACAACCTCGTTATTGCTCTGTATTAGTATAACATAACTATGGAGGTTTTGTTCTATTTTCTAGTTTTTCTCGTGTTGCCACATCAAACTTTGAGACTTATGGTTGATTGACATGTTGTTTGGAATCAGTTATAAATGTTTAATTATGAGTGCTCCATTAAATTTTGGTCTTTGTAAAGTTGGTTAGTCTTTTGGTGGTGATTAATTGACCTTTCGGTTTTCTTTTGTCCTACTTAGTTTTGGGCCCTTAACTAAAATTGGGTTGGTTGGTTGCCAAGAGCATTGTAACTCAACTGACACTTTTTGGTATTTCTAACGGAGACACCCTGTGTTCAAGTCTCTCCTCTTCCATTGTTGTAACTAATTATAAAAAAATTATGTTGGTAAGCCTTTTTGATATTCCTTTATTTTCCTCTTACTAACCTTTTTTGTTTTCCCAATTTAATGGTAATTTGATGTGAGGTACAGATCTATTTTTGCTATTTGGAATTGTACTTACGCTGTCCAGATGTGAAATGAAGGTCCACTCCACTGGCTCTAAACTCTTTTATTCCAAATTATGTGAATGTGATGGCCCTTATTGGTGCCTTTGTTCGGCTTAGTGGTGAAGATGTAGGGCTTCCGGTGTGAGAATGTGGAGGAATCAATTTCATAAATCGTGTGTGTATATATATATATATATATATATATTTTTTTTTTTTTGCTAGGTAAATGTTTATTGCGGGGGATAGAACCTCTCGCGGTAATGGTTACTTGGTGAATCGAGTACCACATGGGCTACAAGGCCCGGTGGAGTTTCATAAATCGTATATTATATTTATATATTATTAGTATATTTATTAATTTAATGACAAATAACAAGTAGAAGAAAGAAAGGTCAGACCTGCTCTTGCTTTTGAAGACAAGTAGAAGTGTAAACCATACACGTGTAGGTCTTGGGAAAATTATAATCTCAAATCAATAAAAAAATCTTGTCTTGGAGCGTGGGATGAAAGAGTAAAGCAAGAACATAAAATAGCAAACCAAACCAACCATCTGAGAGAGAGAGAGAGAGAGAGAAGCGTCAAAGCCTAGATGCAAATATGTAGGTGTTGTGATAGTGTGAATGTAAAGCCATGAAATTTATTGAGTACGAAGAAGGAGACCTTTCCATCAAACAACAAAGTAAGTCGTAGGGATTTTTCAACGAGGTTGGAGCAAAAAAAAGAAGAAGATATTTTTTCTCTTTTTTCTTTTCTTTTATTATAGATAATTGTTAATATATAATCTTGTGTTTATCATCAGTGTTTGATTGTCCAATTAATTAGCGTGGTGATAAATTGTACATAATTGTAATCCTATTTATATGAATCTAAAATGTATAAAATGTATTCATAAATATATATTAAAAAAAAAAAATTAACTGGGAGGGGAGGCCATAATAATGGACAACTCTTATACATATATATTTTTTAAAAGAGATAAGTCTTATATTGATATATATCTAATATCTACTGACTTTTGAAAAAAAATTTGAGGAGGCCAAGGTTGCCTTCGGTCCTAATGTGGCTCCGCCACTCACTCTGTCTTCTTACTCTTCCATTAGATGCTTGAGTTTGGCAGGGACTTCGGTGTGCAGGACATTTTGGTTGAGGAATCATATCATCGCCTCATAGGTGGTAGAGACTAGAGAAAGTTGCAGCAGCTGGATCAATCTTCCTCAGCTTGGGGGCATATGGTAGAAGACTTGAGAATGAATGTCACTGCAGGGATTTCGACAGACCCGGGGTCTGAGTTTGGTTCATAATAGTTCAAATATGGTGGCTTTAGCTTTGGCACATTATGCTATGTCTCCAGAAAACATAACTGTATGCATGGCGGACTGCCCTTCATTATAATCTCTCTTGGAGTTGTTTTTAAATGCATATACCTTCCCCCTTCGCCTCTTTCTTACGCGCATATCTAGCCTAAAGTTTAAGTCAATTCATATTAGTTCATTAATCATTACAATTAAAAAGAGTAAAATAGTCTTTGTTTTTTTTAACGTAGGATTAAATATTTTCACAAACTCCTCATTCTTCATATTAATTTTCATGTTTTTACATTTATGTTGTAATATAAAACCATTTTAATTAATTAATATTAAAATGTTACAACATCTTTCAATTAGAGCTCTTCGTAATCATTTGTATAGCTAAGATTACATAGTAAATATCTGATAGGACTCAGCACAAGCCTCGGTCAATATAAAATATAGGATCCACCTAACCAGAAACTTATTTAATTTAGGATTTCACTCGTATGTGTATATTCCAGCACGAACAAGTCCTACTATTGCTATATATGTTATAACTACCCAATTGGAGTGTAGATGGGCAAGGGTACTTGGAGCTAGCAAAAGACAAGCCCATAAAAACCTACACAAAATTGATTGCAAAAAGGCCCAATAAAAATAGAATTGTCAATATATGTAATAAGACTTCAATAGACTCTTTCATTGGGTTAAACCTTGGAAATTGTCAAAGCTGGTATGTGTGTGTGTTAAAGACGAATAAGAATTGAGAGGAAATTACAGAGTGGATAAATTGAAGAGAGAATAAAGAGGAGGAAGGAGAAGCAAATTTACCTAATACATGCCATGCTTTAAATCCATGGTACAAATGTGAAATGCCCAAAAGGTTATATCTTCTTTTTATTGATGTTTTTCTCTCTTGATTTTATCATGGGAGTGTGCTAACTACTAAGGTTAAATTTAATCATCATTCACGGAAGATATTTAAATTGATTAAATAAAGTAAGAAACCACTTAAGTCTTGATTTCTGGGTTCAGTATTTGGATTAGATTATCAATCCCTTGAATCTGTTTAGACAACCTCTTACCGATTGTTTAACTTAACTTTGTTTCTTTTTTGGCCTATTTGCATGTTTTTATTTTATTTTATTTTTTTTAATTGGCCTATTTTCATGTTAACTTACCTCTTTTTGGGTTCTGTTTACTGTTTAGTTACGAGTGCTGCATTAAATTTTGGGCTTCGTAAAGTTGGTTAGCTCTTTAGCGGCGATTAATTGACCTTTCGGATTTTTAGTTATTCTTCTATTTAGTCATGGCTTGTGTGTGCTTAATCTCTATATATTAAAAAGATTCAAAAAGTTAGTTATAATTTTATAAAATATCAAAAATACCCCTAATCTAATTAGACAATCTTTATTCTTAAAAATAAAAAATAGAGTTAAAATTGTAATTCAACAAAATTCTTAAAAAAAAAAAAAAAAAAACTACCAGAAAACTTTTTTTCTAAAAATTAGCACACTCTTTATTTAAATATATCTTACGCGCACATTTAATGCATTTTTTTTCCTAATAATTAGCACACACTAAACCCTGTAGTTTACTCCATTTCAAATTCTAAATTTTAGTGTCTACAAATCCCTTCTTGTGTAACCTCACTAACCGTACATAAATTCAAATTGAAAAATTAAATTAAAGTCACAATAAAAAAAGTGTCTCATCATACGTGCGAAGCGCATGTGATGTAGCTAGTTTTATTTATTTTTGATCATCTATGGGTGATTAATTTTTATTTTTTTATATCAGCTATGGGTGTTTAATTAAAATGAGGTGGGTTCCACTTAACTCAACTAGTAAAGTCTCTAATGGTTGAATAAAAGATCTGGGGTTTAATCTTCGCCTATACCAAAAACTGATTGGTGTCTTGATCTGATGATAAAGAACTATTATCAGGAGTGGACATTATAGGTTGAAATTCTCTCTCTCAAAAAAAAAAAAAAATGAAGTGATTAGTCTTTTGGATATTTTTCTATTTTTATGTTACCAACGTTTTGGTTCGAACAAATTTAAGAGTAATTTGGTATAAGATTTTTATAGTCTAATTTTGCGCTATGTGTCCCATCTAATCTAAGTTTTTAAATTTTTGTACCAAGTGAGTTAATTTAGTGTAAAAATTAGATTTCAATTAGAGTTTAATTTTGCGCCATGCATGCCCCATCTAACCAATCAATCAATATATATATATATATATATATATATATATATATATATATATGTGGGGGCGTGCCCAACGCTGTGAATTGGGCTCAGGGCCCAATTTGTATACGTTTGTTTGTCCAAAGAGGTGAAAGGGATCAGGGTTGGGCCCGTTTGGTGGAAATGCGCTCAAAGAGGAATACTGAGATACGTCCGAAGACTATCCTGTTTGTTCGAAGAGGTCCCATCATCGGATCATCAGGGTGCTTGATCAAGCAAATATGCTGGGGGGAAAAGCGACCTTCCCAACTGATTCTACGGAGGAGAGCAAATCCTGGGCGTGCCTAGGGATGAGGAGAGCATAAAAATATCTTAAAGGAAAAGCTGCTACCACCGCATTTAATGCACTGCAACAACTTTCCTAGTCGCATTTATGTGGAGAAGACACCTGAACAGTTCAGCCTCTGCTACCACCACTCACGGCATACTAAAGCAAATGTCTGATGTAAGGTGTACTCAAGCGAATGCTTGGATGAAGAACAAGTGTACGGTGAGGATGAGAAAGGAGGAGTGTATATAAAGGGAATAGGTTCCTGAAGAGAGGGGAGGAAAAAATTGTATTGATTGAGTTGATAAATACTAAGTCTCTTCGGACCCAAGAGAATTTCAACTGAATACCAGTCTGAGTATCGTTTTATCCTTACTTGCATGCATGAACCGTTGCTAAATCCATAACAAGCCCAGCTGTTTAACCCATTCTCTACAAATTTATTGTTGGGAGTTCGTTGGGTTCACAGTCCAAAAATTTGTGTTTAGCCCATCAAATTTCATACCCTACAATTGGCGCCGTCTGTGGGAAATAGCTTGAGCAAAGGCGGAAGCAACACCTCATAAATGGCTGAACTAAGGCAACGACTAGCGGAATCCAGGTCATCTTGGCACGCTGATCCTTTTCTTAATCTGGAACGGAGGCAGGATCGTGAAGGTAGCGTACACACTGCACGTGACGATCGAAACCAGTCACATGGAGAGAGTCACATGTCCCATGCAGAGAAAAACCAAAGCATGCAGATAGAAATTGATAGACTAAAGAGGGAGCTGCGCCATGCAAAGAGGAAGCGCATCTCCTCGTACTCTGATGAAGATTCAGATGATGAACGGGACTTTGACTACAGGCAAAAACTTCTAACACCAATCAGCGAGTCCTTTCCCTACGAGGAGATGCATCACCGGGAGAGGAATCCTCGGAGCCCTTTACTTGGGGGCGTAGGGAACGATGCTATGAGTAAAGCTTTGGACCAGATCTCCAGGTTTCCTTTTACATGTAATATTAAGAATGCCAAACTTTCTCGACGTTTTCACCAACCCACATTCACCATCTACAACAGCCAGACAGACCCTGTGGAACATGTGAGTCACTTTAACCAGAGGATGGCCATCCACTCTAGAGATGAGGCCCTAATGTGCAAGGTCTTCCCATCCAGCTTGGGACCGATCGCCATGAGATGGTTTGATAGCCTGAAAGCAGACTCCATATGCTCGTTCCAAGAGCTAACTCAAGCATCTGGGTCACGTTTTGTCACGTGTCGAAGGGTTTTGCAGAATATGGCCTCCCTATTGTCCGTTAGCATGAGGGAGGGCGAAACTTTGAAGTCATATTCCGACAGATTCTGGGAAACGTACAACGAGATGAAGGAAGATTGCGACTTGGTGGCCATCAGCTCCTTCAAGCTAGGCCTTCCCATTGAACATGGCTTGAGGACGTCCCTAATGGGCAAACCTGCTACCAGTGTACGCCAGTTAATGGATAGAATAGACAAGTATAAAAGAGTTGAGGAAGATCAACAACAGGGTAAAAGGAAGGATAAGGTTATCCATCAAGAGAGGAGGGATTTCAGGTCGGATCGGCAGAACCACAACAGGGTGAGAAAAGACTGGGTCGGATCAGGTTCAGCGAACCCTCAGACAGTCAATGCGGTGTTTCGTGAGCCAGTGCACCAAGTCTTGGAGAGAATCAAGAATGAGCATTTCTTTAAGAGGCCAAACAAGATGGTTGGAAACCCTGAAAGGCGCAACCACAATCTCTACTGCCAATACCATCTTGATCATGGGCATACTATGGAGGACTGTAGGAGCCTGTGGGACCATTTGGATCAACTTGTCAGCGAGGGCAAATTAAAACAACTTTTACATCACTCTTATGGTCAGGGAAGCCAGTCGAACGCAGGATTTCGGAGAGATGATTTTGTAAAACCCCCTTTGGGCACGATAAATGTTATTTTTGCCGCATCAGGGAGGACAGGGTTTCGCCCATCTAGAATATTATCAGTCGTTCAGATGCACTCGGAGAATGTTGGCAGAGAGCCGAAAAGGCCTAGGATTGAGGTTCAACCAGTTTTGGGATTTTCGGATGATGACAAAATCGGGACTATACAGCTGCATGATGATGCTCTGGTGGTTACTCTCAGGATTGGTGAGTACGACGTGAAGAGAGTATTGGTAGATCAGGGCAGTGCCGCAGAAATAATGTACCTAGACCTTTACAAAGGGTTGAACTTAGCTCATAAGGACTTAACGCCCTACAGTTCCCCTTTGGTGAGCTTCGATGGCAAAGTGGTCATCCCAAAAGGCCAGATTAGACTACCTGTACAAACTAGGTCTGAGACGGTGGAGGTAGATTTTATAGTGGTAGACGCCTATTCACCCTACACCGCGATTGTGGCGAGACCTTGGCTTCATACCCTCGGGGCTGTATCCTTCACTCTCCATTAGAAGATTAAATACCCGTCCGAAGGGCGAGTTGAGGAGATCCGAGGAGATCAATCTACATCCAAGCAATGTCTAGTGGCAGCTATCCAGCACAAACCTCAGGCCGAGTGCTCAGACCGTAGCAGTGAGAGTTTATAGCAGTTAAAACCTTCGGTGTTGGACACCGAAGCCTCGGCCGAAGAGGCAGAGTGTGAAAGCTTGGTAAGGATAGTTGTTGATAACGACTCAGAGAAGTTCTTTCAAGTCGGATCCATGCTGCCTCCTCAGGAGAAGGAGGAGCTGATAGAGTTTCTTAGAGCCAACGTTGATGTATTTGCATGGGACTCCGCAGAGGCCCCATAAGTAAGCCCAGAGTTTATTTGCCATCATCTAAACGTTAATCCCACCATTATCCCCAAGAAATAACCGCTCCGGCGTCTATCAAGGGAACACGCTGATGCGGTCAGGGAAGAAGTGATGAAACTCAAGCAGGTATGGGCTATTAAGGAGATCTTTTACCCCGAATGGCTGGCTAACACGGTGGTGGTAAAGAAGAAAAACGAAAAATGGCGGGTGTGCGTGGATTTCACTGACCTTAATAGGGCTTATCCGAAGGATCCATTTCCAATGCCGAAGATAGACCAATTAGTTGATGCTACCGTTGGACACCCTCGGATGAGTTTCTTGGACGCATTTCAAGGTTACCATCAGATACCACTGGCTCTCGGTGATCAAGAGAAAACAGCTTTCGTGACCCATGTCGGGAATTACCACTATAAGGTAATGCCGTTCGGCCTGAAAAACGCAGGGGCTACCTATCAAAGGATGATGACCAGAATGTTTGAGCCGCAGTTGGGTAAAAGCATGGAGGTTTATATTGATGACATGGTGGTAAAAAGCAAGGTCATTGCTGGGCACATCGGGGATCTCAAGGATGTTTTTGAAACTCTGAGGGGACACAGATTACGCTTGAACGCGTCCAAGTGTTCGTTTGGTATGGGATCGGACAAGTTCTTGGGCTATATGGTGACTCACAGGGGGATCGAAGTTAACCTCGATTAGATAAAAGCCATCAACAACTTACGAGCTCCCCAGAACCCTAAGGAAATCCAGAAGCTGACAAGAATGACTGCTGCCCTCAATAGGTTCATTTCCAGATCAGCGGATAGATGTAGGCCTTTTTTCTCATTGATCAACAAGTGGAAGGGTTTCGAATGGACTGAGGAATGCGTTGTTGCATTTTAGCAACTTAAAGACTACCTAGCTAGACCTCCAATCATGTCCAGTCCTAAGCCAGATGAGGTTTTATTTGCTTACATCGATGTAGCTCCTAATGCCGTAAGCTTGGTATTGATCTGAACAGACTGTGGTGTACAAAAACCAGTCTACTACGTAAGCAAGTCACTGCAGGAAGCTGAAGTTCGTTATTTGCCACTGGAGAAAGCCATCTTGGCAGTAGTGCTAGGTACGAAGAAGCTGCCCCATTATTTTCAGGTCCACACCGTTATAGTCCTCACCCAGCTCCCACTCAGAGCCATACTCCGAAGCGCCGACTACACTGGAAGGATTGCCAAATGGGGCATGATCTTCAGGGCTTTTGATATCAAGTACATGCCTCGCACATCAGTGAAGGGCCAGGTCCTTGCGGACTTGGTCGCCGAGTTCACGGAGCTCCATTTAGAGGAAGTAACACCAACACTAGGCCTGGACGGAAGGTCTGTTGGCATGGTCTCTCTATGGAGCCCCTTGCCCTGGGAAGTGTACGTAGATGGCGCGTCGAATCAGAGAGGTTCAGGAGTGGGGCTAATGCTGATATCCCCAGAAAGAATTGTCATTGAAAAAGCGTTAAGACTGAATTTCTCTGCAACGAATAATGAGGCGGAGTATGAGGCTCTATTGATGGGAATGAAGATGGTACTAAGGATGGGAGGAAAGTCAGTCGATATGTTCTCGGACTCAAGATTAATCGTCGGCCAAGTGCAAAGCGAATTCGAGGCAAAAGACGAAAGGATGCAGGGGTATTTGAGCCTGGCTAAGTCCCTGCAGTCAGAGTTTGAATCTTTTAACCTGTGGCACGTCCCCAGGAGTGGCAACACACATGCCGATTCTTTAGCCACCCTCGCCACCTCTTCGGCACAGGAATTACCAAGGGTTATCCTCGTTGAGGACATACAGAGACCTACGGAATCAAGAAAAGAGGCAGTCTAGGTTCATTCTATCAGGGCCGACCAGTGCTGGATGGATCCTATCATCAAGTTCCTAAAGGACGATGTATTGCTCGAAGAAAAAGGGGAAGCGGACAAAGTACGAAGGAAAGCTACGAGGTTCTGGTTGTCTGAGGATCACAAACTGTATAAACGCTCCTATTCAGGTCCATACTTATTATGCATGCATCCTGAAGCGGCTGAATCACTTTTAAAAGAATTGCATGAAGGGATCTGTGGGAGTCATACTGGAGGTAGATCCTTAGCTCACCGAGCCATTACTCAGGGTTATTGGTGGCCGAACATGCAGAAAGAGGCCCACGAATATGTTAAAAGGTGTGACCAATGCCAGCGGTTTGCGCCCAACATACATCAGCCGGGTGGCGCGCTTAATCCACTATCCAGCCCATGACCTTTCACTCAATGGGGATTGGATATCGTGGGCCCATTCCCTAAGGCAGCAGGAAACAAGAAGTACCTTCTGGTCAAAACAGACTACTTCACCAAATGGGTCGAAGCTGAACCTCTAGCAAATATCAGGGATGTAGATGTAAAGAAATTCATCTGGAAAAATATCGTCACTCGGTTTGGGGTCCCCCATACCCTGGTCTCGGACAACGGGGTTCAGTTTGATAGCAAAACTTTCAGGGGCTACTGTAGCGAGCTGGGAATCACAAACAGATACTCCACCCCTGCTTACCCCCAAGGAAATGGGCAGGCCGAAGCTGTTAATAAAGTCATAGTTAATGGACTAAAGAAGAGGCTGGATGATGCGAAGGGTAGGTGGGTAGAAGAATTACCCCACGTATTGTGGGCGTACAGAACTACGCCTCGCAGGTCTACTAGAGAGACCCCCTTTTCAATGACCTATGGGGCTGAAGCTGTTATACTTCTGGAGACTGGATTCCCAACATACAGGACTAGTTCTTTTAATCCAATTGGCAACGATGGGCAGCTGGAAAAGAGTTTGGATCTAATTGAAGAACGAAGAGAAAATGCAATGGTCCAATTGGCGCACTACCAACAAAAGCTCAAGCAGGGCTACGATGCCAACGTAAGGCTGAGACCCTTAGAGCCTGGTGATCTGGTGCTGAGGAAAGTCGTAGGTACTGTAAAGAATCCAGCTTGGGGAAAACTAGGACCAAATTGGGAAGGACCATATCGCATTACTTCAAAGGCTGGCATTGGAGCATACTTCTTAGAAGAACTGGATAATCATGTAGTACCCCGGCCGTGGAATGTAAATAACCTCAAAAGGTATTACTATTAAGTGAATTTTTCCTTCAGTCATGATGCCATTTTATTAAGTTGAGAACTCTCCAAAGTGTTTAAACTTAAACTCAATCATGCCTGTAGTCCTCGGACCAGATGATTTGGGTTAGTTAATACTCTTTTACGATCCTCATAAGTGTTTAAACTTAAACTCAATCATGTCTGTAGTCCTCGGATCAGATGATTTGGGTTAGTTAACACTCATTTACGATTCACGTAAGTGTTTAAACTTAAACTCAATCATGCCTGTAGTTCTCAGACCAGATGATTTGGGTTAGTTAACACTCATTTACGATTCACGTAAGTGTTTAAACTTAAACTCAATCATGCCTGTAGTCCTTGGACCAGATGATTTGGGTTAGTTAACACTCATTTACGATTCACATAAGTGTTTAAACTTAAACTCAATCATACCTACAGTCCTCGGACCAGATGATTAGGGTTAGTTAACACTTGTTTACAGTTCTCATAAGTGTTTAAATTTAAACTCAATCATGCTTGTAGTCCTCGGACCAGATAATTTGGGTTAGTTAACACTCCTTTACGATTCACATAAGTGTTTAAACTTAAACTTAATCATGCCTGCAGTCCTCGGACCAGATGATTTGAGTTAGTTAACACTTGTTTACAGTTCTCATAAGTGTTTAAACTTAAACTCAATCATGCTTGTAGTCTTCGGACCAAATGATTTGGGTTAGTTAACACTCCTTTATGATTCACATAAGTGTTTAAACTTAAACTCAATCATGCCTGCAATCTTCGGACCAGATGATTTGGGTTAGTTAATACTCATTTACGATTCATATAAGTGTTTAAACTTAAAATCGAACATGCCTCAAGTCCTTGGACCATATCATTTGGGTTAGTTAACACCTATTTACTAACTCCCTTACGAACAGTTTTTCTTAAGTATTATTGTCTACGTCATCAACATGCTGCGGTAGTTGAGTTTACAATTTCCCCAAGTATTTTAATTCAAACTCAATTGTATCAACAGTTCTCTGACCAGGTTACTTTCGCAAATTAACATTCCAATGTAGTCGTTATTACCTTAGGGCCTACTTGGCATTGTCTAAATCAAAATCCTGGCATTAGTTGGTTCTCATTTGTCAAGTTATTGTTATTTGCTGTAATGATACATCCTGACATATACCATGATAGCAGTAAAGATAAAAAGTAAGCCATTTCATTGATGAAAGGAAAATAATTGCGTTATAAAGCAAAGGGATATGGTGTCTTAACAATTACAAGTACAAATGTCCCCTAAACACCTAAGCCTTCTTCTGAGGCACTGGGTCAGTCTTTGACGGATCGCCCGCATCCCCAGTCTGAACAGGAGCGCGGCTTGCCTCAGCGGGGTCTGGGATATTTGGATCGACCGAAGAAGCTTCCAAGGTATCTGGCAGGTCGCAGATATCGAGGTGGTAGTAAATACTCCCAGGCTGCCTCAGGGTAGACTCTGGGGGAACTCCAGCCGCGTCAAGGCATTTGCCCCACGTCACCTCACAATACTCCCTGCAGACCTTGGTGAACTCCTTGGTCAGCCTCGTTTGGGTCTCCTTCACCCCCAGTAAATAAGTAGTCTTTTTCTCAGCCTCAAGTGCTTCCTTGGTCAGTTGAGCGTCCTCCTTGGCCAATTTAGCAGAATCCTTGGCTTTGTCGAGCTCGGCACGAAGATCCTTCACCAACACTTTCTCTGTTTCCAGGTTGATCTCAGTAGTGTACAGTTTTTTGCGTTGATCTTCGGCCTGCTCCTGAGCGTTCTTAAGGCCCGCCTCTAGACTCTTCTTCTCCTTTGCTTCCTGTTTCAGCTGCTTGGATATCTGGAAACACTCATCTTTAAGGCTGCCCGAGGCTTTCTAGGTCTCCGTGCGAGCGTGGACCTCCGCTTGGACTTGGATATGGGTTTTCTTATTCCACTCTTCGGCCACATATATTTGCTGGGCGATTTGCACAACAGATGAAAATTTCTGTTAGTTGTAAACATAGGAAAATTTTGATAAGAGGGTCAATTCCCTTACCATGGCTAAATCCCTTTTTAGGGATAGGAAAAGTTCTTGTTGGCTGAAGCGCCTGTAGGACTCCATGTCCTTCGGAAGGAGCAGAGGCTGCTCCAGAGCTTCTGCAATGTAGCCGGCTTTCCCTCCACCATAATTTCTGATGGAAGCATCGTATGGGATGGCTGCACCATCCAGTGTCAACTTCGGAGGCCATGTTCGAGCACCTCGTCGTACATTGGCGGCCAAAGGGTCTTCCTTACTTTCTGTGGATGAAGCCCTTTTGCCCCTGGTGTCATGGGCCACCTTCTGTTGCTTGGTTCTCTTCGGAGGCACAACCTCAGTACCTTCAGCTTCAGTCGCGATCCTTTTCTTTTTTAGATCCTGCAGTGGCTTTAAGCTGGGATCCGAGGGAGCTTGAGGAGGGGGAGGAGGAAGAGCCACCGTTTGCTGAGAAGTACCAGTGCCCTTAGTCGGGGCCTTTTGCCTTCGGCTCTTCATCAGTTCTGCTAGGCTCTGCATATCTTCGTCCGAAGAGTATTTTGACACGTTTATTCTCTGTGGGAGAACAACTGATTGCCTATCTATCCCCTCGTCAACGTCTAGAATTTGAACCTTTTTTGAAGTTTCCCCTTCAAATCTGAACTAGTCTATCTGCTCGTCAAGTGAAGGGGTTGAAGAAGCGATTCTTTCTTCCTTTGTTGCCGGCTGAAGAGGAGCCTGCTGAATAGGTTGAACGGGCAGCGGTATGCCCTGTGGGTTAGGATGTGGCACAGGGGCAAGGTCGAAGGGAACTAAAAAATTCTTTCGAGCAACGTCAATACGGTTGATGCAGCGGTCTCTGAGTGTTATCGCGGTGCCGATCGGCTGAAAATCCGTTGACTTTGGAGTATAGCCGAGGATAAGGTGAGCGGCCCTAAGCTGTCCGTCTTCGCTTGCGAAGATTTCTGACCGAAGAAGGTAATTAAGCGCCGTGGTGTTTGTGAGACTGAGCCGAGGAGCGATGTGATTTCTATCTGTAAACATTGCAATAAAACTGTCAGAAAAAATTGAAATGTGATAAAAAGAGAAGGAAGAATCATTGCAAGCAAAAGCCCTAAACCTATTGTTAGAAAATCTCAATAGGAGATATCCCACCTGGCTCTCCTGGCTGGGTTGGGCAATGAAGTCTGTCATGCCATGCGCCCGAGACGATCAGATAATCGTCTTTCATCCCTTTGTTAGACTTGGGGAGACAGGAGATGAGCCGGGCAATATCGGATCGGGACCTTAGATAGTATCTCGCTCCTTCTTTGGTACGACACTCGTACATGTGTACCACATCGAGCCAGGTGAGTCCCAATCCTAAATGGTGGTTTAAGTCATCAACTGCTCCTAAAATCCTAAATATGTTAGGTGTGCACTGTTCAGGGCTAAGTCTATGGCCTGTAAGATAGCTTCTGGTAACAGGACCCATGGGGATGGTCATTCCTCCTTCTAAGAAAGCGATAATGGGGATTATAACTTCGCCCACTTCTCGGTTTGTTAACAATTCCTCCGGAGAGCAATACCTCAAGCCCACATCTTGAGGAATGCGATACATCACCCTAAACTTCTTCATCTAGGAGGGGCTATTTACTAAATATTCAAATCTACCCATTTTCAGTTAGGTTAGAGGGGAAGATGCGAAACCGAAACTGGGGAGCGATTACCAAAGGCCGAAGAGGCAAACCGAAAAGAATTTGAAAGTCTCGAACGAGGAACTTACGCGGAATTGAGCGGAAGAATGATCTTCGTGTTCGCAGAGAGATCGTAGTGGATTCTGGTGTGAGTTGGAGTTGATGACAGGAAGGGCGTTGTGAGCGTGGATGCCTGAGTTCGCTGAGAGTCTGGAATTTGCAAAGTAAAGGAAAAATAATCCCCTTTTGGGACCTTATATAGGGACAGGCAAAATGGTGGGATTTATCCCACCCAAATTTTTAGGAAAAACCTCGATTGTTGATCAGCAATCCACCGTTGGATCCCATAGACAGGACGCCGCCTGGAGCAATTAATGACGCCTCGGAAATGATGCAACGACAGCGGCAATAATGAGGCACCCAAATTTATGCGCGCACACGTGTGGATTCAGCGATTCAATGATTTCAAAACTTCTATTTCGTAACGGATCAAAATCCTATTTTTTCTCCTCGGATGCGTGGGAAAAATTAGAATTTCGAGGAGCTATTGTGGGGGCGAGCCCAATGCTGCGAATTGGGCCCAGGGCCCAATTTGTATACCTTTGTTTGTCCGAAGAGGTGAAAGGGATTAGGGCTGGGCCAGTTTGGTGGAAATGCGCTCGAAGAGGAATACTGAGATACGTTCGAAGACTATCCTGTTTATCCGAAGAGATCTCATCATCGGATTATCAGGGTGCTTGATCAAGCAAATATGCTGGGGGCAAAAGCGACCTTCCCAGCTGATTCCACGGAGGAGAGCAAATCCTGGGCGTGCCTAGGGATGAGGAGAGCATAAAAATATCTTAAAGGAAAAGCTGCTACCATCGCATTTAATGCACTGCAACAACTTTCCTGGCCGCATTTATGTGGAGAAGACACCTGAACAGTTCAGCCTCTGCTACCACCACTCACGGCATACTAAAGCAAATGTCTGATATGAGGTATACTCAAGCGAATGTTTGGATGAAGAACAAGTGTACAGTGAGGATGAGAAAGGAGGAGTGTATATAAAGGGAATAGGTTCCTGAAGAGAGGGGAGGAAAAAATTGTATTGATTGAGTTGATAAATACTAAGTCTCTTCGGACCCAAGAGAATTTCAACTGAATACCAGTCTGAGTATCGTTTTATCCTTACTTGCATGCATGAACCGTTGCTAAATCCATAACAAGCCCAGCTGTTTAACCCATTCTCTACAAATTTATTGTTGGGGGTTCGTTGGGTTCACAGTCCAAAAATTTGTGTTTAGCCCATCAAATTTCATACCCTACAATATATATATATATATATATATATATAAAAGCAAAGATCTTATGCGGGAGTGCATCGCATAAGTTCCTACCATGGGGGACTCTAATTTTTCATTTAGTCTTTTTATCAAGTTTTTATTATTATTATCCAATAGATCATAGTAACTTCTTTTTACCGTCATATAAAATATAGGCTACTCTTAACAATTAACCCAAATGTTATTCTCTACAAAATGGGCTACCTTTTAAAAACAAACCAAACCTTATGACCCAGGTCTGACCCTTCCTGCATGTAGATCAAAGCCAAAACTCTTACCCACTTATAAACTCTCTTCCGCCTCTCCCACGTGCAAATGATTCTCTTCTAGAAAATCTCATGCTCATGAAAGCACATCTTCCTTTTTTTCTCAATTTCAACTCAATACATTTTTGTGTACTAACAACGTTTAATGCAATTTATGTACGCAAATTCTCTTTATCATCGACTAATGCAACAAAAATATATAAATCTTGATCAAGATTTATAAGGTTGCTGAAATAATTGACAGATGCATATTTTTAATATTGTTAATAACAAAAAAAAAATCTGATAAATAGCATAAATTCTCTCACAAAATACCATTTACATAATATTTTCTTAAAAAAATTCAATGATAGGAATAGTAAAAAACATGATTCCATACAAGAAAAATAAATACATGCAAAACAATTTCCATAGGAGGGTTTATCTTTAAAGAATATAAAGACAATAGAAGAGATCAAATGCATTGAATGAGATTTTATGAAATAGGTTTATTAATCATTTCAAATTATACTCATCACTTACATGAAAAAATAATAATATATCATACTATTTACAATAAAAAAAAAAAATCATATTAACTTCAAAGTTCATTGCATGATGTGATTTGCTACGGTATTGCAACAACCAACATTGATACAATGACGGGTTGGTATTACATTTCATGTGTGCTTTATGGAAGGAAGGTCAAACCACAATCAAGATCATTTTGGAGTGCAAAATATGAAATAAAATCAAATCTCTTTATCCCAAAGTTAAAGGCACTCACAGTAACTACATACTCTCCAAATATTTATAATATATTCATCTCACTATAAATACCATATATACAATTGCAAACTACTACATATACATAATTCAAATTGAAGTTTTTGATGCAGCTAACAAAACAACTTTTGTAATATTTGATTGAGATGCCGAGAAAATCTTAAATAAGTCTACTATACTAATGAATTAATAGCTTTGACTACTTCGTTTAAAAATAAAAATGTAAATATCTATGCTTTAGATAGGAGAGGATGGATTCATCAAAGAATTTTATTACGTGAGAGCGGTGAAAATTTGCTTTTTTCAGGTATATTTTAAAATTCTTCATTCATGAGAAGAAAGAACAATGGTGTTTCTAATTTTTGTGATTTTTATAGTGGTTGGAATGCTTGTCAAATGCCCTAAAATAAAAAAATATTAAATATGTGACTAGTAAGAAAGAGTAACAGTTTTTTTTTTAACACCCTTATATTTCAGTAAAACTTTTTCCATAGAATATTCTATTAAGGAGGCCTCGTTATGTAAAGGTAATTTTTCTTATACCTTAACGTGCTACAATATAGCCAAAAAAAAAAAAAAAAAAAATGCATAGCATAGTAAAAATAAAAAATAAAAAAAAAAACTCCTAATTTTGGTAGGGAAAGAAGATGATTATAGTTAGTGAACTTGTCTCTAGCTTGTTGTTGATGACCAATAATCAGTAAGTACATTAAAATTATTAAAAGAGTTTATTCTAAGTGAAACTCTATGATCAGAGTTTCCAAAAATTTGAATATTACCAATTAAAACTCAACTACCAAAAATTTTAAAAAAACATAAAAGGAGTTTTATAATTTGATTAACGCTATTATATTAACAATACATTATGACATTTAGTTTTGATAAATCTCTATCTTAAACATTACATGGCTTAAAATATTTTCCTATTGTAAATATAAACATATACTTAATTGTATACATATATTTATACATATCAAAAGAAATAATCAATTTTATGTTCACTCCACATATATAGTTTAATTTTTTGACGTCCCGCTTATATAACTAATATTGTTACTTTTTAAAATTGTATAAACATAGGATATATTGACATATATTTTGTACTTGGAATAAATTTAAGTAATTGTTGCACAAGTAAATGAAGGCTTGTATAAAAAACTTTAAACACTTACCGAGTTTAAAGCATTTGATTTCCTGTTACATTAGTAAACATGTAAGAGTTTTTTTTTTTGCCTTTGTTGACCAAATATTCATACATGAGAGTATGTTGCTTAAAGTTTATATACATGGTCATTCTCAAAAAAAAAAAAAAAAAAAAAAGTTTATATACAAGGTGAAATTTACAAAGTTTTAAAAGGTAATTGGTAAGTAACATCAGTGCAACATACATTTTTTCATGAAGATATGCTATTTTCTAAAACTACTCTCCAATAAGTAATACATTTATATTATTACGAATGAATTATTGGCTTTAACTACTTTGTGTAAAAATAAAAATGTAAATATCCAGGCTTTAAAGAGGAGAGATTGGATTCATTAAAGAATATTATTGATGAAAATGGGAGAATAACTAATCCTGCTTTGTTTTAACTTTAATAATACAAAATGAAATTATCTATATTTTATAATACTTCAAAGAGACAAATATAGTAATACTAAAAGCCACTTCTAAGACTATTATGGTAGAAAGAATAATGGTGTTACTGGTTTTTATGCTTTGCATGGTGATTTGGAAAGCTTGTTGGATGCTCTAAAAAAAAAATATCAAATATTTTATTAGTGTAGAGACTGGGTTTGAGCACTTCTAATATTGGATGAGTGGACTCAGGCCCAACTAGCCCAATACAATAAATTTATAGAGAGTGGGCTTAAGAACTAGGCTTTAGCGCATGGGCAACAGTTAATATGATGTTCAGGACAATCAAACAGGAATGAACTGAATTTATTAAAGAAAAGTAGTCCTCGGCACGATCTGAGGAGTTTTGTTCTATTAAATAATTCGGATTACAGAAGTCCTTGAGATTCATCCTCTTTCTCTGTGGTGAGTTTCTCCTATTATATAGTCCTCTTTAAATGATCTTGGCCTTCCACTTGTTGATTATCCAAGTTTATACTTGAGTGCCCATCCCATCAGACACTCTCTCTGGCGTTCTGTGGGTTGCAATAACCGAGGTAGCACTGTTCAAGGGTCATTTCTTCATTAATGCGGCTAGAATGTTAGTTGTGGACATTTAATGTGGAGGTGACAGTTTCTCCTTGAATTACTCCTCCACCGTGCTCCTCCACCTTACTTCCATGGCTGACCCATTGTACTTGTCTTTTTCTCGGGGGGTTTTGGGCGGCCGTCTTTGGTGGCATACTGCTCTTCCCTTTTATGATCTCGGCTGGCTGAGGACTAGATCGTCCTCGGCGATGTTTCTTGGCAACTTGGGCTTTCTACTTTCCTCCTCGGATGTTTCTCCCTCTTTGGCGCTGGCCTTGGGCCTGATATAAAGTAGGCTGGAGTTGCCAAATTCTTAGACCCCACAATTAGTATGATAGAGTTAACTGTGGTTTAAAAAAAAAAAAAAAAACAAATTAAGACCTTTTCCAATTAAAGAATATTCTATTAAGGAGGCCATGTTTTGAAAAGGTAACTATTTCCTTTTTTTTTTTTTCTCCTTGAATAGCAAAAAAGAAAAATGTGCATAGCATAGTAAAAAACTACACATCCACATTAACCAAAAAAAAAAAAAAAAAAACTGTTAATTTCTTTTATATGTTTAAAAGTCTATGCTTACATGTTTATGGTTTAAAAAGGTTTGTTAAATTGAATCAATATTAACAAATATCAAATGGAAGCTAATGCTTTTCTGATTTGATGTTGCACATAAAAGTCTAAAATGCTTTGGATTATTAGTTAAAATTTAGTGGGGCTATACTGGTGACAGTTTTTGTATGTTTTGTATGAGATTTAATGAGAGTAGAAATCATTTATTCTTTGAGTATTTTTTTCTTAGAAGAATTTGGATTTTATTTTCTCACAATTTATAGAAAACTTTAGGCAAATATTTTCTCTTATTATTAAAATTTTTTAATAAATTTGTACAGCATGAAAATATCTCCAAAAGTTGAATTCAAGGAAAAAAAAAAGCTCCTTTAGGAGTCATCTAAGAGAAACTCAGAGAAACAACAACAACTCCTTTCAGTTTCTTTCACTTGCTCACTTCCCTTTGTTTAGATCATGTTGTGTCACCAACGTTTAAATTATGCGGAGCTACTGTCACGGCATTTCCATAACTAGCTACTTGATATCCTCACCCAATAATGAGTTACAATCAAATTTGGCCGTGTTCAATCGGAGATGGTTGAGAAAGTTTCCCACCCAATATGATTGAAGCGTAAACTTTGGTTTGAACTTTGATCTTTTCTAGACCATCCCTGTTGTTAAATATCACATATCTAATTTTTGATAAAAACTTTGTGAATTGTGAAATAAAAATATTATGGATTATTTGTTGGGGAATTGTAAGGGAGAGTTGGAGGGTCCAATATGTGGCAAAAGCAATCCCTACCACTTGTAGTTGCATGTGTTGGGACCAGTTGTGCCTAAAATCCAATTTTATGAGATGATTTAAATAATTAAAGTGTTTAATTATATGAGATTATTTATAAATGAATTAATTAGACATTATCATATAGCCCTTAAATGCATTGTATGTGATTTAGTTTTAGAAGATATGATTCTAAAAAAAAAGTTACAGAAGGTATGAATTACAAATTCTTTGTAAATTCAAAATTCTAGATTGTAGTCAGTGATGAAATTGAGCATTTCACCTAAGAAGACTATAAACTTTTTTTAATCTAACCAAATATTTATCATTATTTTTTGGTAACAATTTTTCCCATTATTTTCTGATGTTTGTAGAGCAAAGCATTGTACATGATTAACCAGATTGGTTTTATGATTTGGAAGAAAAAATGAAAGAGCATCAAAGTCATAATTTGATTGTTTTTATTAATAGATAAAAGTATGACCATATTATACTTAAAAAAACTGTGAAAAGTTTCAGCAAAAAAGAAAAAGAAAAAGAAAAAGAAAGAACTTCATGAATTCTACTAATGTAAGATTGATTATTATTAATGTAGTAGGTGGAGAACATAGTTTTAAAAGTCTATAGTAAGTTAAAACTCACTGGCCAATTCCAATTGGTTTAACCCATTGCTGACTACAATGTGAAAGAGTTTCCCCTAACATTGGAACACAGTTGAATATTCTAGTACGATTGAAAGATAAAAGGTTTCACACACTTTTCCAAGAAAAAACAATTGAAAGGCAGAGGAGGAAAGAAAATGAACACTCCCTTTAGTGGATAAATACCATTATTAAACAAACTTTAGTGAGTAGAGAAAAGATGTTATTTTTTTTTTTCCCACTAAGAGTCTGTTTGGGAACAGTTTATTTAATTGAAACTAAAATTTTTTTTATTGAAAGTACTATAAATAAAAGTAAAAACTAGATGAAATAGTATAGTAAGACCCATGAACAGTACCAAAAAATGCAGTGGAACTCATAAATAATGCAAAAAATACGCTGACCCAGTTCTTTAAACTCTAATCCCAAACTCAACCTAAATGAACTCATCTCTTTAGAATAAGCATCAAATCCATCTAGATGGAGTGCTTTGGATCATTGTTTAGTTGCTTGCTTCTTGACTCTTTTGGAAACTAGAATTCACTAGAGCAATTAAAAGAGCCGGTACTCATATGCTTTTGATGCCTTTTATTGCGGGACTACCCTGAAAGACATTATCCTATTTTAGGTGTTCTCAGCAGGTGAAACAAGCCCATTTTGTTACTAATTTTTCTTGAATGGTTTTTAAAGAACTTACGAAGGAACTAATTATGCTTCAAATTGTTTGTTATCTTCTTGTTTGAGAAAAATAAAATTTTCTCCTAGTGCACGAAAGATTCAACATGGTTCACCAGATTCACTGACACTGTACAATAACCATGTCCTCTGATTTCAGAACCGTGGAAAGTGAAATCAAATTAAACTAAACAATCTCAAACTTCTCTCTTTTTCGTTTTTATCTTTTTCTTTTAGAAAATTCTCGGTTCCTGACATGACTAGTACTCTGGTAATACACCCAATGCACACTCTTGAGTGATAATCCACCTCAATAATTTAGTTTTGCATCCATATTTAAAAACAGATTGATAGTAAAATATTGAAGATGCAGGAGATCATGAGGTCTTGCCATGTGGCGCTCTAATTTTTTATTTAGCCTATTTAACCTCTTTTCATTAGCTTTTTTTTACTGTTACCCAAAAAATTATGTTAACCTCTTTTTACTATTGTACATTTTTAGACTCCTTAACACAAGTTGTTTAACTTAGTTATTTATCCTAGTTATTTAGCTAAGTGATTACCTAGATAAATTATTCAATTCTAGGTTAACACACTAAAATCATATCATGTAAATAATGCGGAAATATAAAGAACACAATGATATGATAACTCAGGAAAATCTAACAGGTAAAAAACCTAGTGAGGATTTAACCTAGCTATTCTCAAGGTAAAACAGATCCACTATGAAAAAATTGAAATTTTTACAATAGAACTTAGACCACTAACATCCTATTGCTACCTTGAGTAAAAAACTTATTACCACGACCACGTGACAGCTACTTCTTTCTTTGATCTACTACAACCACAAGTTCTCCTACTTGTGACTTTGAGACTCCACTCAAAGGTTTTGGATCTTGAAAGTTCTTGATGCAACAACTGAAACCACTATCAAGTTCTTGATGCAAATCTTGATCTTGATAGCTTTATGTGTGTGTATGAAGGTAAACATCTCTTAGATCTCACAAAAAATTTAACACACAACTCAACAAAGACTTTAGATAGCTTTTGGGCACAAAACTCTAGATCTACAAAAGAGACATAAGATGCACTCTAATCTCTCTCTGAAAAGCCTTTTAAAAACGTGCTTAGAGTTTCCTTTATGTACTAGGAGAAGTAGATTTGAAACCCTAATCCTTAATGGGCTTGAACTGCTGTTTGGGCTTAATTCAAATTTTGTAGATACGATTCTGGATCGATCGAGCCTTACTTTCAATCGATTGAGCTTTACAATTTTGCACAGTAAGTTTCTACATTTAGCTCGATTCAAATTATAACAAATAAACTTTGTGCAAGCCTAAACCTAGACTCATTGTTTTGATCATGGTTTGCCAACATATACAAAATGAAGTTCTAATACATTTAGTTCCTAAAGTCTTAGAACCTAACAACTATTATCTAAAAGATGAGTTGCTGTTGAAAATTAAACCAAACCTTATGGTAAGCCCTAACCCACTTTTTCCTTTACATATTATAATCTAAGCATGACCCTTTCTCGTTTGTAGATGAAAGCCAAGACCCTAACCCACTCACAAACCCTCTTTCTCCTCCCCCACATGTAGATGAAACATGAAAGTCAAGACCTTGATTCAGAAGCTCTCTTCCTTTGTACAAGCTTCCCTTCAGACTACATACAACTCTTCAACTTTTTTGCAAACAATAGTTTGTAATCTTGATTCAGTGATCCCATTTGATCAAATCAACGTTCCAACTCATTTTTCAAGCCTTAATTCAGCCATTCTATGTAAACTAATGGAGATGTACGGTCAAGGAAGATATACAATCGTTCTAAAAAATTAAAAAAAGAAAAAAAGAAAATGTACAGTCTAACCTCAATAGTCCCACCCCTTTATTTTCTCTTCCACTTCCAAAACTTCTCTCTCTCTCTCTGAGTGGTATATTAGAATTCCCAAATTGAAAATAATATTCAATCTTACCAATGGTCTTCACATTGGAAGGTTTGTTTTTTAAGATAGCGAGTGCTTCTCTTGCTGTGTTACAAAAAAAGTCAAATGTTATACAATATGACATATATAGTCACCAGTAGTTATATTGCACTCAACTATATTCATATTAAATTTTGAGTTGTTCGTGATGCTATGGTACTAGGTATGAAGAATAATTTATTAATATACCTTTTGATTTGCTCTTATATCCAATTAAGAAATTCATTGCAAGTTGGACCAAACTGTCAGTGATGCCTTCAAATTGCAAGTGTTTTTATTTTATTTTATTTTATTTTTTTAATTTTAACACAAATGCATTAAAGTTGTAAGTTCATTATAAGCATAAAGATGATCATAAGTTCAAATATTGACAAACAAATGAGATATTGTAGTCATAAATTCTAATAGCATTTGTCCCTTCTAAAAATCTAAACAATTTATGGAATTCTAGACACAAAAATTTGGTATTTAATCTATGATTCAAAAATAACTTTGGTATTCTATATGGTAGAAACTAGAGAGGACTACATAAACTTTTAGTTAGAAGTACACCATTTCTTTTTAAGTCTCCCTGTTGTATTTATTGTTTTAGTTTGAGACTAATATAATTTAATTATACTTGTTATACAAAGCTTGAGACCAACATATATACTTTTAGGCAAAGTTTTTCCATGCATCGCACAGGCTTCCGACTAGTATCATTAAAATTGTAAGGGAAAATCATTTTAGTACCTCTAAGTATCTTGGTCGAACTAATGTCTTATATATTTAATAACTCGAAAGAACATCAATAGCACCATTACAATTCATCATTCCTGTGCATGAGCACATATTCCATACTAGTTAATTAGTATGCTTAATAACAAATTAAAAGACTTCATTAAAGTCTCCCTGTTGTATTTATTGTTTTAGTTTGAGACTAATATAATTTAATTATACTTGTTATACAAAGCTTGAGACCAACATATATACTTTTAGGCAAAGTTTTTCCATGCATCGCACAGGCTTCCGACTAGTATCATTAAAATTGTAAGGGAAAATCATTTTAGTACCTCTAAGTATCTTGGTCGAACTAATGTCTTATATATTTAATAACTCGAAAGAACATCAATAGCACCATTACAATTCATCATTCCTGTGCATGAGCACATATTCCATACTAGTTAATTAGTATGCTTAATAACAAATTAAAAGACTTCATTAAAGTAAATAGTACCAATCTACAACAGAACTTATAACAGAATAGTCTCGATACTTCTATGTGATTGTAGTTTAGTATGTAGCATATTTAATTATATATTGTGAAGCCTAATAATGGATGCACCAATGCCTTAGGCAAATGTGGTAGCAGCAAGAAAGTATAATTTTTTTTATTTGTTTTATTTTGTTTATTCTGTTCCTCTGTCTGAAGTTGTTTTGTATCTAAATTTGGACGCTATTGCCTATTTTTAGACTGATTAATTTTCTTTAACAACTCTGTTGATTAATTGTAGTATTTTCATTTTTCACTTGGAAAAAGTTTACCTCCAAACCACAACATGGCAGTTAAAGAAAGTTAAGAAACCATCCGTATGTACTTCTCGTCATATAACTTTTTAAATAAATCATGTGTTTCGTTTAAATAACACGTGAATGGTCTAATTGATTGTCATATAATAGGTTGGAGGAGATTCCTCCAATCCTTGTCATCAAACAAATTTTTTGTTTTGGTAAACAAATCAAGGCATGTAAAATCTTTTTTCCAACCCTTGGGACCAAGTATTTTTTTGATAGATATAATAGACTTCAAACTATGAGGTCACCTTCTTGATGACTAAGCCAAAACATTAATTGGTTTTGGTATAGACAAAGTTCAAACCCTATAAAAAAAACTTTATGAGTTAAGCTAAGTGAAACCCACCTCTCCAAAATCACTGTGATTATATCCGATATAAAGAATTATATTAGTTTTCTTAATTGCCAGTATTATTTGAAGTTTTTAATTTATTGTGATCAATGTACGAGAGTATTTTGGACCATTTAAAAAATAGATACCAAAGAATTCAATTAAACTATATTATAATATTAAATAAAAAAAAAAAGAATTTCATTGCCTTAATCTTCTATAATACTAACAAGGATTATTTTCATTTTGAACAAACAGATAGGAAACATGAAAGTTTGTTTAAACAAATAAAAAACGTGTGGTTGTGCGTTAGTGGGAAAATAGTAAAAAACGTGAAGAGTGTTTTTTATTTTTATTTTTTTTATTTTTTAAAGAAAGTTAATGAAGTCTGGATAAGTTTTTTAAAAAATTAAACCTGAAAATTTTGGTAACAGAAAAATTTAGTTTAGGTAAAATTTCACGTTAAAAAAATTTATTTTTTTTAAGGAAAAGATCATAATGATGTCTATATTTTGGATGAGTTTTAAGATTAGAACCTGAAAATTTTGCTAAAAAGGTTGTGTAACTGCTTGGTAGTGGGGATAACCCACTAGAACATGGGATTTGATTTTTTTTTTTAAAACTATTTTTAAATTCAGTTATTGAATTTCCTTATATGCCCCATTTTTTATTTTTAAGTGTAATGATAATATAACATATTAGGGGTACTTTAGTCAATAGAGGTAGAAGTAACTAACTTTTCGAATCCTCTTAATATATACAGATAACAGGATTTTCGGTTTGGGTTTTATCATTTTGCGTAATAAAATATTCTCACACAAATTATTAAGCTCTAAAAAATACTCGTATCTTTTAGTTAAAAAATTTTAAATTAAAAAACACAAATTGGTTAAAAGAATAATTTATAGTTCCTAAGTTTTAGTTTTTTTCCTTTTCCTAAAAATTTGGATATTATCTCTATCTCATGTTATTAAATAGTTTTCCACATATATTTTTTGCGAAAGATTACTTCTCTTATTTGAATTCCAATGCATCTATGTGAGAGTTGGAAAAAATATGGAGATTTTTTTTTTTTTTTTTGCAAGTTAGAAATTTTATTGCTCTTGCTCTCCCCCCAACCAACAAACACTTATATTTGTGAAGTGATCATCGTGCGAAGGGTGCGCATTAATTGGTAAAAATGAAGAGTTTTAATGTCAAATAATTTCTTCCATTAACATTATCCACTAACTCATGTACAAATTATTAATTAGAAAAAAAAAATCACATAAAGAAATATCATATCTTTATCTTACTTTTAAACATCATCACACTAAACTTAAAAAAAAGAAAAAGAGAAGAGCCTCACGTTATTTGAATTTGTATCACCCCTTTTCCTCTCAAGGATAACGTTTTGGATAAGTATGCGTTGAATAAAGGCGAAACTACACTATTAGTCCCTGAAGTTTATTCTGTGTGCGTAATTGGTCCCTCAAGTTTGAAGTGAGTATAATTAGTTTCTTAAGTTTTAAAACTGAGTTGTATTGGTCCTTTTACTAACTTCTGTTAACAGTGTTATTTACGTGGCTAACCTCACAATGATTTGGCATTTTCTTTAATGACGTGGCATATTTTTAATAAAAAAATTACAAACTAAGTGAGGAAAATAAGTATTAACCGGACCAAATTAAAAATAAAATAAAATTTCTACCTACCCTACAAACCCACGGCGAGAGAGAAAGGGAGAGAGGACAGAAGACAAACCCCAGCCGCTGCCTGAAGTTCCATTCTCTAGCTGCCGCCAGCGACAGCACAAGCCCTAACATTGCTGACGACAGCCACTGCCCTAGCAGCCGCCGGCGACAGCCACTGACCTGCCTCCCTCCTCCTCTCGCACAACCACTATCCCGCCTTTGTCCTCCCATCTCAGGTATTACTCTTTTTCCTATGGTTTCTCACCTCAATTTAGGTCCATGTAAGATTGTTTTCTTTCCCTGTGTTTGTATCTATGTATTAGATTCAGAATACGAAATTATAAGGTATGAGAAACAATTTGGTTATGATGTAGGATGCATAATTATCACCAAATTATAAAACTTCATGTGTTTGTAAATGTGGTTGTGCAACCCATTTAGGCTATTTGTAAATGTGGCTGTGCAACCCATTTAGGCCATATATGATACTTAGCTGTTTGTCTGTTTCAGGTCAAACAAAATTATCACCAAGTGCATAAAATTTTTTATTTTTCCTCTTTATTTTAAAATTATAAAGTGTCAGATTATTTTATGTGATTCTATGTGTTGTGTAGGTCAGAAAAGTTTATTATTGAATAAATATATACATATCAGTACCACATCTCAGTAATGGTGGACCCATTTGTGTCAGTAAGTCAAATAATATCACACAAAGAGAAGGACCACATATTGTTTATTGTTTAAATGTTGTATTCATGCATAGTTTTAGTTAGAATTCCATGGGTTTTGGTTTCTTAAATACTACTAAATAGGGTATGATAATCAACTGCTTTGAGGAAGTGTAAGAGGTTTTGCAGCTTTGTTGTTTTTTCTGTATTGTGCTGAAATGTTGAAACTTTATGTTTGACAGAATCAATTTTATTGTGTAAATGTGTTATTTGTGTATAATTATCCAAATGTTACCAATTGTGAATGTTAACACAGGTTTTGTTTGAGTATAAATGTATTGTGCATGTGAGGCAAATTTTTACTTGTTAAATTTAATAGAAGAATATTACATGTTGGTTTTGAATGAGTAACACCTGTATAACTTGACAAATCTAATTTGGTTTTGTCTAAGTATTACCAGTTGTGAATATTAGGACCTAGGAGGCAAATTTAGTTTGGTTCAATTTTTATCCCTTAAAGTATACAACAAAATGGCTTGCATACATAAAAAATAAATTTACAGCTCAAATGATGATTCTTTATTTTATTATCTAATTTATATTGAAATTGTACAGTAACTTTTTAAAAATAATTTAGCCCTTTGCTATGTCTATTGTTAATGGAAATTTCCTTGCTCTTGTTGTAGGGATGGATGACTTTGACTTCACAATCACCCTTTACTATTGGGGGAAGATTAGGAATAATCCATACAGATACGAAGGAGGGGAGACAAAGATATATGAAGATAATAATTCTGATGAAATGTCACTTGTTGAGATATGGAATAAGGCCAAAATTTTTGGGTATGGTGAAAATGATATATTTATGTATAGAGTGCCTATTATGCCATTTGCAGGTGGTTTAAAACCTTTGGAGAATGATGTTGATGTAATGAACATGGTGAAGTGTATTAAAGGTTATAATGAAGTGGAAGTGTACGTTATGTTTTTAGATGATTATGAGAATGCTATTGGTAATGAGGGAGATGGGGAAGATGGTGATAATGAGGGGGGTAATCTTGATGAGGGAGATAAAGTAGATGGAGTTGTTAGTGAAGAGGATAGTGCTCATAAGGTTCATTTTGGATGCAGTGAAAGTGACGACAATGATATGTTTGCACTGTATATTAGCAGTGGTGAAATAGCCTCCAAAGTAAATGGCTTACCTGATGAGACCTTGTGTCTTAGAAAAGATAAACAGGTGAAACTCAAAGAGGGGAGAAAGGGAAAGGCTATTGCATGTGGGGTTAGTCCTAGTAGGGTTGGTGGCAATGGGGTTAATCCTAGTGGTGTTGGTCAGAGTGAGTTTGGTGCAAGTGGTGTTGGTCCTAGCTAGTGGGATTGATGCAAGAGGTGTTGATCCTACAAAGGTTGATGCAAGTGGGGTTAATCCTAGTGCAAGTGCACTTGTTGCATTTGGAGCTGATAGGGATGAAGATAAGTGGGAGTCAGAGACCTCTGCAAGTCTGGTTAGTTCATCTGATGATGAATCTAGGCCTAGGTATCCTCAATACCATCCACCGGAATCCTTCTCTGAGGTGCACTTTGAACTTGAATGCAGTTTGCCACCAAAAAGGACGTCATGGATGTTATTAAACTCTACTCTATTTTCAAAGGGGTTCCAGTAAAGTTTTAAAAAAATGACAGAGTAAAGGTAAGAGTAAAATGCACAGATAAATGTCCTTTTGAGTTGTATTGTGGAAAGATGAAAGATGAAGATACTTGGATAGTGAAGAAATTGAATCCTGAACATAATTGTGGGAGGCGATTTAAGAATAGATTTGCATCTTCAAATTGGCTTGGGAAGCATCTGGTGGATGATGTGAGGAGTGACCCAAATGTGAAGATGTCCATTATCAAAGACCGAGTTGTAAATAAGTTTAAGGTTCATATTAGTAGGTATCAAGCATCTAGAGCAAAAGGTAGGGCTAAAGAATTAGTGCATGGAACTTTTACAGAACAATATGCCTAGTTGGGGGATTACTGTGAAGAATTGTTGAGAAGCAACCCTGGGTCTACCATACTAATCTCTACCAATAGACCTCAACCACACTTGCAGCCAAAATTTGAGAGATTATATGTATGTTTGGATGCTTGTAAGAGAGGCTTTTTAGCTGCTTGTAGGCCTTTCATTGGTGTTGATGGATGTCATTTGAAGGGTGAGTATCCAGGACAGATCTTGACAGCAGTTGGTAAGGATGGCAATAATGGTGTTTACCCAATTGCATTTGCCATGGTTGAGGCAGAAACAAAGGACTCATGGACATGGTTCATGAAAAGGTTGCTTGATGATATTGGAAGTTTAAGTGATGAAGGGTGGACCTTCATGTCTGACCAACAAAAGGTGAATTGAACTTTCATTTTATTTTATTCTTTAAATTTGGATGATGTACTTTGCTATAAATTCACACCAAATTAATTGTATTCTAATACATCCAATAATTTTGTATTTTATGTCTTCGTTGTAGGGATTAACACAAATGTTTGATGAGCTCATGCCAGGTGTGGACCATCGATTTTGTGTTCGACATCTATATAATAACTTTAGTAAGGATTATAAAGGTAAGCTACTAAAGGATCGCATGTGGGCAGCTGCTAGGGCCACTAACATGTCTGAGTTTCAGTTTGAAATGGGGAAGATCAAGAAATTAAACATAAAGGCATGGGAATGGTTGGTAGGAAAGGAACCTATGTTTTGGACAAGAGCAGCTTTTAGAAGGTATCCCAGGTGTGATGCACTAACCAACAATGGATGTGAAAATTTTAATTCTCAAATATTGGAGTACAGGGATAAACCAATAATTACTATGTTGGAGGAGATTAGATTGCATCTGATGGCTTATTATATTAAGAAGGAGAAAATTACAAGGTATCATGGCCCTATATGTCCTAGAATCCAGAACAAGTTAGAGACTGAAAAAATTAATAGTACAAATTGGGTTCTAGTTTGGTGTGGGGATAGCAATGAATCAAAGTTTGAAGTATCAAAATTGCCTAATAAGTATGTAGTTGACATAAAGCAGCGTACATGCTCATGTGGATCATGGGACCTAACTGGGATTCCTTGTGCACATTCTATTAGTGGTCCTAAGTTGTGGCCACGGAGTGACAGAGAAACCATACTCCCTCCTAAAAAAAATAAGACAAGGGGGAAGGCCTAAAAAGAAGAGAAAGAAGGAACCTGGTGAGCTAAACAATCCATATAAAATGAAGAGGAGAATTGGTCATGTTAAATGTAGCCAATGTGGGATAGTAGGCCATAACAAGAGGAGGTGCAATCCCGCTACTCAGGCTAGCAAACAACTACAAGTAAGGCTTTTAATAGTTAGATTTTTTTTTTCTTTATTTTTCCCTTGTTGATAATGTGCTACTAAGTTGTGACCTAACATTTATAGGTGAGAGAGTCAAATGTAACAGCACATAGTTTGGAAAATCAAGAACATGGGACATCTTCAAGCCATGTAGAACCTACTAATAGGGAAGCACCTCCACCGCAAACAAGCAAGGAAGCATATGTAAGTTAGCATAGTCAAAAAATACCTGTAAGTAATTGCAAGTACATATTTATATTTGTTAGTCTCATATGAAAAAAATCACAAATTTATTGTTAATGTACTGAAATGAAACTATAATGCATTTTCAGGTTAGGAAAATAAATGTCACAACACAAAGTCAGCCAACACCCCAATGTGAAGGAGTATATCGAAGTCAACCAGCATCTTAGGTTATTATTATTACATTTATATGTTTCAACAAAATTATCTATATGTTGTTTCTAGTAGATTGATATCCTTGTGCACCTGTTTAGGTTGGACCCAATGAAGTTACAAGAAATTATAGTTTTGGAGTGTCAGTAGAAACAATGGCTGTTGCAAGTGAGACATCAAGAAGAATTGCAAAATTTTATAAGAATGCACAAGGGCAAAAGTGAACGACATTTCTTGTGGTTAAATGTGCAAAAGTGAAGGTGCTTGTGGAGATAAATGTGTATTTTGAAGTGGATAGAACATTTAGATATTTTTTTTGTTATTGTTGAAATAGTTTGAGGATTACTACTATTTGGAACAATTTGAAGTATAGGTTATTTGATGTTACTATTTTGAGCATGTTAATAAGTGCAATTAATATGATGTTTATTGGAAACCTTGTCAGATTATGCAATTGGCTAGATCAATTGTTTAGATATATTGTTATTCCTTGGAATGGTTTAATTTGCTTTATTGGAGGAAACCAAATAGAAAGCAGTCAACAATTGGCTTATTTGCTTTATTGACTTGGCTTATTTGCAGGAAACCAAATAGAATGCACTAGTAGAGCAAATATATTAGAATGCTAGAAATAATTGGCTTATTTGCTTTATTGACTATACAAGCTAGTGCTTAAAGCTGGCATTAATAGATAGTCTATGTGGTTGAGCAAGATGAAAATCACACTAGTAAAGAAATAGGTGCAAATTGCATGACTGTCATGGTAACAAGCAGGGAAAAAACTCATTATACAAATCAAAGACTGGGAGTTCAAATCTTCATAAAAAGCATGACTTGCAAACGTACAAGTAGTTATGCTCTCTCTCATGCGCACACACACACAATCAAGAAACACCAAATTAATAAATAAAAACAAAAGAGAAGGTCGTTCAGTTATGGGGTAATTTTTTTAATATATATTCACAAAAAGTAATACAAAGTAGAATGGGAAAGTAATTTTCAGCCTTCGTATATCCTTTTAGGCCCATGATTATGATAATGCAGAGCAAATTAAAACCTAATACAGTCTGCCCTGCCCTGCCCTTTTGAAGAATCTCATGGGAACCAAACACAATTGAATTTATCTTCCCAAAATTGAATCCCATCTCATTCTTATACAATAGGATAGTCTTGAAAGTTGATACATTCATTGGCAGCAAGGAAAGAAGCTAGACAATATGGCTTGGTTATGGTCCACCTTGCATCACCAAGGTTGATTCTGGGAAGTGGGAAGAGGAAAAAGCCACTCACAGTACAGTCCTATATACCTTCAGTATACATCCCTGCATAGACAATATAAGCACTGTCATGAACTTATATAAAACCTGTAAATAGAAACTATTTGGATCTATGTTAAAAAAAAAAAAAAAAGCCATGCAATAGTATCCATCAGCCATGACATCTCAAATTGATACACAAATTTCTGTTGCTTCTAAGGATTGCAAATAATATAATGGTACATACCCCTACCAGTTTAGTTCACTATATGATCTTTTCTTTCATATTCTATTTCTTTTGTTAGTTCTAATAGCCAATAGTCAGTTTTTGCTGATATGCAAAGTTTTGATTTCCATGTGATCCAATAGTACCAATAAATGAATGATTAGAGTAGCTCTAGGAACTGTTTTAGCCACAGCACTAGAAAAATGTAAATTACTTAATCTATGACATAAAAATTATAATAATACACAGACAAGTAGACAACTACAATGAATCACTAAAAGAAAATGTGTTACCTTAAACATATTTAAGTAAAATGGTCTTTAGGTTTTGAAGATGCTCAACAACAATGGCAGACCTCTCTGATTGTGGCCTTAACAAATGAAGAAATCTGGAAATCAAGGAACAATGCTCTCCATCAAAATGCAGCATGGGACGTGACCACCTCAAAAGCCAGCTCAAATTGCACCCAATTCAAGCAAATAGAAAATTAGAAATTGTAAAAGAACCATATTTTATTTTTCCCACATTTTCTAAGTTAAAAGATAAGATTTTTAATCATTTGAAATCTAAGAAAATGTGTGATTTCCTACATATCTGGAAACTCAAAACATAAACCAAAGTCCCATCCATTTACTTTCATCTAGTACTTTCTAGGAAACCCAACACTAAAAAGAGCTAACTTCATTTAGCTAGCTCAAAATCCCACTTTTTTTTTTTTTCTAAAGAACCAAAGGGAATTCCAGTAGAGCATTTCATCAAACACTTTATGTGCATTCACACAATACGTGTGAATGCACATAAAGACAGAAGCATATTTGAATTCAACATAAACCCAATTGGCTCCTTCACGGCTCTTCCAAAAATAAAAAACAGCACAATCACATATTCACGCAAACTATAAATGTGTAGTGTGGAGAAAGAGCATCAGAGAAATATATATCATATCAGTATTAGATTTTGAAAAAGAGAGAATAAATACTTGAAATTGGTGCTCTACTCTGGGCTGTTCAATTGGCGAGTCAGTGGGTCAGTGGCTGTCGTCGGCGGCTGCTAGGGCTTGTGCTGTTGCCGGCGGCAGCTACTACTTGGGCTATTGCCGGTGGCGGCTAGGGCATGGAGTTTCAGGCAGCGGCTAGGGTTTGATTTCTTTCCTCTCTCCCTTTCTCTCTCGCTGTGGGTTTGTACGGTAGATAGAAATTTTATTTTATTTTTAATTTGGTTCGGTTAATACCTATTTTCCTCACTTAGTTTGTAATTTTTTTATTAAAAATATGCCACGTCATTAAAGAAAATGCCAAATCTTTGTGAGGTTAGCCACGTAAGTAACACCGTTAACAAAAATTAGTAAAAGGACCAATACAACTCAGTTTTAAAAGTTAAGGGACTAATTATGCTTGTTTCAAACTTGAGGGACCAATTACGCACATAGAGTAAACTTCAAGGACTAATAGTGTAGTTTCGCCTTGAATAAACTCACTACGTATTTTCCTTTCTTTAATTACGACGGGTCTAAAGATATGGATTCTGGTCCGGAACTTTTTTGTATATATCTCTTTTTTTTTTCTTTTTTTTTCGAGAAATTTTTGTATGTATCTCTTGATTGAACGATTCGAGTTTTAGCGTCGTGATTCAACCCTTGGTAGTCAAAAGAGGCAGCTTGTGGTAATGTAGCCATCGAGGTCTTTGTCGATTGTTAATTATTTTCACCGATCGAGTCACTGGCCATATGTGGATGTGGTGTGCTCACATGCGCTCTCGTTGAAGCCACCAACCATGACAGATTTGGTATGATGTTTACAAATTTTTTCTGACGAGTGTGCTCAAAGGGTACGCAACCTATTAACTAATAATATAAAATAAAGAGGATAGTGTTTTGAAAAATGTTAATTGGGTAGAGTTATCCAAAACTTTGCCCAATCGGATTACTCATTTGTGGGCATGATTGTAAGTGGCTATCTCTTAACCAAAATAAATGTGGGACTTGCTTGTTCTTTGAAGTGGCTTGAGTTGGGACGTGTTTTCCTTCGTGAAGAGATTAATGTCATGTGGTCACTTGCCCAAAACTCATTAAAGAGTGAACACAAAATTAACTTCAAAAGTGCCCACTTAATTGTAAAAGAATTGGAATTTGGATGGATTTATATATAAGTCGGCTATCTCTACTTCCGCGCAAAGGGAAGGACCTATCCAATGGGGCCTTCCACCACACACGTGTGCAAGTCTCCATCACTGGGTTAAGGCAATACTTAGGCTGGGTTGGCGTGGATTAGGCTAAGATCATCCAGTATTAACTTATTATTTTTATTTTGTTAGGTTTATTTGCTTGTTCAGAGCATAGTGAAACAATGTCTATTAGCTATTGTATCTTTTCTGAACTAGTTCCATAACAACTTTATTCTCGTATACAAAGCCAACATATGGTAATAACATAGCACTTGCAAAGTTTCATGATGAACACACACTACTTGAACTGAGAAGACAAACAGCCAAGACGCCCTTGATAATAGCTAATATTTAGCACCTGAACATGCCCATATATATTGTCCACTAATTTTTGATAGCCACTATGGGGCTTGATACTATGTGTCTATCTTGATCAATCCATTTGAGAAAACCAAATACCGTTGGAATTGGAAATTTTCCATCAATTTTATCAAGCACAACACTTACAACAAAACTTCGATTCTGATGTTTGCGGGTGAAGGTAAGAATCCTCGGTTTGACACTTATTCTCATTCCGGTTGGAATGTTCTCCAAATGTGCTCGGTAAACAGATTTATCATTGCCAACATTTGTCACAACCCTGTTAAACTTCATTGTCGCTGGATATCTAGTTTTGTTGGACAGTACAGCCATGAAAGAGGGATAGTTTAGATCATGAATAGATTTGTGGTTGCAACTCCATCGAGTTCGTCTAAGGAGAAGAATCATTTGCTTCTTAGTGTACCCCAGGCCACACACAAATTGAATATAATCTTGCAGACCCATATCATAGATCAGTCCAGGATCCATGGCTTTGTTTGGATTGATATGGCCAACACCAAAGTCTAGAGGTGAGGAAGAAGAATTTGTCAATTGGCTTTTAAAAATCTTGCCAGTATTGTCTTTGACATAGGCTGTGGTCATCATAGCTGATCGGATAGCTGCTGGGCTCCACTCAGGGTGGATTGCTTTTAGTAAAGCTCCAACGCCAGCAACATGTGGTGTTGACATTGATGTGCCTGATTTTAAAGCATAATTTGAAGCCAAATCATATTTGCCGACACTTATGTATGGTACAATGGGTGAAACTGCGGCTAGCACATCAACTCCTGGAGCGAGAATATCTGGCTTTAAAACTCCTGGACTGATTGTGCTTGGTCCCCTTGAAGAGAACTTGGCCACTTGAGGTGCAGGCTTAGTACTGAACCTCGTTAATAGAAACCTCATGTCATTCACTATTGGATTTCTCACCTTTGTCACATACTCTTTAACCTGAGTCCCTGAAGCAGTTGGTAGAATAAGGCTCGGAATGGAGTATTTATTTGAAGAGAAAGAGAATGATGCATCTGTCAAGAAGATAGCTCCATAACCACCTGCGCTCTCGACCTCATTAATCTGTTCAGAAACATTAATCTTGGTGCTATAATCACAGATGACTACCTTCCCAATAACCTCCTTCTTATCCAATGATTTGTGGTTGCAAATTGCTTTGCTCATGTTGCGTGTGCCATAGTACAAAGGAAGATTAGTAATGAAACCACTCTCTGGAAAGTATGATGTGCCTTCAATGGTAACCCCATTTCCTAGAGTCACTTTTCCGTGGAAACTTCGATCAATTGTGCCAGCCCCAACAGTTGTTATCCAAGGTGCTCCATTGTATATTGTTTTAAAATCACCATCATTGCCGGCGGCACAGACAACAAAAATCCCTTTCTCAATTGCCGAAAGAGAACCTTTGGCAACGCTATCAGCGAAATAAGAAGTCTGATTAATGCCAAGGGACAAAGACATGATGTCAACCCCATCATCAATTGCTTGGTCCATACCAGCAAGAACATCGGTTGAAAAAGACTCTTCTGTGTCTATTGCCCAACCAACCTTGTACATAGCAAGATGTGCACGAGGAGCCACGCCTCTGGCTGTGCCTCTTGCATAACCAAAGTGACTTACACCATGTACATAATTACCCACCGCTGTGGATGATGTGTGTGTACCATGACCAAGGAAGTCTCTTGCAGAGCTGAAATCTCGTTCCTTGGATATAGTAATACCTGCAGCTTGGAGTCCTTTGCTAAACGATTGAGCCCCAATGAGCTTCCTGTTGCAGTATGAAGGGCTAAATGCTGTGCCATTCTCACACTTGCCTTTCCATCTTCGTGGCACTGGTGACATACCCTCATCATTAAAGCTCTCGCTCTCTGGCCAAATTCCTGAATCAATGATACCTACAATCACATCTTCTCCATATGAGGCAGCAGGCCATATGCCAACGTTTTGTTGTAGCCCAAGAAACTTAGGGGAGTAGGTTGTCAACAGCTTGCCAAAGGACTCCGGGTATGTGGCAAGGTGAGCCGGAGATTTCTCAACCTCAGATAGCTGAGAGGGTGTAAGCCTCGCACTGAAGCCATGCATGACATGGTTGTATGAGTACAATAACAATTCCTGGTCATCACCAGGAGATGACGACAATGAATTTAAAATGGAACGATGCCATGACTCATGGGTTGATAAAGACACAGGCTTCTGAGTATGGTCCATATGGATGATGTATGTTTGGTATTCTTCGACTTTGGACATTGCATAGTTTAATCGAAGAAGAAAAAATAGCAGCAAAGGTAGTGCGTAACTCATCCTTAGGTTAATGTTATTGGAGATAGGCTCGGAAATGATGGGAGAAGTGGAATATATGTATATTTGTTTTTATGCATATATAAAAGAGATAGGGCGTATACTTCGCATAAGAAATAAATAAAAAAGAGTGTGGGTATACTTGTAAACGTGCTCTACATGATTTCAGTAAGTAGAACTTTCCTTTCAATTTCATGTCTTTTCATGGACCAATGGAAATTCAATGTCTTATTATATGGTCCTAAAAAACAAAAACTCCTTGTCTTTTACGATTTGATTTACTATGGCAAGTGATCCTCAAAAAAAAAAAAAAAAAAAAAAAAAAAATGATTTACTATGGCAAGTTCTTGAATGGATGGAAATTCCTACTCTATAATAGATTCCCAAAATTAAATGAATGACCTCTTACTTTTTATTAAAAACTTTTTGTTTTTAACGATGGTACATCCAAACTTCTTTGAATATATAACTATTTTCTATGATGGAGACGGAATTAGGTGGGGCCTAAAGGGGCCAGCCGCCTTACTTGAAAAGAAGGAAAAAAAAATAAAAAATTTGTAAGGATATGTATTAAGTTAGATACTCACATACAACTTTGGTCTCCCTCTTTCCAAAATCTTGGCCCTCATTTGTCAAAATCTCAACTCCACTTCATCAAATTGTGATAAACCTCACAACCTAAACCAATTATTATCTCTTGTGGCTGAGTTGTTGTTTGCATTTTCTTTTTCTTTTTTTTTTTTTCTTTTTTTGTGGCAAATTGCTAAAAAGTCTAATAAGTTTAGTATGTACTTCAGACGGATATTTCCTGACAGAGACGGAATTAGGTGGGGCCCGAAGGGGGCAGCCCCCTTACTTGAAAAGGAAGAAAAAAAAAAAAATTTGTAAGGATATGCATCAAGTTAGATACTCATATACAACTTTGGTCTCCCTCTCTCCAAAATCTTGGCCCCCATTTATCCAAATCTTAGCCCTACTTCATCAAATGGTGATAAACCTCACAACCTAAACCAATTATTATCTCTTGTGGCTGAGTTGTTGTTGTTTACTATTTTTTTTTTTTTTTTTTTGGGTGGCAAATTGCTAAAAAGTCTAATATGTTTGGTATGTAATTCAGACTGATATTTCCTACGATAGAGATGGAATCAGGTGGGGCCTAAAGGGGCCAGCCCCCTTACCTGAAAAGAAAAAAATAAAAATAAAATAATCGTAAGGATATGCATCAAGTGAGATACTCACATACAACTTTGGTCCCCCTCTCTCCAAAATCTTGGCCCCCATTTGTCAAAATCTTAGCCTCACTTCATCAAATGGCGATAAACCTCACAACCTAAACCAATTATTATCTATTGTGGCTGAGTTGTTGTTGTTTGCTTTTTTTTTTTTTGGGGGGGAAATTGCTAAAAAGTCTAATCAGTTTAGTATGTACTTCAGATTGATATATCCGGTTTTCATTAATAAAGTTTCCAGTGCTCTCTCTCAAAAAAAGAAAGAGTGTAGAAATCTTTTTTGACAATGAGATTGAAGAAAAGGTCTCGATTTGGATTCTAAAGATGTGTGGATTTTTTTTAAGGGTGATGCTATATATATATATATATATAATATAATATAATATAATATAATATATTATCTATACACAAAGTATGTATGTAGCATAATTTAACCAAAAAAAAAAAAAATCACATATATAATAAAAAATTTACACCAAAAATAAAATATTTTCGATCGAAATTTTTAATTAAATAATTTAGTGATTATAGAGTTTAAGTATATTAATAGTTATAAAACATATTAAAATTTAATCAATTTTAAATAATTTAACATTATTTTACACTCTAACATATATAAGTCACTATAAGAAAATTATAATAATAATAGAAAATAAAGAAAAACATTATTTTCGTAAATGACAGGTGCAATATGGATTTAATTCTAACTCTTAAAAATCCAATTGTCCTTTCTTTAAAAATGTAAAACATTAAAGTAATAACACAATATCTATATGTCTAATTCTCCAAAAGCAAAATAACAAAGTTTTACTGTTGGTAAATGAAAATGCTTGTATTTAATAGACTTGGTTACTTATCTATATATTTTTTTCTTCTAAAAATTTATCTATTTCTTGTAACATATATCTTGAATATACTATGAATTAATGAACTAGTATGATATAATAAGATAAATAAATAATACAATATTTATTTATAGAGACATATCTAGTTTTAGGAAAATATATGTTGGATATGAGCTATGTGTAGTATAAGGATAATAAAGAAAAACTAGATGCATTAGTGATCAGTTTATATTGTTTAAAAAGAAATCTTGGGGGAGGGGGGGGGGGGGGGGGGGCAATTAATAGTTAAATGTTTTAGTTATAGATTTTTTTTTTTTACAAGATAGAATTTCTATTGTAGTCTAATCTAAGTATATATATGTGTGAAATCGCTACTGATAAAAAAGCATTTAGTATCAAATTATACTACTTCAACTCTATCAAAATTCAATAATAAAGAGACATGTGTGAAAAATAACCATATCAACCCAAGAAAAAAACTCTCTCCATATATATCATCCTTTCTTAACGATGAGGTTGAAGATATGATTTCTAGTTTGAAACTTTTTGTATATATCTCTTGATTGAATGATTTGGGTTTTAGCACCATGATGTATCTCATAATTGAAAGAGGCAGGCTTGTGTAATGTTAACATCGAGGTCTTTGTGGATGTCATTCATTTGTTATGTAATCTTTGACCATATATGAGGATGGTACTAAGTCAAGATAATGTGTCGCAAGTAATTGTTTCCTTTCTTTTATCTTTGGTCTTATACACATAAGAGAATCACTAACGGCCTAAATTACAAAGCTTTACTTTTGTGTAGAAGAGAAATACCATGTGCTCAGTTTTATTGGATTATATTCATATTAGGGGGGGGGGGGGGGTGATTGCAAACATAAAACAACATCTGTAAAGAAAATTTAGTACAGTCCAAAACAGATGAGAGTCTTACTATTTAGAGACACGAACACCTCTTGGTAATAGGTATAAATTTCCATGAAAAGATAGACATATATGTTGTGTTTCGACAGCTTCCTTTTCTATCCGAATTAATGGTAGAGCTTATGGGAATATCACTCCATCTAGGGGTATACGCCAAGGAGATCCCCTATCCCCTTATCTTTTTCTGATTTGTACTGAAGGTTTTATCTCGCTTCTTGCTAAAGCAGAGACTGAAGGGAGGCTGCATGGAGTGGCGTTATGTCGAAATGCCCCTTCTATTACTAATTTGCTTTTTGCTGATGATTCTTTGATTTTTTGTCAAGCTAATAATGATGAAGTACAGGAGGTTGCGGATACTCTACAATTATATGCTAAAGCTTCGGGCCAATGCATTAATCTTGAGAAGTCCTCTGCTTATTTCAGTAATAATGTGTCTGTGGAGCAAAAAGCAGGGATAATTGAAAAATTAAAGGTTAAGGAAGTGGAGAAATTTAATGCTTATTTAGGCCTGCCTACTCTGATAGGAAGAAGAAAATATGAGACTTTTGCTTTCCTGAAGGAACGGGTTTGGAGAAAGCTGCAAGGTTGGAAGGGGAAGTTGCTTTCTAGGGCTGGCAAGGAGGTGTTGATCAAAGTTGTGGCTCAATCCATCCCCACGTATACAATGGGGGTCTTTCAGTTGCCTGGGAAATTATGTGATGAGTTGGATGCTATGTGTGCTAAATTTTGGTGGGGACAAGTTGGGGAGGAAAGGAAAATACACTGGAAAAGTTGGGATTTTTTAACGTTGCCAAAGAAAGAGGGTGGTATGGGTTTCAGAGATTTAAGATCATTTAATTTAGCCATGTTAGCAAAACAGGGTTGGAGATTGTTGCAGGATAAAAGTTCTCTGGTATACAGCTGTTTTAAAGCCAAATATTTTCCACGGTGTGATTTTCTTGAAGTGACAGATTGTCAGAATAGTTCCTATGTATGGAAAAGTTTGTTAGCGGCTCAGCCAATTTTGCAGAAAGGATGTTATTGGAGAGTTGGTAATGGGGCTTCAATTCGTGTTCTTAAGGATTGCTGGTTGCCAAACCACCCAACAAAAAAAATTCTTTTCCAGCCGGAGGAGGAGATTTGAGAATGGCGAGTCTCTGATTTAGTTGACTGGCAGAACCACCAATGGGATAAAGAAAGAATTACGGCTTTGTTCCACCAGTTTGATGCGGAAGCTATACTTCAAGTCCCTTTGAGTAGGCGGGTTGTCCAAGATGTGCTGGTATGGTCCTCTTCCAAGAAGGGCAGATATACAGTTCGGTTTGGGTATTTTGTGGCAAAGCAATTAAGGAAGGAGGAGTTAAAGGCTGGGGAGTCTTCAGAGCATAAAGCTGATGGGCCACTATGGTCTAGAATATGGAAAGCAGAGGTTCCAAATAAGATCAAAATATTTTCATGGAGGGCTTGCCTTAATATTCTGCCCACACAGGATAATCTCATTCGAAGGAGAGTAGTGGAGAGTGCGCAATGTTGTTTCTGCCATAAGGAGACTGATTCGGTTCTGCATGTTCTCTGGAGCTGTGGTGTGGCACAAGATGTGTGCGCTGGGAGTTTAGGAAGGCTTCAAAAATCTTGTTCGGAACAAAATGATTTTGTGCAGCTGGTCATAGGCCTTATGGCGAAACTTTCATCGGAGGAATGGAACCTGTTCTGGGTTATTTGCTGGCAGATATGGCATCAGAGAAACACAGTCATGCATGGAGGTGCGTTTCAGCATCCTTTGAAGTTGGCCCAGCGTGCAGTGGATTATTTGAGGGAGTTTGCGGATGCTCAAGATCACTTGAGGGTACCTGAATCGATTCATGCTCCAGCGCAGCAGACATGGCAGCCTCCACTGGGTTTGTTGTTCAAGCTGAATTTTGACGGGGCTTGTTTTGATGGTGGTGCTTCATCGGGTTATGGGGCTGTGATTAGGAATGGCAAGGGCAAAGTCATGGCAGCTATATCTGTGAGGGGAGGTGTTGTACGAGATAGTGAGGAGGTGGAAGTCATGGCTCGCTGTAAAGCGCTTGAGTTTGCCATTGATGCAGGTTTCACAGAGATTATTCTAGAGGGTGACAATGCTATGGTGCTGAAGATGATTTCTCAGGCTCAACCAGACCTTTCCAGACTTGGCTTAATATATGAAGACATCTGGTGTTTGGCTGCGGGGTTCAGGTCCTTTTCATCTAATTGTGTTAGGCGCAATGCAAATAGTGTTGCTCATGCATTGGCTAGATTTGCTAAATTAATTGACAATGAAATTATTTGGTTGGAGGAGGATCCTCCGCCAGCGGAGGATGAATTGTATTTGGATGCTAGTTTTCTAATTTAATGAAATCGACTGGTTCCGGCTTCAAAAAAAAAAAAAAAAAAAATTTAACCAATTTTAAATAATTTAACATCATTTTATACTTTAAACATATATAAGTCAATATAAGAAAAATATAACAATAATAGAAAATAAAGAAAAAACATTATTTTCATAAATGACAGATGCAATATGGATTTCTAACACTTAATAATCCAATTTTCCTTTATTTTAAAAGGTAAAACATAAAAATAATAACACAGTGTCAATATGTCTAATTCTCCAAAAGCAAAATAACAAAGTTTTATTGTTGGTAAATGAAATTGCTTTTTTTTAATAGATTTAGTTATCTATTTCTTGTTCTTCTCATATATCTTGAATATACTTGAATTAATGAGCTAGTATGCTATAATAAGATATAATAAAAAAATAATACAATAATTATTTACTGAGGCATGTCTATTTTTAGGAAAATATATGTTGGATATGAGCTATGTGTGGTATAAGGATGAAAAAGAAAAAAAAATGTTGCATTAGTGATTGATTTATATTGTTTTAAAAAATTCTTGGGGGGTTAATTAATAGTTAAATGTTTTAGTTACAAATTTGTGTTTTTAATAAGAAAATATAAGATGGTGGGGGAATTTTAAAAAGCTAGGGACACCGTTATTGATAAAAAAATATTTAGTATCAAATTATACTACTTCAACCTTATCAAAATTCAATAATTAGGAGATGTGAGTGAAAAATAACCGTATCAATCCAAGAAAAAATCTCTCTCTATATGTATCTCCCTTTCTTGTAGATGAGGTTGAAGATTTTGTTTCTAGTCTAGAACTTTTTGTATGTATCTCTTGATTGAATGATTTGGGTTTTAGCACCATGATGCATCTCATAATTGAAAGAGGCAGTCTTTTGTAATGTTAACATCGAGGTCTTTGTGGATGTCATTCATTTGTTATGTAATCTCTAACCATATATGAGGATGGTACTAAGTCAAGATAATGTGCCGTAAGTAATTGTTTCCTTTCTTTTATCTTTGGTCTTATACACATAAGAGAATCACTAATGGCCTAAATTACAAAAGCTTTACTTGTGTTGAAGAGAAATACCATTTACTCAGTTTTATTGGATTATATTCATATTAGGGTGGTGATCGCAACTTTCTCAAAAAAAAAAAAAGGGTGGTGATCACAAACATAAAACAATATTTGTAGAGAAAATTTAGTACAGACCAAAACAAATGAGAGTCTTACTATTTAGAGACACGAACACCTCTTGGTAATATATAGGCATATATTTCCATGAAAAGATATGACATATATGTTATAGAGTTTAAGTATATTTATAGTTATAAAAAATATTAAAATTTAACCAATTTTAAATAATTTAACATCATTTTATACTTTAAACATATATAAGTCAATATAAGAAAAATATAACAATAATAGAAAAAAAAAACATTATTTTCATAAATGACAAATGCAATATGGATTTCTAACTCTTAATAATCCAATTTCCTTTATTTTAAAAGGTAAAACATAAAAATAATAACACAGTGTCAATATGTCTAATTCTCCAAAAGAAAAATAACAAAGTTTTATTGTTGGTAAATGAAATTGCTTTTATTTAATAGATTTAGTTATCTATTTCTTGTTCTTCTCATATATCTTGAATATACTTGAATTAATGAACTAGTATGCTATAATAAGATATAAAAAAAATAATACAATAATTATTTATAGAGACATGTCTATTTTTAGGAAAATATATGTTGGATATGAGCTATGTGTGGTATAAGGATGAAAAAGAAAACACATGATGCATTAATGATTGATTTATATTGTTTTAAAAAATTCTTTGGGGGCCAATTAATAGTTAAATGTTTTTGTTACAGATTTTTGTTTTTAACAAAAAAAAATATAAGATGGTGGGGGAATTTTAAAAAGCTAGGGACGCCGCTATTGATAAAAAAATATTTAGTATCAAATTATACTACTTCAACCTTATCAAAATTCAATAATTAAGAGATGTGTGTGAAAAATAACCATATCAATCCAAGAAAAAATCTCTCTCCATATATATCTCCCTTTCTTGAAGATGAGGCTGAAGATTTGGTTTCTAGTCTGGAACTTTTTATATGTATCTCCTGATTGAATGATTTGGGTTTTAGCACCATGATGCATCTCATAATTGAAAGAGGTAGGCTTGTGTAATGTTACCATCGAGGTTTCTTAATGTTACTATTGGCAACAAAATTGTGTTTTGTCGTGAAATATAGTTCTTGTGGTAGTGATAAGTTGTGCCCTTATAATATCTAGTGGGGCCAAAATGGGGATATACCCCTTTCAGCCAAAGTTATTAGCAAAATGCCTTCTATTTAAAACTATTTAGGGATATGCTCATGTTTTAAACTCGATTTTCTAAAATTGAGTTTCAATGAAAAAAAAAAAAAAAAAAAAACCAGCATGGAACTCAAGTTCCATGCAAAATTTTTCACCCAACTCGATTTTCTAAAAATCAAGTTTCAAAATAGGGGCATATCCCTAAATAGTTTCAGACATAGGGTATTTTGTTGGAAAGTTTGTCTAAAAGGGGCAAAACCCATTTTGGCCTATCTTGTGGCTATATGATTGCACAAAAAGATTTATAAGTTAACTAGAAGATTTAATCCAATGACAGAGCTACGATTTGACTTGAGAGAGGGTAATAAATATATGATAAATTTATGCACATGCATGTGAACATGTATATAGTCTTTGAGATCATTTCCAAAAATCAAAACTGATTTTTATTTTTAAATTCTAAGTGAAATTTAATGTAAACAAAAAGATAGTATATTTATTTTAGTATGTTTATCTATTACGGTTTTATCACATGAGTAATCTCTTTTTGAATTTATTTTAAGTCAAAATTTCCCTTAAGAATGGAAATATTTTTAGTAGTTAAATAATAATAGGTGAAATTTATGTTAATTTAGTTCATATATGATCATAAAAATTTAAATTTTTAATAATTCGAAACTCTATATAATAAACATTTATGTATTTGAAACTTTTGAGCTTAATTAGCTTGAAAACAATATCAGATTCAACGGTTTATTATATAATAATCTCCATACTCTATTGTTTATAAAAAAATTTATTAAGGAAAATAAATAATAATAAAAAAAATGTGAGATCCTATTATCTTTTTTTTTTTTTTTTTGGGGGGTACTTTAGAGAGCTAATAATAATGTTCTTTTATTTTTTCCTCTATGATTAAACTCTTGCTTCTTTATATTAATCTTATACACTAATTTTGTTTTTCTTTAATATGTTCTGTTAGATTCTAAAGCTTTAGAATTAAATATTTAGAATTATTATTGTATTGTGTTGGCAAACTGAGATCAAAACATGTCTAGTCTAAGTGTTTAGGCAATACTTAAATAAGGGTGTTTCAAGTTGATTGTAGAAAAGAAAAGTGAAGTTTTGCCTTTCTCGACTGGTTGAGAATTAGGATTGATTGATCAAAAATTGTAGGTCCAATTTTTTTTGTAGAATTTTAAACGGGCCCAAGCCCGCAAAAACGTTTAGTGTTTCATTTAAACTTCTCTACATATAAAAGAAAAACCCTAGTCATGTTTTGAAGGTGCTAAAGAAGACTTGTGTGTTACTTTTTATGAGATTTGAGAAGTTTTGTACCTTCTAACTATACAAGAATCTACCAGAGCTAAAACTACAATCAAGGATTGGTAGAACTAATTGCTGCATTAAGATCAACAAGTGAAGGTGATCTGAAACCTTTGAATGAGATCTCAAAGTCACAAGAAAGGTGGCTTGTGTTGTTGTAAATCCAAGAAAAGAAGAAGTCCGTGAATTTGGAGTTTACACGTGGTCGTGTCAGTAAGTTACTATTGGAAGTAGCATTAGATTTTGAGTTAAATCTTTTGTAAAAATTTAAATTCTCTTATAGTGGATTTGGTTTACCTTGAGGATAGCTAAGTTAAATCCTTCTCAGGTTATTACCTTGAAACGTTTAGTTTCATTGGTTTTCTTGGGTCATCATATCGTGTGTTATTTACTTTTCCGTATTTTTGCATGATATGATATATTTGTGTTAACTTAGGTCTAAATAATTAATCTAAGTAATTACTTGGTTAATATACTAGGTTAAAGAACCTGTTTAAAGGGTCTAAACGAACTTTCACATATTGTATTTTTCAACTGCAGAGGTTGAACTCAAAAACAACACCATTAATTTGCTACGGCAAAAGTTTTACACAATAGACTCTTTTCACTTGTCCTAACAGTAAATTACAACCACTCATTTTGTTAACGTACATAAAAGCTTCCATACCAACTTCAATCTCGTCTCACAAATGGCTTATTTTTATCTTCGCTAATATTGCTAAGAATAAGATTCGTGCTTATCTGCTTTTCCTTTTGCATGTACCGAAAAAAAGCAAGCTTTTCTGTGACAGAATGTTTTTTCTGTGTTCTCCATGTGAAAAGGCTTCGTCTTGTGCTATCAAGTTTTCTGGGGCAAAATTGCTTTTTGCCATTTAAAAAAAAAAAAAAAAATTCAGTATTTTGTCATTTTTTTCAAACTAATTAGGGAAATGTCCATCTTTTGAAAATCGAGTTTTTCAAAATCGATTTAGGCCCTATAGTGGCGTTTTTAAGGAGCCTATAGTGATGTTTTAAGGACCTATAATGGCGTTTTGTAACTCGATATATATGAAACCGAGTTATAGGTAAAAAAAAGAAAAAAAAATTGCATGTAACTCGACTTTATGGAGATGGAGTTACAAAACGTCACTATAGGGTCCTTAAAAATGCTGTTATAGGGCCTAAATCGATTTTGAGAAACTCGATTTTCAAAAAAGGGGCATTTCCTTAATTAGTTTGAGAAAGAGGGCAAAATGCTGGATTTTTTTTTTTTGAAAGGGGCATTTGCCCATTTTCTCCGAGTTTTCTGTGACAATGAAAAAAAATTCCTATGACAAGTTCCTGAATAGATGGAATATCTATTTGTACAAGACGAAGAATGGAAAAGTTTCTTTAAGAATTTGTGGCAATGGAGCTTGTGGCACCCATAGATGTACGGCGTTAATCTCATATATATATATTTGTTTGTTGCTAAACACGGCGTAATCTCATCTACCTTCTATGTTTACAAATATTCCAAGATCCGTGATTATCAACATATACGTACCCAATGCATGGACCCCAAAAATAAAGGTTGAATGTCTATTTCAACTTTCTACTCGTAAACAAGGCGATGAATTAAATTGTTATATTTCCAAATATTCATATGAGTATTTTCTACTGTTATATTTTGGGGAAAAAAAAAAGTTCTCATGTTGTAGGATTTATCTTAACATAAAATTTTGAACAACATATATTGATCATAACAAATTGAATAGGTATTTCCTTCAAAATAGTTTAGTAAAAAATATATCAAAAGTCTTGTAGTCCAAATAGCACATTCTAATGTTTCCAACAGAAACATTCAAAAATCAAATCCTCCTCGCCTGTTGTAAATGTTGAAATATTAAAAGAAAAAAACCCTCATACCAACTAACTATTGAAATGATATTTTCATATCTTTTGTTCCATTTACTTAATATGTTAGGTTCTAAGTACTTAGGAACTAATGTATTAGAACTATAATTTGTATTGTTGACAAACCATGATCAAAACAGGTTGCTAGTCTTGTTTTAGACTTGCTCAAAGTATGTGTTTTATGTAAAGTTGGAATCGAGCTGCTGCAAAATTCATTGTGCAATTTGGTTTGGCTTGATTGATCAAAAGTTAGACTCGATCGTTTGAAAGTCAGCCAGAATGTTTTTTTTGCAGAATTTCCAACTCAGCCCTAAGCCTATATGATGAGTAGGGTTTTATGTTTTTCCCTAAGTATAAAAGGGAAACCTTAGCCACATTTTTGAGGTTGCTCTGCTTGCTGTGTGTGAATTTCTTGTAAGATTTGAGAGGTGGTTGCCTTCACACATGCTTAGGATTATCAAGAAGAGATTTCATTGAGAGCTTGATGATCATTCAGTTGTTGCATTAAAGAGCTTAGAGACACACAAGCGGGTGTGTTTGTACTTGCTAGAGAATCCAAGAAAGAAGGAGTCCGTGGTCTCGGAGTTTACATGTGGTCGTGTTAATAAGTTTTCTATTAATGGGTAGTAATAGGATGTTAGTGGTCTAAGTCGTTATTGTAAAACTTCGATTCTTTCATTAGTGGATTCAGTTTTATCTTAAGGATAGCTAGGTTAAATCCTCCCCAAGTTTTTTACTGGTTTGGTTTTCCTAGGTCATCATATCTTTGTGTTCTTTATTTTCCATACTTTACATTGATATGATTATATGATTGTGTTAACCTAGATCTGGAATTTGGACTAAGTAATAACTTGGCTAATTAACTAGGCTAATTTGATTGTGTTTTAAGGGGTTTAAAAACAAACATAATAGTTATTGGCTTCTTTAAATTATTATTATTTTTTGGCTGAGAAATTCTTTAAATGAATTAGTAAGTTATAAGATTAAAATAGATACGAATGATAATTTAAATAATATTGTATCATATTTTTATTATTATTATTATTATTATTATTATTATTATTATTATGTTTGAAAACCTTAAGTTTTAAGGAAAAAATCAAATGTCTAATGCATAGTGTTGAATCCTTGTAAAAGGGATTTAAATTGACATTATATAATTTAAGGCTAACCATAAAATTGGTCAAACCAACCCACCCTCTAGACTCGGACTCACTTGCCATAATTTGACCAGTTTACACTTCCAAAAGCAGTGGTGATCAGCCCATTCGACCAATTTGGACTGCCACAGGTGGAGGCCCGCATGGTTGAGATGATCTTTTTGTTTGGTTGACAATGGGTTTCAGCTTCCCCACCCAATGTGATTGGTCAAGTGTCGGATTAAGCCCAAACCCAACTCGATATGACTTGTGGACACCTCCATTATCATTCTTTTCTTTTGATTCATTTGCATTTAGTGTTTGAACTAAGCATAATTGTATCTCTTGTAGTGACAAGAGCTATACACTTAAACTCTTCCTTAAGTGTTGAAATTGAAAACCTTTTTTTGTATAGTTCAAGCTAAATAGATCAATATTTTTTAAATTTACAAAATAACACACACATATTTATAATTTATACTTAATGAATGTCTTTAACATGATTATATATTGAAAGTACAAAACTTAATTATTTAGGTGTTGATTTTAATTACGATTGAGTTTATTAAGGCTAATTAATGATTCATGCAAAATTTATGAAATTAACCAAGCATGCTACTACTAGTTTTCATGAATAAACTTAATTAAGAAATGCAATCAGTATAAAGGGTAGAAGGTAAAGAGGATGTGAATCAAAGATAACACCCAATGTGTTATCGAAAAGGAAAATAGGAGTACTCAATATAAAAACCTCTCCATGAACCTCAAAGCCGGAAATGATCTACTAGAAACTGAGTTGGAGTACAAGAATATGCAAAAACCCTCCAAGCGAGCTACTCAATCACAATGTACTTGAGATCTAGAAGCTCCAACTACCAATGGACTTCCTAGAGTCTTCTTTTTAAGCTAAATCTATCAATAATTTTTAAATTCACAAAATAATACACACAAACATGTAATTTATACTCAAAGAATGTCTTTTTTATAGTGTATGTATCAGTGTATGTTATTTTAAGTATATGGGAAAATTTCATCAAGTCAATTATATAATGAAGACAAATATTTTCTTTCAATTAAATCATTTGTAATTATCATTTAAATTTTATATTGATCACAATTAGTATTATTTATACTGCTAAGATAGAGCTTTTTTTTTTTTTTTTGGGTTAAATAACATAAAGATTACATATGGAGTATAATATTATTTTTAGATATATAAATGTATACAAATCAATTAATTTATGATAAACCAGATACTAAATGGCATTTTTATAATTTTAACATATAACAATAACAATAACAATAACAACAATAATAAGAATAAATGATATATATATATATATATATATATATATATTTATGAATAACAAAGTAGTGTCCTAAATTTTAACCATAAAAATCATAACATCTTTCTTCTAATGGAAAAAAATCTTTGCAATTCATGTATAAATAAATACAAAACAAAAATAAGTTCTAATTTGAGAAGAAAATTAGATTTTTCTAAAGATATATGCTTATATATTTTTGGAAAGATTTGCTTTAATTTATATCTATATTTAAAAGCTGAAGCGTAACATTTATTGTTATTACGATCCTATTGAGCCACACCAGCTATCACATCATCCACTTATTTTCTACCTCTTATTTTTCTCTTTCTAAACTTTTATTCTCCCCATTAGTCTACATTCACTATTACACTTAAAAAAAAAAAAAAAAAAGAAACTTTTGTTAGCTATTAATGTTGTATTACTTTTGAAAAAAAAAAAAGAAATAGATTACTCAATAATAATCCGTTATAGATAGTGTGTAAAATTAAAATATGTTTGGACTCTTCACTCTAAGTTTCTATGCGTTCATGAGGATGCAGTGTGATTGGAATGAAAGTCCCATGCATATGAAATGTTTTGTCTAAGCCTAATGCATTATAGGCTTCCTCTCTCAACTGTTATGGGCTTTCACACATTAACACTCGATATGTCCAATATGTCATAGAAACTTAGGTTTAGAATATGTTTTGCCTTCTCTAGGTTCTCTCAACTATCTTATGTGAAACAGGGAAAATGTTTTGTAAAGAAAATATTGTTAATGCTCAATTTAATTTCTTCCCATTCTTATTGTATTGTTTCCCAAGTGTGTTATTTTTGTAAGCAAACGGGCTTACTACTCTTTTGAGAAATTATAGCGCCATATTTATTTTCATTATCCACATCATATTTGAATAACCTATCTAAATATTTTGTGACTCTAATGCATTATAATAATAATAATAATAATCAAAGTCTTTTTTAAATGGTTCATTGAATATAAAAGTCATCAAATATTATTAGAATGACTCTTTGTTTGCCTAGGTAATCTATATATATATATATATATATATATATATATATATATATATTAATTGGTAAAACTAAGAGAAAATCCAATTGGAATTCAATTAGAGTTTAATTTTGCGCCACGTGTTCTATCTAATCTAAGTTTTAAATTTTGGTGCCAAGTAAGTTATTCAGTGTAAAAATTGGATTTCAATTAGAGTTTAACCTTGCGCCAAGTGTCCCATCTAATCTAAATTTTTCAATTTTTGTGCCAAATAAGTTAATTTAGTGTAGAAAACGATGAGTCCAATATATTTAAACCACAAAAAACCTAATCATATAACTAAAAAAGTTCAAATTTATAAGTTATTTATGT